>JAPDVR010000023.1:19153096-19753096 GCA_026230005.1 Gila orcuttii | reverse complement strand
AAACTTTCATTTTTAAAATATATTACCAAATGTAATTCATGGGCAATGAAATAAGCAACGTTAAAGTCATGGGTTCAATTCCCAAGGAACTGAAAAACTTGGATGTACATAGGTTGATGTAGTGTCTGCCAAAACGAATAGCCTAAGTGAAATGTAAATAAGTTGAATAATATTTATAGATATTCATTCAAACCATATCAGCACAAATAACTGAAATACAGTGTTATCATATTTTTTTAATTACATTTGTTGTAATTTATCTTACATATGTTTGTAAAATACATAAATACTGTACTTATACAGACACCGCCGTCGGTGTATGAATGACTGAGTGAATGGGTGAATGTGAGGCAACATGTAAAGCGCTTTGGTGGCCATTGGGTCTGTCAAAGCGCTATAAATGCAGTTTATTTACCATTTACTATTTACCATATACAGTAAAAAAACATATTTTACAATATATTACATACATTATACATATATTTTACATTATACTTTTTCTCATTTATTTTAAATATATTAGCAATATTTTTAATATTTTTTTCTATACCTTGAATACATAAAAATAGTATACAATGTATTTTTCAATATATTTTTAATTATATTTATATATTTTTATTTAAAAAAAAATAAAAAATATATCAGGACAAATAACTGAAACAAATAAATTGAAATATATGCCAAATACATTTATCTTTGTCCTTTACAGTTATGTATGTATGTATGTATGTATGTGTGTGTTTATTTATTTACATATATTTCGTTTTTTCCTTATTTTAAATATCTTAGCAGTATTTTTAACCTTTTTCTATACTTTAAAAATGTATACAATGTATTTTATTTATTTATTAATTTCAATTTATTTTGTTCTCATTTATTTAAAAATAAATATATATTGTTAATATTCTGGACGTTTTCTATATTTTTAAAATACATCACAAGAAAAAATGGCATACAGTCAGATGGAGGCATCGTGAAAATAAATAAATTTGCATTCCTCATCTACACTATTGATCAGTCCAGTTTTTATATTATAAATATAAATATTATAAGTGACAGAAGAACAAAAGCTGCATGAGTACAAAACAACAGGACTTTTATTCTATTTGGCAAAGGAAACCCTGTTTCCGTAACTCCGAAAGTTTTTTTATTGTTGTTGCCCCCTTTCGGTGACATCAGGAATTATTCATTTAATGCTAAATTCACTTTCATTTTCATTCTTTGTGCTGACTAACTGCGACTTCCCGTCGTTTCGTCGAGAACAAGTGCATTTGATCTTCTCTTTTCAAACTAAACCCCACGTTACCCAGTGGGATAAGAAATTAAACGCGTTTGTGTGCAAACAGGTTCAATAAAGTTTTTGCAATAGGACAAATCGAAACGACTATCTGCAAAAATGACTTCCTTAGACATGAGCCCCGCATCTAAGAAACAGGTAAGCCGCCTATTATAGGCCCGAAACCTAATAAAAAGTAATTTATGACTGTTTATTGAGCGAAAAAATGAGGAAATTTGAGTTTAACTTGTATATAAACATCAGCATATATAATGAAAGCGTGAAGAGGTAACGTAAATTTGACAATCACTTCCTATCTACTTTGCAGGTGGATGGATTCTCCCAAAAAATCACCAAGGAGGTAATTATAAATACATTTAGTCAATCTCTTTCATCACCTTTACAAATGTACCACAGTCATTTTAGTTTATGCTAAAATACCAGTTATTATAGAAAATTGTATACACTATTATAATTGTGAAAATAAATGAACCAACATGATAGAAAGATCAGGGAGAAGCAGTTTGAAGGAGAACCAATATATTATGATTTTACACTAGAAATATAGTGAAACTTTGTTACATGTCAATGTTTATTTTAAACAGGCTGAACAGTTGATCTCAAACGTCTTCCCTGAGAAAATTGCAGAGATGGATAAAATATTACAGGTATGATTTCATCCAGCAGGTGCATCTTAAAGGTATAGTTCACCCAAAAATGAAAATTCTGTCAGTAATTACTCACCCTCATGTTGTTCCAACCCCGTAAGACCTTCGTTCATCTTCGGAACATGAATTAAGATATTTTTGATTAAATCTTAAAGCTGGATCACTCCTCCACAGGCTTCTAAGGGATTGAAACTTCCCGAAAAGTTATTAAAGACATCGTTAAAATAGTCCAAGTGACTACAGTGGCTCAATCTTAAGTTTATCAAGCGACGAGAATACTTTTTGTGTGCAAAACCCCCCCAAAAATAACGACTTTATTTCGACTATTCATATCCTTCTCTGTGGGCCTCGAGTCAGTTCACGTAGTTTAACAGCGTAGCGCTTCTGTGTTGTACGTCACACGTAGGCTCACTATTGGCCGACGCTGGTCATGTGTGTGATGCGTGTGACGTACAACACAGAAGCGCTACGCTGTTAAACTACGTGAACTGACTCGAGGCCCACAGAGAAGGATATGAATAGTCGAAATAAAGTCGTTATTTTTGGGGGGGTTTTGCACACAAAAAGTATTCTCGTCGCTTGATAAACTTAAGATTGAGCCACTGTAGTCACTTGGACTATTTTAACGATGTCTTTAATAACTTTTCGGGAAGTTTCAATCCCTTAGAAGCCTGTGGAGGAGTGATCCAGCTTTCAGATTTAATCAAAAATATCTTAATTCATGTTCCGAAGATGAACGAAGGTCTTACGGGGTTGGAACAACATGAGGGTGAGTAAATACTGACAGAATTTTCATTTTTGGGTGAACTAACCCTTTAAACAATCAGACTCATTGAGTCATTGAGAATATTATTTATTTTTTTAGGGTTCCTGTAGTCTGAAGGATCTGTCTGTCGTCAGGGCTCCTCTGGACATCCCAATCCCAGACCCGGCCAAAGAGGCGCTTAAGAAGAAGAAGAAAGAGGAGGTCATTAAAACACATTATTTCTTATTAACAAGACTAATTATTCACATTATTTCAATATGGAAAAAAATATACCAGGACAAATAAATAACTGAAATGCATCCCAGATACATTTGATTTTTACATACATTTTTTGCCTTATTCAAATATATATTAGGTAATATTTTAGACATTTTCTATATTTACAAACTGTACATAATATACACGAAAAATATCATACATTTAGATGAAGGCATCATACAAATTAATGACATTCACTTTCTATAATTCATCCTCAGTTACACTATTGCTCAGTTCAGTTTTACCAAAAAATGACACTGATTATCCACATTAATGACTTTTTAAGTCAATGTATTGCACCTTCAAGCCAGTTTGTGGTTTAGTTTAAGTAACCTATTAGACTTTAATTACATTTTATTCACACAGAAAGAGGCCAAAGAGGGAAAGAAGGGTGGAGAGAAAGGAGAAGAAGAGGATGAAGGTAAATGTATTGATAGAATTTCGTAAACGAAACTGAAACTGTTAATTGTTCGGTTCTATTTTCCCTGGATCTGAATTCCCCCAAATGCAAAATGACAATGTGTAATTCACAGCATGAACACAGGCTGGCACTGTTGGACTGTTAATGTCATAGAAATTGTGCAGAACCTAAAGATTTTGAGATATGCATACTCTCTTGAGTAAATACATATTTTGAATAAATAATTACTTCACAACTGCTCCATTCGCCATGTTGTCATTATCATGTGACCTACAACGTCAGTTGCACTGCTTCACCGCCATTCATAAATCCTCTCCCGTGGCCTTGTGGGATAGTGAGATGTCTATCGTATGCACACTTCAGAATCTTGTCAGAAGAAGTAGGTCACCCGAATACTTTTCGCCTTCTATTTAATGAATACTGTGTATTTGGACATACTCCTTTTGTCACATACTGTTTTTTCGCTTGCTACATAGTAGGGAAGTATGCGATTTCGGATGCATCTCTATCCTTTCAAACTGAAGTGGTGATTTGGAGAGCACAATTTTAACTAATTATATTATTTGTGAACTGAAAGGTCCTCCCTGTGGTCCCATCGCCTGCAATGAGACAGTAGAGAAACTCTTCAAGCTCATCAAGCCTGAGATTCAGATTCTAAAGGAGTGTCTTAACACGGTGAGGAAGTGATATCATGTGGTAGCTATGCAGATCTGAAGAGTTACATTTGTCAAAAAGTTAAACCCATCCAAAAAAAAAAAAAAAGGTAAAGTTGATATTAAATTTTCACCTTTTTTTGATGATTTGACTTTTTCGACATATGTAATTGCTCAACTGGTTATATAATTTACTAGTTCTAATACTTCTAATACTTTCATTTATAGTTCATTTTATACTGCATGTAGACTCTGCTGGCATTGAGACATTTAATAAAGCATTCTGGTAAATTTTTGTACATTTTATAACATTGTGACACCTTTGTGCAGGTGTCAATGTGGATACAGCTACAGGTCCCCAGAATTGAAGATGGGAACAATTTTGGAGTTTCTGTACAGGTCAGTTAACCCCTTTATTGTGACAAATTGAAACAACATTTGTAAGTTTAGATTTGAATGTCAGCAAATGTATAAGAGCTGTACGATACTGAAGAAAAATGTGATAAATAATTGCTATTGCTCGTTAAATAATGTTATATGCGATATGATAATGCTTTAAGTGTGTAAAATCTATTTAAATTATATTTAAATACAATTACAAACTGAAAAGTTCTGAAAGCGAACAGCAGTGTTTTACTGTAACATTACATACAAAAACGTCAGTGTCCTTTTAACGTCAAAACAAACAAACAAACAAAAATACAATTCAAATACCACCATCTTTTTTATAATATATAGTTATGGCAACCTGAAAACTTAACATCAAGAACATCCAAGTAAACACCTTGAACTAGGGTGGACAATTATTTTTCTTATTATACTTTGTTAAGAATAAGAACAAAGATGTAAATTACAGACAATAGGACAAACAGAATAAAACAAAGATACAAATGACATTCACAGTGCTTTAATTTTTTCAGGTCGGATTACGAGGTTTATTTAACAGTAACATTCAAGCAAGAACTAAAAGAGAAATTGAATAAACAAATGCTACATGAATTAAATACACACTGATTGTTGAGCAATGAGTGATTTTCTCTTTGTCGTTTGTTGTTTGATTATCATTAATATTATCACAGACAGCAGCAGTTTTATTAGGCTGCCGTCAGAGAGCCGGCTTTCTGTGTACAGCGTTGAGTTATTTTCATTCAAGAAGAAGTGTTCAAGAGTCTATTGCTTTTAATAACTTATTATTTTAAAGGGTTAGTTCATCCAAAAATGAAAATTCTGTCATTAATTACTCACCCTCATGTCGATCCAAACCCGTAAGACTTTCGTTCATCTTCGGAACACAAATGAAGATCTTTTTGATGAAATCTGAGAACTTTCTGTCCCTCCATTGACAGTCTATGCAACTGACACTTCAAAAAGTTCATGAGATCATGGCTGGATTTCCCGAAAATGTCTTAACTCTACGTCGTTCTTAAGTTATACCATAAGCTGTACCTCATCGCTAATACGTGTTTCCCGAAACGTTCTTTTTTAAGTATACCTTCTGTAAGTCATACTTTCGGAAGGTTGGTCTGGACCGCTCTTAGCTTTACCTTATCACTGTTGACAGTTCACTCCGCTAGTGGCCACCACTGCAAAAAGCTTCTTTAGCCTACATCTCATATGAATATAATTCTGAAGTTGTAATACACTCAGTGTTCAATTATGTTAATTAAAATATTTTCATGCAAAGAATAAAGTTGTCATTACGCTGATTGTTGTTAGGTTTTTAATTATATTATCCAAAGGTACATCAGCTGGCAAACCATTAGGCATCCAGTAAAGGCTTAGGAGTCTATTTAAAGGGAATGATTGTGGTGGGGAGTTTGATCAAACTATGGCAGCGATACACCAAATTGTTGAACGATTTAGTCAAAATTTTCTGAAGAGACTCACAAGAATGAACCTCATTGGTTCTTGCTGAAGCTCAAATGTGCTGCTTAATAGGGGTGTTGAAATTAATCGTTTCTACGGTGCATCGCGATGCAGACGAGGACGATTCGGTATCGGTTCAGTAATAGACCATAACCGGTTATAATGTACTGACGATTTTTTGACTTCGTTTATCGCGTATGTGTTTTGTCACGGTAGCATACACTGGCAGAGGAATGTGAGACGCGAGTGCGAGTAATTAAAAATGCTTTATGAACAACCTTTATGAACAACCTGGTAAGCACGACCTAGAGAAGACACACGCTGTGTGCGCTCATGTCACAAACACATAGAATATGCAGGAGGTAATACCACTAACTTGATAAACCACGTTAGCCGTTTTCACCCCGAGCTGTGAACGCCTGGAAGAGTCTTGACTGCTGTAGAGTCCGCGGGTGAGCTCCAACGTCACCCGAATCCACAGCCAAAAATCATCAACCCGCCCCAATAATATTCTCTGATTTAAGTATCCGTTGTTAAGCGTGATTATAAATGGATGATCGTCACCTTCAACAGCGGACTCGGCGACGGTTGATGCACGCTCTCTTGGGTAACATTATACACTGATGAATGAGTGCTGCTTTTAAATGAACATTTCTTTAAAACAAAATTGATTTGACAGAATATCATTTTCTTAATGGCATAAATATGCTTTACTCCCTTGAAACTTAAACTGGAATGTCACTGTTTCTGTCACTGCGACTTCCTGAACAGGCGAACACGCACACACGCGCACACACACACACACACACACACACACAGACACACACACACACACACACACACACACACACACACACACACACACACACACATCACTATTGAAGTAAAATTGAAGATGCAGTGCACCGCAATGCATCGCGATATCGAATTGAACTGAATCGATGACATTATAATCATAATCAAACCGAATCGTGAGACCAGTGTAGGTTCACACCCCTACTGCTTAACACAAGAATGAACCTCATTGGTTCTTGCTGAAGCTCAAACGTGCTGCTTAACACAAGAATGAACCTCATTGAATGCTTGAGCTTCCATTTACCACACCTGATGAGTGAGTTGATGAATGTTTAAATGTGAATAAAAGCCTAAATTCAATCTGTTCATCATATAAAGTGTCCGTGTCTCTTCAGAAAATGTAATGTCACGTGTCCAGTCTATTCTCTGATTCTCTGTGTCATCCTAAAACTTTTATTATCACAAGTTATCACAAACTATTACAATATGCATGAATGTTTGCAATCATAAAATATGTAATTTAAGAGGGGTACTTCAAAAATAATATCAATTGACAAATTAATAATATATATTTAATGTAAATTATTTTACATATAACAAAATAATGTGTAATGTGTGCAAGTTTTATACATTTGTGTGGATGACACTAACAGAATATATATGACTCATGCACCTTATGAATTTTTCACCCATGCCGTTTTTATTTTATTTTTTAATATTAATTTTAAATATGAATTATTTCATATCCCATTTTAAATATGAATTCTAGTGTTAAATATTACATTACCAATCAAACGTTTGGGGTCAGTAAGATTTTTTTTTTAAGCAAGGACGCACTACATTGATCAAATAAGGCAGTACAAAGTACTCTACAAAAGTACAGAAGAATCATGTGACACTGAAGACTGGAGTAATGATGCTGAAAATTCAGCTTTGCATCACAGGAACTTAAACATATTGTACTTGAACATATTGATGAGGCTGTGGTACATAAGATAGAAAGGTTGTACTCATTTAATTATAGCACGTTGTGTGAAATGTGAAAAAAAAGCAAAAATGTTTTTCCCACAGGAAAAAGTTTTTGAACTGCTTACCAACACCCGCACCAAGATCGAGGGATTCCAGACACAGATTTCCAAGTAAGAGACCAGACAGTATCACAACCACAGTCAAACACTAACCTCATGATGTCTCTATTATAAATGCATTTTTAATGTGTCATATTTCTCACTGTGTTTGTGTTTCCTCAGGTACTACAGCGAGAGGGGAGACGCTGTAGCCAAGGCTTCCAAACAGCCACATGTGGTCAGTTTAGTTTGTGTTAGATTTAGACATGTTTTCAAAAATCTTTGAGCTTCTAATAATTTGGTTGTTTTGTTGCATGGAAACAGGGAGATTTCAGGCAGCTCGTCCATGAACTGGATCAGCACCAGTACTGTGAGTTACGCATTGTAGCACTGGAGATTCGCAACACTTACGTAAGTTCAGTCTCAGCTTGCCCTGAAAACATCTCAGTTTTAATGTAAATTGGTGCTTTCGTGTGACTGATCCATTCTGTTAAAATCTAGGCCATGCTGTATGATGTCATCATCAAGAACTTTGACAAGATTAAGAAACCCAGAGGAGACTTATCTTCAAAAGCGCTTATCTACTGAGAACTGCAGCCGACACACAAACACACACATTTGCTGAAAAGTAAAACATGTTGTATTGAGTTTCACATCCAGTCACAGTGCATTGGCTTGAGCTTCAATTACATCAACAGAATCAACTGTAGTAGTTTTTAATCAATAAAGAGTTCTGCTAAATGTGGCATCACTCATGTTTTCATTTATAATGTCAAATAAAACATTATTTAGATGTATTATCTTTACAGTTTGACAAAACAGGACAATAACTATAAATAATTGTTTCAAGTTAAAGAAATTAATATTTTTATTCAGCAAGGTTGCAATAGATTAATTAAAATGGACAGAAAAGACATTTATAAAGTTTTTAAAGATTTCTGTTTCAAATAAATGCTGTTCTTTTTAACTTTCTATTCATCAAAGATCCTGAAAGAAGTGTATCATGGTTTAGACAAAAATATTAAGCAGAACACAATAATAATAATAAATGTTTTGGATTTCCGAAATGCTGAAAATTCAGCTTTGCATCACAGGAATAAAGTACATTTTAAAATATATTCAAATAGAAAGCCTTTTATTTTTCAATTTTAATATTTCACAATATTACTCTTTTTACTGTATTTTTGATCAAATAAATACAGACTTTTCTTTTACAGAGTTTTTAAAAATTTTTACTTTAAAAACGGTAACACTTTACAATAAGGTTCATTAGTTAATGCATTACTAACTACTAACTAACATTAACTAACCATGAGCAATACATTTGTTACTGTATTTGTTCATCTTTGTTAACGTTAGTTAATAGAAATAGAGCTATTCATTGTTTGTTCATGTTAGTTCACAGAGCATGAACTAATGTTAACAAGATTTTAATAAAGTATTAGTAAATGTTGAAATTAACATGAACAAAGATTAATAAATGCTGTATAAGTGTAGTTCATTATTAGTTCATGTTAACTAATGTAGTTAACTAATGTTAACTAACGAACCTTATTGTAAAGTGTTACCTTAAAAACTTTGGTAACAATTTACAATAAGGTATTATTAATTAACATTAGTTAATGCAATAACCAACATTAACTAACAATGAGCAATACATTTGTTACAGTATTTATTGGTCAGTTAACATTAGTTAATCAAAATACAACTGTTCATTGTTTGTTCATGTTTGCTGGACCACTAAATTAAATAACAGATACAGATACTTTTGATTTTAAAAATGTAGTAGTTAATTTTGAAATGATCACTCACACAAACACATAGTCAAACCAAAAATTATTCAGACACCAGATACTACTAGTGGGTGCAGGACACTATAGTTCGTTTTTGTAAGTGAAGATTGCAAAATAAAGTAAACTATGACATATTATATCCAAAAATTCTTCATACAGTGGACTATATAAAAATATATAAAAAATTTAGGACCAAACATTATTCAGACACTTCGACCTGACATGTTTTGCTTAAGTGTTTTTTTTTTTTTATTTCTAATGTGACCTTTTTACAGCACAGACTGAACAAAATTAAGCATTGCTTGGTTACTGGTTGACCTGAATTGGTATTATCTAATTGTGTACTTAAATTTAACAGCTGATAACTAACAGCTATTCAACCTAATTCATTTGTGAGACAGTCTAACAGAAGGATGGCCAAAACCAATGAAATATCAACCGATTTGATAACTGAGTTAAAACTATAGTGAAGAAACTGTGATAATTTGAGAAATGTTGAAGGTGTCTGAATAAATTTTGGTTTGACTATATATATATATATATATATATATACAGGGGCGCCGTTAGACATTTTTGGCCCTATGAAAGAATATGAGGTTGGGCCCCCTACCGCACCCATTCCATTAATAAAATTGATCTCTGGGGGCCCCAAAAATGTGTGGGTCCTTAGAATCGTCCTAACTTTTCCCCCCTTAGCGGTGCCCCTGTATATATTTATATATATATATTATTTCTTATTTCCTTTACATGCATTTACTGCAGTTTTACTCGTGATGTCCGAATGCAAAGCTCTTGGTCTTCCAAGACAGCACCAGCCAGGCTTTAAAACATACCAGCTCTTATAAAGTCCCTTCCATCCCAGATACCCAAGAGCTCCTCCGACCAGCTGGGAAGGGAACTGTGGGAAGTGTGCTAGCAAGCAGAGAATCAGGAAGATCCAGAGACTCATCAACAACACACACAGCATGAAGAGAATCCTCAGTGGCGCTCCTGGAGGCTTTCCTAGAGCCATGCAGGGCCCAAAAACGGCCATTTCCTCAACAAGAATCAAACAACATAAACTTAGAATCAGGATTTCATCAGACACCTCACATCCCTGCCATTGTAGCCCGGCCTTAAGGCAGGCTGCTTTACCCTTCTCCTCTCTCAGTAGTAATAAGGGACCCGTATCAGAGTCCAGGAGCTCGTTCCTGCAAACTTCTGTGGTGCTTTGTAGTGGCTCGAAACAGCTTCCTGAGGCGTCCACTAGGAAGGAGAGAAGACGACGTAACAGTGTCCACAGCGTCCCGGTCACAGCGAGCCGAGAGAGGTGACGGACTGAGTGAACGAGAGAGTTACTGATGCAGTATGACAGAAGAAAGACGAAAGAGCCACATAATATGCAGGTCCAGCCCCAGCATGAATGCAGGAATACCCTATGAGATCACAACAACCAGAATCAATGAGGAATCTCAGAGCACAAACATTACAAAGGAAATAAAAAATGGTTCATAAACTATAAAATATTTATAAATAAATAGTAAACTTGTGATAAATAGTCAAATTTGCACTGTATAAAAGGGTATGGAAAGTATAAAAAGAAATTCCAAAATTTCCCCAGAAATAATTAGCTGAATTAAATATTTGATCAACAATTTGTGTGTGTGTTAATACAATATATGTAAATTTAAGAGACCACTACAAAATTTGCAGTTTCTCTGTACTATTTATGTGTTTGAGTAAAATAAGCATTATGAACTATAAACTACTGACAACATTTCTTCCAAATTTCAAATAAAAATATATAGCTGATGAACATTGTCAGAGCAGAAGAAAGGAGGGTTAATGATTCTTAAATAAATTTCACAAATGAAATTTGTGATTTACCGATTTTGAAAATACTGATTAAGAAAATAAACGTTGGCATTGCGGCTTTGATATTTTACCATTTTAAATAATTAATAGATTCATAATATTATATATAATACATATCATTTAAATGAAAATATACGATAACAGTTATAGGTTCAATTTATTTACATTATGCATTAACTAACATCGAAAAATATTAAAGCTTTTTAATTTCTACATATTCATTCATTTCAAGTTATATAAGTGAATATTATGTGATGTATTATGAATAAACAATGAACAATACATTTATAAAATTAACATTAACCAAAATGAATGCTAAAAAATCTTCTTTACTGCTGATGCATAATTAATGTTAATAAACAGATCAATTTCATATGGGTCCTCGCACAATCATAATTTAATCTTATTGTTAAGGGTTACTAATAATATTTACAACAAAAATATGTATTTCTTTTATTATAGAAGAACCAATATATTTTTTATAAGATAAAGAGTTGATTGAAATTAACAGATACATTTCACACTTAACAAAATCTGCAATAAGGTCTCATAATTTTTTCAGTTAACTGAGATCTTGCCTGTACAGATAGTGGTTCTTGTTGCCAAATATGCTGTACTTGGATACCCAGAGACTCAGAACAGGTCCAAACAGCACCAGCACAGAGAGGAGGCAGTGAAAATGCCGTCTGAATAACAAATGACCAAGTATTCCAGCTGTGAGATCAGTAAACAGCACCAGAGCTGAGTGCAGAAGCTTGTTGGCAGAGTTATGGATCTTATAAAGTATCTCCTTTAGTCCACAATGATCCATCTTGGTTTGCTCAGGGCAGTGCTTCCAGTGCATGTCCAACAAATCCCATAACAGCACAAATTGAGAGAAAGACAGAAATGAGATTGTTCTACCATCTGTCAGCAGTGTTATTAGCTTCTCTTTTGTTTTCACAGCTGAGTTCAACCTGCTGGGTTTATGTCACACTTCTCATCATTTACCCCCACTCACTGTCCTGACAACATCCCTAACAGCTCCGAACATTCCCATCTTATCAGCTTGTGAGTGATATAAAGCAGTACAGCAGCATTCCCTTTGTGCTTTCAACTGCAACTGTAAGTGGGCTCTTTCTTATGCATAATACAATTATGTGTCTGTGATTCAATAAAAGGTTTTCTTTAAAAATGAAAACCTCATTTTCTTTAATATAGAGTAATCCCACCGATCTGTCACCTCAGTTTCTGCCCGTGGTCGGACCTTACTTTTCTACGGGCAGGCGTTCCCCTAGAACAAGTGTCCAGGCATGTTGTTGTCTCAACCCTCGGGCTGGGGCGCTGTGACGGATGTGCAGCTGCGGGCTCCTGAACAGGACCTTGCTTGCATTGGCCTGTAAATTGCCTCGAGTTGCTGCAGTACACCTGGCCCTGCGCCGGTTTGTACCAGTGCTGCTGGACAACATGTACTGGTCCGCACGGACAACACATTGAATGTCCCGTACATCAACCGTCAAGTACCCCTTTTCCACCAAAAAAGAACTGGTTCGGAACTGGTGGTGGTTCAAAGTTGGTTCAACTTGCGAACCTTTTCAGAACCTGTTTGTTTTTCCACTGACTAGAGCGCCCAGCGAACGACGTCGTTACGTCACTGTGTACGTCGCCATATGTCTTAGCTAGAAACGCTTGCAAGTACAACATTACTTTGGGATTATCTCTAACTCGTGTACCAAGAAGGCTTCAAAAACAATTGAAATATGTAAGTCTTTTAATCTTTACCTTTGATATGTAATCTTTTCTGATTAGTTATGTACCCCTGTTTTGAATCTTTTTTTTCCCTTTCCATTTATTTGTTCTATATTGTGACTGTTTTCTTCTTTGCTTAGTTATAATGTTTTCAAAAAAATAAAAAAATAGAAACGCTTGCGCCAACTTCAAGCATAACAATTACAAAGGTGGACTACATCGTGTTTCTGCAAATGTTCCGGGCTTTGCGATCCTATATTATGGTCAGAAAAGATGTTTAGAGCACATCTAAACCCGCCCCCAGCCCCCGACGTAAGCATGACGTGGTAAAAGAACGGTTCTAGTCCAGCAAAGAGTTGGTGCCGCTTTGGAACCAGTTTTCCTGGCCGAGAACCGGTTCTTTGGCTGTCGAAACACAAAGAACTGGTTCGCGCGCAGGCACCGGCTCCGAACCGGCTCTCAAAATGCTTTGGTGGAAAAGGGGTAAAGGTGATCTAGAGTCAGAAGCAACTCAGGTTTCTTCTCATATGTGTAACTCCACATGTTACCAGGCTCGTACAAATTCCCAATTCCTCAGTCACCTGACGTAACGTCTTCCGTTTACTCCTTCATGGAAGGGGGGTTACAATAGTGACCAAGACATTACTTGTTGATTGATTTATTTTTACAAATTGAGTCCAGCATTGTAAGAATTGTGATTTGTACTGATTAGAGACCTTTAAAGCTTACGTATTAAAGCTATCTACATAAAATTCATGTTTGTTAATTTTAGCAAATACAAAGTCATTTTGGCATTAACTAAAAAATATTAACGTGGAGGGAGATGTTGTTGATTCTTCATGGAAACATGAAAAAGTTATGTACTATGCATTTATTTACCAAATTAATAAAAAAAATGTATATCAATGTTTAACTAAAAATTGGAGCATAAACTCTACAAATGCCTATATTTAAAATAAAGTGTTCTGTAAATAATACAAAGATGGAAGCTGAATTTAACATTTAGGTTACAACACATATTTAAATGATGTATGCATGCTTTACGTTAAGAATTTGATTCACTTTGGGGCATGCATGGTGCTTTGCATCCAAAATGTCCTAACAAAAGCGCATGGAGAGAGGAGGTAAAGGAAATCAAATAAATGGTTGACAATGTGACAATCATCTACTTTGCATGTTCACATTTTGTATTGACTGTTGAAGATAATGTGATTGACATTCACTACGGAAACCCCACAAGCTAACTTTATACAGTAATCGAAATTATTTAACCCCCATTGCAAATCAGCTTTATTGACAAAATTTACAGACTTTCAGCTGTTTGCAATGAACAAATCAAACAAAAGTCATTAAAATAGCTCAACACAACAAATGTTTCAATTGGTTTGTCTCCTTCCATAAAGGTCAGCTCATCGTCCTTATCCTTGGTGTAGTCGTAACCACTGTAAAGATGAATGTTATTAGTTATTAAAACAATAAGCCACATCAGTGCCACATCAAGGGTGTTATTAGGCAATAATATGATATAAGACACCAGTGTTTAATAAATAGCTGTATTTATACTATTATTGTGAACAATATAAAAAAAATACAAAGAGTTACATGTTAACACAATAATAAAAAAAATTATTATGTTACTACTAATAATAATAATTTAAAAATATATAAATCATGTATGTATTTATAAACAAAAGAAAGGAAAAAATAATTGTTATATTGTTGACCTAACAGTTAAATAAACTATAAGCCTAAAGGCACCACCAGAATCCTTCCACCCAGCACTACTCCAGTAAAACGTTTTCTTACCAGTAATTTGGTCAGGAAACTCTTGTTCACTTCAACCATGAGAAAAGAGCTGATTCCATTAAATGTGATGTTCATTCCTTTGCTCACATTGTTTCATTCTTAACTCATGTACACAGTGTTCTCTGTCTCCATAGACAGGAGGATGAATTATACTGTTGGAGGGATTTGGTATGTAGGATTATTCAATAGTTAAAAACCTATTTGCATATGCACAATAAATGTTCAGATAACAGTGATAATAACCTATAATAACCTTTAAAACCACTAATAACAAATGGCATAATAATATGGCATAAGTTATAGAAATAAATATTTATGAATAGATATTTAGAGATTCAAAGTTTTTCTGTACATTGTACATTTTGTACAAATCCAGTAAAACATGCACTAAATAAATGCACCAAAGAAGCTGCCTAGAAGTATAGGTGTTTTTTTTTTTTTTTTTTTTATTCATAAGATCCACTGATAAAAGTAAAGTATAAGAAAAGTCTTTGGACTTTAATCTGTCATTAGAAAAATAAATAAAACAAACCTTTATCTGATGATGTTTTGGATGCAGGGTATTGTTGCAAAAAATGTATACTGAAATGGTGAATCAGTTGAGTTATATACCAATATATTGTGGAAAATAGGAATTACATATGTTGTTGTTACAATGCTATTCTTTGGTTTAGTGTGTGAATTTAATCAGTCCAGCAGCAGATGAAAATGATCTGTTTATATAACACCAGTGCTAATTAATGTGTGTTGTCATTGACAAATAAATAGATACACAGTTATACTATATATATTTTTTTTATTATTATACATGCATTCATATAACAAATGTACAAACACAATATAAATATTAAATATTTGAAATTACACAAAATCTAGTGAATATGCTACATAAATTGTCAATTTGCTCTAAACTGCCTGGATCCGGCTGTTGATCCTTGACTTTGATTGACATGCGCTGCTTCTTTTGTGGGGGTGACTGGTCCACACCTGCATTGTCCTGTTGAAAGAACAGACATAATCATGTAGTGCTGACCAGATTTAATAAGTGATTCTTAAAGAAAATCTAAAGTCAAACTGCTTCTGCCATTTCAATATGAGGGGTCCGAATTGAAAACGATAAGAATATTGTCCAAGATTAAATTACTAAAGTATTTAATAATTTCTAAATCTAAGTAAAAACTGAGAGATCGAAAGTTCTAACCAATACTCTTTTCCGGGTCAGCTGAGACTTGGGCTGAAGGCTCCTCTGAGTTCTCTGGTCCAGTTGAGAAGTGGTCATCTGATGGGCTTGACGGTTGTACCTCCTCAGTTTAAGATTCTGCTTCACCTTGTCAATTTCCACGCATAGTTTTTGTGGAGGTGACTGACACAGACCTAAATTTTCCTGTTGAGGGAACAGATACATGTATAATCGTGCAATGCTGGGCAGGTTTAATGAGTGCTTCTTAGACTAAATCTAAAGATGTCTAAATCTTTTTAGCGTTTTGTGACATAGAAAACATAGCAGCATAGTTAAAGGCAATGTTTTCTTTTTTGAATATATCTTAAAATAAGTAAAACCAAGAGATAGAAGGGACTTACAGAAGCTTCAATGCTCCATGGACACACACTCTTACTCCGACTGGGCATGGGTGCTCCCTGGGGAGACCCAGGAGGTTGCTGTGGGGAACACGGTGAAACAAGTGTTCTCTGTGGGGTATTGGCAGGCACAGACACTCCCTTTAGGATTTTCTGCTGCTGCTCCCACTTTTCCCTCTGCTGCCTAGGAATCCTGAGGCTTGCAAGTGACACAATTACTGGTGCATTTTGCAAATGCTTCCTCAGCAGCTCCTTTCTCAGCAGCTCAGGGTTTTTAAGATTTCTCCAGTCGGAGATCTTGTTAATATCGGGTGCTCCCTGTGCGGAACAGACAGGCGCTATCTTCAGAGAAGGGGCTAGAGGCGTCGGCTGCAGTTGCTCCTGTCTCAAGAGCTCAGAGATGTTTAGTTTGTGCCTCTGTGAGATCTTGTCTGACATGCATGTTCCCTGCAGAAAAGCTTGAGGCTTCTGTTGCAGCAGCTCCTGCCTCAGTGGCTCAGGGATCTTTAGTTTTCGCCTATCTGCGATCTTCTCTGGCATGGGTGCTCCATGTGGGGAGCATTCTAGCACCTTTGAGGCAGCCACAGGTGTCCTCTGTAGAGACTTGACAGGCTTGGCCATTTCAAAAGAGGCTTTTTGCAAATGTTTGCAAATATCCTGTGGGGATCTGGAGGGCAAACAAGCATCCTGTGTGGATCTGGAGAGCACACGTGCATCCTGTGTGGATCTGGAGAGCAAACGTGCGTCCTGTGTGGATCTGGAGAGCAAACGTGCGTCCTGTGTGGATCTGGAGGGCACACGTGCGTCCTGTGTGGATCTGGAGAGCACACGTGCGTCCTGTGTGGATCTGGAGAGCACACGTGCGACCTGTGTGGGTCTGGAGAGCACACATGCGTCCTGTGTGGATCTGGAGGGCACAGGTGCATCCTGTGTGGATCTGGAGGGCAAACGAGCATCCTGCGTGGATCTGGAGAGCACACGTGCATCCTGTGTGGATCTGGAGAGCACACATGCGTCCTGTGTGGATCTGGAGAGCACACGTGCATCCTGTGTGGATCTGGAGAGCACACATGCGTCCTGTGTGGATCTGGAGAGCACACGTGCGTCCTGTGTGGATCTGGAGAGCACACGTGCGTCCTGTGTGGATCTGGAGAGCACACGTGCGTCCTGTGTGGATCTGGAGAGCACACGTGCGTCCTGTGTGGATCTGAAGGGCACAGGTGCATCCCGTGTGGATCTGGAGAGCACACGTGCGTCCTGTGTGGATCTGGAGAGCACACGTGCATCCTGTGTGGATCTGGAGAGCAAACATGCGTCCTGTGTGGATTTGGAGGGCACAGGTGCTCCCTGTGTGGATCTGGAGAGCAAACGTGCGTCCTGTGTGGATCTGGAGAGCACACGTGCGTCCTGTGTGGATCTGGAGGGCACAGGTGCATCCTGTGTGGATCTGGAGGGCACACATGCGTCCTGTGTGGATCTGGAGAGGACACGTGCGTCCTGTGTGGATCTGGAGAGCACACGTGCGTCCTGTGTGGATCTGGAGAGCACACATGCGTCCTGTGTGGATCTGAAGGGCACAGGTGCATCCCGTGTGGATCTGGAGAGCACACGTGCGTCCTGTGTGGATCTGGAGAGCACACGTGCATCCTGTGTGGATCTGGAGAGCAAACGTGCGTCCTGTGTGGATCTGGAGAGCAAACATGCGTCCTGTGTGGATTTGGAGGGCACAGGTGCTCCCTGTGTGGATCTGGAGAGCAAACGTGCGTCCTGTGTGGATCTGGAGAGCACACGTGCGTCCTGTGTGGATATGGAGAGCACACGTGCATCCTGTGTGGATCTGGAGAGCAAACGTGCATCCTGTGTGGATCTGGAGGGCACAGGCGCTCCCCGTGTGGATCTAGAGGGCAAACGTGCGTCCTGTGTGGATCTGGAGGGCACAGGTGCTCCCTGACTTGATCTGGCAGAAAAAGGTGCTCCCTGCGTCCTCTTCTGCCTCCACTGTGGTGTGGTCTTCAGAGTAACATCTGAGAATCCTGATTGCTGGGACTGAGCCTTCTTAGATGCGTCACTGAAGACCAGGGATGTGGGGCATGAAGTATCTCCTGCCTCCACTGTTCCCCAACACTGGCCAGAGATGAGGTCCCCATACACAGGCTCATCAGATATGGGGTCTGAAACTTCCATGATTGCCCACCACCGCCCCGCAGCAAGGGCTGCACTGAGCTCTTCTGAGTATTCAGCAGATGAGGACTGCTCTGCACTCTCAAAAATGGTGGACATGGTAGACATAAATTTGATGATGAAAGATGATCTAGAAGTGAACAATACTTTTTGCAATCTATATCTGTGAAACACTATGAAACAAAGATAAAAGGAAGAGATGAGTTGAGTAAACATACAGTAAAGAACCTGAAAGCTTGTTTTCTTAAGCCCAACGTATACTAATGTTGTCTGCATTGCAATTTTTGTTATCTGAGCATCCACGAACACCTGTGTGCAGCCTAATTTTTGTGTTCGCACTGACGGTGCATGTACAATAATGCATACGAAGAATGAAGAATGCAGACACAACTCAGTGCTGCTTGTAGATAAATAAGCAATTGTGCTGTACATGTGTCGAACTTGTCCATCCCTTAATTGCTGTGCAGACACGGCTTGGTGCGAGATGAAGCGGAAAGCAGAAAATAAAGTTTACCTGGGCCTTTAGTTTTCTAAAAAATGTAATTAAAATTTTTTGGCTATACGATGTATGCCCATTGGCGGTCCATCAGATGAGCCAAGGATGGCTAAGAGAGTAATTAAAATGTATCCAAAAATCAATGAAGCTGAAAAAGGTTGTTTTTTTTTTTTTTAAACAATTTCTTTAACAATGTGCATAACCCAGATGCACATAATGTAAAAGCATATTATAATTTCCTATGTCTCACAGGCAAATTTTCGATTTCACAAATCAGCTTAAGGTCAATCAGCTTTCAGTATCACTTCAATGTGTAATCAGATCTGCTATTGGTTGGTCAGTGAAATATACATTTTCAACAATTATATAGAAAAAAATGGTTTGATCATTCTTGGTTTACATGTCAGCCCAGCCTCCCATTTCCACTCAATCCGCCACTATGTAGCATGCCTATTTATTTGTCTAGTCTAAATGTACGGTAAATCGAGACAATACAGATTCTTATACGAGTTATGAAAATATTAAAATTCAAATCCCCAAACCCTGTGTAAAAAGCGTACTCACACACACTCGCCGACTCGCTACAAAATTGCACAAAGCCGCTGCACTCAATAAACTCACCGAACGTTCTAAGGAATGCGGCGATCATTATGACGTTAATCGACCACACGAGTCTGAGTGATGGGAGACCTAGGCTGTTAAGTTAGATTAAAACTTGCAATACAAATACAAAGAGTGACTAAGCATTATTAATTTATGATTGGATACAAAAATTAGCGCTGTTTATTATTTAAATTATTTTTAGCATTTCCAGCTGATGCATAAAGTGCTTTCCCGAACAGCAGCACGATACTGATTTTATACAATTTAAAAAAAAAATAGCCTACGTTAAGGCTGATATCGCCAGCGAATAGCCTAGTTCAAAAACAAATCGTTGCACATCTCCTGTGTCCTTGACCTGAACATTTTCCAGCAGTTTAGCGGCTTGAGATCTCTGAAGCGAAGACAGAGGAGCCGAAACATAACGATGTATCTTGTCCAAAAACTGGCTTGAGCTTTTTAAACTATACTTGTTTATTTTATTATAATGTATTGATTGAAAAACGGATACTATAATTTTATAATTTTAATATAAAAACGGATGTTAAATATTAAAATTCAGCTGTCCATAGAAAAGCAGTGCAGCTTAACATAACATTTCGTTTACAGCTGAATATGAATTATTATGGCCTGCTGGTGGTGCTTGAGACTACATTTGTCATTTTGTGTTTCTGTTAAAAAAACTAACAATAACGAGGGTATATGATCTCTCTGCAGGTGGTGGGCATACGCAAAATCCAGTTGAAGCTAGATTGTCTCATCCCATAAATTTTGCGTCTGAAAGGGAAACTCCTACAAATGCATATTCAATTAGGTCAGCCGCAAAAATAACCCTGTCCACGCCTTTTCAGCGCTAACTGACAGTAGTGCTTCCAACGCCAAAAGGGCACTAATATTAAGGCATTATATTTAGTTTTTTTGCACACACACACACACACACACACACACACACACACACACACACACACACACACACACACACACACACACACACACACACACACTCTCTTAGCTGTCCATCGTGTTCGATGATGACGCTTGCTCCAGGGGTGGGATGGGGGTGGGGGGGGGTAGGTTTGGGGGTTCAGCGACCTTGCCGCTGGTGCCACTTTTCGTGGGCGTTGAGTCCGATCCTTGAGCCGCACACTCGACCGCAGATGGAGCAGGGGAAACCAGATGCCAGGGGGGTGCCAGCCACCCATTGGTGTCTCTTGATGCGCCTCTCGGATCGTCGGTCTTGGTTGGTTTGGTGTATTTGAGAGACAGCAGTGGCACTGGTAACCTGCCAGGCTGATCTGTCAAGTGCCAGAGATTCAAGTTGCGTAAGGGGTATGTTCGCTCGATTTAGAATGTCCCTGGTGTAGTCCTTAAAGCGCCGCTTTTGCCCTCCCGCTGACCGCTTAGCGCCCATGAGTTGACTGTAAAGGACTTGGCGGGGCAGGCGGTGTTCAGGCATGCGTATGGTGTGCCCTATCCAGCGCAGATGTTTTTTGGCCACAGCTGCTTCCATACAGATTGAGTCAGTGTTGCTGAGGATGACTGTATGGGGGATTCGATCTTCCCAGGACAAACTGAGGATCTTCTGTAGGCAGCGAATGTGGAAGGCCTCTAGGCTGATAATGTGTTGGCGGTATGGGGTCCAAGACTCTGCCCCATAAAGCAGAGTGGAGACACAAACCGCGTTGTAAACAGCGACTTTGGTACTGACCTTCAGGTTACGGTTTTCAAAAACCTTGCTGCGTAGGCGTCCAAAAGATGATGAGGCTTTATTTATCCGGGTGTGTATTTCTGTGTTAAGGGAGCAGCATGAGGACAAATCGGAGCCGAGGTAGGTAAAGTGGTCCACTGTTTTAAGTGGAACACCATTTATGTGAAAGCTGGGGGATGCGAGGGCGGGGGTTGTGAGATGGGACATGATCTCGGTTTTTTTAATGTTGACCTGTAGGCCAAAGGATTGGTACAAACTGGTTATTGTGTTAAGGGCGTGCTGCATAGAGTCCGGGCTATGAGCTAAGATGGCACAGTCATCAGCATACTGAAGCTCACAGATTTGGCGGATCTTTGTCTTTGTGCGGGCCTGGAGCCGACGGAGGTTGAAAAGACTTCCGTCAAGTCGGTATTCCACATGGACACCATCTTCATGTCCCATGACGCGGTGGAAGAGGCAGGTGATGGCAGAGAGGAGGATGTTAAAAAGCACCGGAGCCAAGACACAGCCTTGCTTCACCCCAACATTTACCTCAAAACACTCTGACTGGAGTTCTCCCATGAGCACTCTGGCTTTCATCCCTTCATGCAACTGCTGTAGGATGCTGAGAAACTTGGGTGGTACCCCAAGTTTGGAAAGGTGTTTCCAGAGCAGTTGACGGTTGATGGTATCAAAAGCTTTGCTGAGGTCGATGAAGGCAATGTAAAGGTCTTTGTGGTGTTCACGGCTCTTCTCCATCAGCTGCCTCAAGACAAAAATCATGTCTGTCGTGGATCTGGTCTTCCGGAAGCCACACTGCGTTTCCGGAAGCACAGCTTCCGAGATGTGCTCAACCAGTCTGCTGAGCATGATCTTGGCCAGGACTTTCCCTGCGATGGAGAGGAGAGATATCCCACGGCTGTTGCCGCAGACTGCTCGGTCTCCTTTCTGTTTGTAAATGACCACGATGTTAGCATCCTTCCAGTCCTGTGGGAGGGTCCCATGTTCCCAGATGTTTTGGATCAGGAGGTGCAGGCGACGCGTGAGGATGTAACCTCCGTGTTTGAAAACCTCTGCAGGGATTCCATCGGGTCCAGCGCTTTTGCAGTTCTTCAGCCCTACAATGGCTTTCCGGAGTTCTGAGTAAAGTGGTGGGGTGTCCAAGTGCGTGATTGGTGGCAGGTCTGGGAGATTATCCAGAATATATGGATCAACAGGATTGATGTGGTTGAGGAGGCTATCAAAATGACACACACACACACACACACACACACACACACACACACACACACACACACACACACACACACACACACAAAAGTATACATATATAGGTTATATATGCTGCAAAAAAGTGATTATTTCAACCCTCATTCTGTCTGAAACGGTCAGTTTTTAAAGGTCCCCATATAGCTGAAGTGCCTTGGCAGCTTTATATGATGTGTTGACTTAATTTCCACTGAAACAGGAAGCTAAGGCGGGACATATTGAATGGCTTTTCAAATAGCCAATAGCATTTAATTTACCGCACAGACTGCAATTCGTACTTGACAGCACAATGCAAGCGAATCCGAGCGCTGATGATACGTTGGAATCAATAGTAGAGATGTCAATAAATTCTAGCCATTTCATTCCTAACCAACGTACAGGTAGAAAACGGAATAGAACTCGAGCAACCCAACACACATCTCCAACCAGTGGCGTTATTTTACTTTAAAAAGTGGGTGGGACAGGCGTGTGGGGTGTGTGGGGGGCGGGGAGGGAAGTTGCTATACAATGCTAAGATATATGTACAATATATGTGTACAATAGCAATTTTCAGAAAATATATCATTACGATGTCCAGAAATCAATTTCAATAGTACATTGGGTTTAATTTGCCATTTAATGAGATCTACTAATATATAGTTTTGCTCTGCGACGTGTCAACGATGGCCGCTTTGGCCAGGTGGTTTTTATAGCATAGGGGGCGGGACGCTTTACATTCTAAAGAGCATTTGATTGGACAGAAGATGAGAAGCTGTAGTCCGCGGTGACGTCATAAATATCCATGAAGTTTTGAATGCTTATATCTCCTAAATGCGAATTTTGTCATTTGTTTGGAAGACACCAGCTTATTCATAACCTTAAGCCTAAATTCATACTAAAATCTAAAAAACGTACATTTTGATTTCAGGGGGGCTTTAAGGGCGGCTCCTTTAAGGCTTGCCAGTAAACGGCCACTGTTATAATTGGCTAACGTTGTTGCATAAGAAACTCTATCAACCTCATCAACTCGCTATTGCACGCTAGTAAGTGTTTTGAAAACATTATCCGTATAAAACTTGAAGCTGCTGCCAGATCCAATAATACAGCTGACTGCTTATAATCTTTCAACAAGAATTTCTTTGCGAAATCTCCATTACACTGCCTCGTTTACAAAACAAAATGTTTCGAACAAACATATCCTCTGACGCGAGCCAGGACGCCAATTAAAACAAGCCATTCACTCGTTTCCGATGCTGGGATCCTTCTGAAGTCTGTACAGAGACACAAACAAGCTTTTTAAACTGGACGAGTCAAACCAAACATTCTTTCACTCTTCCATTTGTCCTGTCGACAGACTCAAGCGCATGGAGCAGGTCAAAAACTGAACACACATCTGTATACTGTATCCACTGCAGACAGTGTCAGTGATTATAAAGGGTTTTGTTTGCTTTTGACGTGACGTGACGCTTGTATCCAGTGTAGGCAAGAGACAGTCTTCAGTCTTTAATCAGTTCAGTCTTTCTGCAACTGAACGGCAATGGGCGGGGCCTATAGTGTGATGATGTGTAACTATTCGTGGACATCTTGCTCTGGAGGCAGTCATATGCAAATGTATTTGCCTGTGTGATGTCACAGATTCTGCAATATCCATACGACCTGCTTTTGGAGCTTGATTAAATAAATACTTTGTTTATAATGAGGAGGATGTTTTAAATTATGAAACTTGCAGGATGTTTTAATGGTACAAAGACCTCTTGGTAACACTTTAGTTTAGGGTCCAATTCTCTCTATTAACTAGTTTAATAGCTTATAAGCATTCATATTACTAGGAAATTGGTTGTATAGTACTTACAAAGCACATATTAATGCCTTATTCTGCATGACCATTTACATCC
Source organism: Gila orcuttii (assembly GCA_026230005.1). Classification (NCBI taxonomy): domain Eukaryota; kingdom Metazoa; phylum Chordata; class Actinopteri; order Cypriniformes; family Leuciscidae; genus Gila; species Gila orcuttii. The sequence continues at coordinate 19,728,460 of JAPDVR010000023.1, read as the reverse complement.
CTTAATCCTATTCCTACCCAATACCTAAATGTATCACTAACTATTAATACGCAGTATTTAGGAGTTTATTGAGGCTAAAGTCATAGTTAATAGTTAGAATTGTATCCTAATCTAAAGCGTAACCAACCTCTTATATGTCATTGATTTGATTGATTTCTTATGTCATGACCCCTTTAGTGTTTTTAAAAGAAGTCTCTTATGCTCACCAATGCTGCATTTATTTGAAACAGTAATACTGTGAAATGTTATTACTAATTTCTATATTAATATGTTTTAAAATATAAATGTATTTTCTGTAACTTTTGATAAATTTTACAGACTCCAAATGTTTGAACGGTATTGTATATGTTCACAGATCAAGTTTAGAAAAGAGCATGTTCTCTTTAGCTTTACCTACTATCATTACAATATAGCAAAATCTTGTACAGTCTATGTGAGGCACTGTGACAATGTGAGTACATAAAATCTGACCTTCCCATAAATAGTTTGAAACACTATTTTGACTGCATGTAGGACATGAGAAATTGGCTTGAAATGCAACCCAACTGTATTGCTTGCCGCCGGCTGAAAATATTTGAGATATGATTTATAGTCCAAACAAAGAAAGTTGCCCGCATAAGTTTAATTATTCTTGTAAAACAATTTGAGTGTTTCAATGAATTCTAAATGCACTTGAATCATACACAAATCAAACTTTTGTGTCAACAGAAACATATTTGCACACACGCTCCCACGCATAAAGAAACACACTCCCACACCCATAAACCCACGACTACATCTCCACACACACACACACACACACTTTTAACACACATTCAGTTTTGACAAAGATTTTTTTTTTTTTTTACATTGTACTACAAAATCAAATCCTGGACATTAATAGCAATAAAATATGATGTAATGTCTTCCGTTTACTCCTTCATGGAACGGGGGTTACAATAGTGACCAAGACGTTACTTGTTAATTTATTTATTTCTACAAATTGAGTCCAGCATTGTAAGAATTGTGATTTGTACTGATTGGAGACCTTTATATACTTTAAAGCTTACGTATTAAAGCTACCTATTGTGAAGAGGCGGAGTCAGGAGGATACATTTTCAGCATTTATTAGAATGGTCAAGACAGGCAGGGTAAAACAGGGGCAAACAGAACAGAGCAGGCAAGGCTGAGACAAACCAGGTAGACAGGCAAAGGGTCAAGGCAGGCAGCGAGAATCAGAGTCCAGTAAACAGTCCAGGGTCAGGGCAGGCAGAGAAGGGTCAGCAACGATAAACAATCCAAGGTCAAACACAGAAATCAAACTCGGGTAATAACGCTCAGAAGTTATGGCCGGGGCAGATCAAGACTTCGCACTGTATGAGTGTGTGAATGAGGCTTATATGGGTGTGAGTGAATGAGGTGCAGGTGTGAGTGTAATCAGTCCCAGGTATGAGGCATGATGGGAATTGAAGTTCGGTGAGTAAAGTTAATATTCCGGAGACGGCTCCCTCCAGTGGTGAAGAGGAGGTGGTACGGGAGCCTGCTCTATTACAGAGGATCGCTCCTCCGGACCGAACCGCTCCCATTCAACCAGATACTGGAGGACATTACCCCGGCGTCTGTAGTCGAGCAACTCGTGCACACGATAGGCCTCCTCGCTATCGACCAGGATGGATGGGGGGTTTGGAGATGTGGCTCCCTCCTCTGACTGGAAGCAAATCAAACTCTGGAAGCCCAGGATGCATTTGAAGGGAGTGATTCCAGTGGCGGGTTTGACGAGGGAGTTCTGAGCGTATTCGGCCCAGAATAGGTATCTGCTCCACTCGGCTTGATGTTGTTGACAATAGGAACGGAGGAAGTGTATGACATCTTGATTAAGACGCTCAGTTTGTCCGTTGAATTGGGGATGATAACCGGAAGTGAGGCTGATATTGACATTGAGGTGTTTGAAAAAAGATGTTCATACCCTGGAGGTGAACTGGGGTCCTCGGTCAGAGACGATGTCCTCGGGGAGGCCATAAAAGTGGAAAACTTGGTTGCAAAGATGTTCAGCAGTTTCTAGAGCCGTAGGAAGTTTTGGAAGAGGAATTAATCGGCAAGCTTTGGAGAAACGATCCACTATGGTGAGTATGACGGTGTGACCTTGTGAATTAGGTAAATCTGTGATGAAATCGATGACTATATGAGACCAGGGGCGTTGAGGTATGGGGAGCGGATTTAAGAGTCCTGCTGGTAGTTGTCGGGAGGTTTTGGACATGTTACAAGTTATGCAGTTCTGGATGTGTCGGGTTGTGTCTGACTGTAAAGTTGGCCACCAAAAGTGGTTCCGGAGTAGATGGGTGGTCGCTATGATGCCGGGATGTCCTGAACTGGGTGTGGAGTGTACCTGTTCGGTAAGTCGTGAGTGTAAGGGTTCTGAAATGAATAAGAGACCCTCGGGACATTCGGTTGGAGGTTCTACTTGACTGTTGAACTACTCGATTTCCATAACAATATCCCACTGTACAGGAGCCACTAGGTGTTTCTCTGGGATAATGGTGTCAGTGACAGGGAGTTGAGCGGGTTCTTCCGTCTGGCGAGAGAGAGCATCAGCTTTAACGTTCTTGGAACCTGGACGATAGGAGACAGTAAACTGAAATCTGGTGAAGAACAAGGCCCACCTGGCCTGACGGGGATTCAAACGTTTAGCTGATCAATCTGAAAGGTATTCGAGATTCTTGTGGTCGGTAAGGATAATAAATGGTTGGGTTGCTCCCTCCAGCCAGTGTCGCCACTCCTCGAGAGCGAGTTTCATGGCCAACAGTTCGCGGTTTCCTACATCGTAGTTTCGCTCTGCTGGAGTTAGTTTTCTGGAGAAGTAGGCACATGGAAACATCTTTTCTGGGTCACCTTGATGATGTGATAGAATGCCTCCCACTCCTGTGTTGGAGGCATCCACCTCCAAGTCAAGTCAAGTCACCTTTATTTATATAGCGCTTTTTACAATATAGATTGTTTCAAAGCAGCTTTACAGAGATAACAGGAAAATAATGTTGTAATAGTATTGTTAAATACAAAATGAAATGTCCCCAACTAAGCAAGCCAAAAGCCAATGGCGACAAAGGCGAAGAAAGGCGAAAAGGCAACAGTGGCAAGTAACCAAAACTCCATCAGGTGACAGAATGGAGAAAAAAACCTTGGGAGAACCCAGGCTAAGTCAGGGGGCCAGTCCTCCTTTGGCCAATGAACAAACAGTGTATGATTATGATTCAGGCAGCATTATAGGTCAGACGTCAGATGGGATCAGTACTTTCACAATATTTATCCAGTTCCATGTGGTTGGGGTTGGAGTCATCACGCCGGTATGGAGACAAGTTTGTTGAGGTGTCCTTGAGGCCTTCACAGGGTTGATGAGGCTGGCACTTCAGGGATGTGTTGTCGTCGTGTCCATGCGATGGTCCTTCATCAGATCTGGATATGGCCTGGATCCGGCGGTTTGCGGTAAACCTCGGGATAAACAGAGAGACTAATATTAGCGTAGACGGCATCCTTCTTATGAAAGTACATCAGTATTTATGGGAAGTGTTCCCGGTTCCGGCTGATCTAAACTTTGCAGCCTAACATTGAATTATAGAAGTCCATAATGTGTTATGTGTATGCTAAGCCAAAGAGATGTGTTTTTAGTCTAGATTTGAACTGACAGACTGTGTCTGCTTGCCGGACCATGTTAGGAAGATTGTTCCAAAGTTTTGGTGCTAAATAGGAAAAGGATCTACCGCCAGCAGTCGATTTAGATATTCTAGGTATTATCAACTAGCCAGAATTTTGAGATCGCAATAGACGTGAAGGACTATAATGCGTTAAGAGCTCGCTCAAGTACAGGGGAGCTAAACCATTTAGTGCTTTGTAAGTAATCAGCAATATTTTAACATTTATACAATGTTTAATAGGGAGCCAATGCAGTGTTGACAAAACCGGGCTAATATGGTCATACTTCCTGGTTCTGGTAAGAACTCTAGGGGTTGCATTTTGGACCAACTGTAGTTTATGTATTAAACGTGCAGGGCAACTACCCAGTAGAGCATTACAATAATCAAGCCTTGATTTCATGAACGCATGAACCAATTGTTCTGCATTTTTCATTGAGAGCATATGACGTAATTTAGATATATTTTTAAGATGAAAAAATGCAGTTTTACAGATACTAGACACGTGATTTTCAAATGAAAGATTGGTATCAAAGAGCACACCCAGGTTCCTAACCGACGACGAAGACTTGACAGAGCAGCCATCAAATGTTAGACAGTATTCTAGGTTATTATGTGAGGAAGTTTTTTGTCCAATAATTAGAATCTCTGTTTTTTCAGAATTAAGTAGTAGGAAATTACTAGTCATCCAGTTTTTTTTATATCAGCTATGCATTCCATTAATTTTGAGGATTGGTAAGTTTCGTCAGACCGTGAAGAAATATAGAGCTGAGTATCATCAGCATAACAGTGAAAACTAATGCCATGCTTCCTAATGAAATGTCCAAATTGCAAATCAATTGTGACTCTAATGAGAGCTGTCTCAGTACTATTATACGGTCTAAATCCTGATAGAAAATTCTCGCAGATACCATTTCTTTCTAAAAAGGAACTTAGTTGTGAAGATACTGCCTTTTCTAGTATCTTTGACAGAAAAGGTAGATTCGAGATCGGCCTGTAATTGACTAATTCTGTAGGATCAAGTTGCGTTTTTTTAACAAGCGGTTTAATCATAGCCAGCTTAAAAGTTTTTGGTATGTATCCTAATGACAAAGATGAATTAATGATATTAAGAAGAGGATCTATGACCTCTGGAAGCATCTCTTTCAATGGTTTAGTCGGTATAGGGTCTAACATAGATGTTGTCGATTTAGATGATTTAACGAGTTTAGAAAATTCTTCCTCTCCTATAGCAATAAATTAATTTAATTTTTTGTCAGTGAGACTACACTGCACTGTCTGATGCGATACTGTAGTAGACGGTTGCACAGTTATAATTTTCTCCCTGATATTATCAATCTTTTAAGTAAAGAAGGTCATAAAGTCATTACTGTTGTGCTGCTTGCAAACTTCTGGGCTTGAAACTTTATTTTTCGTCAGTTTAGCAACTGTTTCGAATAAGTACCTTGGGTTTTGTATATTTTCTTCTAATAGGGTTGAAAAATAAGCAGATCTAGCAGTTTTTAAGGCCTCTCTGAAATCGAGCTCTCCTTCCATGAAATGCGAAAAACCTCTAGTTTTGTTTTCTTCCAGTTGCGCTCCATTTTTTTGACTGCTCTCTTTAGGGCCTGAGTGTGCTCGTTGTACCACGGCGTTGGACTATTTTCTTTGATCTTCTTTAAGCGCAACGGAGCAACTGTGTCTAAAGTGCTGGAAAAGAGGGAGTTAAAAGTTCGTCGCAATATCGACTTCTTCTAAGCTATCTGGGATGCTGAGAGGATGAAACTGATCAGGAAGATTATTAATAAAGCATTCTTTAGTGGCAGAAGTGATAGCTCTAACATATTTGTAACACGGAGTCGGCTTTGCAGCCTTGGCTAAATTAAGTTTACACAAGACTAGATAATGATCTGAGATGTCATCGCTCTGCTGCAGAATTTCAACAGCATCAACATTGATTCCATGTGATAATGTTAGATCTAGAGTATGATTACGACAATGAGTAGGTCCTGACACGTGTTGTCTAACTCCAATAGAGTTAAGAATGTCTTTAAATGCCAATCCCAATGCATCTTTTTCATTATCTACATGTATATTAAAATCACCAACAATTAGGACTTTATCTGCAGCCAGTACTAACTCTGATAGAAAGTCAGCAAATTCTTTGATAAGGTCTGTATGGTGCCCTGGTGGCCTGTATACAGTAGCCAGCACAAATCTTAAACGTGATTTATCATTTGCACTATATATTGTTACATTAAGCTAGCCTGGTTTTTTGACTGCTCTCTTTAGGGCCTGAGTGTGCTCGTTGTACCACGGCGTTGGACTATTTTCTTTGATCTTCTTTAAGCGCAACGGAGCAACTGTGTCTAAAGTGCTGGAAAAGAGGGAGTTAAAAGTTCGTCGCAATATCGAGTTCTTCTAAGCTATCTGGGATGCTGAGAGGATGAAACTGATCAGGAAGATTATTAATAAAGCATTCTTTAGTGGCAGAAGTGATAGCTCTAACATATTTGTAACACGGAGTCGGCTTTGCAGCCTTGGCTAAATTAAGTTTACACAAGACTAGATAATGATCTGAGATGTCATCGCTCTGCTGCAGAATTTCAACAGCATCAACATTGATTCCATGTGATAATGTTAGATCTAGAGTATTATTACGACAATGAGTAGGTCCTGACACGTGTTGTCTAACTCCAATAGAGTTAAGAATGTCTTTAAATGCCAATCCCAATGCATCTTTTTCATTATCTACATGTATATTAAAATCACCAACAATTAGGACTTTATCTGCAGCCAGTACTAACTCTGATAGAAAGTCAGCAAATTCTTTGATAAGGTCTGTATGGTGCCCTGGTGGCCTGTATACAGTAGCCAGCACAAATCTTAAACGTGATTTATCATTTGCACTATATATTGTTACATTAAGCTAGCCTGGTTAAAACCAGACCCTTCTCAGTCGTAACTGAGTTAGGGTCTGGGGAAGGTTCATTCACAGCTCATTTCCAAAGGGGCGTCACCAACGGACGTCGCTCAAATGCCTCTGGGCGCAATTGCGTAGACCTTAAAACCAAACAGATCGATCACCATCTTGTAAAGCCCGCCTAAACGTTTGTGATTGGTGCCTCGATTTGGAAAGATTGGAAATGAGCTTGAATGGGCTCTTCGCCAGACTAACTTGCAGAGCAAATCTAAATTTGCCGGAAGTTCGTCTGGGTTTTCCCAGGCTAACATTAAGCACCAGCACTTCAAAAGAATTATATTTGAAACTAGACTTCTTAGTAATTTTGAAAATATTACTATAAATTACAGCAACACCTCCCCCCTTTGCCTTTCAGATGAGGTTCATGTTTATAACAGTAATCTTGCGGGGTGCACTCATTTAAAATAATGTAATTGTTTGGTTTTAGCCAGGTTTCTGTCATACACAGCACATCTAGGTTATAGTCTGTAATCATATCATTAACAATAAGTGCTTTTGAAGTAAGGGATTGAATATTCAGCAACCCAAGCTTTATCATTTGTTCATTTGTATTATTTCTGTTTTTTATTTGTTGAACATCAATTCAATTTTTACCCTTAGATGGGCTTGGAAGTTTTTTGTTTTTTCTAATTCGGGGAACAGACACAGTCTCTATATGATGATATCTACGTGAAAGAGCCTCTATGTAATGGGATTTATCTGACCTTGGTGACGTGAGACAGCTGGCAGACAGTCGGTTTAGCCAGTTTGTCTGCTTCCTGACCTGAGCCCCAGATTGTCATGTTTGAGCTCTAAGACTATGTGCCATATTACTAGAGAGAAGAGCAGCACCATCCCAGGAGGGATGAATACCATATCTTTTCAACAGGTCAGGTCTGCCCCCAAAAACTTTTCCAATTGTCTATGAATTCTATATTATTTTGTGGACACCACTTAGACAACCAGCCATTGAGTGATGACAATCTGCTAACTATCTCATCACTCCTGCGAACAGGAAGGGGGCCAGAGCAAATTACAGTGCCTGACATTGTACTTGCGAGTTCACACACCTCTTTAACATTCATTTTAGTTATCTCCGACTGGCAAAGTCGAACATCATTAGTGCTGCATTAGCCAGCACTTTTAAATTTGCTTTGATGTCAGGCGCTCTGGCTCCTGGCAAACATGTGACTATGGTGGCTGGTGTCTCTATTTTCACGTTCCATGTCTTCCGTGTCTCACATGACTCACCGTGTTTGTTGACTGATTCTACTTACAACAGCTTTGATGGATTTGTGAAAGGCGCGAGCTAAATAAATAAAGAGTGCACAGATGGCATAATATGTGATGTTAAGTAAGTTGTATTTAGCAGTATAAACAACAGGGAATGGTAGTAAATAATGGTTCAAAACAAAGATATACGAAGCTACAGACACAAACCAGCAGCAAAGCAGCAAGGCAGACAGGAGATAAAACTACCTCCAGCATGCAGATCTTACTGAAGCCTTCAGCAAGAGGAAAGCTTCACAACTTCCTGAAAATCGCAGACAGAACCTCCACGATGAATTGAAGCGCCGGGTCTGGGTGTCGGAGAATGGGAGCAGAAGTGAACTGGACTTTGAGTCTATCGAATGCTTGATTTGCTACCGAAGTCCAGTGCAGGCGGTAGGTGTGGCATTTGGTCATGGCGGTTAGAGGTGCAGCCACGGTACTAAAGTTTCGGACGAAACGTCTGTAGAAGTTGGCAAAACCCAGGAAGCGTTGCAGTTCTTTGACGGTTTGGGGTAAGGGCCAGTCCAACACTGCTTTGACCTTTCTCTCGTCCATAGCCACTACCTCCTGACTGATTACATACCCGAGAAATGACGTGCTGGTTTGGTGAAATTCACATTTCTCTGCTTTGGCATAGAGTTGGTACTGCAGTAGACGTTTCAGGACCATTCTGACGTGTTGAATGTGTTCCTCTAAGGAATTCGAGAAAATTAGGATGTCGTCCATGTATACAATCTATCCAACATGTCCCGAAAAACATCGTTCATGAATGACTGAAATACAGAAGGACTGTTAGGCCAAACGGCATAACCAAATATTCATAGTGGCCACTACTGGTTGAAAAAGCCGTCTTCCATTCATCACCCTCACGAATGCGAATGAGATTATAGGAATTGCGAAGAGACAGGTTGGTGTTATATTTGGCCTGGCGGAGTTGTTCGAGAGCGGCTGGGACAAGAGGTATGGGATAGCAAAACTTGACAGTGACATCATTAAGTCCACGATAATCAATACAGGGTCTCAACCCTCCATCCTTTTTCTTGACAAAGAAAAAACCTGCTGATGCTGGAGAAGTTGATGGTCTAATGAAACCCTTGGCTAGTTCCTCTTCAATGTACTGTTTCATGGCTTCAGATTTAGGCTGAGACAAGGGAAAAATTCTACCTTTAGGTGGGATGGAACCGGGCATGAGATTGATGGCACAGTCAATGGAGCGATGTTCATGAAGTTGTGAAGCTTTCCTCTTGCTGAAGGCTTCAGTAAGATCTGCATATGCTGGAGGTAGTTTTATCTCTTGCTGATCAGAAGTGGAGTTAGTTGAGACGGATTGACATTGTCCCGGATAGACAAACGAATGGGTAGTAGGAGGCTGGATGTGAATTTATTCTCTTTATGACTCACCGCTTGGATCCTATTGGCAGGGCGAACGGGACAATCTACTCTCATGTGGCCTGGCTGACCACAGTACAGGCAAAGGCGGTTTTGCTGGCGACGTTCTTGTTCCTCTGGAGAGAGATGAGTGAATCCCAGTTGCATGGGCCCATGTGCGGTGGTGGTTTCGTGTGTGTAGCGGGGTGGTGCTCTGGACTGGTGGTGAGAACGCATCAGATTATCAACCTGGATAGTGAGATCAATGAATTCATTCAGGTTCCTGCCCTCATCTCGGCAGGCCAACTCAGATTGCAACTCGACTGTTAGTCCTTTTCTGAAGAGTGTTTTGACAGTACCCTCTATACCCAGTTGGTCTGAGCAGCGAGAGTGCGAAAGGTAAGAGCATACTCAGCAGCGGTGCTTCGTCCTTGAGAGAAATTTAACAGTTGTTCTCCCGGATTCCCTCTTGCAGTGGAGTGTTCGAAGACATCACGGAATTGTTGAAGAAATGCCGTAAATGAGGGAAACGATGAACCATCTGGTCTCCAAAGTGCCGTAGCCCATTCTAGTGCCTTTCCGGTGAGTAAGGAACAAACAAGTTCTTCGAGTACCACAAGTCATTGGGGTAAAATGACGGTTGTTGATCAAGGTAAAGCGTGCACTGTAGTAGAAAACCCTTGCATTTGGTTGGGTTTCCGTCAAATTTCTCCGGGAAAGCAAGACGAGGGTGGCCGGAAGTGTTGACGGCGTTTGAAGATGCACCTTGTGCATGTTCAGCGGGCGTGCTGAAGGTCGACGTTCGTAAGCTTTGCAGTGATTGAACGAGATCTTCGGTGAGAGAAGTGAGTCGGCTCAGTTGACGGTGATGCAGGGATAACTGTGAGGCTTGAGCAGATACTTCGGTGGCGAACTGCATGACTGCTGCTGGATCGAGTGTTGGCGAAGTCTTCTGTTGTGAAGAGGCGGAGTCAGGAGGATCCATTTTCAGCATTTATTAGAATGGTCAAGACAGGCAGGGTAAAACAGTGGCAAACAGAACAGAGAAGGCAAGGCTGAGACAAACCAGGTCGACAGGCAAAGGGTCGAGGCAGGCAGCGAGAATCAGAGTCCAGGGTCAGGGCAGGCAGAGAAGGGTCAGCAACAATAAACAATCCAAGGTCAAACACAGAAATCAAACTCGGGTAATAACACTCAGAAATGATGGCCGAGGCAGACCAAGACTTCGCACTGTATGAGTGTGTGAATGAGGCTTATATGGGTGTGTGTGAACGAGGTGCAGGTGTGAGTGTAATCAGTCCCAAGTATGAGGCATAATGGAATTGAAGTTCGGTGAGTAAAGTTAATATTCCGGAGACGGCTCCCTCCGGTGGTGAAGAGGAGGTGGTACGGGAGCCTGCTCTGTTGTCACACTATCTACATAGAATTCATGTTTGTTAATTTTAGCAAATACAAAGTCATTTTAGCATTAACTAAAAAATATTAACATGGAGAGAGATGTTGTTAATTCTTCATGGAAACATGAAAAAGTTATGTACTTTGCATTTATTTACCAAATTAATAAAAAAAATGTATATCAATGTTTAACTAAAAATTAGAGCATAAACTCTACAAATGCCTATATTTAAAATAAAATGTTGGTAAAGATGGAAGCTGAATGGAATATAACATTTAGGTTACAACACATATTTACATGTTGTATGCATGCTTTACATTAAGAATTTGATTCATTTTGATTCATGTTTCATGCATGGTGCTTTGCATCCAAAATGTCCTAACAAAAGCGCATGGAGAGAGGAGGTAAAGGAAATCAAATAAATGGTTGACAATGTGACGATCATCTACTTTGCATGTTCACATTTTGTATTGACTGTTGAAGATAATGTGATTGACATTCACTACGGAAACCCCACAAGCTAACTTTATACAGTAATCGAAATTATTTAACCCCCATTGCAAATCAGCTTTCAGCTGTTTGCAATGAACAAATCAAACAAAAGTCATTAAAATAGCTCAACACAACAAATGTTTCAATTGGTTTGTCTCCTTCCATAAAGGTCAGCTCATCGTCCTTATCCTTGGTGTAGTCGTAACCACTGTAAAGATGAATGTTATTAGTTATTAAAACAATAAGCCACATCAGTGCCACATCAAGGGTGTTATTAGGCAATAATATGATATAAGACACCAGTGTTTAATAAATAGTATACTATTATTGTGAACAATATAAAAAAAATACAAAGAGTTACATGTTAATACAATAATAAAAAAAATAATTATGTTAATAATAATAATTTAAAAATATATAATTCATTATATGTGTATTTAGAAAAAAAAATTCATAGAAACAAAACGAAGGTAAAAATAATTGTTATATTGTTGACCTAACAGTTAAATAAACTATAAGCCTAAAGGCACCACCAGAATCCTTCCACCCAGCACTACTCCAGTAAAACGTTTTCTTACCAGTAATTTGGTCAGGAAACTCTTGTTCACTTCAACCCAGTGGTGTAGTCTAGTTTTTTGTAATGAGTATACTGTGATATACCATACACCATACACCACCCCCAAACCCCCGCTCGCCCGCCGCCGCCACCACCACCCATTTTCTACTGTTTAGTGTTAATCGCCATCTAACTCAGCCAGTAAAGAGCTACATTTAGCCTTAGATGTTATATGAATATGGTCCCTGAAGCACAGGTTTTATCAGCTGACAATTAAAAGACTTAAACATTATAAGCACAAATAAAAAAAATATTTTTAAAAACTGGTGTGATATTCCTTTAAAATTATGTTTTAATAGATTTGATTATTATTATTTTAAAAAGTACATCTTACTATGCAATTTCTTTCATAATTCCCTCGAGTTACTTTATTTATCTCTACAAACTTTTATTTTGGTGGGTTGTAAATTAAAGACATTTGAGCTTCTGTGTGTTTTAATAAACTATTATTATTATTATTATTATTATTAGGCCTACTTGAAGTATACTCTACTGTGCAATAGTAATATATTTCTGTTATATTTTCTTCAAGTTATACAAAACTTTGATTTTGACAGGTTGTCATGAAGACTTTAAAGTTTGTGAGTGTGTATATGATACGAATAAATGACGATAGTTTTATCAAATGAAATGGTAAAATTCTTGTGAAGTGACTCTCATAAAAGCTCTGCAAAGAAGTTCAAATGTGTGCATGTCCTCCTCATAGACGCTGAAAACACCACGAGTGTCACGCGCGCGTCAGTGTGTAGGCTAGTAGAGCACACAGCGCTCATTCACAGAAACACGAAGAACATTCAGAGTTTATTTCAATAGCAGTCTTTTTGAGCTTTAATATTCATAGACACTTAGTACCTATCGAGATTTGATTCATTGTATCATTACTTTTGATTTATTCATTCAAAAATGGCCAAATTGCGTGACGTTCCGCTTTACAGTAGCTAGGCTAAGTTACATTTGTTGCTGGATTCTGCGATTCGATACTATCGCTGCGCAAACACAGACGTCACGGCGGGTTGAATTTATGAATGAAAGTTCTTTCACAAAACGACGTTGTTACGAATCCTCACGCTTTTTAAAGTGGGTATACGGAGATCTTTGACATTTAGTGGGCATACGGAAATCCTTGACATTTTCTAGTGGGTATACGGCGTATACCTCCGTATCACGTAGACTACACCCAACCATGAGAAAAGAGCTGATTCCATTAAATGTGATGTTCATTCCTTTGCTCTCATTGATTCATTCTTAACTCATGTACACAGTGTTCTCTGTCTCCATAGACAGGAGGATGAATTACACTGTTGGAGGGATTTGGTATGTAGAATTATTCAATAGTTAAAAACCTATTTGCATACAGCACAATAAATTTTCAGATAACATTGATAATAACCTATAATAACCTTTAAACCTACTAATAACAAATGGCAAAATAATATGGCATAAGTTATAGAAATAAATATTTATGAATAGATATTTAGAGATTCACAGTTTTTCTGTACATTGTACATTTTGTACAAATCCAGTAAAACATGCACTAAATAAATGCACCAAAGAAGCTGCCTAGAAGTATAGTTGTTTTTTTTTTTTTTGTTTTTTTTTTGTATTCATAAGGTCCACTGATAAAAGCAAAGTACAAGAAAAGTCTTAGGACTTTAATCTGTCATTAAAAAAAATAAATAAAACAAACCTTTATCTGATGATGTTTTGGATGCAGGGTATTGTTGCAAAAAAATGTATACTGAAATGGTGAATCAGTTGAGTTATATACCAATATATTGTGGAAAATAGGAATTACATATGTTGTTGTTACAATGCTATTCTTTGGCTTAGTGTGTGAATTTAATCAGTCCAGCAGCAGATAAAAATGATCTGTTTATATAACACCAGTGCTAATTAATGTTGTCATTGACAAATAAATAGATACACAGTTATATATTTTTTTTTAACTTTTTTTTTTATTATTATACATGCATTCATATAACACATGTACAAACACAATATAAATATTAAATATTTGAAATTACACAAAATCTAGTGAATATGCTACATAAATTGTCAATTTGCTCTAAACTGCCTGGATCCGGCTGTTGGTCCTTGACTTTGATTGACATGCGCTGCTTCTTTTGTGGGGGTGACTGGTCCACACCTGCATTGTCCTGTTGAAAGAACAGACATAATCATGTAGTGCTGACCAGATTTAATAAGTGATTCTTAAAGAAAATCTAAAGTCAAACTGCTTCTGCCATTTCAATATGAGGGGTCCGAATTGAAAACGATAAGAATATTGTCCAAGATTAAATTACTAAAGTATTTAATAATTTCTAAATCTAAGTAAAAACTGAGAGATCGAAAGTTCTAACCAATACTCTTTTCCGGGTCAGCTGAGACTTGGGCTGAAGGCTCCTCTGAGTTCTCTGGTCCAGTTGAGAAGTGGTCATCTGATGGGCTTGACGGTTGTACCTCCTCAGTTTAAGATTCTGCTTCACCTTGTCAATTTCCACGCATAGTTTTTGTGGAGGTGACTGACACAGACCTAAATTTTCCTGTTGAGGGAACAGATACATGTATAATCGTGCAATGCTGGGCAGGTTTAATGAGTACTTCTTAGACTAAATCTAAAAATGTCTAAATCTTTTAGCGTTTTGTGACATAGAAAACATAGCAGCATAGTTAAAGGAAATGTTTTCTTTTTTGAATATATCTTAAAATAAGTAAAACCAAGAGATAGAAGGGACTTACAGAAGCTTCAATGCTCCATGGACACACACTCTTACTCCGACTGGGCATGGGTGCTCCCTGGGGAGACCCAGGAGGTTGCTGTGGGGAACACGGTGAAACAAGTGTTCTCTGTGGGGTATTGGCAGGCACAGACACTCCCTTTAGGATTTTCTGCTGCTGCTCCCACTTTTCCCTCTGCTGCCTAGGAATCCTGAGGCTTGCAAGTGACACAATTACTGGTGCATTTTGCAAATGCTTCCTCAGCAGCTCCTTTCTCAGCAGCTCAGGGTTTTTAAGATTTCTCCAGTCGGAGATCTTGTTAATATCGGGTGCTCCCTGTGCGGAACAGACAGGCGCTATCTTCAGAGAAGGGGCTAGAGGCGTCGGCTGCAGTTGCTCCTGTCTCAAGAGCTCAGAGATGTTTAGTTTGTGCCTCTGTGAGATCTTGTCTGACATGCATGTTCCCTGCAGAAAAGCTTGAGGCTTCTGTTGCAGCAGCTCCTGCCTCAGTGGCTCAGGGATCTTTAGTTTTCGCCTATCTGCGATCTTCTCTGGCATGGGTGCTCCATGTGGGGAGCATTCTAGCACCTTTGAGGCAGCCACAGGTGTCCTCTGTAGAGACTTGACAGGCTTGGCCATTTCAAAAGAGGCTTTTTGCAAATGTTTGCAAATATCCTGTGGGGATCTGGAGGGCAAACAAGCATCCTGTGTGGATCTGGAGAGCACACGTGCATCCTGTGTGGATCTGGAGAGCACACGTGCATCCTGTGTGGATCTGGAGACCACACGTGCGTCCTGTGTGGATCTGGAGACCACACGTGCGTCCTGTGTGGATCTGGAGGGCACAGGTGCGTCCTGCGTGGATCTGGAGGGCACACGTGCGTCCTGTGTGGATCTGGAGAGCACACGTGTGTCCTGTGTGGATCTGGAGAGCACACGTGCGTCTTGTGTGGATCTGGAGAGCACACGTGCAACCTGTGTGGATCTGGAGGGCACAGGTGCATCCTGTGTGGATCTGGAGAGCACACGTGCATCCTGTGTGGATCTGGAGAGCACACATGCGTCCTGTGTGGATCTGGAGGGCATAGATGCATCCTGTGTGGATCTGGAGGGCACACATGCGTCCTGTGTGGATCTGGAGGGCAAACGAGCATCCTGCGTGGATCTGGAGAGCACACGTGCGTCCTGTGTGGATCTGGAGGGCACAGGTGCATCCTGTGTGGATCTGGAGGGCACAGGTGCATCCTGTGTGGATCTGGAGAGCACACGTGCATCCTGTGTGGATCTGGAGAGGACACATGCGTCCTGTGTGGATCTGGAGGGCATAGATGCATCCTGTGTGGATCTGGAGGGCATAGATGCATCCTGTGTGGATCTGGAGGGCATAGATGCATCCTGTGTGGATCTGGAGGGCACACATGCGTCCTGTGTGGATCTGGAGAGCACACGTGCGTCCTGTGTGGATCTGGAGAGCACACGTGCGTCCTGTGTGGATCTGAAGGGGACAGGTGCTCCCTGTGTTGATCTGGAGAGCACACGTGCATCCTGTGTGGATCTGGAGAGCAAACATGCGTCCTGTGTGGATCTGGAGGGCACAAGTGCTCCCTGTGTGGATCTGGAGAGCAAACGTGCGTCCTGTGTGGATCCGGAGAGCACACGTGCGTCCTGTGTGGATCTGGAGAGCACACGTGCGTCCTGTGTGGATCTGGAGAGCACACGTGCGTCCTGTGTGGATCTGGAGAGCACACGTGCGTCCTGTGTGGATCTGGAGAGCACACGTGCGTCCTGTGTGGATCTGGAGGACACAGGTGCATCCTGTGTGGATCTGGAGGGCACACGTGCATCCTGTGTGGGTCTGGAGAGCACAGGTGCTCCCTGTGTTGATCTGGAGAGCACACGTGCATCCTGTGTGGATCTGGAGAGCAAACATGCGTCCTGTGTGGATCTGGAGGGCACAAGTGCTCCCTGTGTGGATCTGGAGAGCAAACGTGCGTCCTGTGTGGATCCGGAGAGCACACGTGCGTCCTGTGTGGATCTGGAGAGCACACGTGCGTCCTGTGTGGATCTGGAGAGCACACGTGCGTCCTGTGTGGATCTGGAGAGCACACGTGCGTCCTGTGTGGATCTGGAGAGCACACGTGCGTCCTGTGTGGATCTGGAGGGCAAACGTGCATCCTGTGTGGATCTGGAGGGCACAGGCGCTCCCCGTGTGGATCTGGAGGGCACAGGTGCTCCCTGACTTGATCTGGCAGAAAAAGGTGCTCCCTGCGTCCTCTTCTGCCTCCACTGTGGTGTGGTCTTCAGTGTAACATCTGAGAAGCCTGATTGCTGGGACTGAGCCTTCTTAGATGCGTCACTGAAGACCAGGGATGTGAGGCATGAAGTATCTCCTGCCTCCACTGTTCCCCAACACTGGCCAGAGATGAGGTCCCCATACACAGGCTCATCAGATATGGGGTCAGAAACTTCCATGATTGCCCACCACCGCCCCGCAGCAAGGGCTGCACTGAGCTCTTCTGAGTATTCAGCAGATGAGGACTGCTCTGCACTCTCAAAAATGGTGGACATGGTAGACATAAATTTGATGATGAAAGATGATCTAGAAGTGAACAATACTGTTTGCAATCTATATCTGTGAAACACTATGAAACAAAGATAAAAGGAAGAGATGAGTTGAGTAAACATACAGTAAAGAACCTGAAAGCTTGTTTTCTTAAGCCCAACGTATACTAATGTTGTCTGCATTGCAATTTTTGTTATCTGAGCATCCACGAACACCTGTGTGCAGCCTAATTTTTGTGTTCGCACTGACGGTGCATGTACAATAATGCATACGAAGAATGAAGAATGCAGACACAACTCAGTGCTGCTTGTAGATAAATAAGCAATTGTGCTGTACATGTGTCGAACTTGTCCATCCCTTAATTGCTGTGCAGACACGGCTTGGTGCAAGATGAAGCGGAAAGCAGAAAATAAAGTTTACCTGGGCCTTTAGTTTTCTAAAAAATGTAATTAAAAATGTTTGGCTATACGATGTATGCCCATTGGCGGTCCATCAGATGAGCCAAGGATGGCTAAGAGAGTAATTAAAATGTATCCAAAAATCAATGAAGCTGAAAAAGGTTTTTTTTTTTTTTTTAAACAATTTCTTTAACAATGTGCATAACTCAGATGCACATAATGTAAAAGCATATTATAATTTCCTATGTCCCACAGGCAAATTTTCGATTTCACAAATCAGCTTAAGGTCAATCAGCTTTTAGTATCACTTCAATGTGTAATCAGTTCTGCTTTTGGTTGGTCAGTGAAATATACATTTTCAACAATTATATAGAAAAACATGGTTTGATCATTCTTGATTTACATGTCAGCCCAGCCTCCCATTTCCACTCAATCCGCCACTATGTAGCATGCCTATTTATTTGTCTAGTCTAAATGTACGGTAAATCGAGACAATACAGATTCTTATACGAGTTATGAAAATATTAAAATTCAAATCCCCAAACCCTGTGTAAAAAGCGTACTCACACACACTCGCCGACTCGCTACAAAATTGCACAAAGCCGCTGCACTCAATAAACTCACCGAACGTTCTAAGGAATGCGGCGATCATTATGACGTTAATCGACCACACGAGTCTGAGTGATAGGAGACCTAGGCTGTTAAGTTAGATTAAAACTTGCAATACAAATACAAAGAGTGACTAAGCATTATTAATTTATGATTGGATACAAAAATTAGCGCTGTTTATTATTTAAATTATTTTTAGCATTTCCAGCTGATGCATAAAGTGCTTTCCCGAACAGCAGCACGATACTGATTTTTATACAATTTAAAAAAAAATAGCCTACGTTAAGGCTGATATCGCCAGCGAATAGCCTAGTTCAAAAATAAATCGTTGCAAATCTCCTGTGTCCTTGACCTGAACATTTTCCAGCCAACCCAGGCTCATGGGAAATACGTTACTCTGCCTACATTTTTGCAAAACCTGAAATACGTACCTCCAGGTGCGTTTCCCTGCACTTTTCGAGTGAAAAGTCCACTAGAGGCGCTAAGTGGTATCATTTTTTCTCCGTTCCAGATGGTTAAATAAAGGTTATAAAAACAATAATATGAGTAATGTACAGACTTCTCAGTAGGCCTATACACTCATTTTAATATAAATTAGGAATTATTTCCACGCTTTTGAGGTGCCGCTGAGGTGCAGTTCGTGAAATGGTCACGTCATTTAATCTACTGGTTCGTGATACTGACACGTTTATTTCGTTATTTGCGTGATATCAGTATTTTTATTTATTTATTTTATTTATTTTTTTACTAATGTAATGCACGATTCTTTCTGCCAGTCGGGCTGGAGCAGAGAAAGCTGTTTAATCGACATTTATTCACGATATCTTATCATGTTTATATATGTATTTATTTTAATGTTATTATTTCGGTCTTATTGCCAGGGAAGCTGGACTGCTTTGCTGTTTATTGATTTAAAAAAAAAGTATAAACGACTACGCGAATTTTATCAGTAGGAAATCGCGTTGAAGAAGTCTCCTTCCGTACACATCGCGATATTTGGCATCAGTTCACGTGTTCCAGATGTTGGTAAGCAGTCGAAAATACACTGTCCTAATAATGTTTGATATAATGTCTTTTCTGATGGTCGAAATGAATCAGATTAGCTCATGTTCAGTCACTGCATTATCTGTCATCTCCACGGAGGCTTTGCGTTTCATTGCTTTCTAATTCAAAACAGGGTGATTAAACACTATCTGTCACGTGACGTGCTACAGGCCTAGACCTTCTATCAGTTAATCATACTCATATTAGGTTTAAAGTAAGTTAGTACAATTAGTTCCAAAGTGGTATTTGTCGTAGAATCACAGTAAAAACAACACTTACCTTGCTTTTACCACAGTAGCCTTAGTTTTACTGTGATAGGTGTGGTAAAAGGACAGTAACCACAGAACTTACCATGCTTTTACCACATTATTTGTAGTTTTAATGTGATATTTGTTGTAAATGCATATTAAACACAACACTTACCATGCTTTTACCACATTATTTGTAGTTTTAATGTGATATTTGTTGTAAATGCATATTAACCACAACACTTACCATACTTTTACCACATTATTTGTAGTTTTAATGTGATATTTGTTGTAAATGCATATTAACCACAACACTTACCATGCTTTTACCACATTATTTGTAGTTTTAATGTGATATTTGTTATAAATGCACAGTAACCACAACACTTACCATGCGTTTACCACCGTAACCTTAGTTTTACTGTGATAGGTGTGGTAAAAGGACAGTAACCACAAAACTGTCCGTACTTTTACCTCAGTATTGGTAGTTTTAAAGTGATATTTGTTGTAAATGCATATTAATCACAACACTTATCATGCTTTTAATGTCTAACAATGTAACAACAAATATTTGTAAGGTAAATCAGTAATTTTTCCATTAAATAATCCGATATATATAATGATATTTTCTTTTCTCTTTTTTTCAGCTGAAAAGACCAAAAGGGCCTTTCGGACTCAGTCAGCTCATTATTGTTTGAGGAGAAGTAAACGGGAGACGAAAAGCTACAAAGGCAAATATTCGCAATGGTATGTATGTGTTGGTTTTAACCCTAAATCAAACATTTTATCAAGCATTTGTTGTTTCTTAAACCTTTTCTTACAAAACCCATAGCCCAATCAGTACAAACATAGTCTAAAAGTCTTAATAATTCACAAGATTAAACAAGTTGTCAAATTCGTACAATACTTGTAAATAATCATGCAGCTTTTACTCCTAGTGCTGTCAATGGCTAGTGCCTCAATTCCTGTACATATTTATCTCCATATTTGTAAATCAGTTGCGCGCCTTCTTGGAAAGTAGTCGGATGTCCCATACACTATCAGAAAAGTTTATATTAATTGCATTGTATTCATTAAAATTATTACAAATTGGACCCTGTCTGTTGATATTCCAATGATACATGAAGTCTCTCCACACCTCATAACCTTCCTCTGTTTGCAAGAGTGGAAAAGCTAATTTGACTTGTCACATGACATCAGATACTCGATTATTTTGTCGTAATCAGATCAGTTACACTGCTGATAACTCTCCCGTTTGCATGTAAATATGATTATTGCATGCTATTAAAGACATACTTGTATTCATAGAAATGCTCACATATCAGTGAACTTATTACACAAAAATGCTTTTAATATATAATTATGCAACACTCCTTACATAAATAAATCCTACAGTTATATATAAACTGACTACTTGCAAGTAATGTATTAAAATTACCTTCCTTTCTGTTTTGCAGGATTATCTTTTTTAAAGCTCTACAATATCAAACTCAACAGCTCTTTTAGGAACCAACCCTCACAAGATCTACTAGTGAGTCTCAGTGAATCTTGCCGTGATCAGCCCTTCCCAGGTAAAGTTTCAACAATATTTCAATCAGTATTTACTCATCAAATGTTCTCCCCTGAATCGTATGGTAAATTAACTTAATTATAACTGTGTTAATTGGTATGTTTCAAGAACAATAGTAATTGCACATAGAGTAAGTGGAGACTTTCTTGTTTTACAGCAGAGAAGGAAGACCAGTCCTTATATCAGGGGTCACCAACCCTGCTCCTGGAGAGCTACTGTCCTGCAGATTTTAGCTCCAACCCCAATCAAACACACCTGGACCAGCTAATCAAGCTGTTCAGGGTTACTTGATAATTACATGCATGTGTGTTGGAACAGGGTTGGAACTGAAGTCTGCAGGACAGTAGCTCTCCAGGAGCAGGGTTGGTGATCCCTGCCTTATATCAACGCAAGCTAATCGAATAAGTCCTTTGTTTTCGGGTGAGGAAGAAACATCTGGTGCCCAAAGAAGACATAAAGGTGCGTAAGTCCATTGGTATGTCTTGTATTTAAACAATGCTGTGTATTACATAATTTGATCTTGACAATTTTACATTGTACAGATTATCACTCGATTTTTATATGGGTAAAACTGTTTTTCTTCAGTACTTAGCTTATATTATGTGCTGCAATATTATATATATATATATAATACTTCAATGTGTATATTAATGTACTGACTGCTGCTTTGTAAATTTAAACAAGGAACAGGCAACTCTGGCCCTTTTGCGTTCTCCTTTTTGTGGTTGAGAGTTTACATCAAACCCTAATTGAGCACATCTGAAAATTTTAACCAAAGTCTTCAGGTTTACTTGTAGACAATAGGCAGAAGGGTTTGAGGTTGGAGCTAAATCTGCAGGACAGTGGACGCTGAGGGCCAGAGTAGTCCATCACTGCTTTAAATAAAGCTACACTGTGTCATTTTTTATGTTGATTCTTTGCAAAAAAAACACTTTGTTCTTTCAAAATTATATGTGCTCATTCATGTGTAATTACTTCCACCAACTAATCAAGTACTCCCGTAAGTGTAGAATCTGCCATTCAGAATACATATGAGCAAGTCGCTCGAATGGCGGCAGCCATGTTGCGCCTCCATCTTGAAAATACATTAGCCAAAGAGGGACATACCTGGAAATTCAAGCTTCGCCTTTCGCGCCTTTACTTAGTGGCACCGTGACGAATGCGAGGGAGAGATTACTCATAATAATACGGCCACCGTAGGAGTTAAAACCCCCTCGGAATGGGAGGGGCTAGAAAGTAATATTCAGTTGGTAGTCTTATACAATTTCACCGCTATATGGGAGAAAATCTTACACAATGTAGCTTTAAATAACGCAGAACATAAGATGACCTGACTGTCCATTAAACAGTTTAATTTGAATTGTTTGTGTTTTTTGTTTTACTTTCAGACCAGGACTGGAGAACGCCTGACGATGGGATGTTGAGACCTCTTCCTCTGAGAAAAAGCTACACCACATCAGTGATCACATCTTCTGTTCATCAGTTATACTGTAGGGCACAACTGAACAAACTGTTTAGATGAGGAAGAAGAACAGGAACACGATAGAGACATACAGGGAAGAGCAAGAAACCAGTTTAGCTGTGATAATTAATTATTTTTTTCCAACACAATATAAAATCTGTTTTCTGTATCATAGGTGACTGAATATGATTCTCTGGCACTCATTTGTGTGGCTTCAGCAGTTGTGAATGGATTCATTTGATGTTAATGTATTTGTGAAGGCTCATTGTTATTTATCTTGAATCTCATTTGTCTTTATGCTACTTTATCAACTTTATGTTGTGTCCTCAAATAAAGGATTGTGTAATAAAGTATGGTGAATATTGTGTATTGAAAGTGGTGTTTGGGACAGAATTTTATTTGAGAAATTTGAATTTCTTATTTATTTAGTTTAGTTCATAATTTAAAAACCACTACATATAATTAATTACCATAATTATTTTACTTAGGACATAAACATTTTGTTGTGGTTAATGATATTTGGGACAACAATGCAGCAAAAGTTGCACATACTTGCATGTATGCCAATTTTCAGTGATATAAAGAGAAGGTGTGTGAATAACAAGAGGCTGCAGTGGGCTATCTTGCTAAAAACACTTCAAGTATAATTGAAGATGATCCATGTTGATCATTCTAGTACATCTACTACTGCATTTAAAATGAAAGCATAGACATTACTGATGTCAGGCAAATAATCAGCCGTCAGATGGGGTGAAAAGGATATTTTGACACTGTTGTTGTTTTACTGAATGGTGCATTATCCTTGTGATATAGTAATAGTTCAAAATCTAAAATGTGTGTAGACTGTACTGCCCGTCCACCCCCAGGGGCCCAGCAACAACCTAGTAACAGCCCCCAGAAGAGCAAAAGAATGCACATTTCAAATGGCTGTAACTCAAAGTCCGGTTAGTGTATCAAAGAGACAATATGAAGGACAACTGCTTATGCTATGTTTACTAAATAATGTTGGGCACAGTTTTCAGACATATATGGCAAGCTGGCATAAAGGTTATTTTAAAAGTGCTCACAGTAAAATATCAAATTGCAACCTATCCCTCATATATATCATAAAGGTTTGCACAATTAACAAATTTAGATATCCAGTTGCCCATTAAAGATATTATTTATTTAACATTTACTGTTTCATTACTAAACGTTTTAAACTACATTACCCACATATCTCTGCCATTATATCAATGGAACAGGAAACATTGTGCTGTAGTTCATTGAAATGTGCAGACATGCTTAGGGTTAGGGTTGGGATCTCGGTAAAGGAGAAATTTCTCACAACATAGATACACTTTCTAGTTACCTTAATGTATAACTAACGTAATAATAACACCAAAACATACTTTGTAACATGAAGCGCCGTTTTATATGGGTTAAAAGATAGTCCAATCACAGCGAGTTCTGCGATAAAGTCACAGCCAATGACAACCCAGCTGAACAGAGGCGTCACACTTAACTTGCCCATTTATGGTAAATGATGACAGATCTTTTCCGGTTCCGGCTGCAGGGATAACAAAAAGACTCCTTTGTGTGGTTACCATCCAAAAACGTTGGATTCATATGATCATGACACAAATTTGCTTATTTGATTAGACTGATGCATACATTTGAAAGAGAAACTTTTTTTCTAAGCAATGGCACAATGGAAGGGTAGTTTGCAGTTTTTTTTTAATTAAAGATAATTGCATGTACTTAAGTGCTTCTAACATTTACAGTGTATGTATAGTATATCAAGTATATTATATAACAAAATGTAACAAAAGCATAATGAATGCACACAATTTTTAAAGCAAATTCCAATATTTAATGTCAAACTTTTTAAAGACAAATGTAGTGCCAAAACTACTGCACAACAGAATAAAAATCAGTTAATTGTAAACAAAACATAAAATCCAGATACAGGGGCAATCTATTATAGTGACAAATACAGTTATTTTAAAAAAATCGCTGATGAAGTTATATTTTTACAAACCACGAGTTGAGATTCAACTTTGTTATGTGAAAATATATTTGTTTCTTCCCTTTAAAGAACAAATAGGTGAAAACTTAAGCACAACATTTTACATTCTCAACTTTAATTCTATATCCTTGTGATTATTGGTCACTTTTATTGTAACTAAATGAAAGGAAACCTAAAATAGTTAATTATTATAAATGTCAGCAAGAAAATGCTTCTATAAAATACATTCACAGGTAGGCCTGTATTACAATTACATTAACCAGGTAGTCATATAATGATAACATAGATGTAGTTATGGTGGATAAATAGAGACCACTGTAATTGAAGGTTTAATGAAGCTAAATGTACGACATTAAGTCCGTCTAAATGTAAAGGTAACAAACTCAGAATAATGTCCAGTTGTCAAGTGTGTCATTTTCTGTAATACTCTTTCAGCACCAAACAGAACTCAATAAATATTGCTTGTTTCAAAAGGTTTTCTTGAACACTCTCACTATCTTCAATTGTTCGGACAAACACCTGCTATATACACTTGCAGAAAAATACATTTGACTATTGCATATTATATTGCATGTAAGTCGCTGCATGGCTAGAACTAATGGATGTCAATGAATATGTCCTTTACCAAAACTCCTGATGAGCACTGACGCTTGTTTGATAAAGGCATTAGGCAGACCTCAAGTACAGTTTATGAAGATGAAACGAGAAAACAAAATTCTTTAACAATATGGAAAAAGATAAATGACTATTTTAAATAATGGTTCTGCATATATCAGAGATCATAAGAGTGGGACTCCACATAAAGACTTTCAGAAACTGTGACAGAAAAAAAGGGAGCACCTCGCTGGACACATCCTACACATGCCCAAACTACACAACCCAAAGACAGTTATGAAGTGGACACCACCAGGAGGATGCTGGAGACAGGGAAGATCAAGGAAGACATGGAGACAGATGTTTCACGAAGACCTGAAGAATGTCAGTGTCCCATGGGAAGATGAGGAGGACTGGTCCACGGATCGAATACGTTGGAGGACACTTGTTGCCCAATGTGCCCAGCACAGGACTTGATGATGATGTTGTGAGTTTATCCATAACTGTGGGATATTTTTCTGTAAGGAGTATTGCATAATTAAATGTTAAATGCATTTATGTAATAAGCTCACTGATATGTGGTCATTTTCTTTAATAGCAAGCAATAATCATATAAACTTGTTTAAAAATAACATGATTTACATGCAAACGGGACAGTTATCAGCAGTGTAACTGATCTGATCATGACAAAATAATCGAGTATCTGATGTCATGTGACAAGTCAAATTAGCTTTTCCACTCTTGCAAACAGAGGAAGGTTATGAGGTGTGGAGAGACATCATGTATCACTGGAATATCAACAGACAGGGTCCAAATTGTAATAATTTTAATGAATACAATGCAATTAATATAAACTTTTCTGATAGTGTATGGGACATCCGACTACTTTCCAAGAAGGCGCGCAACTGATTTACAAATATGGAGATAAATATGTACAGGAATTGAGGCACTAGCCATTGACAGCACTAGGAGTAAAAGCTGCATGATTATGTACAAGTATTGTACGAATTTGACAACTTGTTAAATTCTGTGAATTATTAAGACTTTTAGACTATGTTTGTACTGATTGGGCTATGGGTTTTGTACGAAAAGGTTTAAGAAACAACAAATGCTTGATAAAATGTTTGATTTAGGGTTAAAACCAACACATACATACCATTGCGAATATTTGCCTTTGTAGCTTTTTGTCTCCCGTTTACTTCTCCTCAAACAATAATGAGCTGACTGAGTCCGAAAGGCCCTTTTGGTCTTTTCAGCTGAAAAAAAGAGAAAAGAAAATATCATTATGTAAAATATATCGGATTATTTAATGGAAAAATTACTGATTTACCTTACAAATATTTTTTGTTACATTATTTGGCATTCAAAGCATGGTAAGTGTTGTGATTAATATGCATTTACAACAAATATCACTTTAAAACTACCAATACTGAGGTAAAAGCACGGACAGTTTTGTTACTGTCCTTTTACCACACCTATCACAGTAAAACAAAGGTTACTGTGGTAAAAGCATGATAAGTGTTGTGGTTACTGTGCATTTACAACAAATATCACATTAAAAGTACAAATAATGTGGTAAAAGCATGGTAAGTGTTGTGTTTAATATGCATTACAACAAATATCACATTAAAACTACAAATAATGTGGTAAAAGTGTGGTAAGTGTTGTGGTTAATATGCATTTAGAACAAATATCACATTAAAACTACAAATAATGTGGTGAAAGCATGGTAAATGTTGTGGTTAATATGCATTTACAACAAATATCACATTAAAACTACAAATAATGTGGTAAAAGTGTGGTAAGTGTTGTGGTTCCTGTCCTTTTACCACACCTATCACAGTAAAACTAAGGCTACTGTGGTAAAAGCAAGGTAAGTGTTGTGGTTACTGTGATTCTACTACAAATACCACTTTGGAACTAATTGTACTAACTTACTTTAAACCTAATATGAATATGATTAACTGATAAAAGGTCTAGGCCTGTAGCACGTCACGTGACAGATAGTGTTACCCTGTTTTGAATTAGAAAGCAATGAAAGGCAAATCTCCGTGGAGATGACAAATATAATGCAGTGACTGAACATGAGCTAATCTGATTCATTTCGACCATCAGAAAAGACATTATATCAAACATTATTAGGACAGTGTATTTTCGACTACTTACCAACATCTGGAACACGTGATCTGATGCCAAATATCGTGATGTGTTCGGAAGGTTCTTCAACGCGATTTCCTACTGATAAAATTCGTGTAGTCTTTTATACTTTTTTTTTTTAATCAATAAACAGCAAAGCAGTCCAGCTTCCCTGGTAATAAGACCGAAATAATAACATTAAAATAAATACATATATAAACATGATAAGATATCGTGAATAAATGTCAATTAAACAGCTGCCCGACTGGCAGAAATAATCGTGCATTACATTAGTAGTAAACAAATAAATTAAATAAATAAATAAATAAAAATGCTGATATCGCGAAAATAACGAAATAACGTGTCCGTATCACGAACCAGTAGATAAAATGACGTGACCATATCACGAACTGCCGTGTGACTGGGCTGTGTGGCACCTCAAAAGCGTGGAAAAAATTCCTAATTTATATTAAAATGAGTGTATAGGCCTACTGAGAAGTCTGTACATTACTCATATTATTGTTTTTATAACCTTTATTTAACCATCTGGAACGGAGAAAAAATGATACCACTTAGCGCCTCTAGTGGACTTTTCACTCGAAAAGTGCAGGGAAACGCACCTGGAGGTACGTATTTCAGGTTTTGCAAAAATGTAGGCAGAGTAACGTATTTCCAATGAGCCTGGGTTGTTTCCAGCAGTTTAGCGGCTTGAGATCTCTGAAGCGAAGACAGAGGAGCCGAAACATAACGATGTATCTTGTCCAAAAACCGGCTTGAGCTTTTTAAACTATACTTGTTTATTTTATTATAATGTATTGATTGAAAAACGGATAATATAATTTTATAATTGTAATATAAAAACGGATGTTAAATATTAAAATTCAGCTGTCCATAGAAAAGCAGTGCAGGTTAACATAACATTTCGTTTACAGCTGAATATGAATTATTATGGCCTGCTGGTGGTGCTTGAGACTACATTTGTAATTTTGTGTTTCTGTTAAAAAAAACTAACAATAACGAGGGTATATGATCTCTCTGCAGGTGGTGGGCATACGCAAAATCCAGTTGAAGCTAGATTGTCTCATCCCATAAATTTTGCGTCTGAAAGGGAAACTCCTACAAATGCATATTCAATTAGGTCAGCCGCAAAAATAACCCTGTCCACGCCTTTTCAGCGCTAACTGACAGTAGTGCTTCCAACGCCAAACGGGCACTAATATTAAGGCATTATATTTAGTTTTTTTGCACACACACACACACACACACAAAAGTATACATATATAGGTTATATATGCTGCAAAAAAGTGATTATTTCAACCCTCATTCTGTCTGAAACGGTCAGTTTTTAAAGGTCCCCATATAGCTGAAGTGCCTTGGCAGCTTTATATGATGTGTTGACTTAATTTCCACTGAAACAGGAAGCTAAGGCGGGACATATTGAATGGCTTTTCAAATAGCCGATAGTATTTAATTTACCGCACAGACTGCAATTCGTACTTGACAGCACAATGCAAGCGAATCCGAGCGCTGATGATACGTTGGAATCAATAGTAGAGATGTCAATAAATTCTAGCCATTTCATTCCTAACCAACGTACAGGTAGAAAACGGAATAGAACTCAAGCAACCCAACACACATCTCCAACCAGTGGCGTTATTTTACTTTAAAAAGTGGGTGGGACAGGCGTGTGGGGTGTGGGGTGTGGGGGGGGGAGGGAAGTTGCTATACAATGCTAAGATATATGTACAATATATGTGTACAATAGCAATTTTCAGAAAATATAACATTACGATGTCCAGAAATCAATTTCAATAGTACATTGGGTTTAATTTGCCATTTAATGAGATCTACTAATATATAGTTTTGCTCTGCGACGTGTCAACGATGGCCGCTTTGGCCAGGTGGTTTTTATAGCATAGGGGGCGGGACGCTTTACATTCTAAAGAGCATTTGATTGGACAGAAGATGAGAAGCTGTAGTCCGCGGTGACGTCATAAATATCCATGAAGTTTTGAATGCTTATATCTCCTAAATGCGAATTTTGTCATTTGTTTGGAAGACACCAGCTTATTCATAACCTTAAGCCTAAATTCATACTAAAATCTAAAAACATACATTTTGATTTCAGGGGGGCTTTAAGGGCGGCTCCTTTAAGGCTTGCCAGTAAACGACAACTGTTATAATTGGCTAACGTTGTTGCATAAGAAACTCTATCAACCTCATCTCAACTCGCTATTGCACGCTAGTAAGTGTTTTGAAAACATTATCCGTATAAAACTTGAAGCTGCTGCCAGATCCAATAATACAGCTGGCTGCTTATAATCTTTCAACAAGAATTTCTTTGCGAAATCTCCATTACACTGCCTCGTTTACAAAACAAAATGTTTCGAACAAACATATCCTCTGACGCGAGCCAGGACGCCAATTAAAACAAGCCATTCACTCGTTTCCGATGCTGGGATCTTTCTGAAGTCTGTACAGAGACACAAACAAGCTTTTTAAACTGGACGAGTCAAACTAAACATTCTTTCACTCTTCCATTTGTCCTGTCGACAGACTCAAGCGCATGGAGCAGGTCAAAA
Organism: Gila orcuttii; assembly: GCA_026230005.1. Lineage (NCBI taxonomy): Eukaryota > Metazoa > Chordata > Actinopteri > Cypriniformes > Leuciscidae > Gila > Gila orcuttii. The sequence continues at coordinate 19,698,778 of JAPDVR010000023.1, read as the reverse complement.
ACTGAACACACATCTGTATACTGTATCCACTGCAGACAGTGTCAGTGATTATAAAGGGTTTTGTTTGCTTTTGACGTGACGTGACGCTTGTATCCAGTGTAGGCAAGAGACAGTCTTCAGTCTTTAATCAGTTCAGTCTTTCTGCAACTGAACGGCAATGGGCGGGGCCTATAGTGTGATGATGTGTAACTATTCGTGGACATCTTGCTCTGGAGGCAGTCATATGCAAATGTATTTGCCTGTGTGATGTCACAGATTCTGCAATATCCATACGACCTGCTTTTGGAGCTTGATTAAATAAATACTTTGTTTATAATGAGGAGGATGTTTTAAATTATGAAACTTGCAGGATGTTTTAATGGTACAAAGACCTCTTGGTAACACTTTAGTTTAGGGTCCAATTCTCTCTATTAACTAGTTTAATAGCTTATAAGCATGCATATTACTAGGAAATTGGTTGTATAGTACTTACAAAGCACATATTAATGCCTTATTCTGCATGACCATTTACATCCCTTAATCCTATTCCTACCCAATACCTAAATGTATCACTAACTATTAATACGCAGTATTTAGGAGTTTATTGAGGCTAAAGTCGTAGTTAATAGTTAGAATTGTATCCTAATCTAAAGCGTAACCAACCTCTTATATGTCATTGATTTGATTGATTTCTTATGTCATGACCCCTTTAGTGTTTTTAAAAGAAGTCTCTTATGCTCACCAATGCTGCATTTATTTGAAACAGTAATACTGTGAAATGTTATTACTAATTTCTATATTAATATGTTTTAAAATATAAATGTATTTTCTGTAACTTTTGATAAATTTTACGGACTCCAAATGTTTGAACGGTATTGTATATGTTCACAGATCAAGTTTAGAAAAGAGCATGTTCTCTTTAGCTTTACCTACTATCATTACAATATAGCAAAATCTTGTACAGTCTATGTGAGGCACTGTGACAATGTGAGTACATAAAATCTGACCTTCCCATAAATAGTTTGAAACATTATTTTGACTGCATGTAGGACATGAGAAATTGGCTTGAAATGCAACCCAACTGTATTGCTTGCAGCCGGCTAAAAATATTTGAGATATGATTTATAGTCCAAACAAAGAAAGTTGCCCGCATAAGTTTAATTATTCTTGTAAAACAATTTGAGTGTTTCAATGAATTCTAAATGCACTTGAATCATACACAAATCAAACCTTTTTGTCAACAGAAACATATTTGCACACACACTCCCACGCATAAAGAAACACACTCCCACACCCATAAACCCACGACTACATCTCCACACACACACACACACACACACACACACACACACACACACACACACACACACACACACACTTTTAACACACATTCAGTTTTGACAAAGATTTTTTTTTTTTTTTTTTTACATTGTACTACAAAATCAAATCCTGGACATTAATAACAATAAAATATGATGTAATGTCTTCCGTTTACTCCTTCATGGAACGGGGGTTACAATAGTGACCAAGACGTTACTTGTTAATTTATTTATTTCTACAAATTGAGTCCAGCATTGTAAGAATTGTGATTTGTACTGATTGGAGACCTTTATATACTTTAAAGCTTACGTATTAAAGCTACCTATTGTGAAGAGGCGGAGTCAGGAGGATACATTTTCAGCATTTATTAGAATGGTCAAGACAGGCAGGGTAAAACAGGGGCAAACAGAACAGAGCAGGCAAGGCTGAGACAAACCAGGTAGACAGGCAAAGGGTCAAGGCAGGCAGCGAGAATCAGAGTCCAGTAAACAGTCCAGGGTCAGGGCAGGCAGAGAAGGGTCAGCAACGATAAACAATCCAAGGTCAAACACAGAAATCAAACTCGGGTAATAATGCTCAGAAGTTATGGCCGGGGCAGATCAAGACTTCGCACTGTATGAGTGTGTGAATGAGGCTTATATGGGTGTGTGTGAATGAGGTGCAGGTGTGAGTGTAATCAGTCCCAGGTATGAGGCATGATGGGAATTGAAGTTCGGTGAGTAAAGTTAATATTCCGGAGACGGCTCCCTCCAGTGGTGAAGAGGAGGTGGTACGGGAGCCTGCTCTGTTACAGAGGATCGCTCCTCCGGACCGAACCCCTCCCATTCAACCAGATACTGGAGGACATTACCCCGGCGTCTGGAGTCGAGCAACTCATGCACACGATAGGCCTCCTCGCTATCGACCAGGATGGATGGGGGGTTTGGAGATGTGGCTCCCTCCTCTGACTGGAAGCAAATCAAACTCTGGAAGCCCAGGATGCATTTGAAGGGAGTGATTCCAGTGGCGGGTTTGACGAGGGAGTTCTGAGCGTATTCGGCCCAGAATAGGTATCTGCTCCACTCGGCTTGATGTTGTTGACAATAGGAACGGAGGAAGTGTATGACATCTTGATTAAGACGCTCAGTTTGTCCGTTGAATTGGGGATGATAACCGGAAGTGAGGCTGATATTGACATTGAGGTGTTTGAAAAAAGATGTTCATACCCTGGAGGTGAACTGGGGTCCTCGGTCAGAGACGATGTCCTCGGGGAGGCCATAAAAGTGGAAAACTTGGTTGCAAAGATGTTCAGCAGTTTCTAGAGCCGTAGGAAGTTTGGGAAGAGGAATTAATCGGCAAGCTTAGGAGAAACGATCCACTATGGTGAGTATGATGGTGTGACCTTGTGAATTAGGTAAATCTGTGATGAAATCGATGGCTATATGAGACCAGGGGCGTTGAGGTATGGGGAGCGGATTTAAGAGTCCTGCTGGTAGTTGTCGGGAGGATTTGGACATGTTACAAGTTATGCAGTTCTGGATGTGTCGGGTTGTGTCTGACTGTAAAGTTGGCCACCAAAAGTGGTTCCGGAGTAGATGGGTGGTCGCTGTGATGCCGGGATGTCCTGAACTGGGTGTGGAGTGTACCTGTTCGGTAAGTCGTGAGTGTAAGGGTTCTGAAATGAATAAGAGACCCTCGGGACATTCGGTTGGAGGTTCTACTTGACTGTTGAACTACTCGATTAACAATATCCCACTGTACAGGAGCCACTAGGTGTTTCTCTGGGATAATAGTGTCAGTGACAGGGAGTTGAGTGGGTTCTTCCGTCTGGCGAGAGAGAGCATCAGCTTTAACGTTCTTGGAACCTGGACGATAGGAGACAGTAAACTGAAATCTGGTGAAGAACAAGGCCCACCTGGCCTGACGGGGATTCAAACGTTTAGCTGATCAATCTTAAAGGTATTCGAGATTCTTGTGGTCGGTAAGGATAATAAATGGTTGGGTTGCTCCCTCCAGCCAGTGTCGCCACTCCTCGAGAGCGAGTTTCATGGCCAACAGTTCGCGGTTTCCTACATCGTAGTTTCGCTCTGCTGGAGTTAGTTTTCTGGAGAAGTAGGCACATGGAAACATCTTTTCTGGGTCACCTTGATGTTGTGATAGAATGCCTCCCACTCCTGTGTTGGAGGCATCCACCTCCAAGTCAAGTCAAGTCACCTTTATTTATATAGCGCTTTTTACAATATAGATTGTTTCAAAGCAGCTTTACAGAGATAACAGGAAAATAATGTTGTAATAGTATTGTTAAATTAAAAATGAAATGTCCCCAACTAAGCAAGCCAAAAGCCAATGGCGACAAAGGCGAAGAAAGGCGAAAAGGCAACAGTGGCAAGTAACCAAAACTCCATCAGGTGACAGAATGGAGAAAAAAACCTTGGGAGAACCCAGGCTAAGTCAGGGGGCCAGTCCTCCTTTGGCCAATGAACAAACAGTGTATGATTATGATTCAGGCAGCATTATAGGTCAGAAGTCAGATGGGATCAGTACTTTCACAATATTTATCCAGTTCCATGTGGTTGGGGTCGGAGTCATCACGCCGGTATGGAGACAAGTTTGTTGAGGTGTCCTTGAGGCCTTCACAGGGTTGATGAGGCTGGCACTTCAGGGATGTGTTGTCGTCGTGTCCATGCGATGGTCCTTCATCAGATCTGGATATGGCCTGGATCCGGCGGTTTGCGGTAAACCTCGGGATAAAAGAGAGACTAATATTAGCGTAGACGGCATCCTTCTTATGAAAGTACATCAGTATTTATGGGAAGTGTTCCCGGTTCCGGCTGATCTAAACTATGCAGCCAAACATTGAATAATAGAAGTCCATAATGTGTTATGTGTATGCTAAGCCAAAGAGATGTGTTTTTAGTCTAGATTTGAACTGACAGACTGTGTCTGCTTGCCGGACCATGTTAGGAAGATTGTTCCAAAGTTTTGGTGCTAAATAGGAAAAGGATCTACCGCCAGCAGTCGATTTAGATATTCTAGGTATTATCAACTAGCCAGAATTTTGAGATCGCAATAGACGTGAAGGACTATAATGCGTTAAGAGCTCGCTCAAGTACAGGGGAGCTAAACCATTTAGTGCTTTGTAAGTAATCAGCAATATTTTAACATTTATACAATGTTTAATAGGGAGCCAATGCAGTGTTGACAAAACCGGGCTAATATGGTCATACTTCCTGGTTCTGGTAAGAACTCTAGGGGTTGTATTTTGGACCAACTGTAGTTTATGTATTAAACGTGCAGGGCAACCACCCAGTAGAGCATTACAATAATCAAGCCTTGATGTCATGAACGCATGAACCAATTGTTCTGCATTTTTCATTGAGAGCATATGACGTAATTTAGATATATTTTTAAGATGAAAAAATGCAGTTTTACAGATACTAGACACGTGATTTTCAAATGAAAGATTGGTATCAAAGAGCACACCCAGGTTCCTAACCGACGACGAAGACTTGACAGAGCAGCCATCAAATGTTAGACAGTATTCTAGGTTATTATGTGAGGAAGTTTTTTGTCCAATAATTAGAATCTCTGTTTTTTCAGAATTAAGTAGTAGGAAATTACTAGTCATCCAGTTTTTTTATATCAGCTATGCATTCCATTAATTTTGAGGATTGGTAAGTTTCGTCAGACCGTGAAGAAATATAGAGCTGAGTATCATCAGCATAACAGTGAAAACTAATGCCATGCTTCCTAATGAAATGTCCTAAGGGTAGCATGTACAGAGTGAACAGCAACGGTCCTAGTACTGAGCCTTGTGGTACACCATACTGAACTTTTGACCGATAAGACATCTCTTCATTTACTACTACAAACTGATAACGGTCAGATAAGTATGATTTAAACCATGCTAGTGCAATTCCACTAATGCCAACATCATTTTCGAGTCTATTTAAAAGAATGTTGTGGTCGATAGTGTCAAATGCAGCACTAAGATCGAGTAGCACTAATAGAGAGATACAACCACGATCAGATGATAAGAGCAAATCAATTGTGACTCTAATGAGAGCTGTCTCAGTACTATTATACGGTCTAAATCCTGATAGAAAATTCTCGCAGATACCATTTCTTTCTAAAAAAGGAACTTAGTTGTGAAGATACTGCCTTTTCTAGTATCTTTGACAGAAAAGGTAGATTCGAGATCGGCCTGTAATTGACTAATTCTGTAGGATCAAGTTGCGTTTTTTTAACAAGCGGTTTAATCATAGCCAGCTTAAAAGTTTTTGGTATGTATCCTAATGACAAAGATGAATTAATGATATTAAGAAGAGGATCTATGACCTCTGGAAGCATCTCTTTCAATAGTTTAGTCGGTATAGGGTCTAACATAGATGGTGTCGATTTAGATGATTTAACGAGTTTAGAAAATTCTTCCTCTCCTATAGCAATAAATGAATTTAATTTTTTGTCAGTGAGACTACACTGCACTGTCTGATGCGATACTGTAGTAGACGGTTGCACAGTTATAATTTTCTCCCTGATATTATCAATCTTTTAAGTAAAGAAGGTCATAAAGTCATTACTGTTGTGCTGCTTGCAAACTTCTGGGCTTGAAACTTTATTTTTTGTCAGTTTAGCAACTGTTTCGAATAAGTACCTTGGGTTTTGTATATTTTCTTCTAATAGGGTTGAAAAATAAGCAGATCTAGCAGTTTTTAAGGCCTCTCTGAAATCGAGCTCTCCTTCCATGAAATGCGAAAAACCTCTAGTTTTGTTTTCTTCCAGTTGCGCTCCATTTTTTTGGCTGCTCTCTTTAGGGCCTGAGTGTGCTCGTTTTACCACGGCGTTGGACTATTTTCTTTGATCTTCTTTAAGCGCAACGGAGCAACTGTGTCTAAAGTGCTGGAAAAGAGGGAGTTAAAAGTTCGTCGCAATATCGAGTTCTTCTAAGCTATCTGGGATGCTGAGAGGATGAAACTGATCAGGAAGATTATTAATAAAGCATTCTTTAGTGGCAGAAGTGATAGCTCTAACATATTTGTAACACGGAGTCGGCTTTGCAGCCTTGGCTAAATTAAGTTTACACAAGACTAGATAATGATCTGAGATGTCATCGCTCTGCTGCAGAATTTCAACAGCATCAACATTGATTCCATGTGATAATGTTAGATCTAGAGTATGATTACGACAATGAGTAGGTCCTGACACGTGTTGTCTAACTCCAATAGAGTTAAGAATGTCTTTAAATGCCAATCCCAATGCATCTTTTTCATTATCTACATGTATATTAAAATCACCAACAATTAGGACTTTATCTGCAGCCAGTACTAACTCTGATAGAAAGTCAGCAAATTCTTTGATAAGGTCTGTATGGTGCCCTGGTGGCCTGTATACAGTAGCCAGCACAAATCTTAAACGTGATTTATCATTTGCAGTATATATTGTTACATTAAGCTAGCCTGGTTAAAACCAGACCCTTCTCAGTCGTAACTGAGTCAGGGTCTGGGGAAGGTTCATTCACAGCTCATTTCCAAAGGGGCGTCACCAACGGACGTCGCTCAAATGCCTCTGGGCGCAATTGCGTAGACCTTAAAACCAATCAGATCGATCGCCATCTTGTAAAGCCCGCCTAAACGTTTGTGATTGGTGCCTCGATTTGGAAAGATTGGAAATGAGCTTGAATGGGCTCTTCGCCAGACTAACTTGCAGAGCAAATCTAAATTTGCCGGAAGTTCGTCTGGGTTTTCCCAGGCTAACATTAAGCACCAGCACTTCAAAAGAATTATATTTGAAACTAGACTTCTTAGTAATTTTGAAAATATTACTATAAATTACAGCAACACCTCCCCCCTTTGCCTTTCAGACGAGGTTCATGTTTATAACAGTAATCTTGCGGGGAGCACTCATTTAAAATAATGTAATTGTTTGGTTTTAGCCAGGTTTCTGTCATACACAGCACATCTAGGTTATAGTCTGTAATCATATCATTAACAATAAGTACTTTTGAAGTAAGGGATTGAATATTCAGCAACCCAAGCTTTATCATTTGTTCATTTGTATTATTTCTGTTTTTTATTTGTTGAACATCAATTCAATTTTTACCCTTAGATGGGCTTGGAAGTTTTTTGTTTTTTCTAATTCGGGGAACAGACACAGTCTCTATATGATGATATCTACGTGAAAGAGCCTCTATGTAATGGGATTTATCTGACCTTGGTGACGTGAGACAGCTGGCAGACAGTCGGTTTAGCCAGTTTGTCTGCTTCCTGACCTGAGCCCCAGATTGTCATGTTTGAGCTCTAAGACTATGTGCCATATTACTAGAGAGAAGAGCAGCACCATCCCAGGAGGGATGAATACCATATCTTTTCAACAGGTCAGGTCTGCCCCCAAAAACTTTTCCAATTGTCTATGAATTCTATATTATTTTGTGGACACCACTTAGACAACCAGCCATTGAGTGATGACAATCTGCTAACTATCTCATCACTCCTGCGAACAGGAAGGGGGCCAGAGCAAATTACAGTGCCTGACATCGTACTTGCGAGTTCACACACCTCTTTAACATTCATTTTAGTGATCTCCGACTGGCAAAGTCGAACATCATTAGTGCTGCATTAGCCAGCACTTTTAAATTTGCTTTGATGTCAGGCGCTCTGGCTCCTGGCAAACATGTGACTATGGTGGCTGGTGTCTCTATTTTCACGTTCCATGTCTTCCGTGTCTCACATGACTCACCGTGTTTGTTGACTGATTCTACTTACAACAGCTTTGATGGATTTGTGAAAGGCGCGAGCTAAATAAATAAAGAGTGCACAGATGGCATAATATGTGATGTTAAGTAAGTTGTATTTAGCAGTATAAACAACAGGGAATGGTAGTAAATAATGGTTCAAAACAAAGATATACGAAGCTACAGACACAAACCAGCAGCAAAGCAGCAAGGCAGACAGGAGATAAAACTACCTCCAGCATGCAGATCTTACTGAAGCCTTCAGCAAGAGGAAAGCTTCACAACTTCCTGAACATCGCAGACAGAACCTCCACGATGAATTGAAGCGCCGGGTCTGGGTGTCGGAGAATGGGAGCAGAAGTGAACTGGACTTTGAGTCTATCGAATGCTTGATTTGCTACCGAAGTCCAGTGCAGGCGGTAGGTGTGGCATTTGGTCATGGCGGTTAGAGGTGCAGCCACGGTACTAAAGTTTCGGACGAAACGTCTGTAGAAGTTGGCAAAACCCCGGAAGCGTTGCAGTTCTTCGATGGTTTGGGGTAAGGGCCAGTCCAACACTGCTTTGACCTTTCTCTCGTCCATAGCCACTACCTCCTGACTGATTACATACCCGAGAAATGACGTGCTGGTTTGGTGAAATTCACATTTCTCTGCTTTGGCATAGAGTTGGTACTGCAGTAGACGTTTCAGGACCATTCTGACGTGTTGAATGTGTTCCTCTAAGGAATTCGAGAAAATTGGGATGTCGTCGATGTATACAATCACCCATCTATCCAACATGTCCCGAAAAACATCGTTCATGAATGACTGAAATACAGAAGGACTGTTAGGCCAAACGGCATAACCAAATATTCATAGTGGCCACTACTGGTTGAAAAAGCCGTCTTCCATTCATCACCCTCACGAATGCGAATGAGATTATAGGAATTGCGAAGAGACAGGTTGGTGTAATATTTGGCCTGGCGAAGTTGTTCGAGAGCGGCTGGGACAAGAGGTATGGGATAGCAAAACTTGACAGTGACATCATTAAGTCCACGATAATCAATACAGGGTCTCAACCCTCCATCCTCTTTCTTGACAAAGAAAAAACCTGCTGATGCTGGAGAAGTTGATGGTCTAATGAAACCCTTGGCTAGTTCCTCTTCAATGTACTGTTTCATGGCTTCAGATTTAGGCTGAGACAAGGGAAAAATTCTACCTTTAGGTGGGATGGAACCGGGCATGAGATTGATGGCACAGTCAATGGAGCGATGTTCATGAAGTTGTGAAGCTTTCCTCTTGCTGAAGGCTTCAGTAAGATCTGCATATGCTGGAGGTAGTTTTATCTCTTGCTGATCAGAAGTGGAGTTAGTTGAGACGGATTGAGAAATTTGAATGATCCTAGTCAGGCACTGTTCGTGACATGTGACATCCCATTGAGTGATTTGACCCTCTCTCCAAGAAATGTGTGGGTTGTGGATGCGTAACCAAGGCAGGCCGAGTATTATGGAATGATGTGGAGCTTGAATGACGTAGAATTGAATTGTCTCTGAGTGCAGAGCCCCGACGTGCATCTTGATCTCTTCAGTCACCTGGTGAATTTTCCCTCCTCCGATGGGACGCCCGTCTAGCGCCTCCACTGTCAAGGAAGAAGAACAAGGATTTAATTTCAGCTGGTGTAAAGAAGCAAATACATGGGAAATGAAGTTCCCCGCAGCTCCTGAATCGAGCATAGCAGTGGTTGAAATGATTTGGTCCCGGATAGACAAACGAATGGGTAGTAGGAGGCTGGATGTGAATTTATTCTCTTTATGACTCACCGCTTGGGTCCTATTGGCAGGGCGAACGGGACAATCTACTCTCATGTGGCCTGGCTGACCACAGTACAGGCAAAGGCGGTTTTGCTGGCGACGTTCTCGTTCCTCTGGAGAGAGATGAGTGAATCGCAGTTGCATGGGCTCATGTGCGGTGGTGGTTTCGTGTGTGTAGCGTGGTGGTGCTCTGGACTGGTGGTGAGAACGCATCAGATTATCAACCTGGATAGTGAGATCAATGAATTCATTCAGGTTCCTGCCCTCATCTCGGCAGGCCAACTCAGATTGCAACTCGACTTTTAGTCCTTTTCTGAAGAGTGTTTTGACAGTATCCTCTATACCCAGTTGGTCTGAGCAGCGAGAGTGCGAAAGGTAAGAGCATACTCAGCAGCGGTGCTTCGTCCTTGAGAGAAATTTAACAGTTGTTCTCCCGGATTCCCTCTTGCAGTGGAGTGTTCGAAGACATCACGGAATTGTTGAAGAAATGCCGTGAATGAGGGAAACGATGAACCATCTGGTCTCCAAAGTGCCGTTGCCCATTCTAGTGCCTTTCCGGTGAGTAAGGAACAAACAAGTTCTTCGAGTACCACAAGTCATTGGGGTAAAATGACGGTTGTTGATCGAGGTAAAGCGTGCACTGTAGTAGAAAACCCTTGCATTTGGTTGGGTTTCCGTCAAATTTCTCCGGGAAAGCAAGACGGGGGTGGCCAGAAGTGTTGACGGTGTTTGAAGATGCACCTTGTGCATGTTCAGCGGGCGTGCTGAAGGTCGACGTTCGTAAGCTTTGCAGTGATTGAACGAGATCTTCGGTGAGAGAAGTGAGTCGGCTCAGTTGACGGTGATGCAGGGATAACTGTGAGGCTTGAGCAGATACTTCGGTGGCGAGCTGCATGACTGCTGCTGGATCGAGTGTTGGCGAAGTCTTCTGTTGTGAAGAGGCGGAGTCAGGAGGATCCATTTTCAGCATTTATTAGAATGGTCAAGACAGGCAGGGTAAAACAGTGGCAAACAGAACAGAGCAGGCAAGGCTGAGACAAACCAGGTCGACAGGCAAAGGGTCGAGGCAGGCAGCGAGAATCAGAGTCCAGGGTCAGGGCAGGCAGAGAAGGGTCAGCAACGATAAACAGTCCAAGGTCAAACACAGAAATCAAACTCGGATAATAACACTCAGAAATGATGGCCGGGGCAGACCAAGACTTCGCACTGTATGAGTGTGTGAATGAGGCTTATATGGGTGTGTGTGAATGAGGTGCAGGTGTGAGTGTAATCAGTCCCAAGTATGAGGCATAATGGAATTGAAGTTCGGTGAGTAAAGTTAATATTCCGGAGACGGCTCCCTCCGGTGGTGAAGAGGAGGTGGTACGGGAGCCTGCTCTGTTGTCACACTATTTACATAGAATTCATGTTTGTTAATTTTAGCAAATACTTTGCATTTATTTATCAAATTAATAAAAAAAATGTATATCAATGTTTAACTAAAAATTAGAGCATAAACTCTACAAATGCCTATATTTAAAATAAAATGTTGGTAAAGATGGAAGCTGAATGGAATATAACATTTAGGTTACAACACATATTTACATGTTGTATGCATGCTTTACATTAAGAATTTGATTCATTTTGATTCATGATTCATGCATGGTGCTTTGCATCCAAAATGTCCTAACAAAAGCGCATGGAGAGAGGAGGTAAAGGAAATCAAATAAATGGTTGACAATGTGACAATCATCTACTTTGCATGTTCACATTTTGTATTGACTGTTGAAGATAATGTGATTGACATTCACTACGGAAACCCCACAAGCTAACTTTATACAGTAATCGAAATTATTTAACCCCCATTGCAAATCAGCTTTATTGGCAAAATTTACAGACTTTCAGCTGTTTGCAATGAACAAATCAAACAAAAGTCATTAAAATAGCTCAACACAACAAATGTTTCAATTGGTTTGTCTCCTTCCATAAAGGTCAGCTCATCGTCCTTATCCTTGGTGTAGTCGTAACCACTGTAAAGATGAATGTTATTAGTTATTAAAACAATAAGCCACATCAGTGCCACATCGAGGGTGTTATTAGGCAATAATATGATATAAGACACAAGTGTTTAATAAATAGCTGTATTTATACTATTATTGTGAACAATATAAAAAAAATACAAAGAGTTACATGTTAATACAATAATAAAAAAAATAATTATGTTAATAATAATAATTTTAAAATATATAATTCATTATATGTGTATTTAGAAAAAAAATTCATAGAAACAAAACAAAGGCAAAAATAATTGTTATATTGTTGACCTAACAGTTAAATAAACTATAAGCCTAAAGGCACCACCAGAATCCTTCCACCCAGCACTACTCCAGTAAAACGTTTTCTTACCAGTAATTTGGTCAGGACACTCTTGTTCACTTCAACCCAGTGGTGTAGTCTAGTTTTTTGTAGTGAGTATACTGTGATATACCATACACCATACACCACCCCCCAACCCCCGCTCGCCCGCCGCCGCCACCACCACCCATTTTCTACTGTTTATTGTTAATCGCCATCTAACTCAGCCAGTAAAGAGCTACATTTAGCCTTAGATGTTATATGAATATGGTCCCTGAAGCACAGGTTTTATCAGCTGACAATTAAAAGACTTAAACATTATAAGCACAAATAAAAAAAATATTTTTAAAAACTGGTGTGATATTCCTTTAAAATTATGTTTTAATAGATTTGATTACTATTATTTTAAAAAGTACATCTTACTATGCAATTTCTTTCATAATTCCCTCGAGTTACTTTATTTATCTCTACAAACTTTTATTTTGGTGGGTTGTAAATTAAAGACATTTGAGCTTCTGTGTGTTTTAATAAACTATTATTATTATTATTATTATTAGGCCTACTTGAAGTATACTCTACTGTGCAATAGTAATATATTTCTGTTATATTTTCTTCAAGTTATACAAAACTTTGATTTTGACAGGTTGTCATGAAGACTTTAAAGTTTGTGAGTGTGTATATGATACGAATAAATGACGATAGTTTTATCAAATGAAATGGTAAAATTCTTGTGAAGTGACTCTCATAAAAGCTCTGCAAAGAAGTTCAAATGTGTGCATGTCCTCCTCATAGACGCTGAAAACACCACGAGTGTCACGCGCGCGTCAGTGTGTAGGCTAGTAGAGCACACATTGAGCGCTCATTCACAGAAACACGAAGAACATTCAGAGTTTATTTCAATAGCAGTCTTTTTGAGCTTTAATATTCATAGACACTTAGTACCTATCGAGATTTGATTCATTGTATCATTACTTTTGATTTATTCATTCAAAAATGGCCAAATTGCGTGACGTTCCGCTTTACAGTAGCTAGGCTAAGTTACATTTGTTGCTGGATTCTGCGATTCGATACGTGTCGCTGCGCAAACACAGACGTCACGGCGGGTTGAATTTATGAATGAAAGTTCTTTCACAAAACGACGTTGTTACGAATCCTCACGCTTTTTAAAGTGGGTATACGGAGATCTTTGACATTTAGTGGGCATACGGAAATCCTTGACATTTTCTAGTGGGTATACGGCGTATACCTCCGTATCACGTAGACTACACCCAAGCATGAGAAAAGAGCTGATTCCATTAAATGTGATGTTCATTCCTTTGCTCTCATTGATTCATTCTTAACTCATGTACACAGTGTTCTCTGTCTCCATAGACAGGAGGATGAATTACACTGTTGGAGGGATTTGGTATGTAGGATTATTCAATAGTTAAAAACCTATTTGCATACAGCACAATAAATTTTCAGATAACATTGATAATAACCTATAATAACCTTTAAACCTACTAATAACAAATGGCAAAATAATATGGCATAAGTTATAGAAATAAATATTTATGAATAGATATTTAGAGATTCACAGTTTTTCTGTACATTGTACATTTTGTACAAATCCAGTAAAACATGCACTAAATAAATGCACCAAAGAAGCTGCCTAGAAGTATAGGTGTTTTTTGTTTTTGTTTTTTTGTATTCATAAGGTCCACTGATAAAAGCAAAGTACAAGAAAAGTCTTAGGACTTTAATCTGTCATTAAAAAAATAAATAAAACAAACCTTTATCTGATGATGTTTTGGATGCAGGGTATTGTTGCAAAAAAATGTATACTGAAATGGTGAATTCAATTCAATTCAATTCAATTCAAATTTATTTGTATAGCGCTTTTCACAATACATATTGTTTCAAAGCAGCTTTACAGAAAGTGCATTTCAGAAATGTACGTAAAAAATACAGTTAGTTAATCATCATGTATTAATTTATGGCATAACATATCGCCGGCGTTGAGTCGTCTCTTCACAGGCGTCGAGTCGTCTCATCGCAGGTGTTGGGGACTCTGAAGTCTCCGTGAGAGGCTGGATACAGACTGTAGCTGAAGAACGCTATTTACCTCGGGATTAGCGTCCCGAGATAACAGCAGAAAAGCAGATGGGAAATAATTAGCGTAGCTGCTGTTCATAATATTAATGCATTCGATCTGATTCAACAGTAGTATAAGAGGCAAGCATTATGTGAATGCTTGGCTGAAGAGATGCGTCTTTAATCTAGTTTTGAACTGGGAGAGCGAGTCTGAGCAACGAACAGTATCAGGAAGGCTATTCCAGAGTTTAGGAGCGAAATGCGAGAACGCCCTCCCTCCTTTAGTGGATCTGGATATCCTAGGAATGACCAGAAGCCTCGAATTTAGGGATCTTAAAGAACGCGATGGATTGTAGGGCGATAGAAGGTCCATTAAATATACAGGAGCTAGACCATTTAGGGCTTTATAGGTCAGTAATAGTACTTTGTAATTGATACGGAACTTAATAGGTAACCAGTGCAGAGATGATAAAATTGGTGTTATATGATCATATTTTCTTGACCTAGTAAGAACTCTAGCAGCTGCATTTTGCACTAACTGTAGCTTGTTTATTGAGGATGTAGGACAACCAGCTAATAAAGCGTTACAGTAATCTAGTCTTGAGGTCATGAATGCATGAACTAACTTTTCTGCATCAGAAACAGATAGCATGTTACGTAGCTTAGCAATATTTCTAAGGTGGAAGAAGGCTGTTCTTGTAACATATGAAATATGATTTTCGAAAGACAAGTTGCGGTCTAGTATAACACCCAGGTCTTTTACTGTAGTGGATAAAGTAACTGGACATCCTTCTAAATTAAAGTTGTATTGTACGAGGTTTTGTGGGTAGTTTTTTGGACCAATAAGTAATACCTCCGTTTTATCTGAATTTAATAGCAGGAAATTACACGTCATCCAGCATTTTATATCTTTAAGACACTCTGTCAATTTAGATAAGTTAGTGTTTTCATCTGGTCGTGATGAAATATATAATTGAGTGTCATCAGCATAACAGTGGAAATTAATTCCATGTTTTCTTATAATATTACCCAGTGGCAGCATATATATTGAAAATAGCAGAGGGCCTAACACCGATCCTTGCGCCACTCCATAGTCTACTGACGTTATCTTCGATTTTTCACCATTTAAACAGACAAAATGGTAACGGTCTGATAAGTACGATCTAAACCAGCTTAATGCCTGTCCCTGAACACCAGTGTAGTTTTGTAGTCGATCCAAGAGTATTTTATGATCTATAGTGTCGAACGCAGCGCTAAGATCGAGTAGAACTAGTATTGAGATACAGCCTTGGTCAGAAGCTAAGAGTAAATCATTTGTAATTTTAACTAGCGCAGTTTCTGTGCTATGATGCGGTCTGAATCCTGACTGAAATTTTTCATAGATATCATTTTCTTGCAAGAAAGAGCACAATTGAGCGGACACAATTTTTTCTAGTATTTTAGATATAAATGGAAGATTTGAAATGGGTCTGTAATTTGCTAAGTTATTTTGATCTAGTTGCGGTTTCTTAATAATAGGTTTTATTACTGCCAGCTTAAATATTTTTGGAACATGACCTAAAGATAAAGACGAGTTAATAATATTGAGAAGAGGCTCTTCCACTACAGGTAACACTTCTTTCAGTAGTTTAGTGGGTATTGGGTCTAATAAACATGTTGTTGGTTTCGCTGCAAAGATAAGTTTATTTAGCTCTTCCTGTCCTATAGTTGTAAAGCGGTGTAGTTGTTCTTGAGGGGCGATAATTGTGGCTGAATCATAAGACACCATAGAGGATTGTACATTTACAATTGTATTTCGGATGCTTTCTATTTTCTCATTGAAGTAATTCATAAAATCATTACAACTATACTGTAACGGAATATTTTGCTCTGGTGATGTCTGTTTATTTGTTAGTCTAGCCACGGTGTTAAATAAAAACCTTGGATTATTTTGGTTATTTTCTATCAGTTTGCGGAGATGCTCAGCCCTGGCTGCTTTTAGAGCCTTTTTATAATGTGACATACTGTCTTTCCACGCGATTCTAAAGACCTCTAAATTAGTTTGTTTCCATTTACGCTCTAAGTTACGAGTTTCTCTCTTGATAACATGTGTAGTACTATTGTACCATGGTGCTTTAGTTTTCTCTCTAACCTTTTTTAATCTAATTGGTGCAACAATATCTAATGTACTAGAGAAAATGGTGCTCAAACTGCTAGTCATTTCCTCTAGTTCATCTGTTTGTTGGGGTTCACTGAGCAGCTGAGATAGATCAGGTAAGCTATTTGTGAATCTATCTATAGTGGTTGGAACGATTGTTCTGCCTGGTCGATAACGTGGCGCAACATGGCAAATTTCAGCAGTACGTAATATGCACGTTACCATACAATGATCAGTGAGATCGTCACTTTGCGCTATAATATCTATATCGGTTGGATTGGTTCCATATGATATAATTAAATCTAGTGTATGATTTAGACGATGAGTGGGACCACTGACGTTTTGCTTGACCCCAAATGAGTTTAATAAATCTGTAAACGCAGCCCCTAACGCATCATTTGTGTTATCTACGTGTATGTTAAAATCTCCAACAATTATTGCTTTATCGGCATTGACCAATAGATCTGAGAGAAAGTCTGAGAACTCTTTTAGGAAATCAGCATAGGGCCCTGGAGGTCTATATACGGTCGCTAAGGCTAGAGATAATAGGGATTTCTTTCTTACATCTAAGAGCGTAACATTTAGCACAAGTACTTCGAACGAATTAAACCTGTGACCTGTTTTCTGAGTAACATTTAGAATATTTCTATAGATTGTTGCAACACCGCCGCCACGACCGATCGGACGGGGCTCATTCTTATAACAGTATCCTGGTGGAGTAGACTCATTTAGACCGAAATAATAATTTGGTTTAAGCCAGGTTTCAGTAAGGCACAGAACATCGAAATTATTATCTGTGACCATTTCATTTACAATAACCGCCTTAGGTGTGAGCGATCTAATGTTTAGAAGACCTAGTTTTAGAAATTCTTTTTGTTCACTGAGATTTAGATTTTCTGGTTTAATTACAATAAGATTTTTCCTAGATCCTAAACTAGATTTATTGTTTGGCCTCACTAGACGAGGAATAGACACAGTTTCTATATAATGTTCTACACTACTTGTATCAATTAAGTTGGGACAGCAGAGATTGTGATTTGCACTTTGACTTACTAGTCAGATGGTGTGTAACGTCTTGGAGATGTTGTCCGACAGCACAGCCGCTCCGATTCTGCTGGGGTGCAGGCCATCAGCACGGTAGAGCCTAGGTCGCTCCCAGAACAGATTCCAATTATTTACAAAGAGCAGTTTCTGTTCATTACACCATGATATTAACCATTCATTTAGAGCAAATAGTCTACTGAACCTTTCTTGTCCTAGTCGGTACGTGGGAAGCGGTCCAGACACGATGATCGTTGCCTCAGGCGCTGTGCTGCGTACCGTCTCGATCAGGCTCCTGTAGTCCTTCTTCAGAACCTCCGTCTGCCGCAGCCGGATGTCGTTCGTTCCCACGTGCAGCACCACAGCTCCGACGCGCTCGTCACCGTTCAGGATCTCGGGAACATGTGCAGCGACATCTAGAACACGAGCACCAGGAAAGCAGTGAGTGCGCACATTACCCTTACCTGAGGTAGCGCGGACATGACGGACGATGGAACTGCCGATGATCACGGCGTCGTCACGTTCCGACTCGCGAAGAGGGGAGAAGCGGTTCCGGGTGGAGATCTCGAAGACCGGGAGCGGTGGAGAGGTTCTAGGTCTGGTCCTGGCTCGTGTCTTCCGCTGAGGGATCACCCAGGGTCCATGGCTTTGTGTCGGTGCCGGAGTGAATGAAGCCAGAGATGATCGCGTCCTCCTGGGCAGAGAAACGCACGGAGTAGACGAAGTCGGAGTCAAAAAGTTACTAACCACTGACTTGTGAGCATCGGCGCGTGATGTTTCAAGCGCTGATCGCCGATCTCGCAGCTCGGCTTGCCTCTCTAGCAGACCACGGATCTGCTTCTCCACGGACTCCAGCTCCAACAGCACCGAATGCAGCTCGAATGTGTCCTCACCTGCACTCAGAGGTAGCGTTAGACACACATCTGATATATTCGCCATTATAACAGATGAACAGTAAATTAGTAGTGATACTACCAATATCACTACTAATTTAGGACTGAAATCCTGGATATAACCCGTATCCTTTCAGTGAAACGGGTGTAAAATCCGACGGTCGATTGGCGCGAGGCCACGCGTGAAATGCTAGTGGGCTAAAAGGCTAGTAGCTGGGATTCGCAAAGTTGGATCTAAGTAGCGATATCAAAGCAATCCGATTGTTTTTTATAGGGAATAGTATCGAGGATAAGTTCACACGATATAAAAATAGAAAGTACTTGTTTATAAATGAGTGGTAAAGAAGAAAATCAAGGATTAATGAATCAATTCGACGGAGCTCCAAACACAAACAATCACCGCACGCGCATGCGCTCTCAGCCTTCAGTTGAGTTATATACCAATATATTGTGGAAAATAGGAATTACATATGTTGTTGTTACAATGCTATTCTTTGGCTTAGTGTGTGAATTTAATCAGTCCAGCAGCAGATGAAAATGATCTGTTTATATAACACCAGTGCTAATTAATGTTGTCATTGACAAATAAATAGATACACAGTTATATTTTTTTTTTTTTTACTTTTTTTTTTATTATTATACATGCATTCATATAACACATGTACAAACACAATATAAATATTAAATATTTGAAATTACACAAAATCTAGTGAATATGCTACATAAATTGTCAATTTGCTCTAAACTGCCTGGATCCGGCTGTTGGTCCTTGACTTTGATTGACATGCGCTGCTTCTTTTGTGGGGGTGACTGGTCCACACCTGCATTGTCCTGTTGAAAGAACAGACATAATCATGTAGTGCTGACCAGATTTAATAAGTGATTCTTAAAGAAAATCTAAAGTCAAACTGCTTCTGCCATTTCAATATGAGGGGTCCGAATTGAAAACGATAAGAATATTGTCCAAGATTAAATTACTAAAGTATTTAATAATTTCTAAATCTAAGTAAAAACTGAGAGATCGAAAGTTCTAACCAATACTCTTTTCCGGGTCAGCTGAGACTTGGGCTGAAGGCTCCTCTGAGTTCTCTGGTCCAGTTGAGAAGTGGTCATCTGATGGGCTTGACGGTTGTACCTCCTCAGTTTAAGATTCTGCTTCACCTTGTCAATTTCCACGCATAGTTTTTGTGGAGGTGACTGACACAGACCTAAATTTTCCTGTTGAGGGAACAGATACATGTATAATCGTGCAATGCTGGGCAGGTTTAATGAGTGCTTCTTAGACTAAATCTAAAAATGTCTAAATCTTTTTAGCGTTTTGTGACATAGAAAACATAGCAGCATAGTTAAAGGCAATGTTTTCTTTTTTGAATATATCTTAAAATAAGTAAAACCAAGAGATAGAAGGGACTTACAGAAGCTTCAATGCTCCATGGACACACACTCTTACTCCGACTGGGCATGGGTGCTCCCTGGGGAGACCCAGGAGGTTGCTGTGGGGAACACGGTGAAACAAGTGTTCTCTGTGGGGTATTGGCAGGCACAGACACTCCCTTTAGGATTTTCTGCTGCTGCTCCCACTTTTCCCTCTGCTGCCTAGGAATCCTGAGGCTTGCAAGTGACACAATTACTGGTGCATTTTGCAAATGCTTCCTCAGCAGCTCCTTTCTCAGCAGCTCAGGGTTTTTAAGATTTCTCCAGTCGGAGATCTTGTTAATATCGGGTGCTCCCTGTGCGGAACAGACAGGCGCTATCTTCAGAGAAGGGGCTAGAGGCGTCGGCTGCAGTTGCTCCTGTCTCAAGAGCTCAGAGATGTTTAGTTTGTGCCTCTGTGAGATCTTGTCTGACATGCATGTTCCCTGCAGAAAAGCTTGAGGCTTCTGTTGCAGCAGCTCCTGCCTCAGTGGCTCAGGGATCTTTAGTTTTCGCCTATCTGCGATCTTCTCTGGCATGGGTGCTCCATGTGGGGAGCATTCTAGCACCTTTGAGGCAGCCACAGGTGTCCTCTGTAGAGACTTGACAGGCTTGGCCATTTCAAAAGAGGCTTTTTGCAAATGTTTGCAAATATCCTGTGGGGATCTGGAGGGCAAACGAGCATCCTGTGTGGATCTGGAGAGCACACGTGCATCCTGTGTGGATCTGGAGAGCACACGTGCATCCTGTGTGGATCTGGAGAGCACACGTGCATCCTGTGTGGATCTGGAGACCACACGTGCGTCCTGTGTGGATCTGGAGGGCACAGGTGCGTCCTGCGTGGATCTGGAGGGCACACGTGCGTCCTGTGTGGATCTGGAGAGCACACGTGTGTCCTGTGTGGATCTGGAGAGCACACGTGCGTCTTGTGTGGATCTGGAGAGCACACGTGCAACCTGTGTGGATCTGGAGGGCACAGGTGCATCCTGTGTGGATCTGGAGAGCACACGTGCGTCCTGTGTGGATCTGGAGGGCAAACGAGCATCCTGCGTGGATCTGGAGAGCACACGTGCGTCCTGTGTGGATCTGGAGGGCACAGGTGCATCCTGTGTGGATCTGGAGGGCACAGGTGCATCCTGTGTGGATCTGGAGAGCACACGTGCATCCTGTGTGGATCTGGAGAGCACACATGCGTCCTGTGTGGATCTGGAGGGCACAGGTGCATCCTGTGTGGATCTGGAGGGCACACATGCGTCCTGTGTGGATCTGGAGAGCACACGTGCGTCCTGTGTGGATCTGGAGAGCACACGTGCGTCCTGTGTGGATCTGGAGGGCACAGGTGCATCCCGTGTGGATCTGGAGAGCACACGTGCGTCCTGTGTGGATCTGAAGGGGACAGGTGCTTCCTGTGTGGTTCTGGAGGACACAGGTGCATCCTGTGTGGATCTGGAGGGCACACGTGCATCCTGTGTGGGTCTGGAGAGCAAACATGCGTCCTGTGTGGATCTGGAGGGCACAAGTGCTCCCTGTGTGGATCTGGAGAGCAAACGTGCGTCCTGTGTGGATCCGGAGAGCACACGTGCGTCCTGTGTGGATCTGGAGAGCACACGTGCGTCCTGTGTGGATCTGGAGGGCACAAGTGCTCCCTGTGTGGATCTGGAGAGCAAACGTGCGTCCTGTGTGGATCTGGAGAGCACACGTGCATCCTGTGTGGATCTGGAGAGCAAACATGCGTCCTGTGTGGATCTGGAGGGCACAAGTGCTCCCTGTGTGGATCTGGAGAGCACACGTGCGTCCTGTGTGGATCTGGAGGGCACAGGTGCATCCCGTGTGGATCTGGAGAGCACACGTGCGTCCTGTGTGGATCTGGAGGGCACAAGTGCTCCCTGTGTGGATCTGGAGAGCAAACGTGCGTCCTGTGTGGATCCGGAGAGCACACATGCGTCCTGTGTGGATCTGGAGAGCACACGTGCGTCCTGTGTGGATCTGGAGAGCACACGTGCGTCCTGTGTGGATCTGGAGGGCACAGGTGCATCCCGTGTGGATCTGGAGAGCACACGTGCGTCCTGTGTGGATCTGAAGGGGACAGGTGCTTCCTGTGTGGTTCTGGAGGACACAGGTGCATCCTGTGTGGATCTGGAGGGCACACGTGCATCCTGTGTGGGTCTGGAGAGCAAACATGCGTCCTGTGTGGATCTGGAGGGCACAAGTGCTCCCTGTGTGGATCTGGAGAGCAAACGTGCGTCCTGTGTGGATCCGGAGAGCACACGTGCGTCCTGTGTGGATCTGGAGAGCACACGTGCGTCCTGTGTGGATCTGGAGGGCACAAGTGCTCCCTGTGTGGATCTGGAGAGCAAACGTGCGTCCTGTGTGGATCTGGAGAGCACACGTGCATCCTGTGTGGATCTGGAGAGCAAACATGCGTCCTGTGTGGATCTGGAGGGCACAAGTGCTCCCTGTGTGGATCTGGAGAGCAAACGTGCGTCCTGTGTGGATCCGGAGAGCACACGTGCGTCCTGTGTGGATCTGGAGAGCACACGTGCGTCCTGTGTGGATCTGGAGAGCACACGTGCGTCCTGTGTGGATCTGGAGAGCAAACGTGCGTCCTGTGTGGATCCGGAGAGCACACGTGCGTCCTGTGTGGATCTGGAGAGCACACGTGCGTCCTGTGTGGATCTGGAGGGCACAGGCGCTCCCCGTGTGGATCTGGAGGGCACAGGTGCTCCCTGACTTGATCTGGCAGAAAAAGGTGCTCCCTGCGTCCTCTTCTGCCTCCACTGTGGTGTGGTCTTCAGTGTAACATCTGAGAAGCCTGATTGCTGGGACTGAGCCTTCTTAGATGCGTCACTGAAGACCAGGGATGTGAGGCATGAAGTATCTCCTGCCTCCACTGTTCCCCAACACTGGCCAGAGATGAGGTCCCCATACACAGGCTCATCAGATATGGGGTCGGAAACTTCCATGATTGCCCACCACCGCCCCGCAGCAAGGGCTGCACTGAGCTCTTCTGAGTATTCAGCAGATGAGGACTGCTCTGCACTCTCAAAAATGGTGGACATGGTAGACATAAATTTGATGATGAAAGATGATCTAGAAGTGAACAATACTGTTTGCAATCTATATCTGTGAAACACTATGAAACAAAGATAAAAGGAAGAGATGAGTTGAGTAAACATACAGTAAAGAACCTGAAAGCTTGTTTTCTTAAGCCCAACGTATACTAATGTTGTCTGCATTGCAATTTTTGTTATCTGAGCATCCACGAACACCTGTGTGCAGCCTAATTTTTGTGTTCGCACTGACGGTGCATGTACAATAATGCATACGAAGAATGAAGAATGCAGACACAACTCAGTGCTGCTTGTAGATAAATAAGCAATTGTGCTGTACATGTGTCGAACTTGTCCATCCCTTAATTGCTGTGCAGACACGGCTTGGTGCAAGATGAAGCGGAAAGCAGAAAATAAAGTTTACCTGGGCCTTTAGTTTTCTAAAAAATGTAATTAAAAATGTTTGGCTATACGATGTATGCCCATTGGCGGTCCATCAGATGAGCCAAGGATGGCTAAGAGAGTAATTAAAATGTATCCAAAAATCAATGAAGCTGAAAAAGGTTTTTTTTTTTTTTTTTAAACAATTTCTTTAACAATGTGCATAACTCAGATGCACATAATGTAAAAGCATATTATAATTTCCTATGTCCCACAGGCAAATTTTCGATTTCACAAATCAGCTTAAGGTCAATCAGCTTTTAGTATCACTTCAATGTGTAATCAGTTCTGCTTTTGGTTGGTCAGTGAAATATACATTTTCAACAATTATATAGAAAAACATGGTTTGATCATTCTTGATTTACATGTCAGCCCAGCCTCCCATTTCCACTCAATCCGCCACTATGTAGCATGCCTATTTATTTGTCTAGTCTAAATGTACGGTAAATCGAGACAATACAGATTCTTATACGAGTTATGAAAATATTAAAATTCAAATCCCCAAACCCTGTGTAAAAAGCGTACTCACACACACTCGCCGACTCGCTACAAAATTGCACAAAGCCGCTGCACTCAATAAACTCACCGAACGTTCTAAGGAATGCGGCGATCATTATGACGTTAATCGACCACACGAGTCTGAGTGATGGGAGACCTAGGCTGTTAAGTTAGATTAAAACTTGCAATACAAATACAAAGAGTGACTAAGCATTATTAATTTATGATTGGATACAAAAATTAGCGCTGTTTATTATTTAAATTATTTTTAGCATTTCCAGCTGATGCATAAAGTGCTTTCCCGAACAGCAGCACGATACTGATTTTATACAATTAAAAAAAATAAATAGCCTACGTTAAGGCTGATATCGCCAGCGAATAGCCTAGTTCAAAAATAAATCGTTGCAAATCTCCTGTGTCCTTGACCTGAACATTTTCCAGCCAACCCAGGCTCATGGGAAATACGTTACTCTGCCTACATTTTTGCAAAACCTGAAATACGTACCTCCAGGTGCGTTTCCCTGCACTTTTCGAGTGAAAAGTCCACTAGAGGCGCTAAGTGGTATCATTTTTTCTCCGTTTCAGATGGTTAAATAAAGGTTATAAAAACAATAATATGAGTAATGTACAGACTTCTCAGTAGGCCTATACACTCATTTTAATATAAATTAGGAATTATTTCCACGCTTTTGAGGTGCCGCTGAGGTGCAGTTCGTGAAATGGTCACGTCATTTAATCTACTGGTTCGTGATACTGACACGTTTATTTCGTTATTTGCGTGATATCAGTATTTTTATTTATTTATTTTATTTATTTTTTTACTAATGTAATGCACGATTCTTTCTGCCAGTCGGGCTGGAGCAGAGAAAGCTGTTTAATCGACATTTATTCACGATATCTTATCATGTTTATATATGTATTTATTTTAATGTTATTATTTCGGTCTTATTGCCAGGGAAGCTGGACTGCTTTGCTGTTTATTGATTTAAAAAAAAAGTATAAACGACTACGCGAATTTTATCAGTAGGAAATCGCGTTGAAGAAGTCTCCTTCCGTACACATCGCGATATTTGGCATCAGTTCACGTGTTCCAGATGTTGGTAAGCAGTCGAAAATACACTGTCCTAATAATGTTTGATATAATGTCTTTTCTGATGGTCGAAATGAATCAGATTAGCTCATGTTCAGTCACTGCATTATCTGTCATCTCCACGGAGGCTTTGCGTTTCATTGCTTTCTAATTCAAAACAGGGTGATTAAACACTATCTGTCACGTGACGTGCTACAGGCCTAGACCTTCTATCAGTTAATCATACTCATATTAGGTTTAAAGTAAGTTAGTACAATTAGTTCCAAAGTGGTATTTGTCGTAGAATCACAGTAAAAACAACACTTACCTTGCTTTTACCACAGTAGCCTTAGTTTTACTGTGATAGGTGTGGTAAAAGGACAGTAACCACAGAACTTACCATGCTTTTACCACATTATTTGTAGTTTTAATGTGATATTTGTTGTAAATGCATATTAAACACAACACTTACCATGCTTTTACCACATTATTTGTAGTTTTAATGTGATATTTGTTGTAAATGCATATTAACCACAACACTTACCATACTTTTACCACATTATTTGTAGTTTTAATGTGATATTTGTTGTAAATGCATATTAACCACAACACTTACCATGCTTTTACCACATTATTTGTAGTTTTAATGTGATATTTGTTATAAATGCACAGTAACCACAACACTTACCATGCGTTTACCACCGTAACCTTAGTTTTACTGTGATAGGTGTGGTAAAAGGACAGTAACCACAAAACTGTCCGTACTTTTACCTCAGTATTGGTAGTTTTAAAGTGATATTTGTTGTAAATGCATATTAATCACAACACTTATCATGCTTTTAATGTCTAACAATGTAACAACAAATATTTGTAAGGTAAATCAGTAATTTTTCCATTAAATAATCCGATATATATAATGATATTTTCTTTTCTCTTTTTTTCAGCTGAAAAGACCAAAAGGGCCTTTCGGACTCAGTCAGCTCATTATTGTTTGAGGAGAAGTAAACGGGAGACGAAAAGCTACAAAGGCAAATATTCGCAATGGTATGTATGTGTTGGTTTTAACCCTAAATCAAACATTTTATCAAGCATTTGTTGTTTCTTAAACCTTTTCTTACAAAACCCATAGCCCAATCAGTACAAACATAGTCTAAAAGTCTTAATAATTCACAAGATTAAACAAGTTGTCAAATTCGTACAATACTTGTAAATAATCATGCAGCTTTTACTCCTAGTGCTGTCAATGGCTAGTGCCTCAATTCCTGTACATATTTATCTCCATATTTGTAAATCAGTTGCGCGCCTTCTTGGAAAGTAGTCGGATGTCCCATACACTATCAGAAAAGTTTATATTAATTGCATTGTATTCATTAAAATTATTACAAATTGGACCCTGTCTGTTGATATTCCAATGATACATGAAGTCTCTCCACACCTCATAACCTTCCTCTGTTTGCAAGAGTGGAAAAGCTAATTTGACTTGTCACATGACATCAGATACTCGATTATTTTGTCGTAATCAGATCAGTTACACTGCTGATAACTCTCCCGTTTGCATGTAAATATGATTATTGCATGCTATTAAAGACATACTTGTATTCATAGAAATGCTCACATATCAGTGAACTTATTACACAAAAATGCTTTTAATATATAATTATGCAACACTCCTTACATAAATAAATCCTACAGTTATATATAAACTGACTACTTGCAAGTAATGTATTAAAATTACCTTCCTTTCTGTTTTGCAGGATTATCTTTTTTAAAGCTCTACAATATCAAACTCAACAGCTCTTTTAGGAACCAACCCTCACAAGATCTACTAGTGAGTCTCAGTGATCAGCCCTTCCCAGGTAAAGTTTCAACAATATTTCAATCAGTATTTACTCATCAAATGTTCTCCCCTGAATCGTATGGTAAATTAACTTAATTATAACTGTGTTAATTGGTATGTTTCAAGAACAATAGTAATTGCACATAGAGTAAGTGGAGACTTTCTTGTTTTACAGCAGAGAAGGAAGACCAGTCCTTATATCAGGGGTCACCAACCCTGCTCCTGGAGAGCTACTGTCCTGCAGATTTTAGCTCCAACCCCAATCAAACACACCTGGACCAGCTAATCAAGCTGTTCAGGGTTACTTGATAATTACATGCATGTGTGTTGGAACAGGGTTGGAACTGAAGTCTGCAGGACAGTAGCTCTCCAGGAGCAGGGTTGGTGATCCCTGCCTTATATCAACGCAAGCTAATCGAATAAGTCCTTTGTTTTCGGGTGAGGAAGAAACATCTGGTGCCCAAAGAAGACATAAAGGTGCGTAAGTCCATTGGTATGTCTTGTATTTAAACAATGCTGTGTATTACATAATTTGATCTTGACAATTTTACATTGTACAGATTATCACTCGATTTTTATATGGGTAAAACTGTTTTTCTTCAGTACTTAGCTTATATTATGTGCTGCAATATTATATATATATATATAATACTTCAATGTGTATATTAATGTACTGACTGCTGCTTTGTAAATTTAAACAAGGAACAGGCAACTCTGGCCCTTTTGCGTTCTCCTTTTTGTGGTTGAGAGTTTACATCAAACCCTAATTGAGCACATCTGAAAATTTTAACCAAAGTCTTCAGGTTTACTTGTAGACAATAGGCAGAAGGGTTTGAGGTTGGAGCTAAATCTGCAGGACAGTGGACGCTGAGGGCCAGAGTAGTCCATCACTGCTTTAAATAAAGCTACACTGTGTCATTTTTTATGTTGATTCTTTGCAAAAAAAACACTTTGTTCTTTCAAAATTATATGTGCTCATTCATGTGTAATTACTTCCACCAACTAATCAAGTACTCCCGTAAGTGTAGAATCTGCCATTCAGAATACATATGAGCAAGTCGCTCGAATGGCGGCAGCCATGTTGCGCCTCCATCTTGAAAATACATTAGCCAAAGAGGGACATACCTGGAAATTCAAGCTTCGCCTTTCGCGCCTTTACTTAGTGGCACCGTGACGAATGCGAGGGAGAGATTACTCATAATAATACGGCCACCGTAGGAGTTAAAACCCCCTCGGAATGGGAGGGGCTAGAAAGTAATATTCAGTTGGTAGTCTTATACAATTTCACCGCTATATGGGAGAAAATCTTACACAATGTAGCTTTAAATAACGCAGAACATAAGATGACCTGACTGTCCATTAAACAGTTTAATTTGAATTGTTTGTGTTTTTTGTTTTACTTTCAGACCAGGACTGGAGAACGCCTGACGATGGGATGTTGAGACCTCTTCCTCTGAGAAAAAGCTACACCACATCAGTGATCACATCTTCTGTTCATCAGTTATACTGTAGGGCACAACTGAACAAACTGTTTAGATGAGGAAGAAGAACAGGAACACGATAGAGACATACAGGGAAGAGCAAGAAACCAGTTTAGCTGTGATAATTAATTATTTTTTTCCAACACAATATAAAATCTGTTTTCTGTATCATAGGTGACTGAATATGATTCTCTGGCACTCATTTGTGTGGCTTCAGCAGTTGTGAATGGATTCATTTGATGTTAATGTATTTGTGAAGGCTCATTGTTATTTATCTTGAATCTCATTTGTCTTTATGCTACTTTATCAACTTTATGTTGTGTCCTCAAATAAAGGATTGTGTAATAAAGTATGGTGAATATTGTGTATTGAAAGTGGTGTTTGGGACAGAATTTTATTTGAGAAATTTGAATTTCTTATTTATTTAGTTTAGTTCATAATTTAAAAACCACTACATATAATTAATTACCATAATTATTTTACTTAGGACATAAACATTTTGTTGTGGTTAATGATATTTGGGACAACAATGCAGCAAAAGTTGCACATACTTGCATGTATGCCAATTTTCAGTGATATAAAGAGAAGGTGTGTGAATAACAAGAGGCTGCAGTGGGCTATCTTGCTAAAAACACTTCAAGTATAATTGAAGATGATCCATGTTGATCATTCTAGTACATCTACTACTGCATTTAAAATGAAAGCATAGACATTACTGATGTCAGGCAAATAATCAGCCGTCAGATGGGGTGAAAAGGATATTTTGACACTGTTGTTGTTTTACTGAATGGTGCATTATCCTTGTGATATAGTAATAGTTCAAAATCTAAAATGTGTGTAGACTGTACTGCCCGTCCACCCCCAGGGGCCCAGCAACAACCTAGTAACAGCCCCCAGAAGAGCAAAAGAATGCACATTTCAAATGGCTGTAACTCAAAGTCCGGTTAGTGTATCAAAGAGACAATATGAAGGACAACTGCTTATGCTATGTTTACTAAATAATGTTGGGCACAGTTTTCAGACATATATGGCAAGCTGGCATAAAGGTTATTTTAAAAGTGCTCACAGTAAAATATCAAATTGCAACCTAACCCTCATATATATCATAAAGGTTTGCACAATTAACAAATTTAGATATCCAGTTGCCCATTAAAGATATTATTTATTTAACATTTACTGTTTCATTACTAAACGTTTTAAACTACATTACCCACATATCTCTGCCATTATATCAATGGAACAGGAAACATTGTGCTGTAGTTCATTGAAATGTGCAGACATGCTTAGGGTTAGGGTTGGGATCTCGGTAAAGGAGAAATTTCTCACAACATAGATACACTTTCTAGTTACCTTAATGTATAACTAACGTAATAATAACACCAAAACATACTTTGTAACATGAAGCGCCGTTTTATATGGGTTAAAAGATAGTCCAATCACAGCGAGTTCTGCGATAAAGTCACAGCCAATGACAACCCAGCTGAACAGAGGCGTCACACTTAACTTGCCCATTTATGGTAAATGATGACAGATCTCTTCCGGTTCCGGCTGCAGGGATAACAAAAAGACTCCTTTGTGTGGTTACCATCCAAAAACGTTGGATTCATATGATCATGACACAAATTTGCTTATTTGATTAGACTGATGCATACATTTGAAAGAGAAACTTTTTTTCTAAGCAATGGCACAATGGAAGGGTAGTTTGCAGTTTTTTTTTAATTAAAGATAATTGCATGTACTTAAGTGCTTCTAACATTTACAGTGTATGTATAGTATATCAAGTATATTATATAACAAAATGTAACAAAAGCATAATGAATGCACACAATTTTTAAAGCAAATTCCAATATTTAATGTCAAACTTTTTAAAGACAAATGTAGTGCCAAAACTACTGCACAACAGAATAAAAATCAGTTAATTGTAAACAAAACATAAAATCCAGATACAGGGGCAATCTATTATAGTGACAAATACAGTTATTTTAAAAAAATCGCTGATGAAGTTATATTTTTACAAACCACGAGTTGAGATTCAACTTTGTTATGTGAAAATATATTTGTTTCTTCCCTTTAAAGAACAAATAGGTGAAAACTTAAGCACAACATTTTACATTCTCAACTTTAATTCTATATCCTTGTGATTATTGGTCACTTTTATTGTAACTAAATGAAAGGAAATCTAAAATAGTTAATTATTATAAATGTCAGCAAGAAAATGCTTCTATAAAATACATTCACAGGTAGGCCTGTATTACAATTACATTAACCAGGTAGTCATATAATGATAACATAGATGTAGTTATGGTGGATAAATAGAGACCACTGTAATTGAAGGTTTAATGAAGCTAAATGTACGACATTAAGTCCGTCTAAATGTAAAGGTAACAAACTCAGAATAATGTCCAGTTGTCAAGTGTGTCATTTTCTGTAATACTCTTTCAGCACCAAACAGAACTCAATAAATATTGCTTGTTTCAAAAGGTTTTCTTGAACACTCTCACTATCTTCAATTGTTCGGACAAACACCTGCTATATACACTTGCAGAAAAATACATTTGACTATTGCATATTATATTGCATATAAGTCGCTGCATGGCTAGAACTAATGGATGTCAATGAATATGTCCTTTACCAAAACTCCTGATGAGCACTGACGCTTGTTTGATAAAGGCATTAGGCAGACCTCAAGTACAGTTTATGAAGATGAAACGAGAAAACAAAATTCTTTAACAATATGGAAAAAGATAAATGACTATTTTAAATAATGGTTCTGCATATATCAGAGATCATAAGAGTGGGACTCCACATAAAGACTTTCAGAAACTGTGACAGAAAAAAAGGGAGCACCTCGCTGGACACATCCTACACATGCCCAAACTACACAACCCAAAGACAGTTATGAAGTGGACACCACCAGGAGGATGCTGGAGACAGGGAAGATCAAGGAAGACATGGAGACAGATGTTTCACGAAGACCTGAAGAATGTCAGTGTCCCATGGGAAGATGAGGAGGACTGGTCCACGGATCGAATACGTTGGAGGACACTTGTTGCCCAATGTGCCCAGCACAGGACTTGATGATGATGTTGTGAGTTTATCCATAACTGTGGGATATTTTTCTGTAAGGAGTATTGCATAATTAAATGTTAAATGCATTTATGTAATAAGCTCACTGATATGTGGTCATTTTCTTTAATAGCAAGCAATAATCATATAAACTTGTTTAAAAATAACATGATTTACATGCAAACGGGACAGTTATCAGCAGTGTAACTGATCTGATCATGACAAAATAATCGAGTATCTGATGTCATGTGACAAGTCAAATTAGCTTTTCCACTCTTGCAAACAGAGGAAGGTTATGAGGTGTGGAGAGACATCATGTATCACTGGAATATCAACAGACAGGGTCCAAATTGTAATAATTTTAATGAATACAATGCAATTAATATAAACTTTTCTGATAGTGTATGGGACATCCGACTACTTTCCAAGAAGGCGCGCAACTGATTTACAAATATGGAGATAAATATATACAGGAATTGAGGCACTAGCCATTGACAGCACTAGGAGTAAAAGCTGCATGATTATGTACAAGTATTGTACGAATTTGACAACTTGTTAAATTCTGTGAATTATTAAGACTTTTAGACTATGTTTGTACTGATTGGGCTATGGGTTTTGTACGAAAAGGTTTAAGAAACAACAAATGCTTGATAAAATGTTTGATTTAGGGTTAAAACCAACACATACATACCATTGCGAATATTTGCCTTTGTAGCTTTTTGTCTCCCGTTTACTTCTCCTCAAACAATAATGAGCTGACTGAGTCCGAAAGGCCCTTTTGGTCTTTTCAGCTGAAAAAAAGAGAAAAGAAAATATCATTATGTAAAATATATCGGATTATTTAATGGAAAAATTACTGATTTACCTTACAAATATTTTTTGTTACATTATTTGGCATTCAAAGCATGGTAAGTGTTGTGATTAATATGCATTTACAACAAATATCACTTTAAAACTACCAATACTGAGGTAAAAGCACGGACAGTTTTGTTACTGTCCTTTTACCACACCTATCACAGTAAAACAAAGGTTACTGTGGTAAAAGCATGATAAGTGTTGTGGTTACTGTGCATTTACAACAAATATCACATTAAAAGTACAAATAATGTGGTAAAAGCATGGTAAGTGTTGTGTTTAATATGCATTTACAACAAATATCACATTAAAACTACAAATAATGTGGTAAAAGTGTGGTAAGTGTTGTGGTTAATATGCATTTAGAACAAATATCACATTAAAACTACAAATAATGTGGTGAAAGCATGGTAAATGTTGTGGTTAATATGCATTTACAACAAATATCACATTAAAACTACAAATAATGTGGTAAAAGTGTGGTAAGTGTTGTGGTTCCTGTCCTTTTACCACACCTATCACAGTAAAACTAAGGCTACTGTGGTAAAAGCAAGGTAAGTGTTGTGGTTACTGTGATTCTACTACAAATACCACTTTGGAACGAATTGTACTAACTTACTTTAAACCTAATATGAATATGATTAACTGATAAAAGGTCTAGGCCTGTAGCACGTCACGTGACAGATAGTGTTACCCTGTTTTGAATTAGAAAGCAATGAAAGGCAAATCTCCGTGGAGATGACAAATATAATGCAGTGACTGAACATGAGCTAATCTGATTCATTTCGACCATCAGAAAAGACATTATATCAAACATTATTAGGACAGTGTATTTTCGACTACTTACCAACATCTGGAACACGTGATCTGATGCCAAATATCGTGATGTGTTCGGAAGGTTCTTCAACGCGATTTCCTACTGATAAAATTCGTGTAGTCGTTTATACTTTTTTTTTTTAATCAATAAACAGCAAAGCAGTCCAGCTTCCCTGGTAATAAGACCGAAATAATAACATTAAAATAAATACATATATAAACATGATAAGATATCGTGAATAAATGTCAATTAAACAGCTGCCCGACTGGCAGAAATAATCGTGCATTACATTAGTAGTAAACAAATAAATTAAATAAATAAATAAATAAAAATGCTGATATCGCGAAAATAACGAAATAACGTGTCCGTATCACGAACCAGTAGATAAAATGACGTGACCATATCACGAACTGCCGTGTGACTGGGCTGTGTGGCACCTCAAAAGCGTGGAAAAAATTCCTAATTTATATTAAAATGAGTGTATAGGCCTACTGAGAAGTCTGTACATTACTCATATTATTGTTTTTATAACCTTTATTTAACCATCTGGAACGGAGAAAAAATGATACCACTTAGCGCCTCTAGTGGACTTTTCACTCGAAAAGTGCAGGGAAACGTACCTGGAGGTACGTATTTCAGGTTTTGCAAAAATGTAGGCAGAGTAACGTATTTCCAATGAGCCTGGGTTGTTTCCAGCAGTTTAGCGGCTTGAGATCTCTGAAGCGAAGACAGAGGAGCCGAAACATAACGATGTATCTTGTCCAAAAACCGGCTTGAGCTTTTTAAACTATACTTGTTTATTTTATTATAATGTATTGATTGAAAAACGGATAATATAATTTTATAATTGTAATATAAAAACGGATGTTAAATATTAAAATTCAGCTGTCCATAGAAAAGCAGTGCAGGTTAACATAACATTTCGTTTACAGCTGAATATGAATTATTATGGCCTGCTGGTGGTGCTTGAGACTACATTTGTAATTTTGTGTTTCTGTTAAAAAAACTAACAATAACGAGGGTATATGATCTCTCTGCAGGTGGTGGGCATACGCAAAATCCAGTTGAAGCTAGATTGTCTCATCCCATAAATTTTGCGTCTGAAAGGGAAACTCCTACAAATGCATATTCAATTAGGTCAGCCGCAAAAATAACCCTGTCCACGCCTTTTCAGCGCTAACTGACAGTAGTGCTTCCAACGCCAAACGGGCACTAATATTAAGGCATTATATTTAGTTTTTTTGCACACACACACACACACACACACACACACACACACACACACACACACACACACACACACACACACACACACACACACACACACACACACACACACACACTCACACACACACAAAAGTATACATATATAGGTTATATATGCTGCAAAAAAGTGATTATTTCAACCCTCATTCTGTCTGAAACGGTCAGTTTTTAAAGGTCCCCATATAGCTGAAGTGCCTTGGCAGCTTTATATGATGTGTTGACTTAATTTCCACTGAAACAGGAAGCTAAGGCGGGACATATTGAATGGCTTTTCAAATAGCCAATAGCATTTAATTTACCGCACAGACTGCAATTCGTACTTGACAGCACAATGCAAGCGAATCCGAGCGCTGATGATACGTTGGAATCAATAGTAGAGATGTCAATAAATTCTAGCCATTTCATTCCTAACCAACGTACAGGTAGAAAACGGAATAGAACTCAAGCAACCCAACACACATCTCCAACCAGTGGCGTTATTTTACTTTAAAAAGTGGGTGGGACAGGCGTGTGGGGTGTGGGGTGTGGGGCGGGGGGAGGGAAGTTGCTATACAATGCTAAGATATATGTACAATATATGTGTACAATAGCAATTTTCAGAAAATATAACATTACGATGTCCAGAAATCAATTTCAATAGTACATTGGGTTTAATTTGCCATTTAATGAGATCTACTAATATATAGTTTTGCTCTGCGACGTGTCAACGATGGCCGCTTTGGCCAGGTGGTTTTTATAGCATAGGGGGCGGGACGCTTTACATTCTAAAGAGCATTTGATTGGACAGAAGATGAGAAGCTGTAGTCCGCGGTGACGTCATAAATATCCATGAAGTTTTGAATGCTTATATCTCCTAAATGCGAATTTTGTCATTTGTTTGGAAGACACCAGCTTATTCATAACCTTAAGCCTAAATTCATACTAATATCTAAAAACATACATTTTGATTTCAGGGGGGCTTTAAGGGCGGCTCCTTTAAGGCTTGCCAGTAAACGACAACTGTTATAATTGGCTAACGTTGTTGCATAAGAAACTCTATCAACCTCATCTCAACTCGCTATTGCACGCTAGTAAGTGTTTTGAAAACATTATCCGTATAAAACTTGAAGCTGCTGCCAGATCCAATAATACAGCTGACTGCTTATAATCTTTCAACAAGAATTTATTTGCGAAATCTCCATTACACTGCCTCGTTTACAAAACAAAATGTTTCGAACAAACATATCCTCTGACGCGAGCCAGGACGCCAATTAAAACAAGCCATTCACTCGTTTCCGATGCTGGGATCTTTCTGAAGTCTGTACAGAGACACAAACAAGCTTTTTAAACTGGACGAGTCAAACTAAACATTCTTTCACTCTTCCATTTGTCCTGTCGACAGACTCAAGCGCATGGAGCAGGTCAAAAACTGAACACACATCTGTATACTGTATCCACTGCAGACAGTGTCAGTGATTATAAAGGGTTTTGTTTGCTTTTGACGTGACGTGACGCTTGTATCCAGTGTAGGCAAGAGACAGT
Organism: Gila orcuttii; assembly: GCA_026230005.1. Classification (NCBI taxonomy): domain Eukaryota; kingdom Metazoa; phylum Chordata; class Actinopteri; order Cypriniformes; family Leuciscidae; genus Gila; species Gila orcuttii. The sequence goes on along the minus strand of JAPDVR010000023.1, from coordinate 19,663,189 downwards.
CTTCAGTCTTTAATCAGTTCAGTCTTTCTGCAACTGAACGGCAATGGGCGGGGCCTATAGTGCGATGATGTGTAACTATTCGTGGACATCTTGCTCTGGAGGCAGTCATATGCAAATGTATTTGCCTGTGTGATGTCACAGATTCTGCAATATCCATACGACCTGCTTTTGGAGCTTGATTAAATAAATACTTTGTTTATAATGAGGAGGATGTTTTAAATTATGAAACTTGCAGGATGTTTTAATGGTACAAAGACCTCTTGGTAACACTTTAGTTTAGGGTCCAATTCTCTCTATTAACTAGTTTAATAGCTTATAAGCATGCATATTACTAGGAAATTGGTTGTATAGTACTTACAAAGCACATATTAATGCCTTATTCTGCATGACCATTTACATCCCTTAATCCTATTCCTACCCAATACCTAAATGTATCACTAACTATTAATACGCAGTATTTAGGAGTTTATTGAGGCTAAAGTCGTAGTTAATAGTTAGAATTGTATCCTAATCTAAAGCGTAACCAACCTCTTATATGTCATTGATTTGATTGATTTCTTATGTCATGACCCCTTTAGTGTTTTTAAAAGAAGTCTCTTATGCTCACCAATGCTGCATTTATTTGAAACAGTAATACTGTGAAATGTTATTACTAATTTCTATATTAATATGTTTTAAAATATAAATGTATTTTCTGTAACTTTTGATAAATTTTATGGACTCCAAATGTTTGAACGGTATTGTATATGTTCACAGATCAAGTTTAGAAAAGAGCATGTTCTCTTTAGCTTTACCTACTATCATTACAATATAGCAAAATCTTGTACAGTCTATGTGAGGCACTGTGACAATGTGAGTACATAAAATCTGACCTTCCCATAAATAGTTTGAAACATTATTTTGACTGCATGTAGGACATGAGAAATTGGCTTGAAATGCAACCCAACTGTATTGCTTGCAGCCGGCTAAAAATATTTGAGATATGATTTATAGTCCAAACAAAGAAAGTTGCCCGCATAAGTTTAATTATTCTTGTAAAACAATTTGAGTGTTTCAATGAATTCTAAATGCACTTGAATCATACACAAATCAAACCTTTTTGTCAACAGAAACATATTTGCACACACACTCCCACGCATAAAGAAACACACTCCCACACCCATAAACCCATGACTACATCTCCACACACACACACACACACACACACACACACACACACACACACACACACACACACACACACACACACACACTTTTAACACACATTCAGTTTTGACAAAGATTTTTTTTTTTTTTTTTTTTACATTGTACTACAAAATCAAATCCTGGACATTAATAACAATAAAATATGATGTAATGTCTTCCGTTTACTCCTTCATGGAACGGGGGTTACAATAGTGACCAAGACGTTACTTGTTAATTTATTTATTTATACAAATTGAGTCCAGCATTGTAAGAATTGTGATTTGTACTGATTGGAGACCTTTATATACTTTAAAGCTTACGTATTAAAGCTACCTATTGTGAAGAGGCGGAGTCAGGAGGATACATTTTCAGCATTTATTAGAATGGTCAAGACAGGCAGGGTAAAACAGGGGCAAACAGAACAGAGCAGGCAAGGCTGAGACAAACCAGGTAGACAGGCAAAGGGTCAAGGCAGGCAGCGAGAATCAGAGTCCAGTAAACAGTCCAGGGTCAGGGCAGGCAGAGAAGGGTCAGCAACGATAAACAATCCAAGGTCAAACACAGAAATCAAACTCGGGTAATAATGCTCAGAAGTTATGGCCGGGGCAGATCAAGACTTCGCACTGTATGAGTGTGTGAATGAGGCTTATATGGGTGTGTGTGAATGAGGTGCAGGTGTGAGTGTAATCAGTCCCAGGTATGAGGCATGATGGGAATTGAAGTTCGGTGAGTAAAGTTAATATTCCGGAGACGGCTCCCTCCAGTGGTGAAGAGGAGGTGGTACGGGAGCCTGCTCTGTTACAGAGGATCGCTCCTCCGGACCGAACCCCTCCCATTCAACCAGATACTGGAGGACATTACCCCGGCGTCTGGAGTCGAGCAACTCGTGCACACGATAGGCCTCCTCGCTATCGACCAGGATGGATGGGGGGTTTGGAGATGTGGCTCCCTCCTCTGACTGGAAGCAAATCAAACTCTGGAAGCCCAGGATGCATTTGAAGGGAGTGATTCCAGTGGCGGGTTTGACGAGGGAGTTCTGAGCGTATTCGGCCCAGAATAGGTATCTGCTCCACTCGGCTTGATGTTGTTGACAATAGGAACGGAGGAAGTGTATGACATCTTGATTAAGACGCTCAGTTTGTCCGTTGAATTGGGGATGATAACCGGAAGTGAGGCTGATATTGACATTGAGGTGTTTGAAAAAAGATGTTCATACCCTGGAGGTGAACTGGGGTCCTCGGTCAGAGACGATGTCCTCGGGGAGGCCATAAAAGTGGAAAACTTGGTTGCAAAGATGTTCAGCAGTTTCTAGAGCCGTAGGAAGTTTGGGAAGAGGAATTAATCGGCAAGCTTAGGAGAAACGATCCACTATGGTGAGTATGACGGTGTGACCTTGTGAATTAGGTAAATCTGTGATGAAATCGATGGCTATATGAGACCAGGGGCGTTGAGGTATGGGGAGCGGATTTAAGAGTCCTGCTGGTAGTTGTCGGGAGGATTTGGACATGTTACAAGTTATGCAGTTCTGGATGTGTCGGGTTGTGTCTGACTGTAAAGTTGGCCACCAAAAGTGGTTCCGGAGTAGATGGGTGGTCGCTGTGATGCCGGGATGTCCTGAACTGGGTGTGGAGTGTACCTGTTCGGTAAGTCGTGAGTGTAAGGGTTCTGAAATGAATAAGAGACCCTCGGGACATTCGGTTGGAGGTTCTACTTGACTGTTGAACTACTCGATTTCCATAACAATATCCCACTGTACAGGAGCCACTAGGTGTTTCTCTGGGATAATGGTGTCAGTGACAGGGAGTTGAGTGGGTTCTTCCGTCTGGCGAGAGAGAGCATCAGCTTTAACGTTCTTGGAACCTGGACGATAGGAGACAGTAAACTGAAATCTGGTGAAGAACAAGGCCCACCTGGCCTGACGGGGATTCAAACGTTTAGCTGATCAATCTGAAAGGTATTCGAGATTCTTGTGGTCGGTAAGGATAATAAATGGTTGGGTTGCTCCCTCCAGCCAGTGTCGCCACTCCTCGAGAGCGAGTTTCATGGCCAACAGTTCGCGGTTTCCTACATCGTAGTTTCGCTCTGCTGGAGTTAGTTTTCTGGAGAAGTAGGCACATGGAAACATCTTTTCTGGGTCACCTTGATGTTGTGATAGAATGCCTCCCACTCCTGTGTTGGAGGCATCCACCTCCAAGTCAAGTCAAGTCACCTTTATTTATATAGCGCTTTTTACAATATAGATTGTTTCAAAGCAGCTTTACAGAGATAACAGGAAAATAATGTTGTAATAGTATTGTTAAATTAAAAATGAAATGTCCCCAACTAAGCAAGCCAAAAGCCAATGGCGACAAAGGCGAAGAAAGGCGAAAAGGCAACAGTGGCAAGTAACCAAAACTCCATCAGGTGACAGAATGGAGAAAAAAACCTTGGGAGAACCCAGGCTAAGTCAGGGGGCCAGTCCTCCTTTGGCCAATGAACAAACAGTGTATGATTATGATTCAGGCAGCATTATAGGTCAGAAGTCAGATGGGATCAGTACTTTCACAATATTTATCCAGTTCCATGTGGTTGGGGTCGGAGTCATCACGCCGGTATGGAGACAAGTTTGTTGAGGTGTCCTTGAGGCCTTCACAGGGTTGATGAGGCTGGCACTTCAGGGATGTGTTGTCGTCGTGTCCATGCGATGGTCCTTCATCAGATCTGGATATGGCCTGGATCCGGCGGTTTGCGGTAAACCTCGGGATAAAAAGAGAGACTAATATTAGCGTAGACGGCATCCTTCTTATGAAAGTACATCAGTATTTATGGGAAGTGTTCCCGGTTCCGGCTGATCTAAACTATGCAGCCAAACATTGAATAATAGAAGTCCATAATGTGTTATGTGTATGCTAAGCCAAAGAGATGTGTTTTTAGTCTAGATTTGAACTGACAGACTGTGTCTGCTTGCCGGACCATGTTAGGAAGATTGTTCCAAAGTTTTGGTGCTAAATAGGAAAAGGATCTACCGCCAGCAGTCGATTTAGATATTCTAGGTATTATCAACTAGCCAGAATTTTGAGATCGCAATAGACGTGAAGGACTATAATGCGTTAAGAGCTCGCTCAAGTACAGGGGAGCTAAACCATTTAGTGCTTTGTAAGTAATCAGCAATATTTTAACATTTATACAATGTTTAATAGGGAGCCAATGCAGTGTTGACAAAACCGGGCTAATATGGTCATACTTCCTGGTTCTGGTAAGAACTCTAGGGGTTGTATTTTGGACCAACTGTAGTTTATGTATTAAACGTGCAGGGCAACCACCCAGTAGAGCATTACAATAATCAAGCCTTGATGTCATGAACGCATGAACCAATTGTTCTGCATTTTTCATTGAGAGCATATGACGTAATTTAGATATATTTTTAAGATGAAAAAATGCAGTTTTACAGATACTAGACACGTGATTTTCAAATGAAAGATTGGTATCAAAGAGCACACCCAGGTTCCTAACCGACGACGAAGACTTGACAGAGCAGCCATCAAATGTTAGACAGTATTCTAGGTTATTATGTGAGGAAGTTTTTTGTCCAATAATTAGAATCTCTGTTTTTTCAGAATTAAGTAGTAGGAAATTACTAGTCATCCAGTTTTTTTATATCAGCTATGCATTCCATTAATTTTGAGGATTGGTAAGTTTCGTCAGACCGTGAAGAAATATAGAGCTGAGTATCATCAGCATAACAGTGAAAACTAATGCCATGCTTCCTAATGAAATGTCCTAAGGGTAGCATGTACAGAGTGAACAGCAACGGTCCTAGTACTGAGCCTTGTGGTACACCATACTGAACTTTTGACCGATAAGACATCTCTTCATTTACTACTACAAACTGATAACGGTCAGATAAGTATGATTTAAACCATGCTAGTGCAATTCCACTAATGCCAACATCATTTTCGAGTCTATTTAAAAGAATGTTGTGGTCGATAGTGTCAAATGCAGCACTAAGATCGAGTAGCACTAATAGAGAGATACAACCACGATCAGATGATAAGAGCAAATCAATTGTGACTCTAATGAGAGCTGTCTCAGTACTATTATACGGTCTAAATCCTGATAGAAAATTCTCGCAGATACCATTTCTTTCTAAAAAAGGAACTTAGTTGTGAAGATACTGCCTTTTCTAGTATCTTTGACAGAAAAGGTAGATTCGAGATCGGCCTGTAATTGACTAATTCTGTAGGATCAAGTTGCGTTTTTTTAACAAGCGGTTTAATCATAGCCAGCTTAAAAGTTTTTGGTATGTATCCTAATGACAAAGATTAATTAATGATATTAAGAAGAGGATCTATGACCTCTGGAAGCATCTCTTTCAATAGTTTAGTCGGTATAGGGTCTAACATAGATGGTGTCGATTTAGATGATTTAACGAGTTTAGAAAATTCTTCCTCTCCTATAGCAATAAATGAATTTAATTTTTTGTCAGTGAGACTACACTGCACTGTCTGATGCGATACTGTAGTAGACGGTTGCACAGTTATAATTTTCTCCCTGATATTATCAATCTTTTAAGTAAAGAAGGTCATAAAGTCATTACTGTTGTGCTGCTTGCAAACTTCTGGGCTTGAAACTTTATTTTTTGTCAGTTTAGCAACTGTTTCGAATAAGTACCTTGGGTTTTGTATATTTTCTTCTAATAGGGTTGAAAAATAAGCAGATCTAGCAGTTTTTAAGGCCTCTCTGAAATCGAGCTCTCCTTCCATGAAATGCGAAAAACCTCTAGTTTTGTTTTCTTCCAGTTGCGCTCCATTTTTTTGGCTGCTCTCTTTAGGGCCTGAGTGTGCTCGTTTTACCACGGCGTTGGACTATTTTCTTTGATCTTCTTTAAGCGCAACGGAGCAACTGTGTCTAAAGTGCTGGAAAAGAGGGAGTTAAAAGTTCGTCGCAATATCGAGTTCTTCTAAGCTATCTGGGATGCTGAGAGGATGAAACTGATCAGGAAGATTATTAATAAAGCATTCTTTAGTGGCAGAAGTGATAGCTCTAACATATTTGTAACACGGAGTCGGCTTTGCAGCCTTGGCTAAATTAAGTTTACACAAGACTAGATAATGATCTGAGATGTCATCGCTCTGCTGCAGAATTTCAACAGCATCAACATTGATTCCATGTGATAATGTTAGATCTAGAGTATGATTACGACAATGAGTAGGTCCTGACACGTGTTGTCTAACTCCAATAGAGTTAAGAATGTCTTTAAATGCCAATCCCAATGCATCTTTTTCATTATCTACATGTATATTAAAATCACCAACAATTAGGACTTTATCTGCAGCCAGTACTAACTCTGATAGAAAGTCAGCAAATTCTTTGATAAGGTCTGTATGGTGCCCTGGTGGCCTGTATACAGTAGCCAGCACAAATCTTAAACGTGATTTATCATTTGCACTATATATTGTTACATTAAGCTAGCCTGGTTAAAACCAGACCCTTCTCAGTCGTAACTGAGTCAGGGTCTGGGGAAGGTTCATTCACAGCTCATTTCCAAAGGGGCGTCACCAACGGACGTCGCTCAAATGCCTCTGGGCGCAATTGCGTAGACCTTAAAACCAATCAGATCGATCGCCATCTTGTAAAGCCCGCCTAAACGTTTGTGATTGGTGCCTCGATTTGGAAAGATTGGAAATGAGCTTGAATGGGCTCTTCGCCAGACTAACTTGCAGAGCAAATCTAAATTTGCCAGAAGTTCGTCTGGGTTTTCCCAGGCTAACATTAAGCACCAGCACTTCAAAAGAATTATATTTGAAACTAGACTTCTTAGTAATTTTGAAAATATTACTATAAATTACAGCAACACCTCCCCCCTTTGCCTTTCAGACGAGGTTCATGTTTATAACAGTAATCTTGCGGGGAGCACTCATTTAAAATAATGTAATTGTTTGGTTTTAGCCAGGTTTCTGTCATACACAGCACATCTAGGTTATAGTCTGTAATCATATCATTAACAATAAGTACTTTTGAAGTAAGGGATTGAATATTCAGCAACCCAAGCTTTATCATTTGTTCATTTGTATTATTTCTGTTTTTTATTTGTTGAACATCAATTCAATTTTTACCCTTAGATGGGCTTGGAAGTTTTTTGTTTTTTCTAATTCGGGGAACAGACACAGTCTCTATATGATGATATCTACGTGAAAGAGCCTCTATGTAATGGGATTTATCTGACCTTGGTGACGTGAGACAGCTGGCAGACAGTCGGTTTAGCCAGTTTGTCTGCTTCCTGACCTGAGCCCCAGATTGTCATGTTTGAGCTCTAAGACTATGTGCCATATTACTAGAGAGAAGAGCAGCACCATCCCAGGAGGGATGAATACCATATCTTTTCAACAGGTCAGGTCTGCCCCCAAAAACTTTTCCAATTGTCTATGAATTCTATATTATTTTGTGGACACCACTTAGACAACCAGCCATTGAGTGATGACAATCTGCTAACTATCTCATCACTCCTGCGAACAGGAAGGGGGCCAGAGCAAATTACAGTGCCTGACATCGTACTTGCGAGTTCACACACCTCTTTAACATTCATTTTAGTGATCTCCGACTGGCAAAGTCGAACATCATTAGTGCTGCATTAGCCAGCACTTTTAAATTTGCTTTGATGTCAGGCGCTCTGGCTCCTGGCAAACATGTGACTATGGTGGCTGGTGTCTCTATTTTCACGTTCCATGTCTTCCGTGTCTCACATGACTCACCGTGTTTGTTGACTGATTCTACTTACAACAGCTTTGATGGATTTGTGAAAGGCGCGAGCTAAATAAATAAAGAGTGCACAGATGGCATAATATGTGATGTTAAGTAAGTTGTAATTAGCAGTATAAACAACAGGGAATGGTAGTAAATAATGGTTCAAAACAAAGATATACGAAGCTACAGACACAAACCAGCAGCAAAGCAGCAAGGCAGACAGGAGATAAAACTACCTCCAGCATGCAGATCTTACTGAAGCCTTCAGCAAGAGGAAAGCTTCACAACTTCCTGAACATCGCAGACAGAACCTCCACGATGAATTGAAGCGCCGGGTCTGGGTGTCGGAGAATGGGAGCAGAAGTGAACTGGACTTTGAGTCTATCGAATGCTTGATTTGCTACCGAAGTCCAGTGCAGGCGGTAGGTGTGGCATTTGGTCATGGCGGTTAGAGGTGCAGCCACGGTACTAAAGTTTCGGACGAAACGTCTGTAGAAGTTGGCAAAACCCCGGAAGCGTTGCAGTTCTTCGATGGTTTGGGGTAAGGGCCAGTCCAACACTGCTTTGACCTTTCTCTCGTCCATAGCCACTACCTCCTGACTGATTACATACCCGAGAAATGACGTGCTGGTTTGGTGAAATTCACATTTCTCTGCTTTGGCATAGAGTTGGTACTGCAGTAGACGTTTCAGGACCATTCTGACGTGTTGAATGTGTTCCTCTAAGGAATTCGAGAAAATTGGGATGTCGTCGATGTATACAATCACCCATCTATCCAACATGTCCCGAAAAACATCGTTCATGAATGACTGAAATACAGAAGGACTGTTAGGCCAAACGGCATAACCAAATATTCATAGTGGCCACTACTGGTTGAAAAAGCCGTCTTCCATTCATCACCCTCACGAATGCGAATGAGATTATAGGAATTGCGAAGAGACAGGTTGTTGTAATATTTGGCCTGGCGAAGTTGTTCGAGAGCGGCTGGGACAAGAGGTATGGGATAGCAAAACTTGACAGTGACATCATTAAGTCCACGATAATCAATACAGGGTCTCAACCCTCCATCCTCTTTCTTGACAAAGAAAAAACCTGCTGATGCTGGAGAAGTTGATGGTCTAATGAAACCCTTGGCTAGTTCCTCTTCAATGTACTGTTTCATGGCTTCAGATTTAGGCTGAGACAAGGGAAAAATTCTACCTTTAGGTGGGATGGAACCGGGCATGAGATTGATGGCACAGTCAATGGAGCGATGTTCATGAAGTTGTGAAGCTTTCCTCTTGCTGAAGGCTTCAGTAAGATCTGCATATGCTGGAGGTAGTTTTATCTCTTGCTGATCAGAAGTGGAGTTAGTTGAGACGGATTGAGAAATTTGAATGATCCTAGTCAGGCACTGTTCGTGACATGTGACATCCCATTGAGTGATTTGACCCTCTCTCCAAGAAATGTGTGGGTTGTGGATCCGTAACCAAGGCAGGCCGAGTATTATGGAATGATGTGGAGCTTGAATGACGTAGAATTGAATTGTCTCTGAGTGCAGAGCCCCGACGTGCATCTTGATCTCTTCAGTCACCTGGTGAATCCACTGTCAAGGAAGAAGAACAGGGATTTAATTTCAGCTGGTGTAAAGAAGCAAATACATGGGAAATGAAGTTCCCCGCAGCTCCTGAATCGAGCATAGCAGTGGTTGAAATGATTTGGTCCCGGATAGACAAACGAATGGGTAGTAGGAGGCTGGATGTGAATTTATTCTCTTTATGACTCACCGCTTGGGTCCTATTGGCAGGGCGAACGGGACAATCTACTCTCATGTGGCCTGGCTGACCACAGTACAGGCAAAGGCGGTTTTGCTGGCGACGTTCTCGTTCCTCTGGAGAGAGATGAGTGAATCGCAGTTGCATGGGCTCATGTGCGGTGGTGGTTTCGTGTGTGTAGCGTGGTGGTGCTCTGGACTGGTGGTGAGAACGCATCAGATTATCAACCTGGATAGTGAGATCAATGAATTCATTCAGGTTCCTGCCCTCATCTCGGCAGGCCAACTCAGATTGCAACTCGACTTTTAGTCCTTTTCTGAAGAGTGTTTTGACAGTATCCTTTATACCCAGTTGGTCTGAGCAGCGAGAGTGCGAAAGGTAAGAGCATACTCAGCAGCGGTGCTTCGTCCTTGAGAGAAATTTAACAGTTGTTCTCCCGGATTCCCTCTTGCAGTGGAGTGTTCGAAGACATCACGGAATTGTTGAAGAAATGCCGTGAATGAGGGAAACGATGAACCATCTGGTCTCCAAAGTGCCGTTGCCCATTCTAGTGCCTTTCCGGTGAGTAAGGAACAAACAAGTTCTTCGAGTACCACAAGTCATTGGGGTAAAATGACGGTTGTTGATCGAGGTAAAGCGTGCACTGTAGTAGAAAACCCTTGCATTTGGTTGGGTTTCCGTCAAATTTCTCCGGGAAAGCAAGACGGGGGTGGCCAGAAGTGTTGACGGTGTTTGAAGATGCACCTTGTGCATGTTCAGCGGGCGTGCTGAAGGTCGACGTTCGTAAGCTTTGCAGTGATTGAACGAGATCTTCGGTGAGAGAAGTGAGTCGGCTCAGTTGACGGTGATGCAGGGATAACTGTGAGGCTTGAGCAGATACTTCGGTGGCGAGCTGCATGACTGCTGCTGGATCGAGTGTTGGCGAAGTCTTCTGTTGTGAAGAGGCGGAGTCAGGAGGATCCATTTTCAGCATTTATTAGAATGGTCAAGACAGGCAGGGTAAAACAGTGGCAAACAGAACAGAGCAGGCAAGGCTGAGACAAACCAGGTCGACAGGCAAAGGGTCGAGGCAGGCAGCGAGAATCAGAGTCCAGGGTCAGGGCAGGCAGAGAAGGGTCAGCAACGATAAACAGTCCAAGGTCAAACACAGAAATCAAACTCGGATAATAACACTCAGAAATGATGGCCGGGGCAGACCAAGACTTCGCACTGTATGAGTGTGTGAATGAGGCTTATATGGGTGTGTGTGAATGAGGTGCAGGTGTGAGTGTAATCAGTCCCAAGTATGAGGCATAATGGAATTGAAGTTCGGTGAGTAAAGTTAATATTCCGGAGACGGCTCCCTCCGGTGGTGAAGAGGAGGTGGTACGGGAGCCTGCTCTGTTGTCACACTATTTACATAGAATTCATGTTTGTTAATTTTAGCAAATACAAAGTCATTTTAGCATTAACTAAAAAATATTAACATGGAGGGAGATGTTGTTAATTCTTCATGGAAACATGAAAAAGTTATGTACTTTGCATTTATTTACCAAATTAATAAAAAAAATGTATATCAATGTTTAACTAAAAATTAGAGCATAAACTCTACAAATGCCTATATTTAAAATAAAATGTTGGTAAAGATGGAAGCTGAATGGAATATAACATTTAGGTTACAACACATATTTACATGTTGTATGCATGCTTTACATTAAGAATTTGATTCATTTTGATTCATGATTCATGCATGGTGCTTTGCATCCAAAATGTCCTAACAAAAGCGCATGGAGAGAGGAGGTAAAGGAAATCAAATAAATGGTTGACAATGTGACAATCATCTACTTTGCATGTTCACATTTTGTATTGACTGTTGAAGATAATGTGATTGACATTCACTACGGAAACCCCACAAGCTAACTTTATACAGTAATCGAAATGATTTAACCCCCATTGCAAATCAGCTTTATTGGCAAAATTTACAGACTTTCAGCTGTTTGCAATGAACAAATCAAACAAAAGTCATTAAAATAGCTCAACACAACAAATGTTTCAATTGGTTTGTCTCCTTCCATAAAGGTCAGCTCATCGTCCTTATCCTTGGTGTAGTCGTAACCACTGTAAAGATGAATGTTATTAGTTATTAAAACAATAAGCCACATCAGTGCCACATCGAGGGTGTTATTAGGCAATAATATGATATAAGACACAAGTGTTTAATAAATAGCTGTATTTATACTATTATTGTGAACAATATAAAAAAAATACAAAGAGTTACATGTTAATACAATAATAAAAAAAATAATTATGTTAATAATAATAATTTTAAAATATATAATTCATTATATGTGTATTTAGAAAAAAAATTCATAGAAACAAAACAAAGGCAAAAATAATTGTTATATTGTTGACCTAACAGTTAAATAAACTATAAGCCTAAAGGCACCACCAGAATCCTTCCACCCAGCACTACTCCAGTAAAACGTTTTCTTACCAGTAATTTGGTCAGGACACTCTTGTTCACTTCAACCCAGTGGTGTAGTCTAGTTTTTTGTAGTGAGTATACTGTGATATACCATACACCATACACCACCCCCCAACCCCCGCTCGCCCGCCGCCGCCACCACCACCCATTTTCTACTGTTTATTGTTAATCGCCATCTAACTCAGCCAGTAAAGAGCTACATTTAGCCTTAGATGTTATATGAATATGGTCCCTGAAGCACAGGTTTTATCAGCTGACAATTAAAAGACTTAAACATTATAAGCACAAATAAAAAAAATATTTTTAAAAACTGGTGTGATATTCCTTTAAAATTATGTTTTAATAGATTTGATTATTATTATTTTAAAAAGTACATCTTACTATGCAATTTCTTTCATAATTCCCTCGAGTTACTTTATTTATCTCTACAAACTTTTATTTTGGTGGGTTGTAAATTAAAGACATTTGAGCTTCTGTGTGTTTTAATAAACTATTATTATTATTATTATTATTAGGCCTACTTGAAGTATACTCTACTGTGCAATAGTAATATATTTCTGTTATATTTTCTTCAAGTTATACAAAACTTTGATTTTGACAGGTTGTCATGAAGACTTTAAAGTTTGTGAGTGTGTATATGATACGAATAAATGACGATAGTTTTATCAAATGAAATGGTAAAATTCTTGTGAAGTGACTCTCATAAAAGCTCTGCAAAGAAGTTCAAATGTGTGCATGTCCTCCTCATAGACGCTGAAAACACCACGAGTGTCACGCGCGCGTCAGTGTGTAGGCTAGTAGAGCACACATTGAGCGCTCATTCACAGAAACACGAAGAACATTCAGAGTTTATTTCAATAGCAGTCTTTTTGAGCTTTAATATTCATAGACACTTAGTACCTATCGAGATTTGATTCATTGTATCATTACTTTTGATTTATTCATTCAAAAATGGCCAAATTGCGTGACGTTCCGCTTTACAGTAGCTAGGCTAAGTTACATTTGTTGCTGGATTCTGCGATTCGATACGTGTCGCTGCGCAAACACAGACGTCACGGCGGGTTGAATTTATGAATGAAAGTTCTTTCACAAAACGACGTTGTTACGAATCCTCACGCTTTTTAAAGTGGGTATACGGAGATCTTTGACATTTAGTGGGCATACGGAAATCCTTGACATTTTCTAGTGGGTATACGGCGTATACCTCCGTATCACGTAGACTACACCCAACCATGAGAAAAGAGCTGATTCCATTAAATGTGATGTTCATTCCTTTGCTCTCATTGATTCATTCTTAACTCATGTACACAGTGTTCTCTGTCTCCATAGACAGGAGGATGAATTATACTGTTGGAGGGATTTGGTATGTAGAATTATTCAATAGTTAAAAACCTATTTGCATACAGCACAATAAATTTTCAGATAGCATTGATAATAACCTATAATAACCTTTAAACCTACTAATAACAAATGGCAAAATAATATGGCATAAGTTATAGAAATAAATATTTATGAATAGATATTTAGAGATTCACAGTTTTTCTGTACATTGTACATTTTGTACAAATCCAGTAAAACATGCACTAAATAAATGCACCAAAGAAGCTGCCTAGAAGTATAGGTGTTTTTTTTTTTTTTTGTATTCATAAGGTCCACTGATAAAAGCAAAGTACAAGAAAAGTCTTAGGACTTTAATCTGTCATTAAATAAATAAATAAAACAAACCTTTATCTGATGATGTTTTGGATGCAGGGTATTGTTGCAAAAAAATGTATACTGAAATGGTGAATCAGTTGAGTTATATACCAATATATTGTGGAAAATAGGAATTACATATGTTGTTGTTACAATGCTATTCTTTGGCTTAGTGTGTGAATTTAATCAGTCCAGCAGCAGATGAAAATGATCTGTTTATATAACACCAGTGCTAATTAATGTTGTCATTGACAAATAAATAGATACACAGTTATATATTTTTTTTTTACTTTTTTTTTTATTATTATACATGCATTCATATAACAAATGTACAAACACAATATAAATATTAAATATTTGAAATTACACAAAATCTAGTGAATATGCTACATAAATTGTCAATTTGCTCTAAACTGCCTGGATCCGGCTGTTGGTCCTTGACTTTGATTGACATGCGCTGCTTCTTTTGTGGGGGTGACTGGTCCACACCTGCATTGTCCTGTTGAAAGAACAGACATAATCATGTAGTGCTGACCAGATTTAATAAGTGATTCTTAAAGAAAATCTAAAGTCAAACTGCTTCTGCCATTTCAATATGAGGGGTCCGAATTGAAAACGATAAGAATATTGTCCAAGATTAAATTACTAAAGTATTTAATAATTTCTAAATCTAAGTAAAAACTGAGAGATCGAAAGTTCTAACCAATACTCTTTTCCGGGTCAGCTGAGACTTGGGCTGAAGGCTCCTCTGAGTTCTCTGGTCCAGTTGAGAAGTGGTCATCTGATGGGCTTGACGGTTGTACCTCCTCAGTTTAAGATTCTGCTTCACCTTGTCAATTTCCACGCATAGTTTTTGTGGAGGTGACTGACACAGACCTAAATTTTCCTGTTGAGGGAACAGATACATGTATAATCGTGCAATGCTGGGCAGGTTTAATGAGTGCTTCTTAGACTAAATCTAAAAATGTCTAAATCTTTTTAGCGTTTTGTGACATAGAAAACATAGCAGCATAGTTAAAGGCAATGTTTTCTTTTTTGAATATATCTTAAAATAAGTAAAACCAAGAGATAGAAGGGACTTACAGAAGCTTCAATGCTCCATGGACACACACTCTTACTCCGACTGGGCATGGGTGCTCCCTGGGGAGACCCAGGAGGTTGCTGTGGGGAACACGGTGAAACAAGTGTTCTCTGTGGGGTATTGGCAGGCACAGACACTCCCTTTAGGATTTTCTGCTGCTGCTCCCACTTTTCCCTCTGCTGCCTAGGAATCCTGAGGCTTGCAAGTGACACAATTACTGGTGCATTTTGCAAATGCTTCCTCAGCAGCTCCTTTCTCAGCAGCTCAGGGTTTTTAAGATTTCTCCAGTCGGAGATCTTGTTAATATCGGGTGCTCCCTGTGCGGAACAGACAGGCGCTATCTTCAGAGAAGGGGCTAGAGGCGTCGGCTGCAGTTGCTCCTGTCTCAAGAGCTCAGAGATGTTTAGTTTGTGCCTCTGTGAGATCTTGTCTGACATGCATGTTCCCTGCAGAAAAGCTTGAGGCTTCTGTTGCAGCAGCTCCTGCCTCAGTGGCTCAGGGATCTTTAGTTTTCGCCTATCTGCGATCTTCTCTGGCATGGGTGCTCCATGTGGGGAGCATTCTAGCACCTTTGAGGCAGCCACAGGTGTCCTCTGTAGAGACTTGACAGGCTTGGCCATTTCAAAAGAGGCTTTTTGCAAATGTTTGCAAATATCCTGTGGGGATCTGGAGGGCAAACGAGCATCCTGTGTGGATCTGGAGAGCACACGTGCATCCTGTGTGGATCTGGAGAGCACACGTGCATCCTGTGTGGATCTGGAGAGCACACGTGCATCCTGTGTGGATCTGGAGACCACACGTGCGTCCTGTGTGGATCTGGAGGGCACAGGTGCGTCCTGCGTGGATCTGGAGGGCACACGTGCGTCCTGTGTGGATCTGGAGAGCACACGTGTGTCCTGTGTGGATCTGGAGAGCACACGTGCGTCTTGTGTGGATCTGGAGAGCACACGTGCAACCTGTGTGGATCTGGAGGGCACAGGTGCATCCTGTGTGGATCTGGAGAGCACACGTGCGTCCTGTGTGGATCTGGAGGGCAAACGAGCATCCTGCGTGGATCTGGAGAGCACACGTGCGTCCTGTGTGGATCTGGAGGGCACAGGTGCATCCTGTGTGGATCTGGAGGGCACAGGTGCATCCTGTGTGGATCTGGAGAGCACACGTGCATCCTGTGTGGATCTGGAGAGCACACATGCGTCCTGTGTGGATCTGGAGGGCACAGGTGCATCCTGTGTGGATCTGGAGGGCACACATGCGTCCTGTGTGGATCTGGAGAGCACACGTGCGTCCTGTGTGGATCTGGAGAGCACACGTGCGTCCTGTGTGGATCTGGAGGGCACAGGTGCATCCCGTGTGGATCTGGAGAGCACACGTGCGTCCTGTGTGGATCTGAAGGGGACAGGTGCTTCCTGTGTGGTTCTGGAGGGCACACGTGCATCCTGTGTGGGTCTGGAGAGCAAACATGCGTCCTGTGTGGATCTGGAGGGCACAAGTGCTCCCTGTGTGGATCTGGAGAGCAAACGTGCGTCCTGTGTGGATCTGGAGAGCACACGTGCATCCTGTGTGGATCTGGAGAGCAAACATGCGTCCTGTGTGGATCTGGAGGGCACAAGTGCTCCCTGTGTGGATCTGGAGAGCAAACGTGCGTCCTGTGTGGATCCGGAGAGCACACGTGCGTCCTGTGTGGATCTGGAGAGCACACGTGCGTCCTGTGTGGATCTGGAGAGCACACGTGCGTCCTGTGTGGATCTGGAGAGCAAACGTGCGTCCTGTGTGGATCCGGAGAGCACACGTGCGTCCTGTGTGGATCTGGAGAGCACACGTGCGTCCTGTGTGGATCTGGAGGGCACAGGCGCTCCCCGTGTGGATCTGGAGGGCACAGGTGCTCCCTGACTTGATCTGGCAGAAAAAGGTGCTCCCTGCGTCCTCTTCTGCCTCCACTGTGGTGTGGTCTTCAGTGTAACATCTGAGAAGCCTGATTGCTGGGACTGAGCCTTCTTAGATGCGTCACTGAAGACCAGGGATGTGAGGCATGAAGTATCTCCTGCCTCCACTGTTCCCCAACACTGGCCAGAGATGAGGTCCCCATACACAGGCTCATCAGATATGGGGTCGGAAACTTCCATGATTGCCCACCACCGCCCCGCAGCAAGGGCTGCACTGAGCTCTTCTGAGTATTCAGCAGATGAGGACTGCTCTGCACTCTCAAAAATGGTGGACATGGTAGACATAAATTTGATGATGAAAGATGATCTAGAAGTGAACAATACTGTTTGCAATCTATATCTGTGAAACACTATGAAACAAAGATAAAAGGAAGAGATGAGTTGAGTAAACATACAGTAAAGAACCTGAAAGCTTGTTTTCTTAAGCCCAACGTATACTAATGTTGTCTGCATTGCAATTTTTGTTATCTGAGCATCCACGAACACCTGTGTGCAGCCTAATTTTTGTGTTCGCACTGACGGTGCATGTACAATAATGCATACGAAGAATGAAGAATGCAGACACAACTCAGTGCTGCTTGTAGATAAATAAGCAATTGTGCTGTACATGTGTCGAACTTGTCCATCCCTTAATTGCTGTGCAGACACGGCTTGGTGCAAGATGAAGCGGAAAGCAGAAAATAAAGTTTACCTGGGCCTTTAGTTTTCTAAAAAATGTAATTAAAAATGTTTGGCTATACGATGTATGCCCATTGGCGGTCCATCAGATGAGCCAAGGATGGCTAAGAGAGTAATTAAAATGTATCCAAAAATCAATGAAGCTGAAAAAGTTTTTTTTTTTTTTTTTTTAAACAATTTCTTTAACAATGTGCATAACTCAGATGCACATAATGTAAAAGCATATTATAATTTCCTATGTCCCACAGGCAAATTTTCGATTTCACAAATCAGCTTAAGGTCAATCAGCTTTTAGTATCACTTCAATGTGTAATCAGTTCTGCTTTTGGTTGGTCAGTGAAATATACATTTTCAACAATTATATAGAAAAACATGGTTTGATCATTCTTGATTTACATGTCAGCCCAGCCTCCCATTTCCACTCAATCCGCCACTATGTAGCATGCCTATTTATTTGTCTAGTCTAAATGTACGGTAAATCGAGACAATACAGATTCTTATACGAGTTATGAAAATATTAAAATTCAAATCCCCAAACCCTGTGTAAAAAGCGTACTCACACACACTCGCCGACTCGCTACAAAATTGCACAAAGCCGCTGCACTCAATAAACTCACCGAACGTTCTAAGGAATGCGGCGATCATTATGACGTTAATCGACCACACGAGTCTGAGTGATGGGAGACCTAGGCTGTTAAGTTAGATTAAAACTTGCAATACAAATACAAAGAGTGACTAAGCATTATTAATTTATGATTGGATACAAAAATTAGCGCTGTTTATTATTTAAATTATTTTTAGCATTTCCAGCTGATGCATAAAGTGCTTTCCCGAACAGCAGCACGATACTGATTTTATACAATTAAAAAAAATAAATAGCCTACGTTAAGGCTGATATCGCCAGCGAATAGCCTAGTTCAAAAATAAATCGTTGCAAATCTCCTGTGTCCTTGACCTGAACATTTTCCAGCCAACCCAGGCTCATGGGAAATACGTTACTCTGCCTACATTTTTGCAAAACCTGAAATACGTACCTCCAGGTGCGTTTCCCTGCACTTTTCGAGTGAAAAGTCCACTAGAGGCGCTAAGTGGTATCATTTTTTCTCCGTTTCAGATGGTTAAATAAAGGTTATAAAAACAATAATATGAGTAATGTACAGACTTCTCAGTAGGCCTATACACTCATTTTAATATAAATTAGGAATTATTTCCACGCTTTTGAGGTGCCGCTGAGGTGCAGTTCGTGAAATGGTCACGTCATTTAATCTACTGGTTCGTGATACTGACACGTTTATTTCGTTATTTGCGTGATATCAGTATTTTTATTTATTTATTTTATTTATTTTTTTACTAATGTAATGCACGATTCTTTCTGCCAGTCGGGCTGGAGCAGAGAAAGCTGTTTAATCGACATTTATTCACGATATCTTATCATGTTTATATATGTATTTATTTTAATGTTATTATTTCGGTCTTATTGCCAGGGAAGCTGGACTGCTTTGCTGTTTATTGATTTAAAAAAAAAGTATAAACGACTACGCGAATTTTATCAGTAGGAAATCGCGTTGAAGAAGTCTCCTTCCGTACACATCGCGATATTTGGCATCAGTTCACGTGTTCCAGATGTTGGTAAGCAGTCGAAAATACACTGTCCTAATAATGTTTGATATAATGTCTTTTCTGATGGTCGAAATGAATCAGATTAGCTCATGTTCAGTCACTGCATTATCTGTCATCTCCACGGAGGCTTTGCGTTTCATTGCTTTCTAATTCAAAACAGGGTGATTAAACACTATCTGTCACGTGACGTGCTACAGGCCTAGACCTTCTATCAGTTAATCATACTCATATTAGGTTTAAAGTAAGTTAGTACAATTAGTTCCAAAGTGGTATTTGTCGTAGAATCACAGTAAAAACAACACTTACCTTGCTTTTACCACAGTAGCCTTAGTTTTACTGTGATAGGTGTGGTAAAAGGACAGTAACCACAGAACTTACCATGCTTTTACCACATTATTTGTAGTTTTAATGTGATATTTGTTGTAAATGCATATTAAACACAACACTTACCATGCTTTTACCACATTATTTGTAGTTTTAATGTGATATTTGTTGTAAATGCATATTAACCACAACACTTACCATACTTTTACCACATTATTTGTAGTTTTAATGTGATATTTGTTGTAAATGCATATTAACCACAACACTTACCATGCTTTTACCACATTATTTGTAGTTTTAATGTGATATTTGTTATAAATGCACAGTAACCACAACACTTACCATGCGTTTACCACCGTAACCTTAGTTTTACTGTGATAGGTGTGGTAAAAGGACAGTAACCACAAAACTGTCCGTACTTTTACCTCAGTATTGGTAGTTTTAAAGTGATATTTGTTGTAAATGCATATTAATCACAACACTTATCATGCTTTTAATGTCTAACAATGTAACAACAAATATTTGTAAGGTAAATCAGTAATTTTTCCATTAAATAATCCGATATATATAATGATATTTTCTTTTCTCTTTTTTTCAGCTGAAAAGACCAAAAGGGCCTTTCGGACTCAGTCAGCTCATTATTGTTTGAGGAGAAGTAAACGGGAGACGAAAAGCTACAAAGGCAAATATTCGCAATGGTATGTATGTGTTGGTTTTAACCCTAAATCAAACATTTTATCAAGCATTTGTTGTTTCTTAAACCTTTTCTTACAAAACCCATAGCCCAATCAGTACAAACATAGTCTAAAAGTCTTAATAATTCACAAGATTAAACAAGTTGTCAAATTCGTACAATACTTGTAAATAATCATGCAGCTTTTACTCCTAGTGCTGTCAATGGCTAGTGCCTCAATTCCTGTACATATTTATCTCCATATTTGTAAATCAGTTGCGCGCCTTCTTGGAAAGTAGTCGGATGTCCCATACACTATCAGAAAAGTTTATATTAATTGCATTGTATTCATTAAAATTATTACAAATTGGACCCTGTCTGTTGATATTCCAATGATACATGAAGTCTCTCCACACCTCATAACCTTCCTCTGTTTGCAAGAGTGGAAAAGCTAATTTGACTTGTCACATGACATCAGATACTCGATTATTTTGTCGTAATCAGATCAGTTACACTGCTGATAACTCTCCCGTTTGCATGTAAATATGATTATTGCATGCTATTAAAGACATACTTGTATTCATAGAAATGCTCACATATCAGTGAACTTATTACACAAAAATGCTTTTAATATATAATTATGCAACACTCCTTACATAAATAAATCCTACAGTTATATATAAACTGACTACTTGCAAGTAATGTATTAAAATTACCTTCCTTTCTGTTTTGCAGGATTATCTTTTTTAAAGCTCTACAATATCAAACTCAACAGCTCTTTTAGGAACCAACCCTCACAAGATCTACTAGTGAGTCTCAGTGATCAGCCCTTCCCAGGTAAAGTTTCAACAATATTTCAATCAGTATTTACTCATCAAATGTTCTCCCCTGAATCGTATGGTAAATTAACTTAATTATAACTGTGTTAATTGGTATGTTTCAAGAACAATAGTAATTGCACATAGAGTAAGTGGAGACTTTCTTGTTTTACAGCAGAGAAGGAAGACCAGTCCTTATATCAGGGGTCACCAACCCTGCTCCTGGAGAGCTACTGTCCTGCAGATTTTAGCTCCAACCCCAATCAAACACACCTGGACCAGCTAATCAAGCTGTTCAGGGTTACTTGATAATTACATGCATGTGTGTTGGAACAGGGTTGGAACTGAAGTCTGCAGGACAGTAGCTCTCCAGGAGCAGGGTTGGTGATCCCTGCCTTATATCAACGCAAGCTAATCGAATAAGTCCTTTGTTTTCGGGTGAGGAAGAAACATCTGGTGCCCAAAGAAGACATAAAGGTGCGTAAGTCCATTGGTATGTCTTGTATTTAAACAATGCTGTGTATTACATAATTTGATCTTGACAATTTTACATTGTACAGATTATCACTCGATTTTTATATGGGTAAAACTGTTTTTCTTCAGTACTTAGCTTATATTATGTGCTGCAATATTATATATATATATATAATACTTCAATGTGTATATTAATGTACTGACTGCTGCTTTGTAAATTTAAACAAGGAACAGGCAACTCTGGCCCTTTTGCGTTCTCCTTTTTGTGGTTGAGAGTTTACATCAAACCCTAATTGAGCACATCTGAAAATTTTAACCAAAGTCTTCAGGTTTACTTGTAGACAATAGGCAGAAGGGTTTGAGGTTGGAGCTAAATCTGCAGGACAGTGGACGCTGAGGGCCAGAGTAGTCCATCACTGCTTTAAATAAAGCTACACTGTGTCATTTTTTATGTTGATTCTTTGCAAAAAAAACACTTTGTTCTTTCAAAATTATATGTGCTCATTCATGTGTAATTACTTCCACCAACTAATCAAGTACTCCCGTAAGTGTAGAATCTGCCATTCAGAATACATATGAGCAAGTCGCTCGAATGGCGGCAGCCATGTTGCGCCTCCATCTTGAAAATACATTAGCCAAAGAGGGACATACCTGGAAATTCAAGCTTCGCCTTTCGCGCCTTTACTTAGTGGCACCGTGACGAATGCGAGGGAGAGATTACTCATAATAATACGGCCACCGTAGGAGTTAAAACCCCCTCGGAATGGGAGGGGCTAGAAAGTAATATTCAGTTGGTAGTCTTATACAATTTCACCGCTATATGGGAGAAAATCTTACACAATGTAGCTTTAAATAACGCAGAACATAAGATGACCTGACTGTCCATTAAACAGTTTAATTTGAATTGTTTGTGTTTTTTGTTTTACTTTCAGACCAGGACTGGAGAACGCCTGACGATGGGATGTTGAGACCTCTTCCTCTGAGAAAAAGCTACACCACATCAGTGATCACATCTTCTGTTCATCAGTTATACTGTAGGGCACAACTGAACAAACTGTTTAGATGAGGAAGAAGAACAGGAACACGATAGAGACATACAGGGAAGAGCAAGAAACCAGTTTAGCTGTGATAATTAATTATTTTTTTCCAACACAATATAAAATCTGTTTTCTGTATCATAGGTGACTGAATATGATTCTCTGGCACTCATTTGTGTGGCTTCAGCAGTTGTGAATGGATTCATTTGATGTTAATGTATTTGTGAAGGCTCATTGTTATTTATCTTGAATCTCATTTGTCTTTATGCTACTTTATCAACTTTATGTTGTGTCCTCAAATAAAGGATTGTGTAATAAAGTATGGTGAATATTGTGTATTGAAAGTGGTGTTTGGGACAGAATTTTATTTGAGAAATTTGAATTTCTTATTTATTTAGTTTAGTTCATAATTTAAAAACCACTACATATAATTAATTACCATAATTATTTTACTTAGGACATAAACATTTTGTTGTGGTTAATGATATTTGGGACAACAATGCAGCAAAAGTTGCACATACTTGCATGTATGCCAATTTTCAGTGATATAAAGAGAAGGTGTGTGAATAACAAGAGGCTGCAGTGGGCTATCTTGCTAAAAACACTTCAAGTATAATTGAAGATGATCCATGTTGATCATTCTAGTACATCTACTACTGCATTTAAAATGAAAGCATAGACATTACTGATGTCAGGCAAATAATCAGCCGTCAGATGGGGTGAAAAGGATATTTTGACACTGTTGTTGTTTTACTGAATGGTGCATTATCCTTGTGATATAGTAATAGTTCAAAATCTAAAATGTGTGTAGACTGTACTGCCCGTCCACCCCCAGGGGCCCAGCAACAACCTAGTAACAGCCCCCAGAAGAGCAAAAGAATGCACATTTCAAATGGCTGTAACTCAAAGTCCGGTTAGTGTATCAAAGAGACAATATGAAGGACAACTGCTTATGCTATGTTTACTAAATAATGTTGGGCACAGTTTTCAGACATATATGGCAAGCTGGCATAAAGGTTATTTTAAAAGTGCTCACAGTAAAATATCAAATTGCAACCTAACCCTCATATATATCATAAAGGTTTGCACAATTAACAAATTTAGATATCCAGTTGCCCATTAAAGATATTATTTATTTAACATTTACTGTTTCATTACTAAACGTTTTAAACTACATTACCCACATATCTCTGCCATTATATCAATGGAACAGGAAACATTGTGCTGTAGTTCAATGAAATGTGCAGACATGCTTAGGGTTAGGGTTGGGATCTCGGTAAAGGAGAAATTTCTCACAACATAGATACACTTTCTAGTTACCTTAATGTATAACTAACGTAATAATAACACCAAAACATACTTTGTAACATGAAGCGCCGTTTTATATGGGTTAAAAGATAGTCCAATCACAGCGAGTTCTGCGATAAAGTCACAGCCAATGACAACCCAGCTGAACAGAGGCGTCACACTTAACTTGCCCATTTATGGTAAATGATGACAGATCTCTTCCGGTTCCGGCTGCAGGGATAACAAAAAGACTCCTTTGTGTGGTTACCATCCAAAAACGTTGGATTCATATGATCATGACACAAATTTGCTTATTTGATTAGACTGATGCATACATTTGAAAGAGAAACTTTTTTTCTAAGCAATGGCACAATGGAAGGGTAGTTTGCAGTTTTTTTTTAATTAAAGATAATTGCATGTACTTAAGTGCTTCTAACATTTACAGTGTATGTATAGTATATCAAGTATATTATATAACAAAATGTAACAAAAGCATAATGAATGCACACAATTTTTAAAGCAAATTCCAATATTTAATGTCAAACTTTTTAAAGACAAATGTAGTGCCAAAACTACTGCACAACAGAATAAAAATCAGTTAATTGTAAACAAAACATAAAATCCAGATACAGGGGCAATCTATTATAGTGACAAATACAGTTATTTTAAAAAAATCGCTGATGAAGTTATATTTTTACAAACCACGAGTTGAGATTCAACTTTGTTATGTGAAAATATATTTGTTTCTTCCCTTTAAAGAACAAATAGGTGAAAACTTAAGCACAACATTTTACATTCTCAACTTTAATTCTATATCCTTGTGATTATTGGTCACTTTTATTGTAACTAAATGAAAGGAAATCTAAAATAGTTAATTATTATAAATGTCAGCAAGAAAATGCTTCTATAAAATACATTCACAGGTAGGCCTGTATTACAATTACATTAACCAGGTAGTCATATAATGATAACATAGATGTAGTTATGGTGGATAAATAGAGACCACTGTAATTGAAGGTTTAATGAAGCTAAATGTACGACATTAAGTCCGTCTAAATGTAAAGGTAACAAACTCAGAATAATGTCCAGTTGTCAAGTGTGTCATTTTCTGTAATACTCTTTCAGCACCAAACAGAACTCAATAAATATTGCTTGTTTCAAAAGGTTTTCTTGAACACTCTCACTATCTTCAATTGTTCGGACAAACACCTGCTATATACACTTGCAGAAAAATACATTTGACTATTGCATATTATATTGCATATAAGTCGCTGCATGGCTAGAACTAATGGATGTCAATGAATATGTCCTTTACCAAAACTCCTGATGAGCACTGACGCTTGTTTGATAAAGGCATTAGGCAGACCTCAAGTACAGTTTATGAAGATGAAACGAGAAAACAAAATTCTTTAACAATATGGAAAAAGATAAATGACTATTTTAAATAATGGTTCTGCATATATCAGAGATCATAAGAGTGGGACTCCACATAAAGACTTTCAGAAACTGTGACAGAAAAAAAGGGAGCACCTCGCTGGACACATCCTACACATGCCCAAACTACACAACCCAAAGACAGTTATGAAGTGGACACCACCAGGAGGATGCTGGAGACAGGGAAGATCAAGGAAGACATGGAGACAGATGTTTCACGAAGACCTGAAGAATGTCAGTGTCCCATGGGAAGATGAGGAGGACTGGTCCACGGATCGAATACGTTGGAGGACACTTGTTGCCCAATGTGCCCAGCACAGGACTTGATGATGATGTTGTGAGTTTATCCATAACTGTGGGATATTTTTCTGTAAGGAGTATTGCATAATTAAATGTTAAATGCATTTATGTAATAAGCTCACTGATATGTGGTCATTTTCTTTAATAGCAAGCAATAATCATATAAACTTGTTTAAAAATAACATGATTTACATGCAAACGGGACAGTTATCAGCAGTGTAACTGATCTGATCATGACAAAATAATCGAGTATCTGATGTCATGTGACAAGTCAAATTAGCTTTTCCACTCTTGCAAACAGAGGAAGGTTATGAGGTGTGGAGAGACATCATGTATCACTGGAATATCAACAGACAGGGTCCAAATTGTAATAATTTTAATGAATACAATGCAATTAATATAAACTTTTCTGATAGTGTATGGGACATCCGACTACTTTCCAAGAAGGCGCGCAACTGATTTACAAATATGGAGATAAATATATACAGGAATTGAGGCACTAGCCATTGACAGCACTAGGAGTAAAAGCTGCATGATTATGTACAAGTATTGTACGAATTTGACAACTTGTTAAATTCTGTGAATTATTAAGACTTTTAGACTATGTTTGTACTGATTGGGCTATGGGTTTTGTACGAAAAGGTTTAAGAAACAACAAATGCTTGATAAAATGTTTGATTTAGGGTTAAAACCAACACATACATACCATTGCGAATATTTGCCTTTGTAGCTTTTTGTCTCCCGTTTACTTCTCCTCAAACAATAATGAGCTGACTGAGTCCGAAAGGCCCTTTTGGTCTTTTCAGCTGAAAAAAAGAGAAAAGAAAATATCATTATGTAAAATATATCGGATTATTTAATGGAAAAATTACTGATTTACCTTACAAATATTTTTTGTTACATTATTTGGCATTCAAAGCATGGTAAGTGTTGTGATTAATATGCATTTACAACAAATATCACTTTAAAACTACCAATACTGAGGTAAAAGCACGGACAGTTTTGTTACTGTCCTTTTACCACACCTATCACAGTAAAACAAAGGTTACTGTGGTAAAAGCATGATAAGTGTTGTGGTTACTGTGCATTTACAACAAATATCACATTAAAAGTACAAATAATGTGGTAAAAGCATGGTAAGTGTTGTGTTTAATATGCATTTACAACAAATATCACATTAAAACTACAAATAATGTGGTAAAAGTGTGGTAAGTGTTGTGGTTAATATGCATTTAGAACAAATATCACATTAAAACTACAAATAATGTGGTGAAAGCATGGTAAATGTTGTGGTTAATATGCATTTACAACAAATATCACATTAAAACTACAAATAATGTGGTAAAAGTGTGGTAAGTGTTGTGGTTCCTGTCCTTTTACCACACCTATCACAGTAAAACTAAGGCTACTGTGGTAAAAGCAAGGTAAGTGTTGTGGTTACTGTGATTCTACTACAAATACCACTTTGGAACTAATTGTACTAACTTACTTTAAACCTAATATGAATATGATTAACTGATAAAAGGTCTAGGCCTGTAGCACGTCACGTGACAGATAGTGTTACCCTGTTTTGAATTAGAAAGCAATGAAAGGCAAATCTCCGTGGAGATGACAAATATAATGCAGTGACTGAACATGAGCTAATCTGATTCATTTCGACCATCAGAAAAGACATTATATCAAACATTATTAGGACAGTGTATTTTCGACTACTTACCAACATCTGGAACACGTGATCTGATGCCAAATATCGTGATGTGTTCGGAAGGTTCTTCAACGCGATTTCCTACTGATAAAATTCGTGTAGTCGTTTATACTTTTTTTTTTAATCAATAAACAGCAAAGCAGTCCAGCTTCCCTGGTAATAAGACCGAAATAATAACATTAAAATAAATACATATATAAACATGATAAGATATCGTGAATAAATGTCAATTAAACAGCTGCCCGACTGGCAGAAATAATCGTGCATTACATTAGTAGTAAACAAATAAATTAAATAAATAAATAAATAAAAATGCTGATATCGCGAAAATAACGAAATAACGTGTCCGTATCACGAACCAGTAGATAAAATGACGTGACCATATCACGAACTGCCGTGTGACTGGGCTGTGTGGCACCTCAAAAGCGTGGAAAAAATTCCTAATTTATATTAAAATGAGTGTATAGGCCTACTGAGAAGTCTGTACATTACTCATATTATTGTTTTTATAACCTTTATTTAACCATCTGGAACGGAGAAAAAATGATACCACTTAGCGCCTCTAGTGGACTTTTCACTCGAAAAGTGCAGGGAAACGTACCTGGAGGTACGTATTTCAGGTTTTGCAAAAATGTAGGCAGAGTAACGTATTTCCAATGAGCCTGGGTTGTTTCCAGCAGTTTAGCGGCTTGAGATCTCTGAAGCGAAGACAGAGGAGCCGAAACATAACGATGTATCTTGTCCAAAAACCGGCTTGAGCTTTTTAAACTATACTTGTTTATTTTATTATAATGTATTGATTGAAAAACGGATAATATAATTTTATAATTGTAATATAAAAACGGATGTTAAATATTAAAATTCAGCTGTCCATAGAAAAGCAGTGCAGGTTAACATAACATTTCGTTTACAGCTGAATATGAATTATTATGGCCTGCTGGTGGTGCTTGAGACTACATTTGTAATTTTGTGTTTCTGTTAAAAAAACTAACAATAACGAGGGTATATGATCTCTCTGCAGGTGGTGGGCATACGCAAAATCCAGTTGAAGCTAGATTGTCTCATCCCATAAATTTTGCGTCTGAAAGGGAAACTCCTACAAATGCATATTCAATTAGGTCAGCCGCAAAAATAACCCTGTCCACGCCTTTTCAGCGCTAACTGACAGTAGTGCTTCCAACGCCAAACGGGCACTAATATTAAGGCATTATATTTAGTTTTTTTGCACACACACACACACACACACACACACACACACACACACACACACACACACACACACACACACACACACACACACACACACACTCACACACACACAAAAGTATACATATATAGGTTATATATGCTGCAAAAAAGTGATTATTTCAACCCTCATTCTGTCTGAAACGGTCAGTTTTTAAAGGTCCCCATATAGCTGAAGTGCCTTGGCAGCTTTATATGATGTGTTGACTTAATTTCCACTGAAACAGGAAGCTAAGGCGGGACATATTGAATGGCTTTTCAAATAGCCAATAGCATTTAATTTACCGCACAGACTGCAATTCGTACTTGACAGCACAATGCAAGCGAATCCGAGCGCTGATGATACGTTGGAATCAATAGTAGAGATGTCAATAAATTCTAGCCATTTCATTCCTAACCAACGTACAGGTAGAAAACGGAATAGAACTCAAGCAACCCAACACACATCTCCAACCAGTGGCGTTATTTTACTTTAAAAAGTGGGTGGGACAGGCGTGTGGGGTGTGGGGTGTGGGGCGGGGGGAGGGAAGTTGCTATACAATGCTAAGATATATGTACAATATATGTGTACAATAGCAATTTTCAGAAAATATAACATTACGATGTCCAGAAATCAATTTCAATAGTACATTGGGTTTAATTTGCCATTTAATGAGATCTACTAATATATAGTTTTGCTCTGCGACGTGTCAACGATGGCCGCTTTGGCCAGGTGGTTTTTATAGCATAGGGGGCGGGACGCTTTACATTCTAAAGAGCATTTGATTGGACAGAAGATGAGAAGCTGTAGTCCGCGGTGACGTCATAAATATCCATGAAGTTTTGAATGCTTATATCTCCTAAATGCGAATTTTGTCATTTGTTTGGAAGACACCAGCTTATTCATAACCTTAAGCCTAAATTCATACTAATATCTAAAAACATACATTTTGATTTCAGGGGGGCTTTAAGGGCGGCTCCTTTAAGGCTTGCCAGTAAACGACAACTGTTATAATTGGCTAACGTTGTTGCATAAGAAACTCTATCAACCTCATCTCAACTCGCTATTGCACGCTAGTAAGTGTTTTGAAAACATTATCCGTATAAAACTTGAAGCTGCTGCCAGATCCAATAATACAGCTGACTGCTTATAATCTTTCAACAAGAATTTCTTTGCGAAATCTCCATTACACTGCCTCGTTTACAAAACAAAATGTTTCGAACAAACATATCCTCTGACGCGAGCCAGGACGCCAATTAAAACAAGCCATTCACTCGTTTCCGATGCTGGGATCTTTCTGAAGTCTGTACAGAGACACAAACAAGCTTTTTAAACTGGACGAGTCAAACTAAACATTCTTTCACTCTTCCATTTGTCCTGTCGACAGACTCAAGCGCATGGAGCAGGTCAAAAACTGAACACACATCTGTATACTGTATCCACTGCAGACAGTGTCAGTGATTATAAAGGGTTTTGTTTGCTTTTGACGTGACGTGACGCTTGTATCCAGTGTAGGCAAGAGACAGTCTTCAGTCTTTAATCAGTTCAGTCTTTCTGCAACTGAACGGCAATGGGCGGGGCCTATAGTGCGATGATGTGTAACTATTCGTGGACATCTTGCTCTGGAGGCAGTCATATGCAAATGTATTTGCCTGTGTGATGTCACAGATTCTGCAATATCCATACGACCTGCTTTTGGAGCTTGATTAAATAAATACTTTGTTTATAATGAGGAGGATGTTTTAAATTATGAAACTTGCAGGATGTTTTAATGGTACAAAGACCTCTTGGTAACACTTTAGTTTAGGGTCCAATTCTCTCTATTAACTAGTTTAATAGCTTATAAGCATGCATATTACTAGGAAATTGGTTGTATAGTACTTACAAAGCACATATTAATGCCTTATTCTGCATGACCATTTACATCCCTTAATCCTATTCCTACCCAATACCTAAATGTATCACTAACTATTAATACGCAGTATTTAGGAGTTTATTGAGGCTAAAGTCGTAGTTAATAGTTAGAATTGTATCCTAATCTAAAGCGTAACCAACCTCTTATATGTCATTGATTTGATTGATTTCTTATGTCATGACCCCTTTAGTGTTTTTAAAAGAAGTCTCTTATGCTCACCAATGCTGCATTTATTTGAAACAGTAATACTGTGAAATGTTATTACTAATTTCTATATTAATATGTTTTAAAATATAAATGTATTTTCTGTAACTTTTGATAAATTTTACGGACTCCAAATGTTTGAACGGTATTGTATATGTTCACAGATCAAGTTTAGAAAAGAGCATGTTCTCTTTAGCTTTACCTACTATCATTACAATATAGCAAAATCTTGTACAGTCTATGTGAGGCACTGTGACAATGTGAGTACATAAAATCTGACCTTCCCATAAATAGTTTGAAACATTATTTTGACTGCATGTAGGACATGAGAAATTGGCTTGAAATGCAACCCAACTGTATTGCTTGCAGCCGGCTAAAAATATTTGAGATATGATTTATAGTCCAAACAAAGAAAGTTGCCCGCATAAGTTTAATTATTCTTGTAAAACAATTTGAGTGTTTCAATGAATTCTAAATGCACTTGAATCATACACAAATCAAACCTTTTTGTCAACAGAAACATATTTGCACACACACTCCCACGCATAAAGAAACACACTCCCACACCCATAAACCCACGACTACATCTCCACACACACACACACACACACACACACACTTTTAACACACATTCAGTTTTGACAAAGATTTTTTTTTTTTTTTTTTTTACATTGTACTACAAAATCAAATCCTGGACATTAATAACAATAAAATATGATGTAATGTCTTCCGTTTACTCCTTCATGGAACGGGGGTTACAATAGTGACCAAGACGTTACTTGTTAATTTATTTATTTATAAAAATTGAGTCCAGCATTGTAAGAATTGTGATTTGTACTGATTGGAGACCTTTATATACTTTAAAGCTTACGTATTAAAGCTACCTATTGTGAAGAGGCGGAGTCAGGAGGATACATTTTCAGCATTTATTAGAATGGTCAAGACAGGCAGGGTAAAACAGGGGCAAACAGAACAGAGCAGGCAAGGCTGAGACAAACCAGGTAGACAGGCAAAGGGTCAAGGCAGGCAGCGAGAATCAGAGTCCAGTAAACAGTCCAGGGTCAGGGCAGGCAGAGAAGGGTCAGCAACGATAAACAATCCAAGGTCAAACACAGAAATCAAACTCGGGTAATAATGCTCAGAAGTTATGGCCGGGGCAGATCAAGACTTCGCACTGTATGAGTGTGTGAATGAGGCTTATATGGGTGTGTGTGAATGAGGTGCAGGTGTGAGTGTAATCAGTCCCAGGTATGAGGCATGATGGGAATTGAAGTTCGGTGAGTAAAGTTAATATTCCGGAGACGGCTCCCTCCAGTGGTGAAGAGGAGGTGGTACGGGAGCCTGCTCTGTTACAGAGGATCGCTCCTCCGGACCGAACCCCTCCCATTCAACCAGATACTGGAGGACATTACCCCGGCGTCTGGAGTCGAGCAACTCGTGCACACGATAGGCCTCCTCGCTATCGACCAGGATGGATGGGGGGTTTGGAGATGTGGCTCCCTCCTCTGACTGGAAGCAAATCAAACTCTGGAAGCCCAGGATGCATTTGAAGGGAGTGATTCCAGTGGCGGGTTTGACGAGGGAGTTCTGAGCGTATTCGGCCCAGAATAGGTATCTGCTCCACTCGGCTTGATGTTGTTGACAATAGGAACGGAGGAAGTGTATGACATCTTGATTAAGACGCTCAGTTTGTCCGTTGAATTGGGGATGATAACCGGAAGTGAGGCTGATATTGACATTGAGGTGTTTGAAAAAAGATGTTCATACCCTGGAGGTGAACTGGGGTCCTCGGTCAGAGACGATGTCCTCGGGGAGGCCATAAAAGTGGAAAACTTGGTTGCAAAGATGTTCAGCAGTTTCTAGAGCCGTAGGAAGTTTGGGAAGAGGAATTAATCGGCAAGCTTAGGAGAAACGATCCACTATGGTGAGTATGACGGTGTGACCTTGTGAATTAGGTAAATCTGTGATGAAATCGATGGCTATATGAGACCAGGGGCGTTGAGGTATGGGGAGCGGATTTAAGAGTCCTGCTGGTAGTTGTCGGGAGGATTTGGACATGTTACAAGTTATGCAGTTCTGGATGTGTCGGGTTGTGTCTGACTGTAAAGTTGGCCACCAAAAGTGGTTCCGGAGTAGATGGGTGGTCGCTGTGATGCCGGGATGTCCTGAACTGGGTGTGGAGTGTACCTGTTCGGTAAGTCGTGAGTGTAAGGGTTCTGAAATGAATAAGAGACCCTCGGGACATTCGGTTGGAGGTTCTACTTGACTGTTGAACTACTCGATTTCCATAACAATATCCCACTGTACAGGAGCCACTAGGTGTTTCTCTGGGATAATGGTGTCAGTGACAGGGAGTTGAGTGGGTTCTTCCGTCTGGCGAGAGAGAGCATCAGCTTTAACGTTCTTGGAACCTGGACGATAGGAGACAGTAAACTGAAATCTGGTGAAGAACAAGGCCCACCTGGCCTGACGGGGATTCAAACGTTTAGCTGATCAATCTGAAAGGTATTCGAGATTCTTGTGGTCGGTAAGGATAATAAATGGTTGGGTTGCTCCCTCCAGCCAGTGTCGCCACTCCTCGAGAGCGAGTTTCATGGCCAACAGTTCGCGGTTTCCTACATCGTAGTTTCGCTCTGCTGGAGTTAGTTTTCTGGAGAAGTAGGCACATGGAAACATCTTTTCTGGGTCACCTTGATGTTGTGATAGAATGCCTCCCACTCCTGTGTTGGAGGCATCCACCTCCAAGTCAAGTCAAGTCACCTTTATTTATATAGCGCTTTTTACAATATAGATTGTTTCAAAGCAGCTTTACAGAGATAACAGGAAAATAATGTTGTAATAGTATTGTTAAATTAAAAATGAAATGTCCCCAACTAAGCAAGCCAAAAGCCAATGGCGACAAAGGCGAAGAAAGGCGAAAAGGCAACAGTGGCAAGTAACCAAAACTCCATCAGGTGACAGAATGGAGAAAAAAACCTTGGGAGAACCCAGGCTAAGTCAGGGGGCCAGTCCTCCTTTGGCCAATGAACAAACAGTGTATGATTATGATTCAGGCAGCATTATAGGTCAGAAGTCAGATGGGATCAGTACTTTCACAATATTTATCCAGTTCCATGTGGTTGGGGTCGGAGTCATCACGCCGGTATGGAGACAAGTTTGTTGAGGTGTCCTTGAGGCCTTCACAGGGTTGATGAGGCTGGCACTTCAGGGATGTGTTGTCGTCGTGTCCATGCGATGGTCCTTCATCAGATCTGGATATGGCCTGGATCCGGCGGTTTGCGGTAAACCTCGGGATAAAAAGAGAGACTAATATTAGCGTAGACGGCATCCTTCTTATGAAAGTACATCAGTATTTATGGGAAGTGTTCCCGGTTCCGGCTGATCTAAACTATGCAGCCAAACATTGAATAATAGAAGTCCATAATGTGTTATGTGTATGCTAAGCCAAAGAGATGTGTTTTTAGTCTAGATTTGAACTGACAGACTGTGTCTGCTTGCCGGACCATGTTAGGAAGATTGTTCCAAAGTTTTGGTGCTAAATAGGAAAAGGATCTACCGCCAGCAGTCGATTTAGATATTCTAGGTATTATCAACTAGCCAGAATTTTGAGATCGCAATAGACGTGAAGGACTATAATGCGTTAAGAGCTCGCTCAAGTACAGGGGAGCTAAACCATTTAGTGCTTTGTAAGTAATCAGCAATATTTTAACATTTATACAATGTTTAATAGGGAGCCAATGCAGTGTTGACAAAACCGGGCTAATATGGTCATACTTCCTGGTTCTGGTAAGAACTCTAGGGGTTGTATTTTGGACCAACTGTAGTTTATGTATTAAACGTGCAGGGCAACCACCCAGTAGAGCATTACAATAATCAAGCCTTGATGTCATGAACGCATGAACCAATTGTTCTGCATTTTTCATTGAGAGCATATGACGTAATTTAGATATATTTTTAAGATGAAAAAATGCAGTTTTACAGATACTAGACACGTGATTTTCAAATGAAAGATTGGTATCAAAGAGCACACCCAGGTTCCTAACCGACGACGAAGACTTGACAGAGCAGCCATCAAATGTTAGACAGTATTCTAGGTTATTATGTGAGGAAGTTTTTTGTCCAATAATTAGAATCTCTGTTTTTTCAGAATTAAGTAGTAGGAAATTACTAGTCATCCAGTTTTTTTATATCAGCTATGCATTCCATTAATTTTGAGGATTGGTAAGTTTCGTCAGACCGTGAAGAAATATAGAGCTGAGTATCATCAGCATAACAGTGAAAACTAATGCCATGCTTCCTAATGAAATGTCCTAAGGGTAGCATGTACAGAGTGAACAGCAACGGTCCTAGTACTGAGCCTTGTGGTACACCATACTGAACTTTTGACCGATAAGACATCTCTTCATTTACTACTACAAACTGATAACGGTCAGATAAGTATGATTTAAACCATGCTAGTGCAATTCCACTAATGCCAACATCATTTTCGAGTCTATTTAAAAGAATGTTGTGGTCGATAGTGTCAAATGCAGCACTAAGATCGAGTAGCACTAATAGAGAGATACAACCACGATCAGATGATAAGAGCAAATCAATTGTGACTCTAATGAGAGCTGTCTCAGTACTATTATACGGTCTAAATCCTGATAGAAAATTCTCGCAGATACCATTTCTTTCTAAAAAAGGAACTTAGTTGTGAAGATACTGCCTTTTCTAGTATCTTTGACAGAA
Source organism: Gila orcuttii (assembly GCA_026230005.1). Taxonomy (NCBI): domain Eukaryota; kingdom Metazoa; phylum Chordata; class Actinopteri; order Cypriniformes; family Leuciscidae; genus Gila; species Gila orcuttii. The sequence continues at coordinate 19,627,919 of JAPDVR010000023.1, read as the reverse complement.
AAGGTAGATTCGAGATCGGCCTGTAATTGACTAATTCTGTAGGATCAAGTTGCGTTTTTTTAACAAGCGGTTTAATCATAGCCAGCTTAAAAGTTTTTGGTATTTATCCTAATGACAAAGATGAATTAATGATATTAAGAAGAGGATCTATGACCTCTGGAAGCATCTCTTTCAATAGTTTAGTCGGTATAGGGTCTAACATAGATGGTGTCGATTTAGATGATTTAACGAGTTTAGAAAATTCTTCCTCTCCTATAGCAATAAATGAATTTAATTTTTTGTCAGTGAGACTACACTGCACTGTCTGATGCGATACTGTAGTAGACGGTTGCACAGTTATAATTTTCTCCCTGATATTATCAATCTTTTAAGTAAAGAAGGTCATAAAGTCATTACTGTTGTGCTGCTTGCAAACTTCTGGGCTTGAAACTTTATTTTTTGTCAGTTTAGCAACTGTTTCGAATAAGTACCTTGGGTTTTGTATATTTTCTTCTAATAGGGTTGAAAAATAAGCAGATCTAGCAGTTTTTAAGGCCTCTCTGAAATCGAGCTCTCCTTCCATGAAATGCGAAAAACCTCTAGTTTTGTTTTCTTCCAGTTGCGCTCCATTTTTTTGGCTGCTCTCTTTAGGGCCTGAGTGTGCTCGTTTTACCACGGCGTTGGACTATTTTCTTTGATCTTCTTTAAGCGCAACGGAGCAACTGTGTCTAAAGTGCTGGAAAAGAGGGAGTTAAAAGTTCGTCGCAATATCGAGTTCTTCTAAGCTATCTGGGATGCTGAGAGGATGAAACTGATCAGGAAGATTATTAATAAAGCATTCTTTAGTGGCAGAAGTGATAGCTCTAACATATTTGTAACACGGAGTCGGCTTTGCAGCCTTGGCTAAATTAAGTTTACACAAGACTAGATAATGATCTGAGATGTCATCGCTCTGCTGCAGAATTTCAACAGCATCAACATTGATTCCATGTGATAATGTTAGATCTAGAGTATGATTACGACAATGAGTAGGTCCTGACACGTGTTGTCTAACTCCAATAGAGTTAAGAATGTCTTTAAATGCCAATCCCAATGCATCTTTTTCATTATCTACATGTATATTAAAATCACCAACAATTAGGACTTTATCTGCAGCCAGTACTAACTCTGATAGAAAGTCAGCAAATTCTTTGATAAGGTCTGTATGGTGCCCTGGTGGCCTGTATACAGTAGCCAGCACAAATCTTAAACGTGATTTATCATTTGCACTATATATTGTTACATTAAGCTAGCCTGGTTAAAACCAGACCCTTCTCAGTCGTAACTGAGTCAGGGTCTGGGGAAGGTTCATTCACAGCTCATTTCCAAAGGGGCGTCACCAACGGACGTCGCTCAAATGCCTCTGGGCGCAATTGCGGAGACCTTAAAACCAATCAGATCGATCGCCATCTTGTAAAGCCCGCCTAAACGTTTGTGATTGGTGCCTCGATTTGGAAAGATTGGAAATGAGCTTGAATGGGCTCTTCGCCAGACTAACTTGCAGAGCAAATCTAAATTTGCCGGAAGTTCGTCTGGGTTTTCCCAGGCTAACATTAAGCACCAGCACTTCAAAAGAATTATATTTGAAACTAGACTTCTTAGTAATTTTGAAAATATTACTATAAATTACAGCAACACCTCCCCCCTTTGCCTTTCAGACGAGGTTCATGTTTATAACAGTAATCTTGCGGGGAGCACTCATTTAAAATAATGTAATTGTTTGGTTTTAGCCAGGTTTCTGTCATACACAGCACATCTAGGTTATAGTCTGTAATCATATCATTAACAATAAGTACTTTTGAAGTAAGGGATTGAATATTCAGCAACCCAAGCTTTATCATTTGTTCATTTGTATTATTTCTGTTTTTTATTTGTTGAACATCAATTCAATTTTTACCCTTAGATGGGCTTGGAAGTTTTTTGTTTTTTCTAATTCGGGGAACAGACACAGTCTCTATATGATGATATCTACGTGAAAGAGCCTCTATGTAATGGGATTTATCTGACCTTGGTGACGTGAGACAGCTGGCAGACAGTCGGTTTAGCCAGTTTGTCTGCTTCCTGACCTGAGCCCCAGATTGTCATGTTTGAGCTCTAAGACTATGTGCCATATTACTAGAGAGAAGAGCAGCACCATCCCAGGAGGGATGAATACCATATCTTTTCAACAGGTCAGGTCTGCCCCCAAAAACTTTTCCAATTGTCTATGAATTCTATATTATTTTGTGGACACCACTTAGACAACCAGCCATTGAGTGATGACAATCTGCTAACTATCTCATCACTCCTGCGAACAGGAAGGGGGCCAGAGCAAATTACAGTGCCTGACATCGTACTTGCGAGTTCACACACCTCTTTAACATTCATTTTAGTGATCTCCGACTGGCAAAGTCGAACATCATTAGTGCTGCATTAGCCAGCACTTTTAAATTTGCTTTGATGTCAGGCGCTCTGGCTCCTGGCAAACATGTGACTATGGTGGCTGGTGTCTCTATTTTCACGTTCCATGTCTTCCGTGTCTCACATGACTCACCGTGTTTGTTGACTGATTCTACTTACAACAGCTTTGATGGATTTGTGAAAGGCGCGAGCTAAATAAATAAAGAGTGCACAGATGGCATAATATGTGATGTTAAGTAAGTTGTAATTAGCAGTATAAACAACAGGGAATGGTAGTAAATAATGGTTCAAAACAAAGATATACGAAGCTACAGACACAAACCAGCAGCAAAGCAGCAAGGCAGACAGGAGATAAAACTACCTCCAGCATGCAGATCTTACTGAAGCCTTCAGCAAGAGGAAAGCTTCACAACTTCCTGAACATCGCAGACAGAACCTCCACGATGAATTGAAGCGCCGGGTCTGGGTGTCGGAGAATGGGAGCAGAAGTGAACTGGACTTTGAGTCTATCGAATGCTTGATTTGCTACCGAAGTCCAGTGCAGGCGGTAGGTGTGGCATTTGGTCATGGCGGTTAGAGGTGCAGCCACGGTACTAAAGTTTCGGACGAAACGTCTGTAGAAGTTGGCAAAACCCCGGAAGCGTTGCAGTTCTTCGATGGTTTGGGGTAAGGGCCAGTCCAACACTGCTTTGACCTTTCTCTCGTCCATAGCCACTACCTCCTGACTGATTACATACCCGAGAAATGACGTGCTGGTTTGGTGAAATTCACATTTCTCTGCTTTGGCATAGAGTTGGTACTGCAGTAGACGTTTCAGGACCATTCTGACGTGTTGAATGTGTTCCTCTAAGGAATTCGAGAAAATTGGGATGTCGTCGATGTATACAATCACCCATCTATCCAACATGTCCCGAAAAACATCGTTCATGAATGACTGAAATACAGAAGGACTGTTAGGCCAAACGGCATAACCAAATATTCATAGTGGCCACTACTGGTTGAAAAAGCCGTCTTCCATTCATCACCCTCACGAATGCGAATGAGATTATAGGAATTGCGAAGAGACAGGTTGTTGTAATATTTGGCCTGGCGAAGTTGTTCGAGAGCGGCTGGGACAAGAGGTATGGGATAGCAAAACTTGACAGTGACATCATTAAGTCCACGATAATCAATACAGGGTCTCAACCCTCCATCCTCTTTCTTGACAAAGAAAAAACCTGCTGATGCTGGAGAAGTTGATGGTCTAATGAAACCCTTGGCTAGTTCCTCTTCAATGTACTGTTTCATGGCTTCAGATTTAGGCTGAGACAAGGGAAAAATTCTACCTTTAGGTGGGATGGAACCGGGCATGAGATTGATGGCACAGTCAATGGAGCGATGTTCATGAAGTTGTGAAGCTTTCCTCTTGCTGAAGGCTTCAGTAAGATCTGCATATGCTGGAGGTAGTTTTATCTCTTGCTGATCAGAAGTGGAGTTAGTTGAGACGGATTGAGAAATTTGAATGATCCTAGTCAGGCACTGTTCGTGACATGTGACATCCCATTGAGTGATTTGACCCTCTCTCCAAGAAATGTGTGGGTTGTGGATCCGTAACCAAGGCAGGCCGAGTATTATGGAATGATGTGGAGCTTGAATGACGTAGAATTGAATTGTCTCTGAGTGCAGAGCCCCGACGTGCATCTTGATCTCTTCAGTCACCTGGTGAATCCACTGTCAAGGAAGAAGAACAGGGATTTAATTTCAGCTGGTGTAAAGAAGCAAATACATGGGAAATGAAGTTCCCCGCAGCTCCTGAATCGAGCATAGCAGTGGTTGAAATGATTTGGTCCCGGATAGACAAACGAATGGGTAGTAGGAGGCTGGATGTGAATTTATTCTCTTTATGACTCACCGCTTGGGTCCTATTGGCAGGGCGAACGGGACAATCTACTCTCATGTGGCCTGGCTGACCACAGTACAGGCAAAGGCGGTTTTGCTGGCGACGTTCTCGTTCCTCTGGAGAGAGATGAGTGAATCGCAGTTGCATGGGCTCATGTGCGGTGGTGGTTTCGTGTGTGTAGCGTGGTGGTGCTCTGGACTGGTGGTGAGAACGCATCAGATTATCAACCTGGATAGTGAGATCAATGAATTCATTCAGGTTCCTGCCCTCATCTCGGCAGGCCAACTCAGATTGCAACTCGACTTTTAGTCCTTTTCTGAAGAGTGTTTTGACAGTATCCTTTATACCCAGTTGGTCTGAGCAGCGAGAGTGCGAAAGGTAAGAGCATACTCAGCAGCGGTGCTTCGTCCTTGAGAGAAATTTAACAGTTGTTCTCCCGGATTCCCTCTTGCAGTGGAGTGTTCGAAGACATCACGGAATTGTTGAAGAAATGCCGTGAATGAGGGAAACGATGAACCATCTGGTCTCCAAAGTGCCGTTGCCCATTCTAGTGCCTTTCCGGTGAGTAAGGAACAAACAAGTTCTTCGAGTACCACAAGTCATTGGGGTAAAATGACGGTTGTTGATCGAGGTAAAGCGTGCACTGTAGTAGAAAACCCTTGCATTTGGTTGGGTTTCCGTCAAATTTCTCCGGGAAAGCAAGACGGGGGTGGCCAGAAGTGTTGACGGTGTTTGAAGATGCACCTTGTGCATGTTCAGCGGGCGTGCTGAAGGTCGACGTTCGTAAGCTTTGCAGTGATTGAACGAGATCTTCGGTGAGAGAAGTGAGTCGGCTCAGTTGACGGTGATGCAGGGATAACTGTGAGGCTTGAGCAGATACTTCGGTGGCGAGCTGCATGACTGCTGCTGGATCGAGTGTTGGCGAAGTCTTCTGTTGTGAAGAGGCGGAGTCAGGAGGATCCATTTTCAGCATTTATTAGAATGGTCAAGACAGGCAGGGTAAAACAGTGGCAAACAGAACAGAGCAGGCAAGGCTGAGACAAACCAGGTCGACAGGCAAAGGGTCGAGGCAGGCAGCGAGAATCAGAGTCCAGGGTCAGGGTAGGCAGAGAAGGGTCAGCAACGATAAACAGTCCAAGGTCAAACACAGAAATCAAACTCGGATAATAACACTCAGAAATGATGGCCGGGGCAGACCAAGACTTCGCACTGTATGAGTGTGTGAATGAGGCTTATATGGGTGTGTGTGAATGAGGTGCAGGTGTGAGTGTAATCAGTCCCAAGTATGAGGCATAATGGAATTGAAGTTCGGTGAGTAAAGTTAATATTCCGGAGACGGCTCCCTCCGGTGGTGAAGAGGAGGTGGTACGGGAGCCTGCTCTGTTGTCACACTATTTACATAGAATTCATGTTTGTTAATTTTAGCAAATACAAAGTCATTTTAGCATTAACTAAAAAATATTAACATGGAGGGAGATGTTGTTAATTCTTCATGGAAACATGAAAAAGTTATGTACTTTGCATTTATTTACCAAATTAATAAAAAAAATGTATATCAATGTTTAACTAAAAATTAGAGCATAAACTCTACAAATGCCTATATTTAAAATAAAATGTTGGTAAAGATGGAAGCTGAATGGAATATAACATTTAGGTTACAACACATATTTACATGTTGTATGCATGCTTTACATTAAGAATTTGATTCATTTTGATTCATGATTCATGCATGGTGCTTTGCATCCAAAATGTCCTAACAAAAGCGCATGGAGAGAGGAGGTAAAGGAAATCAAATAAATGGTTGACAATGTGACAATCATCTACTTTGCATGTTCACATTTTGTATTGACTGTTGAAGATAATGTGATTGACATTCACTACGGAAACCCCACAAGCTAACTTTATACAGTAATCGAAATGATTTAACCCCCATTGCAAATCAGCTTTATTGGCAAAATTTACAGACTTTCAGCTGTTTGCAATGAACAAATCAAACAAAAGTCATTAAAATAGCTCAACACAACAAATGTTTCAATTGGTTTGTCTCCTTCCATAAAGGTCAGCTCATCGTCCTTATCCTTGGTGTAGTCGTAACCACTGTAAAGATGAATGTTATTAGTTATTAAAACAATAAGCCACATCAGTGCCACATCGAGGGTGTTATTAGGCAATAATATGATATAAGACACAAGTGTTTAATAAATAGCTGTATTTATACTATTATTGTGAACAATATAAAAAAAATACAAAGAGTTACATGTTAATACAATAATAAAAAAAATAATTATGTTAATAATAATAATTTTAAAATATATAATTCATTATATGTGTATTTAGAAAAAAAATTCATAGAAACAAAACAAAGGCAAAAAATAATTGTTATATTGTTGACCTAACAGTTAAATAAACTATAAGCCTAAAGGCACCACCAGAATCCTTCCACCCAGCACTACTCCAGTAAAACGTTTTCTTACCAGTAATTTGGTCAGGACACTCTTGTTCACTTCAACCCAGTGGTGTAGTCTAGTTTTTTGTAGTGAGTATACTGTGATATACCATACACCATACACCACCCCCCAACCCCCGCTCGCCCGCCGCCGCCACCACCACCCATTTTCTACTGTTTATTGTTAATCGCCATCTAACTCAGCCAGTAAAGAGCTACATTTAGCCTTAGATGTTATATGAATATGGTCCCTGAAGCACAGGTTTTATCAGCTGACAATTAAAAGACTTAAACATTATAAGCACAAATAAAAAAAATATTTTTAAAAACTGGTGTGATATTCCTTTAAAATTATGTTTTAATAGATTTGATTATTATTATTTTAAAAAGTACATCTTACTATGCAATTTCTTTCATAATTCCCTCGAGTTACTTTATTTATCTCTACAAACTTTTATTTTGGTGGGTTGTAAATTAAAGACATTTGAGCTTCTGTGTGTTTTAATAAACTATTATTATTATTATTATTATTATTAGGCCTACTTGAAGTATACTCTACTGTGCAATAGTAATATATTTCTGTTATATTTTCTTCAAGTTATACAAAACTTTGATTTTGACAGGTTGTCATGAAGACTTTAAAGTTTGTGAGTGTGTATATGATACGAATAAATGACGATAGTTTTATCAAATGAAATGGTAAAATTCTTGTGAAGTGACTCTCATAAAAGCTCTGCAAAGAAGTTCAAATGTGTGCATGTCCTCCTCATAGACGCTGAAAACACCACGAGTGTCACGCGCGCGTCAGTGTGTAGGCTAGTAGAGCACACATTGAGCGCTCATTCACAGAAACACGAAGAACATTCAGAGTTTATTTCAATAGCAGTCTTTTTGAGCTTTAATATTCATAGACACTTAGTACCTATCGAGATTTGATTCATTGTATCATTACTTTTGATTTATTCATTCAAAAATGGCCAAATTGCGTGACGTTCCGCTTTACAGTAGCTAGGCTAAGTTACATTTGTTGCTGGATTCTGCGATTCGATACGTGTCGCTGCGCAAACACAGACGTCACGGCGGGTTGAATTTATGAATGAAAGTTCTTTCACAAAACGACGTTGTTACGAATCCTCACGCTTTTTAAAGTGGGTATACGGAGATCTTTGACATTTAGTGGGCATACGGAAATCCTTGACATTTTCTAGTGGGTATACGGCGTATACCTCCGTATCACGTAGACTACACCCAACCATGAGAAAAGAGCTGATTCCATTAAATGTGATGTTCATTCCTTTGCTCTCATTGATTCATTCTTAACTCATGTACACAGTGTTCTCTGTCTCCATAGACAGGAGGATGAATTACACTGTTGGAGGGATTTGGTATGTAGAATTATTCAATAGTTAAAAACCTATTTGCATACAGCACAATAAATTTTCAGATAACATTGATAATAACCTATAATAACCTTTAAACCTACTAATAACAAATGGCAAAATAATATGGCATAAGTTATAGAAATAAATATTTATGAATAGATATTTAGAGATTCACAGTTTTTCTGTACATTGTACATTTTGTACAAATCCAGTAAAACATGCACTAAATAAATGCACCAAAGAAGCTGCCTAGAAGTATAGGTGTTTTTTTTTTTTTTTTTGTATTCATAAGGTCCACTGATAAAAGCAAAGTACAAGAAAAGTCTTAGGACTTTAATCTGTCATTAAATAAATAAATAAAACAAACCTTTATCTGATGATGTTTTGGATGCAGGGTATTGTTGCAAAAAAATGTATACTGAAATGGTGAATCAGTTGAGTTATATACCAATATATTGTGGAAAATAGGAATTACATATGTTGTTGTTACAATGCTATTCTTTGGCTTAGTGTGTGAATTTAATCAGTCCAGCAGCAGATGAAAATGATCTGTTTATATAACACCAGTGCTAATTAATGTTGTCATTGACAAATAAATAGATACACAGTTATATATATATTTTTTTAACTTTTTTTTTTATTATTATACATGCATTCATATAACACATGTACAAACACAATATAAATATTAAATATTTGAAATTACACAAAATCTAGTGAATATGCTACATAAATTGTCAATTTGCTCTAAACTGCCTGGATCCGGCTGTTGGTCCTTGACTTTGATTGACATGCGCTGCTTCTTTTGTGGGGGTGACTGGTCCACACCTGCATTGTCCTGTTGAAAGAACAGACATAATCATGTAGTGCTGACCAGATTTAATAAGTGATTCTTAAAGAAAATCTGAAGTCAAACTGCTTCTGCCATTTCAATATGAGGGGTCCGAATTGAAATCGATAAGAATATTGTCCAAGATTAAATTACTAAAGTATTTAATAATTTCTAAATCTAAGTAAAAACTGAGAGATCGAAAGTTCTAACCAATACTCTTTTCCGGGTCAGCTGAGACTTGGGCTGAAGGCTCCTCTGAGTTCTCTGGTCCAGTTGAGAAGTGGTCATCTGATGGGCTTGACGGTTGTACCTCCTCAGTTTAAGATTCTGCTTCACCTTGTTGTCAATTTCCACGCATAGTTTTTGTGGAGGTGACTGACACAGACCTAAATTTTCCTGTTGAGGGAACAGATACATGTATAATCGTGCAATGCTGGGCAGGTTTAATGAGTGCTTCTTAGACTAAATCTAAAGATGTCTAAATCTTTTTAGCGTTTTGTGACATAGAAAACATAGCAGCATAGTTAAAGGCAATGTTTTCTTTTTTGAATATATCTTAAAATAAGTAAAACCAAGAGATAGAAGGGACTTACAGAAGCTTCAATGCTCCATGGACACACACTCTTACTCCGACTGGGCATGGGTGCTCCCTGGGGAGACCCAGGAGGTTGCTGTGGGGAACACGGTGAAACAAGTGTTCTCTGTGGGGTATTGGCAGGCACAGACACTCCCTTTAGGATTTTCTGCTGCTGCTCCCACTTTTCCCTCTGCTGCCTAGGAATCCTGAGGCTTGCAAGTGACACAATTACTGGTGCATTTTGCAAATGCTTCCTCAGCAGCTCCTTTCTCAGCAGCTCAGGGTTTTTAAGATTTCTCCAGTCGGAGATCTTGTTAATATCGGGTGCTCCCTGTGCGGAACAGACAGGCGCTATCTTCAGAGAAGGGGCTAGAGGCTTCGGCTGCAGTTGCTCCTGTCTCAAGAGCTCAGAGATGTTTAGTTTGTGCCTCTGTGAGATCTTGTCTGACATGCATGTTCCCTGCAGAAAAGCTTGAGGCTTCTGTTGCAGCAGCTCCTGCCTCAGTGGCTCAGGGATCTTTAGTTTTCGCCTATCTGCGATCTTCTCTGGCATGGGTGCTCCATGTGGGGAACATTCTAGCACCTTTGAGGGAGCCACAGGTGTCCTCTGTAGAGACTTGACAGGCTTGGCCATTTCAAAAGAGGCTTTTTGCAAATGTTTGCAAATATCCTGTGGGGATCTGGAGGGCAAACGAGCATCCTGTGTGGATCTGGAGAGCACACGTGCGTCCTGTGTGGATCTGGAGAGCACACGTGCGTCCTGTGTGGATCTGGAGAGCACACGTGCGTCCTGTGTGGATCTGGAGAGCAAACATGCGTCCTGTGCGGATCTGGAGAGCACTTGTGCGTCCTGTGTGGATCTGGAGAGCAAACGTGCGTCCTGTGTGGATCTGGAGAGCAAACGTGCGTCCTGTGTGGATCTGGAGAGCAAACTTGCATCCTGTGTGGATCTGGAGAGCAAACATGCGTCCTGTGTGGATTTGGAGGGCACAGGTGCTCCCTGTGTGGATCTGGAGAGCAAACGTGCGTCCTGTGTGGATCTGGAGAGCAAACGTGCATCCTGTGTGGATCTGGAGAGCACACGTGCGTCCTGTGTGGATCTGGAGAGCACACGTGCGTCCTGTGTGGATCTGGAGAGCAAACGTGCGTCCTGTGTGGATCTGGAGAGCAAACGTGCGTCCTGTGTGGATCTGGAGAGCACACGTGCGTCCTGTGTGGATCTGGAGGGCAAACGTGCGTCCTGTGTGGATCTGGAGGGCACAGGTGCTCCCTGACTTGATCTGGCAGAAAAAGGTGCTCCCTGCGTCCTCTTCTGCCTCCACTGTGGTGTGGTCTTCAGTGTAACATCTGAGAATCCTGATTGCTGGGACTGAGCCTTCTTAGATGCGTCACTGAAGACCAGGGATGTGGGGCATGAAGTATCTCCTGCCTCCACTGTTCCCCAACACTGGCCAGAGATGAGGTCCCCATACACAGGCTCATCAGATATGGGGTCTGAAACTTCCATGATTGCCCACCACCGCCCCGCAGCAAGGGCCGCACTGAGCTCTTCTGAGTATTCAGCAGATGAGGACTGCTCTGCACTCTCAAAAACGGTGGACATGGTAGACATAAATTTGATGATGAAAGATGATCTAGAAGTGAACAATACTTTTTGCAATCTATATCTGTGAAACACTATGAAACAAAGATAAAAGGAAGAGATGAGTTGAGTAAACATACAGTAAAGAACCTGAAAGCTTGTTTTCTTAAGCCCAACGTATACTAATGTTGTCTGCATTGCAATTTTTGTTATCTGAGCATCCACGAACACCTGTGTGCAGCCTAATTTTTGTGTTCGCACTGACGGTGCATGTACAATAATGCATACGAAGAATGAAGAATCCAGACACAACTCAGTGCTGCTTGTAGATAAATAAGCAATTGTGCTGTACATGTGTCGAACTTGTCCATCCCTTAATTGCTCTGCAGACACGGCTTGGTGCGAGATGAAGCGGAAAGCAGAAAATAAAGTTTATCTGGGCCTTTAGTTTTCTAAAAAATGTAATTAAAAATTTTTGGCTATACGATGTATGCCCATTGGCGGTCCATCAGATGAGCCAAGGATGGCTAAGAGAGTAATTAAAATGTATCCAAAAATCAATGAAGCTGAAAAAGGTTTTTTTTTTTTTTTTTTTTTAAACAATTTCTTTAACAATGTGCATAACCCAGATGCACATAATGTAAAAGCATATTATAATTTCCTATGTCCCACAGGCAAATTTTCGATTTCACAAATCAGCTTAAGGTCAATCAGCTTTCAGTATCACTTCAATGTGTAATCAGATCTGCTATTGGTTGGTCAGTGAAATATACATTTTCAACAATTATATAGAAAAAAATGGTTTGATCATTCTTGGTTTACATGTCAGCCCAGCCTCCCATTTCCACTCAATCCGCCACTATGTAGCATGCCTATTTATTTGTCTAGTCTAAATGTACGGTAAATCGAGACAATACAGATTCTTATACGAGTTATGAAAATCTTAAAATTCAAATCCCCAAACCCTGTGTAAAAAGCGTACTCACACACACTCGCCGACTCGCTACAAAATTGCACAAAGCCGCTGCACTCAATAAACTCACCGAACGTTCTAAGGAATGCGGCGATCATTATGACGTTAATCGACCACACGAGTCTGAGTGATGGGAGACCTAGGCTGTTAAGTTAGATTAAAACTTGCAATACAAATACAAAGAGTGACTAAGCATTATTAATTTATGATTGGATACAAAAATTAGCGCTGTTTATTATTTAAATTATTTTTAGCATTTTCAGCTGATGCATAAAGTGCTTTCCCGAACAGCAGCACGATACTGATTTTATACAATTAAAAAAAAAAATAGCCTACGTTAAGGCTGATATCGCCAGCGAATAGCCTAGTTCAAAAATAAATCGTTGCACATCTCCTGTGTCCTTGACCTGAACATTTTCCAGCAGTTTAGCGGCTTGAGATCTCTGAAGCGAAGACAGAGGAGCCGAAACATAACGATGTATCTTGTCCAAAAACCGGCTTGAGCTTTTTAAACTATACTTGATTATTTTATTATAATGTATTGATTGAAAAACGGATAATATAATTTTATAATTTTAATATAAAAACGGATGTTAAATATTAAAATTCAGCTGTCCATAGAAAAGCAGTGCAGGTTAACATAACATTTCGTTTACAGCTGAATATGAATTATTATGGCCTGCTGGTGGTGCTTGAGACTACAATTGTTATTTTGTGTTTCTGTTAAAAAAACTAACAATAACGAGGGTATATGATCTCTCTGCAGGTGGTGGGCATACGCAAAATCCAGTTGAAGCTAGATTGTCTCATCCCATAAATTTTGCGTCTGAAAGGGAAACTCCTACAAATGCATATTCAATTAGGTCAGCCGCAAAAATAACCCTGTCCACGCCTTTTCAGCGCTAACTGACAGTAGTGCTTCCAACGCCAAAAGGGCACTAATATTAAGGCATTATATTTAGTTTTTTTGCACACACACACACACACACACACACACACACACACACACACACACACACACACACACACACACACACACACACACACACAAAAGTATACATATATAGGTTATATATGCTGCAAAAAAGTGATTATTTCAACCCTCATTCTGTCTGAAACGGTCAGTTTTTAAAGGTCCCCATATAGCTGAAGTGCCTTGGCAGCTTTATATGATGTGTTGACTTAATTTCCACTGAAACAGGAAGCTAAGGCGGGACATATTGAATGGCTTTTCAAATAGCCAATAGCATTTAATTTACCGCACAGACTGCAATTCGTACTTGACAGCACAATGCAAGCGAATCCGAGCGCTGATGATACGTTGGAATCAATAGTAGAGATGTCAATAAATTCTAGCCATTTCATTCCTAACCAACGTACAGGTAGAAAACGGAATAGAACTCGAGCAACCCAACACACATCTCCAACCAGTGGCGTTATTTTACTTTAAAAAGTGGGTGGGACAGGCGTGTGGGGTGTGGGGGGGGTGTGGGGGGAAGTTGCTATACATTGCTAAGATATATGTACAATATATGTGTACAATAGCAATTTTCAGAAAATATAACATTACGATGTCCAGAAATCAATTTCAATAGTACATTGGGTTTAATTTGCCATTTAATGAGATCTACTAATATATAGTTTTGCTCTGCGACGTGTCAACGATGGCCGCTTTGGCCAGGTGGTTTTTATAGCATAGGGGGCGGTACGCTTTACATTCTAAAGAGCATTTGATTGGACAGAAGATGAGAAGCTGTAGTCCGCGGTGACGTCATAAATATCCATGAAGTTTTGAATGCTTATATCTCCTAAATGCGAATTTTGTCATTTGTTTGGAAGACACCAGCTTATTCATAACCTTAAGCCTAAATTCATACTAAAATCTAAAAAACGTACATTTTGATTTCAGGGGGGCTTTAAGGGCGGCTCCTTTAAGGCTTGCCAGTAAACGGCCACTGTTATAATTGGCTAACGTTGTTGCATAAGAAACTCTATCAACCTCATCTCAACTCGCTATTGCACGCTAGTAAGTGTTTTGAAAACATTATCCGTATAAAACTTGAAGCTGCTGCCAGATCCAATAATACAGCTGACTGCTTATAATCTTTCAACAAGAATTTCTTTGCGAAATCTCCATTACACTGCCTCGTTTACAAAACAAAATGTTTCGAACAAACATATCCTCTGACGCGAGCCAGGACGCCAATTAAAACAAGCCATTCACTCGTTTCCGATGCTGGGATCCTTCTGAAGTCTGTACAGAGACACAAACAAGCTTTTTAAACTGGACGAGTCAAACCAAACATTCTTTCACTCTTCCATTTGTCCTGTCGACAGACTCAAGCGCATGGAGCAGGTCAAAAACTGAACACACATCTGTATACTGTATCCACTGCAGACAGTGTCAGTGATTATAAAGGGTTTTGTTTGCTTTTGACGTGACGTGACACTTGTATCCAGTGTAGGCAAGAGACAGTCTTCAGTCTTTAGTCAGTTCAGTCTTTCTGCAACTGAACGGCAATGGGCGGGGCCTATAGTGCGATGATGTGTAACTATTCGTGGACATCTTGCTCTGGAGGCAGTCATATGCAAATGTATTTGCCTGTGTGATGTCACAGATTCTGCAATATCCATACGACCTGCTTTTGGAGCTTGATTAAATAAATACTTTGTTTATAATGAGGAGGATGTTTTAAATTATGAAACTTGCAGGATGTTTTAATGGTACAAAGACCTCTTGGTAACACTTTAGTTTAGGGTCCAATTCTCTCTATTAACTAGTTTAATAGCTTATAAGCATGCATATTACTAGGAAATTGGTTGTATAGTACTTACAAAGCACATATTAATGCCTTATTCTGCATGACCATTTACGTCCCTTAATCCTATTCCTACCCAATACCTAAATTTATCACTAACTATTAATACGCAGCATTTAGGAGTTTATTGAGGCTAAAGTCGTAGTTAATAGTTAGAATTGGACCCTAATCTAAAGCATAACCAACCTCTTATGTCAAAAGACCAAGGCAAATTTGATTTCTTATAATAATACATTTAATAATACATTTATTTTATATAGCGCCTTTAAAAGTTCCTTTCTCAAAGCGCTTTACAGGCAAACATAAGAACAGAAAAAACTACACACTTAAATACACAAATAAACAGGTCAAATTAATAATCAACTAAAAGCAATTCTAAAATAAGATGTTTTGAGACGAGATTTAAAAGTCACTAATGTATTTGCTTCCCTGATGTCGGCCGGGAGAGAATTCCAAAGCTTTGGAGCAACAAAGGAAAATGCTCAATCACCCCTAGAACGAAGCTGGGTCTTGGGAACCACCAAGAGACCACTCTGAGAGGAACGCAGATTGCGACATGGCGTATAAGGCATTAAAAGATCAGTCAAGTACTGAGGAGCCAGATTGTGCAAAGCCTTATATGCCAGCATAAGGATTTTAAAATCAATGCGGTACCTGACAGGGAGCCAGGGCAAAGACTCCAAGACAGGGGTAATATGATCCCTAGCCCTGACCCCAGACAATACTCTAGCAGCCGAATTTTGTAGATATTGCAATTTGTCTATAGATGATTTAGATACCCCAGCTAGGAGACCATTGCAGTAATCAACACGTGAAAAGATAAGAGTTTATCAACCTCTCAGCAACTGAGAAGGACAACATGGGACGTAAACGTGCTATATTTCTGAGGTGATAAAAGGACGTCTTAACCGTATTTCTGCACAAAAGGCTCAAATGACAGTGTGGCATCAAATATGACGCCAAGATTTTTTAGTTTGCTTTGAAACTCCAAGGCAACTCCATCAACTGACATAGTGAGAGACCCAGCCTTTCGCAGTTGATGAGGAGAGCCAAGGAGCATAATTTCTGTTTTAGAGCCGTTTAAAGACATAAAATGATTAGACATCCAAATCTTGATCTCAGTAATACAGTTAGAAAGATGCCCAATGTCCACTTGCTGACCCGGTCTTGAATGGATATAAATCTGCGTATCATCAGCATAAAAGTGATAATTAAGATCAAGAGATCTTAGTAGTTGACCAAGTGGATAGATATACATACTAAAAAGTAAGGGACCCAATACTGACCCCTGTGGGACGCCAGTATGAACAGAGCAAACTTTGGACCTTTAGCCACCCATAAAAACAAATTGACTGTGGTCAGTAAAATAGGACTTGAACCAGCCAAGAACTGTCTCTGACAAACCAAATACTTTTTCAAGACAATAAAGTAACAGTGCATGGTCAATAGTGTCGAAGGCTGAACTAAGATCCAAGAGAATGAGAAGGGACAAGGAGCCGGAGTCGGAGGCTATAAGTAAGTCATTAGTGACTTTAACCAACGCAGTCTCAGTGCTGTGTAATTTCCGAAACCCAGATTGATAAGGCTCAAATAGATTATTTTCAATTAAGTGTTTGTTTAATTTATCAAATGTCATGATGTTATGTCATGACCCCTTTAGTGTTTTTAAAAGAAGTCTCTTATGCTCACCAATGCTGCATTTATTTGAAACAGTAATATAAATATAAATGTAAATGTATTTTCTGTAACTTTTGATAAATTTTACGGACTCCAAATGTTTGAACGGTATTGTACATGTTCACAGATCAAGTTTAGAAAAGAGCATGTTCTCTTTAGCTTTACCTACTATCATTACAATATAGCAAAATATTGTACAGTCTATGTGAGACACTGTGACAATGTGAGCACATAAAATCTGACCTTCCCATAAATAGTTTGAAACATTATTTTGATTGCATGTAGGACATAAGAAATTGGCTTGAAATGCAACCCAACTGTATTGCTTGCAGCCGGCTGAAAATATTTGAGATATGATTTATAGTCCAAACAAAGAAAGTTGTGAGCATAAGTTTAATTATTCTTGTAAAACAATTCTGAGTGTTTCAATGAATTCTAAATGCACTTGAATCATACACAAATCAAACCTTTGTTTCAACAGAAACATATTTGCACACACGCTCCCACGCATAAAGAAACACACTCCCGCACCCATAAACCCACGACTACATCTCACACACACACAGTTTTAACACACATTCAGTTTTGACAAAGATTTTTTTTTTTTTTACATTGTACTACAAAATCAAATCCTGGACATTAATAGCAATAAAATATCTTACAATATTTGGAATTATTCCCAGAATTCTTTGCACTTTTAGAAACATGTCCATTATGTCTAAATTATTTTGCTATATTACCGTACAGTAATTTTTCAAGCAAAGCAGTTGTTTTGTGCCTGTCTAAAATCATGCGTCCTTTATATCGCTGAAATTCACTCAAAGTCTTTCACTAAAGCTTAAACCTGCAGTTAAAAGGTCACCTCAGAGCTGAAAAAGAGGTGTAACAGTAGGCGTAAAAGAGAAATCACAAAACGCCCTGTCCATTAATTAAATGTCAATGATTCTTTTAGCTTAAACACATTTGTATCATCTTTTTGTGCCGGTAGGGGGAGCAATGTGGAATCAAACAAACAACACTTAAAGATCCTGCCTGACACTATATCAATGAGATTTTACAAAATTCTCTGCACAAAATTAGTTGTCTTTTGTGATTTATTTCCCGTTTCTCTTTATTCCTCCACCATCTCATTCCCGCTGTGACGGCACCATCTACCTCTGATGTCATCAATAGCCTTTTGTTTTCATCTCCACCACATCCACGTTCATCCTCTCTCTGTCTTTGTCCAGAGGGTGGTTCTGCGTGTGTTCCCACAAACGTATGGCGCCATCCCACTGGGCGAACATGAAAGAGAAAAGAGCGCCAATGAGTACAGTGTTGATGCACTTAAATTTTTTTAGTATTTAGGGCTGCAACTAATGGTTATTTTGTGGATTAATCTAATGATTATTTTTGCGATTAATCTACTGATGATTTTCTGTCAATTAATCCTAAAATATCACCGTATCAAAGATGGTGATGTCCATTACACCAGGAGGACATAACCTTAAAGCGTTACTTCATCCGTCAGATATTTTTAACCAACAACTTTAAATGCTTTGTAACTGAGTGCAGAGAGTACGTCTGAGCCACATGCCTCGAGGTTCAGTGTGTCTCTTACATTATATGAACTTGACAGACAACTATTTGACGTGGCATACAACTATTTGCATTCCAAGCAAATCGACATATTTTTGCAATCGACATCATCAATTATGACCACATGTCGTAACAGCCCTAATAGTATTAAACAGTGGGTTTACTTACAGAGCTGCTGACCATGTTGTTGTGATACGGGTGCCAGCTGACGTCCCTCACACATGCGTCATGATTGGACAATTTGCACACGACGGATCCCGTCAACACATCGTAGACTACAAAAAAGATGAAAGGAAGTGAAATTAAGCAGATCTGAATGATACAACTATTTCGCACTTTTTTATCAACTTACTGACGATTTTGCCTGTTGAACAGCCTGTGTAAATAAACTTCTGTCCAGTGCTGAATTCAGGGGAAAATCGGCACCGAATGAGCGTGTGCAAAACCCCGTGACCCCTGTAGGTCATCACAGAGGTGTCACCGCTCAGCTTATGCCTCTTTAGTGCTGTAGGGCAACAAAATAACGAGTGAAAACAGGAGCTTTGTGTTTATGTGTACAATAGGCCTATTTCACAAAATGGCGACCGAGACCGGAAGTAGGGTAAACACTTTTCCGGTGAAAGCGCAAGCAGTTGCAGTCGGAGAACAAATGCGGAGACTAAAAGCGGTCAGTCCTGTTGCGTACCTTTTTGTTTCAACCCAAAGAATAAACAACCCTATTTATCACTTCACAGCTTTCCGTGTTTTGCTGGTTTCCATGGAACAACTGGGGAGAAGTTAAATCACGCCAGAGTGACACAGACGACAAAAAGACTTCTGGTCGCGCCGCCGCCTGCTACGATCGCCATTCATTCTCAAAATGGACTGTGAACAACTTGTTTTCTCTCTCAGTCATTCATATATCTGACAAAAGTAAGAATAGCAGATGTTGTCCATTTTGTTGATAGTTTTCAGGGAGCTGTGAAAAGATCGCTGAAATTGGACAAAGGTTACAAATTCTTGACGTTTGCTTACATTAAAAAAAAGTTCCATTCATTTAAATGGCATGACACTTGATGACTAAGCTCACATTTAACGTTACTATATCTAAACACAATAAATAAATAAATTGAAATGATGTCTGATTGTAGGCTATGAGTGAAATCTAGTGGCTTTTGTTACAAATTTCATGTTATTAAGTGTTACCATGTTGAATCATGTTGTATCATGTTACCACCATGAATGAAACTAAGAATTGTACATCTTTACAGTGAATTTGACCTAATGTTGCTATAATTAAAAAATGATTAGACTAAAAACATGAATGAAGTGAGTGATATTACATGTTTTAAAAAAAATCATGATGTGAGTGATATTACATGTTTTAAAAAAAATCATGACGTTACAAAATAATATTTTAATGTCTGAGGTCTCCTTATGAAAAGAAAATATATTTCCCTATATATGAATGATTAATATATGAAATGGTTTAACAGCTCAAAGGCATAAATGGTTTAAAATACAGAATAATATATGGTGTTAATATATGACAATATATTGAATAATACATAAGGAATTTTCATATATTAAAAAATATATAATGTATGTAAATTTTATATTCAGTAATACACTTCATCATACAGGGATTAAAGTTATCCGTCGCTACGAGAGTCTACGACGGATTTCCGTCAATATAAGGGTTCCCCCTGTACTTGTGTCTTAAATTCACTTTTCATAATTTTAAGGCCGTAAATATGCTTACATTTCTCAAATAGTGTAATAAATGTCTTAATTTTAGTTTGAATGGGAAGGACGAGGTGTTTACCCTGCTTAGGGGGATGTGATAAAGCCTGGAGTGGAGCAAAAGCCCGTTCCTCTCTGCACTCTAAGAGTGCTGTCATCACTCCGCTCTTGACCCACTCCGGGTTTTCCAGTCTCGCTCACGGGAAAAACTGCTCCGTGTTTACACAACTTTAAAAGTTATTCTAATATGTTTATTTTTGTATATCACAAACGTCTGAATTTATAATACTATATGTAACGGCTTGGAAAGTATTCTACACGTTTAATATATGTTCCAGCTGCTCTTGCTTGCACAAGTAAACAGCAGGCCTGGCAAAGCCCATGAAAAAAGGGAAAGAAAGTTACAGAAAACAACTTCTACAAACAATTTTAAATTGCCAACAGTTAATAACAATAAATAAAAGTGCATGATGTGCAAATCGGATAACAATCAAGTGCAATATAAACATGTTTTGTCAGGGCATCACTCCCGAACCCCGGCATCAACACTCAATTTCAAAATCTGCTTCCTCCTTTACACGTGTCTGGCGTGATTTAACTTCTCCCCAGTTGTTCCATGAAAACACGGAAAGCTGTGAAGTGATAAATAGTGTTTTGGACCGCTTTTAGTCTCCGCATTTGTCCTCCGACTCCAACTGCTGGCGCTTTCACCGGAAAAGAGTTTACCCTACTTCCGGTCTGTGAAATAGGCCTATTAAGGTTGTAAATAAACCATTTTGTCTAGCAGGTTTATTAAAGTTCCTCAAGCATGCTAACCCACCTCTCTGAGGAACTTGCTGCCAGCGGTAGTCCCAGTTCTGTTGTGTTACAGCGAGTCGCGAGGCCGCGAGTCCTTCTTTGGGTGAAAACTTCCTCACGTCCCACAGCTTAATGCTCTGATCTTTGGAGTTGCTGATCAAGTATCGAGCGTCGCCCTTCAGGTCAACATATAAACGCTGCTTAATAAGTGCTTGAAGGGAAGCAACTAATGTAGTGCAATTATATTTAAAGGACAATAGGGGGTGTTCGGCAACTGTACAACAGGATTTGAAGCTTTTTGATAACAGTTCTGCTCTTTAACTGTTTAATTACCTTCATCTTATTCGCTGTGACATACTATATAGCCAAAAGTATCTAGACACCCAGTGTTTGTTTTTAAGCACCTGGGTGCAGATGTAGTCAAAGCCATTAATTAGAAGTGTGTGTCCACATATTTTTGGCATGTAGTTTAAATAAATATTTCAAATTAGGTAGCTACACAAAAGGCTTCTCTGATATCTTCAGTGTACGTTTATGGAGGACCAGGACCACTTAATAACACAGTACAGAAATCAATCAATCAGTACATTCATTCAAAAAAAGAAAATGTAATCACTTTTCTAAGTGACAAATATTGTTATACTATTAATAATTACATTAGTAATAATATTCATGTTTTAAAATTTAGTTAAAATGTATTAAAGCAACACCAAGGAACTTTTCGTCTGCGGTCGCCCTACAAGTTGGAAGCGGAATTGTCCATTACCGCTGTCGTAAATAATTTAGCCTACCGCAGCCTACTGTCGCACGCGCACGCTCGCTGTTTATGCAGCACCGGCTTTGGAATCAACAATGGCCACAGACAAGGTAGAGTATGATGCATAATTTTATGAAAGACATCACAAACGAAAGAAAAACTATGTATGCCGTAAAGCAGTCGAATTTTGTAGTTCTTTCTGTGCTCCGGTTACTACCCGAAACCCGAAGTTACATAGTGCCAGTAAAAGCGATACAGAACACGTCAGGCTATGGCAGACGTGTCATTTAACCTATTGTAAGTCGATGTACCATCACAAGGGTCTTGGAAATATATTATGAAGGTTGAAAAACTACATAGTCTTACTTTAATAAATTAGTTGTTTTAAAAATACTATTTAAAAGTTGTTTAAATTAGTTTCATTATTATTCATTTTACTATCCACAATTTGGAAAGTGGTTTGTTTACTTATTTTTACAATAGAGTAACTGTAGAGCACATTGCACTGTGGTGATTTATAACAATAATTTATATTCACACCTGTAAAAGAATTGTGCAGTGTGTTGATGTAATAACTGTATTGTAAATCACAGCGTCTTGACATTGACAGTATGGATTGGCATTATACCTTGCTGTGTATGAAGGTGATTCCATCTCTGTGTCCAGCCAGTTGACCCACAGGCTGTGGTCTGTCTTCTCGGAGTGTACGTCTGTCCCATACCTTACAAAGAGCATCATCACTGCCTGAGAACAGCAGCTGCGATGAACTGTCTGCAAATGCTACAGCATTCACATCATCCTCATGAGCGTCAATCTGAAAGATGAAGAGATAAAAAAAATAAAGAAATACACATGAATCATTCTACAGTGGGCAATGTCTGGATAATGTTCTCACTAAATCTATCATGCTTATCAATGATCACATTCAGTTTAGAGCGAAAGACCTTTGCTTTGATGCACTGAGACAGGGAAGCTGTAAAGATTATGCAAGGAATAAGATCACAGGATGGCTGAGATTTATAACAGATTGACAGTAGAGCTAACATATTTTGATAAAGAAATAATGATCCATTAGAAGGTAAAAATCTTGCACATTAATCCAAGGGAAAAAAGCCCACAAAGATATTAATTCAGATGAAAAAAGACAAAAAGAAACAAGTGCAGCAGTTGAAAGGTGACAAAACCTTTTTGATTTTTCATCTACTGATGATAGGGTTCTTGTCACTTTTTAATATTCTAAATATAAATTGTATCTGTAG
The DNA here is from genome assembly GCA_026230005.1 of Gila orcuttii. Taxonomy (NCBI): domain Eukaryota; kingdom Metazoa; phylum Chordata; class Actinopteri; order Cypriniformes; family Leuciscidae; genus Gila; species Gila orcuttii. The sequence continues at coordinate 19,605,220 of JAPDVR010000023.1, read as the reverse complement.
TGCATTTTTTTTTTCTTCTACAACATGTGAACCATACCTTTAGAGTTCTCTTGTTTTGTTCGCGATCAAACACATACAGACAGCCATCGTTTGCACTGTTTGATAGAGATAAAGGTATTTCAGGAAGAGTAGAAGAGTTTTTAGACATACACTTTATTTTTTCCAGGTAAGGTAGTTATTATGCTTGTTGATAGATAGATAGATAGATAGATAGATAGATAGATAGATAGATAGATAGATAGATAGATGGATAGATGGATAGATGGATGGATGGATAGACTTTGAATCAATATTGTTAAAAGCACTATATAAATGAAGGTAGACTTTGAATCTATATTGTTAAAAGCATTATATAAATTAAGGTGACTTAAAGTCTCTACATGCATGAAAAGAGTATCCAGATATAAATAGTAACGTTGAGTTATTAAAGGACAAGAATAAAGGCCATAGTATAAGATACTGACCCGCCTAAAATTTCTTTTCCATCTGTGGATGCTGTCAGTGAGAAAACACAGAACCTCCTTTCATCAGGACTGAAAGAAGAAAAGACTCCTGTCAGCATCAGCAACATTGAACATGAACAACTTCAGTCATTTCTATGGCAGTTAAATATACTTGATAGGCTATATTGAAACAAATACAAACAACTATAAATCTTTGAACATAAGAACGTATTTCCATTCACACAGCTCTACCTTACTAAGGGATGAACAGAGCAAGACCAAACCTCTAAAAGCATAATATTACAATTATGACAGCATTATCACAGCATAGTCACTAAACGTCATGCAATGCAGAGAAGAAGTCAAAATGGTTATGTGAATTTAATGGGAGAGGCAAAAAGACACGCTGGAAAAGTCATCTATTGGCATTATTAGCATATCTGAGTGGTTTTATGACACTTTAATTACAATTTAAATATAGGAGGGTTGCTGTTCTTACACGTCGAGAATCAACAAATACCAGTTCTCTTAGTGCTATATTTTTATTATTCTGAAGTGTGTGATTTCTGCAACAATTCCTTCAGATTTCACTTTGCCAGCGTGTTCAATTTTGGTTAGCTCACAGTCATGTAATGGTTGTTGTGATGAACGGTTATGGAAATCTGTTCTACTGTCTGTCATCCAAATGAAGAGGAAGCGTATCGGTGATTACCTGAATTTTAATGCTATAATGTACTATGAGGAAACACTAACTTGAGGTCCAGAGCGGTGTGTGTTTCATTGTCCCCATCTACACTGCACACATGAACTAAAGAAAGAGAGAGCACAGACGCATGTGCATTAGAACAGTCAATGACAGCAGTGGCAACAAAACAGCTTAAGTGACCTGTCCCTGTCTTACTGTAGTCAGACCAACTGGAGTAAAGCACACAACGTGCATCAGGTGTAAAACACACATCCAGAATGCTCCAGCCCACGTCTCTGGCCTTCACTGTCTTCTTTAGAGCAAAACGACCCCTACTAGTATCATATAACCTGATATTCTGGTCTATAAAAACAGAGACAGAAAAAAGAGGTGTATAAGACAAGCACTATCATTCAAAAGTTTGGACTTATTAAATGTTTTTGAAAGAGGTTTCTTAGCCCGGTCCATCATTTCACAGTAGAAAACTAAACTAAAGAGACCGAACAACAACAAAATACCGGAGCAACATCAAAAGACATTAAAAAGTGCTTGTGCAATTTTAGTTTAAAAGAATACAAAGACATTTCATCATTCATCATTCGTCATTACTTCTGGAGAAAAATAGCACAGACACTGGACAAAGATTAAACTTTCTAGAGTGCATGTGTCGATCGCCTACGTTCACAGCATTATTGTGAAATATTATTACTATTTCAATTTTAATATATTGTAAAATGTAATTTATTCCTGCAAAGCTAAATTTTTAGCATCATCACTATTCCTTATAATTATCTAAGTTGAAAACATTTGTGTTGCTCAAAATTTTGGAGGATTGTTCAGGATTATTTGATAAGTATAAAGTTTATATGAAACAGAAATATTTTGTTACATTATATATATATATCTTTATTGTCATCAATTTATAACAATTAATGGTAATATCAATTTAATGCATCCTTTTTGAATACTGACCCCAAACTTTTGAAATGGTAGTGTAAATAAACTCAAATTAAAGACAGAAACATTTACACTACAGGACTTTTAGTAGAGCTTTGTTATGCACTTGAACATGTCTGAGATGTGCATTTGGAAAATACTAAGCATAGAAAATAAACACTAATAACAAAGTCTTGAATTGCAGTTTCACCTTGGCATGCAGACAGGAACATGTTTCCCTCATCACTGTAGACTCCACAAAAAACTTTCTGCTGATACGTGTCCTTGTATACCACATGATTGGGCAAGAAACTATGAAGAAATAAATATGGATTACTACATGTATGCAAAGACTGATAATTTTTAGAAGCAGAAAGAATTTGAGATGTAAGAACATCTTTGCCAGTGTATCTCTGAGTATCTATGCCCGGTTGCATAAAGCACCTTAAGTTTAATAATTTCCTCTTAAGATCACTCTTAGGTTTCCCATATACTTAAGGGTGTTGCACTTAATAACCAACAATATTATTGACTCCACTGACACTATTAAATAATATTTAAAATATGCACTATTATTGTTGTAGCATAGCATTTATATTACACTTACTGTGAACGGATACGGCTGCACTCTCCATGAGAAAAACTTGACCCACGACAACGTCCCTGTTCCCGCTTTAGAAAGAAATACACAGTTAGATTATAGGAAATTGTACACTTCTGAACTCAACTATGCATATTTTTTAAATATGAAAATATACATTTTCTGTATTTGTTATCAGAAAAATCACAAATCTGTAATAAGAAATAAAATAGGCCTAGCTGATAATTAAAATAACTCAGACTCATTGTATTGTTAGTAGAAATATCCTGTAAATGAAAGATACACAAGTATAAACCCATCTTACCTCTGCCAGCATATGTGTGAAACTGTATTTGCCCTTTAAGCCTGAGGAAGCAGTGGCAAGCATGATCTGAGTGTGGATCTCACTGCGGTCCACTTCCTGTGTGTCTGGTTGGGCATCCACTGAGTGAGAATAAATAAGGCATAGTAAATTACCACAAAAGTGTGTATTCAAGTCAAGTCAAGTCAAGTCAAATATATTTATATAGCGCTTTTCACAATACAGATTGTATCAAAGCTGCTTCACAGTATCAATCAAAACAACTTAATGTTTGTTTATTACTGGAAAAAAGACATCCAAGTTTGGTAGAGCTGATCAATGGTATGATTGGTTAATTAATTTGAATATCCCCAACTGAGCAAGCCTAAGGCAACAGTATTCAATGGTATTCATGACACCATTTCTCACTTTTATAGACTGAAAATTAGGCCAAAGAGGCTGTTGATTCTTTTAGATTCTTTTTTTTCCTTCTTCTTGATTATTTTAGATTCTTTATATTAATGGTTGAATATATCCTTGCAAACGATCCTCACTTTTCTAAATAACAACGAAGGCTGGAATGGAGTCTGTGCACACCGAGATTGATTGCTCCACATTTAAAAAGTCTGGTTCATTGCTTGCTGTAATATTGCTGTAATTTCCTACAGAGTGCTATCAGAGATCCTCTGAAACCCTCCACCTCCCCTAGCTCCACCTCCCTAGATCTGCTACAGGGTTTATTTATGTCATTTATGTATCAGCAACAGCATATCTTACATGCTCACAGCAGCGTGTCTGTGTATCTATTGGCAGTAGCAAGTCCCGTACTTGCTCTGCAGCAGCAGCAATAACCAACAGCAGCATAGCAGATCTGGTCACCAAGACCCAATACATTAAAATTGCCATACTCAATAACATGCTTAAACTATTCCAAGAGTTGTCATGATTAAAACATATATATATAATTAACTATTGTAAACATGACATTTTAGTATATTAAAAAAAAGTGTTAATAATGAGTCCCAGAAGCTTTAAATAACTTTAGCGTAAGCATGGGTTATATTAATATCGCTTTGTCCTGCTGTGGGACACTTCCTCAAGATTTAATTTTGTGCTTAGTTTTCTCACAATTTCCATACACTGAGCTAGTAGCAACTAAGTGCTAAATGCGGTGGCAATTGTGCATAGAGTGAATTATACTCACCTGGAGGGTCATATCGATGTCCTAACCGCCCATCCCAGGCCCCATCGCTGTCCTCATCAGAGTCTGAATGTGACTGCACAAGCTGCAGTCCTGTTGCTCCACTTCCATGGACCAGGCGCACCTGGCCCCTATAGTAGAGAAAAAAAGGAACACTTTGAAATATCAATTTGAATAACAAAAAAAAAGAAAGTTGTGACAAAAAAAGACTTGTGAAAAAAAAAAAAGTGGTAGTGTTGCAAAACATGTATAAAATGCAGCCGAGGCAAAGGTATCTCCAAATAAATGTCATGTGGGTTATGTATATTTACCTCCGCAGTAGGTACGCCAGAACTTGAGCTAAATCAACGTCCTCTTCAGATTCTGACTGTCTCTCTGCCTGTGTGCGACCAGTCTGATTAGAATTCTGGTTGGGTTCGGGTTCTGACTGGTCTGGGTTGTTACCAGAACCCCGACCGGACATCCCAGAACTGGACTGAGAGCCCATAGACTGATTGTCTGGAAAAATTATTTATTCAGCCATAAGTAATACAGAAAGTCACATTCATGACATAGAAAATAAAAAATAAAAAAATAGAAAAAACAAGATAAAGAAGCAGAATATATTATAAATAATGCTAGGGTTTCCTTAAAGATATTGAACATCATATTTTAGTAATGCTGCAAATAAGAGGACAATATATATATATATATATATATATATATATATATATAAATATATCACGACAAAATTAACACTGATGTAGTGCATTTATTGTGAGGTGTGTCAGTATTTTTGTCTTAAGGAATTTTAACACTAAACAAATGCTGACATGCAGCTGACAAAAGTCTGTGATAGGACTGACAGCCGACTATGCTAAAATGACAGGCTAGAATTGAAAACAGCAATTGACATAGGGCGAACACTTCATATAGTGGTTGCATATTTACAAACTAAGAGTTTAAAAAAGCAAAATACGTAAAAGTATCCTAATTACACCAAATATCCATCCAAAACAACCTTTTGTTTATAAGTTAGCGCTTACGCTAGCACACTGTAAGCGACCTACAAAAGAGAGACACCTACCAATTTATTTGATAACAGCGCTTTGACAGCTCTTTTACTCCTTTGTTTTCTTCCTGCAAAACCTCGGTAAGTAACCACAAAATAGTGTTGTCAAAAATGAAGCTTGTAAACGTGGGAGTTCAGTATCCTGAGCGCTTCTATTTCCATGAGTTGTTTTCAAGATTCTCCTGGTTCGTAACGCGCCATGTTGTTTACGGTCTCGAGACTCTCCTTCCTCTGGTCACATGACACACTCAGAGCAAACACAAAAATAATAGAAACAGTACATTGACATAAGTGAATGTAGGTCATTGACAGTGAAACCGTGTATTTTGAAAATATTTATTTTCCCTCCATAAACCTTTAGCACTATAATACAAATAGGCAGAAATAGCTACATTTTTTTGCTTTGTCATAATGAGCTCCCAAAAAATCCAAATTTGCTATTCGTGTCCTACTCAAAAATGTCAATTAAGTGATAAACTATGTTTAGAGAAACTAGCTACACTACACTAAGCTGTACTTGACAAAAATTTGCTAACTTTCTTAAACTAACATATTTGTAGCTTTGATAAATAGGCCTAAAAACATTAAATATAGCCTTCTGTATGTTCTATAGAAAAATAATTAAAACAGATAAATTGTCAATTAATCAGGAAAAACAACATAGAAGAGAAGTTTTAGCTATTAAACAGCCTAATTACAACAACAACAAAAAGATCGAGAGGTATCGAATTGGAATAGTTTTTTCACAACTGCTATAGGCAGTCCAGAAACATGGATTGGCATCAGCCTTTTTTGCCCTAGCATGGATAATGGGTCCAGAAACATAAATAACCTACCCATTCAGTCTACAGTCCTGCTGCTGAAAAACATCTATTGCCATTTACGGCGCAAGCTCCCCTACACACTATTTTTTAGAGCTCTTGGGCAAACAAGATAATTATTAACAACACATCAACACATAATTATTAAGGACCTATAGCAAAAGTCAAAAGATGCATCTCAAAATGCCATTTTCTGTTTTGAAAGAAAAAGACCAGGATGAAAATGAATGACAACACAATCACTTCTCAGCAAGACTCAAATCATCAGTCACCATTAAGGGAACAATTGCTTTGCAAATACTGAGTAGCAGTGACCTAGGTTGGCATCAGACTGACTCTATTAGACGCCATCAGTCTTGACTCTTTTGGCTGCATTGTTGACACAACCAGAAACAGAGGGAAATATACATTCCCACACAGTCCTGTTAACGCTGGATACACTTTTAAGTTCAAAGCAGCAGTCCACAACAGAGAATCTACCGGTGAAATTTTACTTTAAAAAAACATCCTCCCCAAAAATCTATCCCTTGAGCAATTAAAAAAAAAAAGTTTTTGTGTGGAGCATTTACGCCTATTTACTTATTGTCCAAAATATTCAAGTCATATGAAAAAAACCCCACCAACAATACTGTAAGCACAGTCATGAAAATGCGGTATTTAATTATAACCAATAATGCTAAGTATGGAAGGAGAAATCATATCTAAATTTCTTATTTATATAGATTTTATATTTGGCCTAATTTTTTAAATGTATGTTGCTAATTCTGTTTTTAGTATAGGTAGCCTACAATTTGCACCCTCTGCTGGACTTTTTTTTCTTTCTATTTAGAGCATGTTTCCTTGACCTATAGTGTAATATAGGCCTATCTGTTTTTATTTGGATGGTATTATTTTTATGTAAAGGTTTAGGAATATTCAATACCAGTTTGTGTTTTTGACCTTTGTTCCTCTAGGTACTTGCCTACCTACTAACTAACTAACTAACTAACTAACTAACTAACTAACTAACTAACTAACTAACTAACTAACTAACTAACTAACTAACTAACTAACTAACTAACTAACTAACTAACTAACTAAGTAAATCTGCAGTGTTTAGACTTTTCTGAGCTTACCTTTGTTAGAATTACTTGTATCAATATATAAATATTACATAATTATTTCAAGTTATTTTAATTAATTTCTAATGTTTCTGAAGATTATGCAAAACGAAATCTCATTTTTGAATTTCACACACCAATGTTCAATTACACATAAGGGGACTTTTATTTGTGAGGCACATTTTTGAACCGGAAGAGCTCAGTTGTATTCAGCGCCTGTGTTTCTCAAATTGTTTTACTGTTTTAAATTCGTGGTAAGTGTGACAGTTGTACATTTATTATTCACAATGTAGATTTGTATTAATTGATCCACTCAGATAAAAAAATATATGATATTGCGATTTATCGTTTAAAAAATATTATTTGTTAAAACCCCCCTGCTATTTTTACTGTTGTGACCGTGACAATGTTCTCGTATGAGACTGTTTATAAAGAATAAGAACACATATGAAATGACCAAGTACAGCAAAAGATAATAATTACATAAACTAGCCAATATTTTGGGAAGACTTAGGGGTTTTTTGGTTACTGTTCACACGTTAATAAGTAAAAAAACGTAACAATTAAATACAATAAGGTTTCATTTGTTAACATTAGTTAATGTATTAACTATTACGAACTAACCATGCGCAATACATTTGTTACTGTATCTGTTAATCTTTGTTAACGTTAGTTAATAAAAATAGTTCTGTTGTTCATCGTTTGTTCATGTTACTTCACAGTGCATTAATTAATGTTTAACTTTTGATTTGAATAATGTATTAGTAAATGTTGACATTTTCAAATATTAATAAATGCTGAAGAAATGCAGTTCATGTTAAGTAATGTAGTTAATTAATATGAACTAATGAAAACTTATTGTAAAGTGTTACCAAAAAAAAACTAATAAGGATTCAGCCTCATATAATGTCTCACAATTTTGTTTGAAATTCACAACTTTCTATTTCTCTCTCCTTCTCATATGCTGACTAATAATAATTGATCCCTTAACCTATGCAATAATCCATAATCCTAATGTTTTGTTCTGTTGTTTGCAGGAATAACACAGTGCCTGTGAAACAATGGGTTTGTATTGGACTTTTATTTATTTGCAAATAGGAAACTGTAATATCTCGATCAGCTTGTGTGTTATTTGCAGATGCTTTTAATGGTTGGATCCTCATCAATTCATTATTCATCCATTCATTCTTGTCAATATTATCTGTTCCTGGTAAATGTGCTCATATGCATGAGTCGTTTAGCTTCCATTCCCCCCTAAAGTGTTCAAATACCATTTTCCAGCAGATATTGAAGAAAGGACTTTTGGTGGCTGTGAGGGCCCAGATGCCATGTATGTAAAGCTGATCTCTTCAGATGGGCAAGAGTTTATTGTGAAGCGAGAGCACGCGTTAACCTCTGGCACAATCAAGGCTATGCTGAGTGGACCTGGTGAGTATGGAACATGTTCAGAGTCCTGCTGTGATGAAACAGTATTTGTTTATTGTGGAATTCTTCCATCACTCCATTTTTGTGATATTTGATTAGGAGGAGGAAGTTCTAACATTTTGCATGTTTACTTCAAGGTCAGTTTGCTGAAAATGAAACCAATGAGGTGAACTTCCGGGAGATCCCGTCTCACGTTCTCTCCAAAGTTTGCATGTATTTTACCTATAAAGTGCGTTACACCAACAGCTCAACAGAAATCCCAGAATTCCCCATTGCTCCTGAGATTGCCTTGGAACTGCTCATGGCTGCAAACTTCCTGGACTGTTAGATAGGAATAGGAGTATGCGTTATGCTGTGACTGACATTCATGCCATTTGGTTGCCATATATGTTCCAATGATTTTTGAGTGTTTATTTATAAATGTTTCGCTTTATTGATCAATTTAGTTTCTTTGTTGTTGTTATGTTGTACTTTGAAATGACTAGATAGTTTGTTTTGTATGCAGAGTTTTTAAATGTCTTACATTCATTTTGTATTTGCAAGTCATTTGCAGTTGTCCTCACACAAGGAATAAATGTGAATGAACCAAATGTATCACTGTCACACCTCTTTTTGTTTTGGCTGTGTCTTTCTGTTTTACAGCAGAAAAAATACAAAAAGTCGTGCATAAGTGAACACGGGGTAAAGGAAATATCTTTTTATATTTATATATACTTCAAATAATGCCATGATTGTAACTTTAAAAGGATGAACAATTAAAAAGATACTTCACCAGAAATAACAAAATCTTAAAAGTTGTTCCAAACTGATGGCTTTCTTTCTTCTGTAACTAATGAATTAATAGACACTAATATTTATTAAAACGGAATAGATATTTATTAATTATAACTATTCAAAATAAATAAATATTAATAATTAAAAGTCTACTTCACCTGAAAAATAAATCTTAATTTTGAAAGTTGTTCTAAAATGTCATTTTTATTTACAAAATAATGTACATTTATATTTATCAAAAAATAATAGATGTGTATTAATTAAAACTATTCATAATAAGAAACAATTATTAATTAATTCAAATTAAAAAGAGTAGAAATAAAATCATTTAAAAAAAAGCAAGTCCTTCCAAACCGATTTGACTTTCTTCTGTGACAGAATAATAAAAAAAGTAATAGACATTTATATTTATTAAAAATAACATATTTACTAATTACAACTATTCATAATGAATAAATCAATTATTAACTAAATGATTAAAAAGAATAAATACTTAAACCGAAAATGAAAAAAACTTTAGCCTATCTTGAAAGTCAGTCGAAACCGTCTATGGTCGAAACACATGTAACTTTCTTTTGAATAATGAATAACAGATTAATTAAATAATAGGTATTTATTTTTTATTATCGCTATGATTAATTAAAATTTAACTAGTATTCATTTATTAGAATAAAGAGACAATAATGTATGGGGTAGATTTTGGACTATCATACTATCAGAGCTTTATCTCAGAACACAGAAGCTTTCGTGTGTCACGTGACGGTGACGTCAGTCGCCCTGCGTTACTGTGCGCCACTGATGCAGGGGGATCCATCATGGCGTCGATGCAGGTAAGATCACAGCTGACATCTAACCCTGTTTAATCTATCAATCACTTCTTGATCAGGTGTCGAGTGTGTTGTCTCTGATAGTGTAAATGGTGTTTTTTGGATGCGCCTAATAAGGGGATCGAATATTGCTGTGTTATTTCTGAAATCATAACTTGTCCCCCTCGCTGTTCCTGAGCTGCCAGGGTGAGAATTATCGGTGCTTTGAAAGCAACAGCTGGCGAGCAGGACTCACATAAACTACTGATTTACCACAAACACAGTGAATGTTATGTGTAGAATCAACGCGTTCTTACTTGAACTTTCATGTGTTTGCTATTTTAATTGCTTGAAATCATGATATCAATGTCTACTTATTTTTATCCAGCCTTGCAAGGTTATTTGTGACTGTGCAGACATTGTTATATTTTCATTCAACTTGACTTAATATTATTCAGCATCACGTTTTATGTTGAGTAGAATATTGGAAATTACAAAAAATAGGCAATGTTTTTTGCCACAGTTCTCAGTGGTTATTAGTGCTGTCAAATTGATGAATCGAATCTAACTTAAAAGTTTATATATATACATAAATATACATACATACACATGCATATATATATATATATATATATATATATATATATATATATATGCATATACACACACACACAGAATATATATTTATAAACTTTTGTTTGATGCAATTAATCAATTTGATAGCACTAATATAATATCTACATTCAAATTAATGTACTGAAACTGAATTATAATAGTTTTAAAAAAAATATTATACTGTGATGTTGCTAAGCTCGAATTAGTGCTGTTAAATCGATTAATCACATCTAATATAGATTTTATTTACGTAATATTTGTTTGAAAACATTATACGCACATATATTATATAAACTAAAACCTTTATGTTACATGTGATTGTCTATATGTAATAATATGTTCTTATGACTTAAATTGATTAATGCTTAATTTGAAGAGCTATTTTGGACTGATATATTCCTGGCATATTCTTTAGATTAAGGGGTTTTATTTAATTAAGAACCTCTGCTTTAGATTCTTTTTTTCCCCTTCCTTTCTTTGTTCAATACTGTCTTTCTCTCTATTTCTCAACAGAAAAGGTTACAGAAAGAACTGCTAGCCTTGCAGAATGATCCACCCCCTGGAATGACCCTAAATGAGAAGAGCGTACAGAACACCATCACACAGTAAGGCCAACACTTCCCGACTCTTTGTTTAATCTTATACCCATGTGTGTGATCAAGGTGTACTTATTAACAGGCTAAATTTCTCAAGCCGCCCTGTATCAGGGATCGTCATATTTAAAAGTGAAATATGACTCTTTGCATTACGCTATTGTTGTCTTGTCAGGCCTAGAAAACACTCACCCATTGTGGGCATGTTTTCTAAATTTTAAACAAAACATTTCCCATGTGGTGTTGTCATTTGTAAGGCTGCTGTGCCCAATTTATAGTGATGTCTGCTCTGACTAATCAAAAATTAAAGCTCGAGAGGGTAGTATTGCTGTAACAAACCTTATTGACCTCTTTTTGGCTTGTGCATGGTCGTATCCGTGTCTAGGAATACATAGCAGTCTTTTGAGAAAAACTGTCACAAGACAAAACAGGTGCATCACATTGTTCCAGAAAGGATTACTTATCTGAATCTCAATATAACCAGTCTTGTGCACAGTCTATTTGGAAAACGAGCTGACTTCACATACATTATGTGTTCATATCGTTCTGTGCTGCAGTAATGAGAATAAATGATTGACATAATTACTCGGTTTCAGAAAGCTAAACTTTGACGGCAAAGGGTTATAAATGTATTTTTTTCTTTTACGTAACTCTGGTCGGTATTATGGGAACAAAATGTTATGTGGGTTAGCCTAGCATTTTTATTCAGCTTTGTAGCCTTTGTCTTGGTTCAAGTCTTGTCAAAGAAATGTCAGGTATGAGCTATGCCAAACATGTTTGTCCTGACTAATCAGTGTAATTATGTTTATTGTTGTCCTTCAAGTTTTTTGGAGGATGTTCTCTGTGATGTAGATTTGATTTGAGGGCACTTGTGGTGGGTTGAAACAAGCTCAACCAAATCCAACCTTGGTTGAGGATGCATTTGAACAGTATTACCTGTAGTGATTTTTTGATAACTCGTCTCATCATGGTTACCGATATACAATATAATTCCAAATATTTTAGATAACTCCAATAATTGTGCTGTTTAAATTTCAATCACATATTGGAGGGATGCTCCGATCGATCGGCCGCTGATCGGTATCGATAATCAGTTCTTTGGGTGTATGCATCTCAGCTCCCTAGTTTAGTAGTCAGGGCACTAATTAGGGCGTCTGCCATTAAAGGGCTGTATCAATCGCAAAATCCCTAAAAAAATCCCACAATGCATCTCAAAAACCCGGGAGCATCAATGCTCACTATGCTCCCTTACCGGAAATTATGTCACATTTCTGAAGCGTCAAATCTAAAACGCACTTAATAAATATAATGAAACGCATTAGAAGATTTGTCAAAAAGAACAGGAATTATGGTGCACTCTTGGGGAAATCTTGTTAAAGCCAAAATTTATTGAAAACATTTCATTCTGAATAAAGTGTAGCATCACATTCTTTGACAAGCAAACATTTAACTAATATAAATCTGTGTGGCAGGTGTATACTTGTCTGGCGCCCGAACATTAATGATTGTTTATTTATTTATTTTTTCTTGGGACTGAGAGTCGATGTGAGACTGTTAGTGATCGTCACTGTGGTCTAGCGGTTAGGACTCTGCGTTGCCACGCGGGAGACCCGAGTTTGATTCTCACCTAAGAATTTTTTTTTTTTTTTTCCTTATTGGGCGACCACCGCTACAGTATAAACATAATATGTGCTTCAAATGGTTATTCATATTTGCATTACATTACCATCAAGACAAGGCGATGTAGCTGTTGTGGAAAAAACTAATAAATACCAGTCAAAGCAGCAATCGTTCTCCCCTCTGCTATGTTTAAAGGGGCAGTATGTAATATTGACAGCTAGTGGTTGAAATGGGTACTGCAGTACAAATTAAAATATTGGGGAGAGTTTTTTCCCCGCCCCCACCTCCTTAGACTCGACGCGGGTTGCCAGATTGAGGACACACAACAGGAGTGAGTACAATTGACAATGGAAGGTGAGGAGACTGATGAGGTCATTTATCCACGTTGTAATATGCTCCCGTTCATAGATTTATGTTTTGAGCCAGTTCGTTAGCTGGCTTCCATAACTGGAATACGCTGTGTGTTCTGCCTACTGGCAACCCGGGATGTCGAGATACTATTGGATAAGTTGGCATTCTGGCACAGAATGCACATTTCAAAGTAAAATAACTGGCTGTAGCATTATTTTTCAGAGAAACGAGTTTGTGAACTTATGTCAAAAAATTACATACTGCACCTTTAAAATGTATAATAATAATAAACCTTATTTTAAATAACGCCTTTTAAATGTTTCTTATTAAAGCGCTTTACACAGAAAAGATACAATGTAAAGGTAAAAAGTAAATGCATAAATAAGAGAAATAGAAACATCAAAACAATAAACTAAACGTACTGCAAACATACAATATACAATATGCAAAATATACTAATACACTACAAAATCACATATAAGCAAGTCTAAAAAAGTGTGTTTTAAGCAAGGCAAGTATATTTAAGCAAGCATGTTTAATATCATATGGAAGAGAGTTCCAGAGTTTTGAAGCAAGGGAAGAAAAAGGCCGGTCACCCATAATAGAGCGCAAGCGAGTTGAGGGAACAACTAGTCCCGGTCCCTGTCAAGATTCTAGCAGCTGATTTTTGGACGTATTGCAATTTATTTAGGGTATTTTTCAAGGCCCCTGCAAGCAAAGCATTTCAATAATCAATAGGGGAGAAAACAAATGTTTTGATACATTTTTCTGCCACAGTAAATGATTACATGGTGTGCAACCTTGCAATATTTCTGAGATGAAAAAATTACGTTTTAAATATTCTGGACATGAGGGACACATGTTAAGTAAGCGTCAGAAATCACCCACAAGTTTTTTTTTTACTCCGAGACAGAGCCATCAACATTAAGCATTAAAGATCTGGCTTTACGTAACTGGTGGGTTGAACCAATGATCACAACCTATGTTTTATCTCTGTTCAGGCAAAGACAATTTTTTTATCCTAGAAATGCAGTGTTCAAGAAAAAAAACAGCCACATGATCACCCGGTTTTGAGTGAATGTAAATCTGGGTGTCATCTCCATACAAGTGAATCTTAAGTCCAAGAGATGTTAGGAGCTGACCAAGAGGAAAAATATACATGTTAAAAAGTAATGGACTCAGTCTCGACCCCAGGGGAACACCAAATTTGATTGAGCTAATTTTGGACTTGTGTCCACCCATGGCAGCAAACTGCCTACGGTCTGAAAGGTAAGACTAAAACCAGTTTAATGCAGTGTAGCCAAACACAGATTCCATACGAGTGAGTAATCTGGAATGATTGACAGTGTCAAAAGCCGCACTGAACCCAAATTTGCAAAACCCAGATTGAAGGGGCTCGAACAAATTATTTGGTGTAAGATGAGTATACATTTGGGATGGTACAGTTCACTCGAATTTTGGCGGAGAAGTGGAGATTAGAAATGGGATGATAATTATTGAAATTGTCCAAATCGACATTAGTCTTTTTTTGGTACAGGTGTAAAGGCAGTCATTTTAAAAGCTGCTGGCACCACACCAGAGCGTAGAGAGTTGTTTAAAATACTCAAAACAACAGAGCTTACAGCGGCAAAACATGCTTTAAACAAACAAGTTGGTACAGGATCAACTATTGAGGTGGCAGCCTTCATTTGTGAAACTTCTTTGCCCAGATAGATCAAATCAAGTGTGAAGAAGTTCTGAGAGCAAGTAAATGTGCCTTATCAATCTTGGAGCTGAGAAAATCATCACAGAGATTAGCAACGGGTTTTTTGGAAGACCTGTTACCTTTAAGCAGTCTGTTAATGAGTTGAAACAACTGTCTGGGATTACTTTGATTATTAACAATTATCAGCAAAAAATATTGGGACCTTAGGGATGCAATCTCTGCCTTATATACATTTAAGTGGTCCATTTAACTTGGTGATGTACATTATGGCACTGCCAACTCTGGTATAAAAATTATTTCAGAGTTTCCCATTATTAAATACAACTTGAGAGGGGGGTTCATGTCCAATTTCCGAATAGGAAATATTTCCTTGGCATTAAAACCCATTAATCTAAAGAAATGCTATAATATATCAGTCAGAAATAGTACTTTAAATTTAAAATGAAAAAGTCATATGAGATATATTATTACTTTTCGAGCAATGGAATATCTCATTACAATATTAAAAAATATGTGTGTGTAATTCTGATATGAGGGCAGCATTAGTTTGAAGCGCTTTATGTAAAGCATCTCTCATCTTTAAGACAACATAGATAGTGCACTTATCCGCCACCAGCTCAATTTGTGTCCTTCATTAATTTTTAGATGTGGTCGCAGCCTTAATGTACATCGATATAAACGATATTGTCCAATCCTAAGGGAAAACTTTGAAATTACGTTCCACACACACAGAAGTTCGCTACACGTGTACTGAATGGAAAGACCTGCACCGATCATTTTCAGTACAATTACACCCCTACTATCTATAATGGCATCTTCTCTCATGTGAAGTAATGTTCCATTCAACTAAGGCAGAAATGTGAGCTCCTGTGCCGACGCAGCACTGATGGTCCAGGAATATTTTCACTTTGTCTCCGGAATGTTCTCACTCTTCTGTAAACAAACAGCTGCGGTTGATATGATAATGCTGTGGCAGGAAAATGGCATTGTGGATGTCACTTTATCTGACGCTGCAGTTACTTGCAAGAATTTTCTGTTTTCGTTTTTTCTGACATTGATATTGTAAACTTAAGTGTATGCTCGTACTAGGGGTGTGCTTCTACTAAATTAACTTGTGATTCATTAATTAAATATGGTTAAATCTGTTAATAATATATTTTTAAATGCATATATATATATATATTTATTTGTTACATTTTAGGCTAACATGTCAACATGAGAAATTATCTCATTATATAATGTGGGGCATTTGTGTTCCCAAAAACTGAAGTTCATTCATTTAACCAAATTTATATCGCCCTTTGTGCCAGATGTTTCCTTCAGTGATATCAGGCCTTGGATGCTAGTAATCTCAGTGTGAGATGCATAGGAATTAGTGAAGGACACACATGTGAGCAGAGCACAAAGTGATATTATATCCCAGTGTGTCCCATGTAGTCAGGAAAATCACCTCCCTCTTTAGTTCTCTGTCCATTTTCACTCTCACTTAAATACCTTTGTTACTAGGAAAGGAAGGCTTGTCAAATTGCTCTCTATAAGTTTTTAATAGCCAAAATGACTGAAAATTGACCTGAATATCCCAGAGCGGCTTGGGTCAAGGATTTTCTGCCAGAAAGAGCCATCATCTGTTTGACCTCTGACATAGTGGTGCTTCCCTTATTGTTTAGTTCTGGATATTTAATGGTTGTCTTGTCTTTCATTGCTCATTATTTTGCTACTTCCTGTCTCTCTCTTTTTATGGTTGAAGTTAAACACTCTGCTCGTGGCAATTTCCGATACGGATAACCAAATGTAATGAATAATTTTTGCTGTGCATGTGTGTGACACGTGAACATAGAGCAGGATAGAGTTCAAGCAGGGGAGGGAAACAGTCAATGTGTGTAACAACATCAGATTGATCAGAGATGCATCAGAAGAAGGAAGACAGATGGCATCAAATACAACATTTTACATGTATGCCATGTGATACTGTAAACAGATTACCATAGTAGAGACTTCCACATCACTGTAACTCACCCTTGTACAGGTCAACTGCAGTATAGATTCAGTCATATGGCACAGTGAGAACATTACTGTATTGTCATGAGGTTTTGTGCTAGAACAGAGTTTGCTGGCAGTTTCATAACTTCATCACACCTTTTGATAACACACTGAATAGATACTATTACAAACATTAGGATTTTATGTTACGTAAGTTAGGTAATGGTATTTTCTAATGTGGCATCTGTAGCCTGTATTACTGTAATTATTTCAGCAACAAGTGTGATATGTATTTTGCTTTGTTTGCTATTAAATTAACTGATTGTTAAAAGTACTAAATTGAAAGAAGATCGTACTGTTGTGTTTTGGTAATTAAACCAAATGTTCTCATTACATATGGCAAAAATCTTGTGTTTGAACTTTGAAACAATAGTTATGTGGACTGAAATGTGTATAACTTTTATGAAAGCATGGGGATCAGGTTTTGAAAGAATGACTACCATAAGTGTAATCAGTTTAAATTTTTTTTACTAAGAGTTTTGAAAATGTACACCTGAAGTACCAAAGCGAATAAAAAAAAAAAAACTGTAATGTCTTTCTATTTCTCTTTACAGATGGATTGTGGATATGGAAGGAGCATCTGGTACTCTTTATGAAGGGGAGAAATTTCAGCTTCTATTTAAATTTAGTGGTCGTTATCCCTTTGACTCGCCTCAGGTAATTCTAAATATTTTTATTAACTTCTAAATAAAGTGTATTTAATATAGTCAATATATATATTTTTAGAATATATTTTTAATTGCAAAATTAATAGGAATGTAAGATTAAAAAAAAAAAATTTGTTTGCCAAATTTCTGGCCAGTGTTATTTATATACTATTATAGTTTTTATTAACATTTTCAATTCGCTTTTATTTTTTATATTTTCAGTTTTCATTTAATAGTTTAGTAGTGCTCATGTATAACTTTTTTTTTTTTGTTTAAAATATTTGTAAATGGTTTATTTAAATTTTAGTTTTAGTGGTCGTTTTAATATTTTAACCTAAACTTATTTCATTTAAAAATTAATTTAGGTTTTTTTTTCATCTAATATTTATATTTTACATATTTAAGCTTTAAGTTAACAAAAATAATTTTAGTTTTAGACAACAGTAACACTGGTTTTCCATCTACCATTTTATTATATTTCTGTATGTAGGCAGAGACAAATCATATACACAAGCGCGATCGCTCATGGTAACATTAACTTCTCCTCCATTTGCTTACACTCAACTACAATCACTCGCAGTAGGCGGATCACATGTACCTGCTCATTTGCATAAAACTTGCTATACTCACTTTAATATTCATTTGTAGTATAGCGTATATTATAGGGTCAACTAAAGTCTGTTTTGCACCTACAACAGTAAAATAATAGGATCAATTTGCACAAGATTGAGCTTGTAGACTGCGGATTTAAAGGCTACATTTGAGGGGATTAGCTCTGATCTTATTTTACATATCAGTCCCACTATAAATAACAGACTGGTATAGACCAAATTAGATAAACACGCTCACACGCCACTTTAGAGTTAAGAACTGCATGACTCTATTGAGGCAGGGACTGTTATAGTCGAAAAAAATGCATTAGAACAAGTGACAGAAATGCTGTTGATGGTTTAGAGCCGATACAAAGTCTAAATGGAGCAAAGGTAAGTGTATGTCTTAGTGAATATTTTTAGTCAAATGACTTTTACATGTGATAAAGGAAGGAAGCACTTAAGATTAAAAGTGACTGATGAACATCCTTTTTGTTGCTGAAGTAGCCCTAGCAGAGTTTGTGTGCATTAAGTGCATTTAATCGGAAGTGAGACACTGGCTGTATTATGATCGCGAGTGCTCTATGCTTTTTCGTATGTAAGTCCGGATCTGGCGCCGGCTTCTCATTCAGCCGGCTGTCTCTGTCTCCACCTCCTAATCTAGCGGCCTCATGCCAATTGTGAGGACTAAGCACCGGCTTATGGTTTAAAGGGATAGTTCACCCCAAAATTAACATTCTGTCATCATTTGCTCGTCCTTGTGTTGTTTCAAATCCAAATGACTTTCTTTGTTATGTGGAACACAAAAGGAAAAGTTTTGAAGAATTTCCATGCTGCTCTTTTCCATAAGGTGAATGTGGACTGAAGCTCTCAAGCTCTGAAAGCATCATAATATTATAGTCTATACTAAATGCACTACATTTCAAGTAGTCTGAATTTATATAATAGCTTTGTAGGAAGAACAGGTCAAAATTTAAGTTATTCATGGAAAATATTGCTTGACCACCATAGTCAAGTCAAGTCACCTTTATTTATCTAGCGCTTTATACAATACAGTTTGTTTCAAAGCAGCTTCTCAGTGATGAACAGAAAAATAACAATTAATGATGCAAACTTCATCAAATATGAAACATTTTAAATTCTGCTGTAAAGCAGCTGTACAGAAGACAATAGTGTCATTATTCAGCTGAAGTCTGAACTTCAGTGTTGATTCA
Organism: Gila orcuttii; assembly: GCA_026230005.1. Classification (NCBI taxonomy): domain Eukaryota; kingdom Metazoa; phylum Chordata; class Actinopteri; order Cypriniformes; family Leuciscidae; genus Gila; species Gila orcuttii. The sequence continues at coordinate 19,585,722 of JAPDVR010000023.1, read as the reverse complement.
GTTCAATGACTGTGTAAAGTTCATTATGAAATTAGTTTAATTCACCTGTAAGCAGAAGACTATAGTGTTGTTATTCTCAGTTCAAGCACACATGGTCATAAAGTGTACCATATTGAAAGATTTTTTTTCTGTTGTGTTTTGACAGGTAATGTTCACAGGAGACAATATACCTGTCCATCCCCATGTTTATAGCAATGGCCACATCTGCCTGTCCATCTTAACAGAGGATTGGTCACCAGCTCTTTCGGTGCAGTCTGTTTGTCTTAGCATTATTAGCATGCTGTCTAGCTGCAAAGAGAAGGTAAGTGTCTCACGTCACAATGCAATTGTTTTCTTGATGTGTACTTGTGCTGCACAATTCTGGATAAATTGAGAATCACAGTTTAAAATAGAGATCACGGTTCTTGTTAATTGCTACAGTTAAAAAAAGTATGTTCTATATGGTATGAATGTGTGTAGTATAAATGAAATTCGGACATGCTACACCCGCCATGTTGTCACTGTCATGTGACTTGCGGCTACAGTTGTGATGCTTCACCTTTTTTCACAAGTCCTCTCCCGTGGCCTCATGGGATAGGAAAGTGTCCATCAAATGTACTCTTCAGAATCTCGCCGGAAGTAGTAGGTCATCCAGGGACTTCACCTACTGTTTTTTTTTATTAATACTACGAATTCGGACATGCTTTTTCTACTCTGTTCACATACTGGTTTTTTTTGCCTACCATATAGTATGGAAGCATATTCATAATCTCTTGGATGAATGTTTCAATAGCCCTATTCGCACGGGATAAGTACTATCTGGGGACCTCGTGTGATTTAAAAATTACCCCCCACATCTGAATTTCATGTGGCGCATTCGCACGGGATAACCGAAGCCTGTGATTTTACTCAAATTTACAGACTTATCTCCCGGATATAACGTCAATAGGCTATTGCTTGGAAATGTCTTTTCGTTATAGGTCTAGCTGTATGATATGACATAAACAGAATAAAGTTCCTTACCGCATGCTGCTATACATGTCATTCATCTCCATCTAATCATTCTTTTTGTTTTTGCTCTTCTGATGATTTTCAGCTTTCACTTTCTGCTAATTGTGTAGTTGTGTATAGCGATATGACCCAGCACCCAAAATACTATCAAAACACTCCAAACCAGCCTCCATTCTTTGCAAAAGATGGATAAAAAGGTGCACATGAAACAAAAACCTTGAAAAAATGATATACGATCTGGCCAAATCACAGAGATGTCGATTCGCACGGGACTAATATTATCACAGAACCTCGGTGTTTGGCGAAATATAGTAGGTAATTTGCGGGGGAATTTTTACTTTACAAATTACAGACATGGCCGATTCGCACGGGATAAAGATCTCAGACAAACTCCGCAATTATTACAAATGACTAGAGGTCATCAGGTAATACTTATCCCGTGCGAATAGGGATAATGACAAATACATGTTTTTAACTTGTCGCCATCTACAGGTGTAATATAATTGATACAATCTTTATTTGAAGCATCAAATTACTTTTAAAAGGTGGTTTCCTCTATTTTGATCACTAACGTAGATATCAGTGTTTATATTTTGTATCTCTTTGGATTCTAAAGTTACAGTGCAGATGAATGTGTAAAGATAGCACACTTAGATTCTAATATGGGACATATTAGACCGATATGTTTGTTCATTAGTTACAATAGTAAGACATTAACTGCATCAGACAGCTATATTTGGTGCCTTTCTGAATCAATGGCTTACTTATTATAGTACTTACTTAAATGTGTCTTAACGCTGACTTTTTGAGAGTTTATACAACCTTCGTGACAGGAGAGGAAAACAGTCGAACCTTAAGCATTTATAATCTGTTCAATTTACACCCACTTATTCAGACATTAATGACATTTTCTTAACAAAATGTAAAAGAAACTCCAAAAAGCTTAAAAGCTTCATACATTTGCATTGATATTTGCAAACATTGTCTCCATAAACTAGTTTCATGGTATGTAGTATATACACTACCGTTCAAAAGGAGATTTTATTTTTTATTTTTTAAGAAATTAATACATTTATACTGCAAGGATGCATTAAATTTATTAAAATTGACAGTAAAGACATTTATAAAGTTGCAAAAGTTTTCCATTTTAAATAAATGTTGTTCTTTTTTACTTTTTTTTATTCATTACAGACTGTATTCATTCAAACTGTAGCACAGTTTCCACAAAATTAAGCAGCACAACTGTTTTCAACATTGCTAATCATAAATGTTTCTTGAAAACCAAATCAGCATATTAGAATGATTTCTGAAGGATCACGGGACACTAAAGACTGAAGTAATAATGCTGAAAATTCAGCTTTGGGGAGTAAATCACATTTTAAAATGCATTAAAATATAAAAAGTTATTTTAAACAAAAAATATATCACAATATTACTGTTTTCACTGTATTTTTGATCAAATAAATGCAGCTTTAGTGAGCATAAGAGATTACTTTCAAAAAACTTAAAAAAGCATGCCGTCCCCAAACCTGAATGGTAGTTTATATAAAAATATATTTATTATAATTATTTTTATTTATTTATGCTTTTTTCTGTACAGAGGCGGCCACCTGATAACTCCTTTTATGTACGGACATGTAATAAAAATCCAAAGAAGACAAAATGGTGGTATCATGGTAAGAACTAAAGTTTTATTTGAAAATTGTTAAAACATTTCTAGTGAAAGTGCATTTTAAATGTATATAAAATATGCCTTTTTTTCACAGATGATACCTGTTAATATGAACTTTCTAGAACTCCCGGAGGGAAGAAGTCCTACTGACCGATAAAAGCACTTTTTTTTTTTTAAATCATATGGTCTCTGAACTTTAACCTTGGACTCAGACTCAAACTCAAGCATGGACTCAGACCACAAACATGGGAGATGATGTCAGCTGTGTTACCGGTAACCAGTTGGATGCATGTTTAGGGAGAAAAATCGATGAAGAATGGAAATAAATTTTAGAGAGGATTGAAACGGACCCATCGTTTGTTTGGTGTGGAGAAATTTAAATTTATCCAGGAAGAATTAATTTTTTTCATAGTGAGATTATTGTTGTCTTGGATCACACATGTTGCTTTTCTGTTTTGCCATTGGTATATTTTAAGGTCCATGTGTCACGTGCAATAACAAGAACGGGTGCATAGCAAGGCCAATAATGAGAAATCCAAATCATATTGTAGAAATCCAAAACAAATCTGGAAAAGATTGTAATGTCCCTTAGATTTTCTATTCCTACTGAAATTATTTGCACTGTGAAACAATCTAAGAAAAAGAAAAGAACAGTTTATTGTTATGCAGACATACAGTTCTAATGATAGCGAGCCACTCCAGCAGGGAGAATTTGGATGCTCCACTGTAAATAGTTTAATTTAAGAACGGTACAGTTTTATCTCATTCATCTCCAGTTCAGACATCACTGCAAATGGCGGTTTCATTGTCACATGCTTTTTGGGACTATATTTGGTCTGTATGAGCATTACAACCAACCTTGACCATCCATGAACTCATATTTACCTCTACTAAGTCATATGGGATGGAACCATGTTTAGTTTTGGCATTAAAGCTAAGCTAGGTAACCCAATATATTGAATGTTGGCAAGAAAGTTCTGTATTCTTATTTGTATAAAATGTTTTGTATTGAGATGTAAGCTCAAATCTCTTTAATCTATTCCATCTTAAAATTTTCTTCCTTGTTTTCTTCCACATTTTTGGTCATGCTTTTACTTTTTTGTGCAAGTAATGAAAAAGAGTTGAAGAATGGCAGTATGTTTGGGAGTGTATGTCTTATTTAATTCTGGGTACTTTATTCTCTGTAACCTGGAAGTTATTGTGGTTTGTATATTCTCAAGATGTTGATTATCCTGGTCATACTTGTCTGGCTCAGGTAATTCTTTTCAAGAAAAAAAAATCACAAATATTCCTAAATATTTTCCATTCGATTATATTTTCCCTTAAAGGACTGTTACATAGTTTAATAAAAATGTATGCTTAATATTACTCTTAAAAGTGATATTAACTAAACTGGCAGCATGGTCTACATGTAGATAGACAAATAATATAATTGCAGAGCACATATTTGATCATGTTTGGATCCTGCACTTTTTCCACAAATTATTTCTCCAAAAATTAGTGTTACTAGGGTCAAAGATTATCAGTAGTTTGGCATTTGTCATCTATAATAATAATACTAAAGAAAATCTTCTGTCCCCAACAGTTATATATGTTTGATGTTAATGTTTTATTTCACACTATGGATTATCTTCATACACCCCAAAGATGTGTTTTTTTAGCCATTTATTTAGAAATACTTGAATATTCCAAACCTGGTTGGCTTGTCTTCTTTTCCATTGTCTGTGATACTTCCAAGTGAATGTGTTGGAGTAGAAAAAAAATGGAGATGGCCATGATTCTTCCCTCTGCACACAATATCAGGATACTTTATTTTGTGTTACACATGTAATTGTCCTTACTACTGAAAGAAAATGTGTGACAATAGGGCTAAACTTGAATGTGTGATTGGTGGTTGAGAATTATATTGGTATTATATTGAACACCTGTCATCGTTTGAAAGGAAGCCAATAAATGTACACGGTTAAGTAGACTTGGGTATCTAAACTTTTTTAAAATTTTTTTTTTTTTTATGAAAGGTTCTAACCAAATTTTGGGTTGCAAGTTATAAGATATAATAGGAGTTATTGTTTTTCTTATTCTTTTTTGGTATGTACAAATTATGTAAGTTGTGCCCGTTAATTTAAAAATAAAAATACAGGTTTTGAGTGAGTCTTTATCATTTACTCTCTGCATCACTTTTATATACAATATATATATATATATATAACGGTACTTGTCTGACTGCATTGTGCCAAGTGTAAAGTTTGGTGGAAGGGGGATTATGGTGTGGGGTTGTTTTTCAGGGGTTGGGCTTGGCCCCTTAGTTACAGTGAAAGGAACTCTTAATGCCTCAGCATAAGACATTTTGGAAAATTTCATGCTCCCAACGTTGTGTGAACAGTTTGTGGATGGCCCCTTCCTGTTCCAACATGACTGCGCACCAGTGCACAAAGCAAGGTCCATAAAGACATTGATGAGCGAGTTTGGTGTGGAGGAACTTGACTGGCCTGCACAGAGTCCAGATAGAACACCTTTGGGATGAATTAGAGCGGAGACAGCGAGCCAGGCCTTCTCATCCAACATCAGTACCTGACCTCACAAATGTGCTTCTAGAAGAATAGTCAAAAATCCCCATAAACACACTCTTAAACCTTGTGGAAAGCCTTCCCAGAAGAGTTGAAGCTGTTATAGCTGCAAAGGGTGGGCCAACTCCATATTAAACCCTACGGATTAAAGTGGGATGTTAAAGTTCATGTGCATAAAGGCAGGTGGTGTAATCTTAAACCTGGTGTGGTGGTATGGGTAGTTTTAAGAGTGGGTTAAGGTGTAAGGGAAGGGGCAACAGTGTAATTACAAGTGTAATTACATGAATTAATTACAGCTGTAATTACATGCAGGTATTTTCAAAATATAGTACAATGTAAAAACATGTATGTACACAATAAGTCAGTTGTATCAAATTATTAATTTCAATGTAAGTACATGGTAAGCCACTTAATATAAAGTGGGACCTATATATATATATATATATATATATATATACATATAATGTACTTGTATGTATGTATACAATCCAGCACTTCATCACAACTTCAGCTGGGTTCGTCAACCATAACTCCGTCTAGGACAGTCAGGAACTTTGGAGTTGTGATTGACGATCAGTTAAACTTCACAGACCACATTGCTAGAACTGCCCCATCCTGCAGATTTGCATAGGAGGATCAGGCAGGCCCTTCATATCGGAGAATGCTACACGACTCCTTTTCCAAGCTCTTGTTCTATCCAGAATGGACTATTGTAAATGCTCTCTTAGCAGTCCTTCCAGCATCAACTGTCAAACCTCAGAAACTCTGAAAGAGTGGTCTTTAACACATCACACCTCTCCTCATAAAATTGCACTAGTTGCAATTGCCGTTCACATCAAATTCAAGGTACTGATGTTTGCAGAACAGAACAACCACTGGCTCTGCACCCCTATATCTTAACTCATTACTTCAGACCAACATTACTTCAGACCATTACTTCGGACCAACCAGAAGCTTGCGTTCTGCAAGCGGATGTGGTACCATCCCAAAGAGGCACAACATCTATTTCACAGACCTTAACCTGTCCTGGACTGTCCGCTGGTGGAATGAGCTGCCTAACTCAACCCGAGCTGCTGAGTCTTTAGCCATTTTCAAGATTCTACTAAAGACGCATCTCTTTTGCCAACATTTGACTCAATAATACTAACACTTATTATTCTATATTTATTTTATTTTAACAGTATTATTTTAACAATATTGTTGCCCTATTGTTGATTTGTCTGCTTCTATTACTCTCTTCATTTGTAGGCCTAAGTCGCTTTGGATAAAAGTGCTAAATTATTAAATGTAATGTAAATATGTAATAATTATAAATATATAATTATGCTATAATAATAATAATAATTAAAATTATATGTAATTATTATTTAAAAAAAAAAGTATGATTCATAAACTGTTTTGGGGGACCAAAAAATTTCCCTGTAAGGAAACAGCTTATGAATATACTAAATGTTTTTTTTTTTTTAAATCATTGTCTATATAAAAATAACCATTTATTAAACAGAAATCTTTTGTAACATTATACATGTTTTCACTGTCACTTTTGATCAATGTAAAACACACACACACACACACACACACACACACACACACACACACACACACACACACACACACACACACACACACACACACACACACACACACACACACACACACACACACACACACACACACACACACACACGAGCGTATTAAACTCGTTTTAAAAAGGCATATAGTGTGGTATTTAAATGTACAGAGCCTGAATTCATCCCTAGTCGGAATCAGGAAGCCGGACTGTACCATCTGTGCAACAGGGGAGGGGTGCACTCTTTTCGCTGTCCTCAAAGAACTAAATACAAAAATGACCAAAACTGTGCTAATTATAAGCTTAAACACATACAATTCAAAAAGTAGTGCTATGACGTCGTCATATTTGACTATTTCTGGGAAAAAACGTGGTATTAATATGTTGGTTTGGTCCTGGTACCATCAGTTCTCTTTAGTGTTTGCCAATGTTGGAGGTGTAACTGGGGTCTGGCCCTGGACGAAGGTAAACTATTATTATTGAATGCGTTATGGTTTGAAGAAGCGATGAATTCAGAATTGCACTCGAAACTGCGCTCTGTCGTTTGGTTGTTTAGCGGCAGCTCAGGCAGTGTGCATCGATGAGATGTGAGGGGTATTTAGTCGTTCAGCCATGATGTCTGCACATTCCCAGCTGAGTTCAGACCGGTGGCCTGTGTGCTGGAAAGGAAGGTTGTGTTTCAAAATCCAGATTAGGGTTTGAGACAGCCCTAGCCTAGTTTATGTTACTGTTTAAGGAAATATAACACATCCTAGCATCGTGTCTTGTTAATTATAACAGACCTTAGAAAATGACAACCTCAGTGAGTGCATAGTGAGACAACTGGGAAAGAGAGTGACCTCACTTTTGAGAGTCAGGTTTACAAAGAAAGCTGTCTTCTGATTCTCTGCTCTAATAATGTCCAGGATCAGGATGGATCCTAGTGGTCAAATGTCACTCCACTGTCTTGATGCTGACTTGCTTCCAGTCCGTCATTTGTCACACTGGGTTTGTTTGTTTAAGGATGGATGTCATGCAGTGATAGCATTTGATGTTATTGTAGTGTGAAGATGTATAGTACATTATGGAAATATACGGGGTAACGCGTTAAAGGGTGGTTTCCAAAGCCCATGGAAGTGATAAAAATAGTAAAGTTTATTGTGAAAGTCACTGATATTTATTTAGTAAATTTAGTTTTCCTAGCACACCTATAAAATGCCTAGAATTTGGTCTTTTCATTCACTATTAACTTTTTTTCATTTTCATTATTAGCATTTTCATTCATAATTGTTTCTGGAGCTGATAGTATATCCACTACATTTCTCTTAAATACAGAAGTGTTATTTTAGTATTATTTATATGCTATTAGTATGTATTAATATTTTTTTAATTAGCCTTTATTTATGCTATATATTTTCAGTTAGCATTTTCATGTTAGTTTAAAGGGTTAGGTCACCCAAATATGAAAATTCTGTCATCGTTTGCTCCAAGTTGTTCCAAACATTTCTTTCTTCTGCTGAACACAAATGAAGATCTTTTTGATGAAATCTGAGAGCTTTCTGTCCCTCTATTTACAGCTACACAACTGACACTTTGACGCTTCAAAAAGTTCATAAAGATTTTGTAAAACTAATCCATATGAATTGAGCGGTTTAGTCCAAATTTTCTGAAGAGACTCGATTGTTTTATATGATAAACAGATTTAATTTAGGTTAAACTTTTTATTCACATATAATCATTGATCAGCGAACAAAAACAGAAGCTCAGCTGAACCTGTTTGTTGCGCGAGAACAAACCTCTTGCAGAAGTTCAAACGTGCTGCGTAACATGAGAATGAACCTCTTTGGTTCTTGCTGAAGCTCAAACGTGCTGCGTAACACAAGAATGAACCTCATTGGTTCTTGCTGAAGCTCACACGTGCTGCGTAACACAAGAATGAACCTCATTGGTTCTTGCTGAAGCTCACACGTGCTGCGTAACACAAGAATGAACCTCATTGGTTCTTGCTGAAGCTCACACGTGATGCGTAACATGAGAATGAACCTCATTGGTTCTTGCTGAAGCTCAAATGTGATGCGTAACATGAGAATGAACCTCATTGGTTCTTGCTGAAGCTCACACGTGCTGCGTAACATGAGAATGAACCTCATTGGTTCTTGCTGAAGCTCACACGTGCTGCGTAACACAAGAATGAACCTCATTGGTTCTTGCTGAAGCTCAAACGTGCTGCGTAACACAAGAATGAACCTCATTGGTTCTTGCTGAAGCTCACACGTGCTGCGTAACACAAGAATGAACCTCATTGGTTCTTGCTGAAGCTCACACGTGATGCGTAACATGAGAATGAACCTCATTGGTTCTTGCTGAAGCTCAAATGTGATGCGTAACACACGAGAATGAACCTTATTGGTTCTTGCTGAAGCTCAAATGTGCTGCGTAACATGAGAATGAACCTCATTGGTTCTTGCTGAAGCTCACACGTGATGCATAACACACGAGAATGAACCTCATTGGTTCTTGCTGAAGCTCACACGTGCTGCGTAACATGAGAATGAACCTCATTGGTTCTCACACGTCAAGTGAACCTGCTTGAGCTTCTGTTTACCACAGCTGATGAGTTGATGAATGTTTATATGTGAATAAAAGCCTAAGTTTAGTCTGTTCATAATATAAAGCGATCGTGTCTCTTTAGAAAATTTAGGACTAAACCGCTCGATTTATACGGGTTAGTTTTACGATCTCTTTATGAACTTTTGGAAGTGTCAAAGTGTCTGTAGGGACAGAAAGCTCTCAGATTTCATCAAAAATATCTTCATTTGTGTTCCGTAGATGAACGAAAGTCTTACGGGTTTGGAACGACATGAGGGTGAAGTAATTAATGACAGAATTAACTTTTTTGGATGAACTAAGCCTATAAGGCTTAGCTAGTCATTTTATGTAACTTAAATCATTTTTTCTATTTAGCTTAAATTTATTATGTTTTTCATGTTATATTTATATTTAATTTCTGCTTTGTCAATGTCAAAAATTCTTTTTAAAAGTTGTAGTCTTAGGTTTAGTTAACAACAACACTGAAATAATCATATTTTACAATGATCGTATCCGTTTTAGTAGTTGTTTAGTTTGAATACACCCCTATGAATTGAAAGTCATGCTGATAGTTTCTGAGCCACTTTTCTTCACCAAAGCAGTGATTGTCACTGCAGTCCCTTTGTTTGACATTTACTTAGACATAATACTGATCTGACAGCCTGCCAATACATGAGATATTGTCTGACGGAGTTAACTTTGAGTTAAATAAGATACAGACTTGTTTGTTTTAAAAAATAGTGTGCTTGGCTTATCCAGTTTTAAATGATTTTATGGCCTTGACCTCGTCTGTCCTATAATGGACTTGAAAGGGCTTTTGACTTGAAACCTACAATCAGTCGACATAGTTGATGTTGAGAAAGATTGTTTCATGTTAAATCATGTTGTTTTAACAGCGATAGAGCATGGCTCAAGTGAAAGTGCAGACCTCAGCCCCCTTGTCTGGACCTGGCCTGACCGCCGTGGTGCCCGCTGTGGCCATGCCCAGCCCAGGAGCTCTGGGTCTGCAGCCCACCATCAATGGCACAGTGCCAGCCACAACGCCCACCTGCCCCAGCCCTGCCTCTGGCTTTGTGGACTCCACTGTACCATCCAGCCCAACAGGTACCAGGATGCTGAGTGCAAACAAATCTGATGCATTTTGCCTTTTTAGTCAAAGTACCTTTAAAGGCCCCGATACACTCACGGCAAAATTCTTTTTCATTCTTAGCTTAGGGGTACAACAAAATATGAAATACGTGGGCAGCGATATATTGCAAGCGAATATCCCGACGACGCCCACACTGCTGAGAACGACATTTAGATTAATGTAAATATGAGATGCCGTCGTGCTTTCCTCTCAATAACAAAATAAACACACAAAATTAGAAAATAACAAGCACTTTTAAAAAGGAAAGCATTGGAAAAGCATCTGATCAAACCACTGTGGATGTGTTTGCACGCGCTCTGCAATTCGGCACTCCAGTAAAGTCACGTCACGTTTATTTATATAGCACTTTATACAATAGATTGCTTAAAAGCACGAAGCTTTACTGTAGTAAACATGAAAAACAGTGTCAGTGTCTCATTTAATCAGAAGTACAACTTCATTTTCTACTCTAAAGGGACTTTCCCGTGTGTTCGTGTTTGTACCCGTGGACGTCTGATCTCTATGGACTCAACAGAACAAATAAACTAGAGAATATTTCCATGTGGAAGAAGGCAGAGCCTCAGCACACCTATTATGTAATTGCTACGGACCAATGGGAGTTCAAAGGCGTTTACCAGCCAGAGTGAACTTTTCCGGAAAGTTAGCTTTGGCAAGCTGTTTCGAACATCGTTTTGGCCTGATATTGTTCGAAATGATGTCATATCAGTTTGTTCTTCGATTCGATCTCGCTTTGAAGAATATCGGGGCCTTTAAAGGGTTAGTTCACTTCATAATTAAAATTTCCTTATAATTTACTCACTCCCATGTCATCCAAGATGTTCATGTCTTTCTTTCTTCAGTCAAAAATAAATTAAAGGTACAATATGTAAGAATTTTGCAGTAAAATATCCAAAAACCACTAGGCCAATGTTATACATTTTGTTTAGTCGATTACTTACAATATCCCAAATATTTCCAACCATTTGTAAATCGTGAGAAAATTGCGATTTTAACCAAGGAAACGGGACGTGTGAGCAGGGGTGAGGAGTCGCCAGTCAATGACTTCATATCCGCGTTACCCTTGGTTTCCGCCAGGTTTGACCTCGCACTGCCATAGTAACCATGGCGACAGACGTGGACAACTGGGTTATGCCCGTTATGGCTAGCAGGACGCTCACGCTGTTGTTGTTTTGTTCAAACATTATGGACCATGGCTAGCAGACTTTGAGACAAAAAAAGGACTAAAACGAAGATCAGCATCTTTCGAGATGCCGAGAGCTCCACGTCCGCGACTAACTTCGACTTGACAGAGACGCGAGTGTTGCATGTACTTTATTAGACCGGTGAGCAAATGTACATAAAACTAATCAATGTTACTTAAAACTAATGAAATGTTAGAATATGATCTGTATGTTATTCTAATGTTGATCTAGCTTAGTTAGTCTCATACAGCCAACAAACAACCTAACTAGCAACATTCAACACACTCAAATTCAGTTTAGTGTGATAGTGTAACTGTTAGAGCAAGTGAAACAGCGCTGCGTTATCTCAAGTTTAATTCGTCTAATAAACTGACCTGTGTGAGTATTAATTCAGCACTTGCGTGTAGTTCGGTAGAATGAAATGTCCTTATTCCTTTATATCCGCGGGACTCACGTTGTGTGTGGCGCTGGTATACGTCTAGCAATCGCGCCCTGCTTCATACCACAGTCATGTTAAAAATATCAATGTATTCACTCATCTATAAAAGATCCATCAGCTTGACGACAAGATCCATAATTCAGCTTAATGTGGAATATACGTCATCAATATACACCTTTGTTATTGTAAGAGGTTAGCGACCCCTGGTGGCGAAAAAATCCTGCATATTGTACCTTTAAGGTTTTTGAGGAAAACATTCGAGGATTTTTCTCCATATAGTGGACTCCAATGGGAACCAACAGGTTGAAGGTCCAAATTGCAGTTTCAATGCAGCTTCAAAAGGCTCTACACGATCCCAGCAGAGGAATTATCTAGCGAAATGATCCGTCATTTTCAATTTAAAAATAAATAAATATATATATACTTTTTAACCATAAATGCTTGTCTTGCACGCCCACGACTGCACACATTACGTAATCACGTTGGAAAGGTCAGGTGGTAACCTGACGTAGGTGGAATATGTAGGGTAGGGCGAAAAACTCCATCTCATTTTCTCCTCCAACTTCAAAATCGTCCGACATCATTGTTTTACCCTTTTTTGGTTTGTTTTGTAAAGGGTGTTTGAGTCTTTGCACTTTGCTTTGTAAACACTAGGTCCTTACTCCTGCCTACGTCACGCGTGACCTTTCAATGTGATGTGGCACATCGCAGCTAGTGCAAGACGTATTTTATATATACAAAAAGTATATAAATGTTTATTTATTTTTTAGAAAATGACAGATTGTTGCCCTAGATAAGACACTTATTCCTCGGCTGAGATAGTGTAGAGCCTTTTGAAGCTGCATTGAAACTGTAATTTGGACCTTCAACCCATTGGTTCCCATTGAAGTCCACTATATGGAGAAAAATCCTGGAATGTTTTCCTCAAAAACCTTAATTTCTTTTAGACTGAAGAAAGAAAGACATGAATATCTTGGATGATGTAGGGGTGAGTAAATTATCATGACATTTTAATTCTGAAGTGAACTAATCCTTTAAGGGAAGTAATTTCACTCGGCGGCCATCTTTGAAACGCCTCTCAGGCAGGTATTTCTGTCATGCAAGTATAACTCCTATCTCTTTAAATGGGGAAACATCTGATTTTCAAAAGCTGTTTGTTCACCAAGCTCATAAATTTTGTTTCTAAACGCTCGTTTTTATTTGTAACATAAATGCCTGTCACTTTACATCAGGCATTCTTGCAGAATAAAATTATTAATTTCTAAATTCTTACTGACTCCAAACTTTTGAACCATAGTGTACCTTTGGGTACCTGTATGTACCTTTGGTGCTGTAATGTAGCTGTTTTGGAACAATATGTAAAATACTGTGGAAAAACTTGACATGCATTTGTTCATTCTTTCTGACAGGCCCTCCTCAAGAAAACATGGCAAACCCTAAAGAGAAAACTCCCATGTGTTTGGTGAATGAGTTAGCCCGTTTCAACAGGATTCAACCTCAATACAAGCTGCTGAATGAGAAAGGGCCTGCACATGCTAAGGTACTGTTAAAGGGTCATGAAACCCTAAAGCACATTTTTTTTGTACAGGATGCACATCAAAGAAAACATCAATAGCACTCATGTTTGTTATTGAGGGAAAAGTGGCTATTTCGTGTATCCGGTTAAAAAGCAAAGTTGTACCAATGCCACGAAAAGTGAGTTGTATGCATTAATTCGAAGTGGTGATTGGCTGCGTGACTGAGAGTACGCATCTACATCAACAGTTTTTGAGCATTTCTCTACATTATTCATAAGAATTAACTCTTTTAATCCAATCACTGCCCTGTATTAAGCATGAGATTAACTTACAGCGGAGAAATCAAATGTCACAAAAGACAAATCAAATGATGCAAAAGATATCACAAAAGATATTCAGTGCTATTCGTTCACCTGCTTGTATATATTTGCATTTGGACACATGTTGTAAGTAGAGAAAGTAGAGTAAACTGTATGTATGGATACTGTAAGTATACAGTAGAACAAAAGTGTTGTTTGCATTTTCTCATGATACGGTCAGAGCTGCAGTTTGACTGCCAACACATGGAAAATATGACAAACAATATTTAATATTTAACACGCACATGAGAGCGGTTTCTGCACGGAATGCCACGATGAGTTTAATATAACTCACAACACGGATCACAGTATGTATTCGGACCGTTTTTTAATGGACATATTTCATATACTGTAGTGCTCCAAACATGAATCACATATTTCATCATGTCTTCTTCAAATTAAATATATATGTACAAATAAGGACACTGATTCTGCGGTACGTCAGATCATAAATGCGAATTATTCTGATACACAGAAGAAAATGTAGACTGAAAATTCAAAGAAGAATGAACAAAAAAGTAACTATGCCTTTATTCTTTCTGTGTGTGTCATTTGTTCAGAGATTGTAGTGCTCGTAAATGTAATGAAAATATTATTATAGACCTCCTTCCTAATTTTTCATATAAACCAATAGCTCTGCAAATTTATAATTCTTTCGGTGCTCTGTGACTGAGGTCTGTCTAAAGCTCTATTCGTACGGGATTAGTTTTACATGGAGAGGTGGGGTAAAGTAATTATTACCAGAGCTACTCCGTGAATTTAGTCCCGTCCGAATGTGCTATCTCAGTAATCATTACGGACAATGTCAGTTAAGATTACGGTGACTTTTAGCTTTTGTAAAAAAGGTCTGGAAAAATTACCTCAGGTAATGCAAATCCAGGCAGAATGCCAATGTCTTGAATGTGATTGCTGATGTTGTATCATTCTAATGCTTCCTCCTCGTGTGTTTTTTGACTTACCTGAGCTACTGTTTGGACAACAGTCTTCAGCATGCTTTCATTTCATTTCAGTATGAATGGTATCTGATGAAAAAATAAAATTATAAAATTTGCCAAATCGCAAAAAACACGTCTAGAAAACACACACTCGCACCTCTGTAAAAAACACGGAGATGTAGCCTAAGTCCCGTCCTGGATGAACATTTTATGGTCCTACACCTTCCACAGAAAATATACTGTGTGTGTGTATATATATATATATATATATATATATATATATATATATATATATATATATATATATATATACATTTAGACCACTTAACTTAGTGATTGCTATCAGGATGTGAAGAGACTTTTAACCAGCATATATATATATAAAAAAAAAAAAACCTAGAACAAATCAACAAATGAAACCTTATTGTAAAGTGTTACCAATAAATTGAATACATATTAATTTAATTAGTACATTCATGTAATTTATTCAACTTAATACAAATATTTAACCTGAACATATTTATAGTGTTGTCTTACAAGAACTCAAATCATGTCACTCAAGACAGTTCCTCAGGCGATTCTTTTAGATCATCTTTCAAAAGTTAGGTGTATTGCTACCAAGAACCCAAATCTGTAAATAAATGCTTAGCAAGTATGGGATAATGTGCAGTCAATAATGCAAAATAAAACCTGGCGTGACAATCAGGATTTTGCATAATCTTGAGAGCTTTTATTTTGCGAAAAAGACTTGCTGACGCCGGTACATTATCCTACGTATTACATGGCTACTTGGCTAAATAAATAAATACCCGGATGTGAAATATTGATTTGAAGTTATTTTGTTACTTGTAGACAATGTCTATTTTAGATAAAAACTTTCACTAAGAAAATTGTCCACTATAACAGAAAACAATCAGCCTAGCTCTCCTGCTGGATTGTGTGTGCAGATCTTCACGGTGCAGCTGTGCTTGGGGAACCAGGTTTGGGAGTCAGAAGGCAGCAGCATCAAAAAGGCCCAGCACTCCACAGCGACCATGGCCCTGACAGAGAGCAGTCTCCCCCGACCTCCTCCCCGCTCCCCTAAAGCCGACAGCAACAGCAACCCAGGTACACACATCTCTCAGGGACATTATATTATGCTGCAGAGATGCGTTCTTCACGGGTGTCCAGGGTGGGATTGTAGGTAAACCATTTGAAAGTGTTTATCTGCTATAATTATTTAGCCAAATGTGGGATAATAAATTTTTTAAAAAAATAAAAAAACTCAGGGACACACTACCACTGGGCATAATAACTATAATCATAATAATTTATTACATTATATAGCGTTTTTTCTCTGTACTTAAAACGCTATATGGAAGTAGGGGGTCTCCTCAACCACCACCAATGTGCAGCATCCACCTGGATGATGTCACGTCAGCCATATTGCACCAGAACGCCCACCACACACCAGATTATTAGTGGAGAGCAGAAGCTATGATGATGGATAGAGGCCAATGGGCAAATTTGGCGAGGATGCTGGGGTTACATACCTACTATTTTTTGATGGACATCCTGGGATTTTTAATGACCATAGAGAGTCTTGACCTCATTTTAGCGTCTTATACAAAGGACAGTGTCTTTTGAAAGCATAGTGTCCCTATCACTATACTGGAGCGTTAGGACCCACACAGACCACAGGGTTAGCTTCACGTCTTGGGCTACAGGGTGATATGGCTGTTGGCGTTAAGTAATAGGCTGTAAAGTAGTGGAGTGTTCTTCAGTGGGGGTCCAGAGTGGGTTTTTATTATTTTAGGTCAACCTGCAGAAAGGGTTTAACCACTATAAATATTTAGCCAAATGCAGGATGATGATAAAAAAATAAAAAATCAGCGACACACTCTAATTTGGTGTAGTAAGCTATAAAGTAGAGCAGAATTCTTCACTGGGGGTCAGGGAAACCAATTGAAAGTGTTTAATTTTAATTGTTTAACCACTATATTTAATCAACTGTAAGATAATAATAATAAAAAAGGTTGTGTTGAGTGCAACAGTGCCTGCCCACTTTGGTTCTAGAAGTATTTTTTCCATTCATTCCTATGGGGATTTAAAAAAAAGTCTTTGTTAAAGAGTTATAAGCCATGAACCAAAGCAACCAGCTACGAGGTGAATCATAACACTACATACGTTGATTTGAAGCAAGATTTTAAAATCGGACAAAGGTACAAGACTGTGCTTAATGGCTTTAGTGAGGGAGAGAACTACAATCCCATAAGGCAATACATGGAGAAATATAAAAGTAATCATTTAAAATCGAAGGTGTTTTACAACTAAATTATTTAGCCACATGTGGAATAATAAAAATACAATTATAAAATCGAATAAAATACAATGAAAAAATTTGCATTATTATTTATTTTAATTATAATTATTATATTTTTCTATTTTGTACGTTATTAAACGGGGTCACTGATCCATCTTTTTCCTTTTTGCAGGCAGCATCACTCCTACAGTGGAGTTGAATGGCTTGGCCATGAAGCGAGGGGAGCCAGCTATCTACAGACCCCTGGACCCCAAGCCCATTCCCAACTACAGAGCCAATTACAACTTTAGAGGAATGTTCAATCAGAGGTATGTGCTTCAGCCTGAGGATTTTCTGAGTCTCTGAAGCAGAACTGTTATCATCATGAATGCTAGATTCTAGGAGTTTCAGTTTCTGGTGATGTATTATTATTCTCATTACTGCCATCCAGTTGTGTCATACTTGTGTTAGGTCAAACATAAAGTACACCGTAAACTCAGATTGGCTGCCCAAATAGGGTTAGCTAGGGTTTGATTTTAGAGATTGACCACTGTATTCAACATTTTAAAGATTAAGATGCCTGGTGTGATTTTGTACTAAGCTTTCACTGTTGGTCAAGAGAAACAACTTTTGGGAATGTGATAGAAATGTTGCTCACTACCATTAGGTGGCAGTATTGCCCTTTTTTTCCTGTGTAAGTGGAGTTTTTCTTGTGTAAGTGGACTTTGACTGCACCCATATTTTACATAAGACACCAAGAGGAAACCCAACAAACTTAACAGAAATATAAAAGTAAACACAACTGACCTTAATATCAAACAGTGAAATGTATTCATATTGCCATATGTTTGGATGATGATGTGTTGGAAAAACTTACTTTCATAGTCTTCATGTCTTTTTTGAATGTTTGGTTTCTAAATATCTTTTGAATCGTGATGGCTTCATGCTCTTGACAGACAATAATTTACCACACACACATTGTGGTTGGCATGAATTGCAAGTGAACTCATATTTAATGTAGTCTGGGTCATATTTTCTTGTACCTTTCCTTTCGTTCATTGTTTTTGAGGATGAGGGCTTGTCTCACAACCCTGCTGACATCTGCCCTATTTGATTTGTGCTGCAAAATATCCAATTAGATACTTAAATGATATTTAATTCTATTTCTAGGGATATTTTTGAAGATTCACTATACTTTTGTATAAGCTTAGAGCTTGAGTGAACATTTAGCTCCGCAACTTTGCAAAAACATCTAATTTATGTTTTTGCAAACTTTGAGTCACTATTTGTTGGCAATGTTTATTCCAGCTGAACTGGCAAGAATGAAAAGAAACACGCCGGCACTGACGTATTCTTCCGCTAAAAGGCATGAACAGCGAGAAGCAACGTTGCAACGCTAATCGGAAAACTACACATTACAAGGAGCACATTACACCTTAATCCTGTTGTCATTTGAAGCTTTTATTTAGACATTTGCTTTCGATTGAAGCTCTGGACACTGTGAGAACAAAGACGAGGTGAGAAACCTGAGTCTTGTAATGCGAAGATCTCAACCTGATATCAAAAAGCGTTAAAGGGCCTGCGTGTAGTGATTTTATGTAAAAAAAATGCATATACGTTTCTTCGTTGCACATCTAGAATTTCTGTGATGTGGTCTTTGAAATAGTAATACAACAAGGAGCCAAAGTAAATCGGATCCTCCGTGTGATTACATCATTTTGGTGCGGAGCCTTGCCGGAGACCACCGTGAGGGACTGATGTAGATATTAACGGTGTTGCAAATGTATTCTAGCCTTGAATTTTCTTCCCTCTCCTCAATCAACACAGATTCTCTCAGAGGTGGCACAAGCCTTGTATAATTTAAACACAGATTCACTTATTCACAGCTCTCTAATTGATAGGTTTTATTATAATATTGATGTTGTGTCTGTACTGTTCATTATGGAAAGAGTAATTACATGGCTGTAGTGAATTGAGGGATTATGAGACTGAGAGTATTGGCAGATATATATATATATATGTATACAGTGCTGCTGCTAGCCATTTTGGTGCCCTAAGCATAATTCCTTTATGATGCCCCCCGTTTACGCAACCCTTTTTAACACGCAAACCAACGGACCACTGAGGCTGCGGTGGCACCATCGTTACTTTCTAGAGCAATTAAATAC
This sequence comes from Gila orcuttii, assembly GCA_026230005.1. Taxonomy (NCBI): domain Eukaryota; kingdom Metazoa; phylum Chordata; class Actinopteri; order Cypriniformes; family Leuciscidae; genus Gila; species Gila orcuttii. Next base: position 19,566,325 of record JAPDVR010000023.1, on the reverse strand, counting down.
TCTTGTTCCGCCTGTTTTGTTATATATACATCCCTAAAAAGTGCCTAATATAATATTTCTATACTGAAATAATATCGGCATTATAATTATTATGACTATGATATCATGATTGATTTTTCATTAGGCTATTTTTGGTGCCCCCTCAGCACTTGGTGCCCTGCGTACAGCGCGTAGTGGGGGCGTCGGCGCTGTGTATATATATATATTATATATATATATATATATATATATATATATATATGTATATATATGTGTATGTGTATGAATATCAGGAAGGATATTGATTAGAAAAATGTATTTTGATTTATGAATTGGTTAAAGGGTTCTTATCATTAGGAATCTTTTGAGATGTACAGGTCCTTCTCAAAAAATTAGCATATTGTGATAAAGTTCATTATTTTCCATAATGTAATGATAAAAATTTAACTTTCATATATTTTAGATTCATTGCACACCAACTGAAATATTTCAGGTCTTTTATTGTTTTAATACTGATGATTTTGGCATACAGCTCATGAAAACCCAAAATTCCTGTCTCAAAAAATTAGCATATCATCAAAAGGGTCTCTAAACGAGCTATTAACCTAATCATCTGAATCAACTAATTAACTCTAAACACCTGCAAAAGATTCCTGAGGCTTTTAAAAACTCCCAGCCTGTTTCATTACTCAAAACGGGGGTGGTGATGGCGCAGTGGATAAGACACATGCCTTTGGTGTGAGAGACCCGGGTTCGAATCCACTGTGAGACACCAATGTGTCCCTGAGCAAGACACTTAACCCCTAATTGCTCCAGAGGCGTGCGACCTCTGACATACATAGCAATTGTAAGTCGCTTTGGATAGAAGCGTCAGCTAAATGAATAAATGTAAATGTAAATGTAAAACCGCAATCATGGGTAAGACTGCCGACCTGACTGCTGTCCAGAAGGCCATCATTGTCACCCTCAAGCAAGAGGGTAAGACAGAAAGAAATTTCTGAACAAATAGGCTGTTCCCAGAGTGCTGTATCAAGGCACCTCAGTGGGAAGTCTGTGGGAAGGAAAAAGTGTGGCAAAAAACGCTGCACAACGAGAAGAGGTGACCGGACCCTGAGGAAGATTGTGGAGAAGGACCGATTGCAGAAGCAGTGGACTGAGTCTGGAGTAGAAACATCCAGAGCCACCGTGCACAGGCGTGTGCAGGAAATGGGCTACAGGTGCCGCATTCCCCAGGTCAAGCCACTTTTGAACCAGAAACAGCGGCAGAAGCGCCTGACCTGGGCTACAGAGAAGCAGCACTGGACTGTTGCTCAGTTTTGCAAGTCATTCGGAAATCAAGGTGCCAGAGTCTGGAGGAAGACTGGGGAGAAGGAAATGCCAAAATGCCTGAAGTCCAGTGTCAAGTACCCACAGTCAGTGATGGTCTGGGGTGCCATGTCAGCTGCTGGTGTTGGTGCACTGTGTTTTATCAAGGGCAGGGTCAATGCAGCTAGCTATCAGGAGATTTTGGAGCACTTCATGCTTCCATCTGATTTCATTTTTCAGCACGACCTGGCACCTGCTCACAGTGCCAAAACCACTGGTAAATGGTTTACTGACCATGGTATTACTGTGGTCAATTGGCCTGCCAACTCTCCTGACCTGAACCCTATAGAGAATCTGTAGGATATTGTGAAGAGAAAGTTGAGAGACGCAAGACCCAACACTCTGGATGAGCTTAAGGCCGCTATCGAAGCATCCTGGGCCTCCATAACACCTCAGCAGTGCCACAGGCTGATTGCCTCCATGCCACACCGCATTGAAGCAGTCATTTCTGCTAAAGGATTCCCGACCAAGTATTGACTATTGAGTGCATAACTGAACATAATTATTTGAAGGTTGACTTTTTTTTTTGTATTAAAAACACTTATTTTATTGGTCAGATGAAATATGCTAATTTTTTGAGACAGGAATTTTGGGTTTTCATGAGCTGTATGCCAAAATCATCAGTATTAAAACAATAAAAGACCTGAAATATTTCAGTTGGTGTGCAATGAATCTAAAATATATGAAAGTTTAATTTTTATCATTACATTATGGAAAATAATGAACTTTATCACAATATGCAAATTTTTTGAGAAGGACCTGTATATAATAACATAATCTGACTTCTGTAAATCAGAGTAAGCTTGTTTTGTGCTTCTGAAACTTTGTTAGAGAGCTGAATAAATTTGAGTGCAGTGAGTTAATAAGGAAGAAGTGGGATGTTATTATCGGAAAATCTTATTCTAGTGTAGCACCTGCAGCTCTGCATATCCTTCTGAAAGATCCCAGTGTTAGAAACAAGAGACTGATTTTTCTTGGCTTCATTTAAATAAAACAAATTTTACTTACATTATGAATGGACCACTGATCTACATTTTTAGTATTAATGAAATACTTTAAAAATGCATTATAATCAGCTTTTTCCACTTCAGTATGTGCATTTACATGGACTTCACTAGTTTGATTTTAGAAATAATTTGTCTTTTTAAAATGTCATGGAAACAACTGAAATTGTACTGGTCTGATTTTTGCATAGTCCTTCTAACAGACCTAGATAATACTATTGTATCTTTGCCTCGTCTGTGTACGTTGATCAAGTTTGGGGTCTGTACGATTTTTTAAAAATGTTTTTGAAAGAAGCCTCTTATGGTTACTAAGGCATCTTTTGAATGGTAGTCTATATTTGGAAAGAAAGATTTAGCTCGGTTATACCTTTGCTTGTATTTACTGATATCCACTCATTGCAGTCCTGGCTAACTGAGTCTGAGCTGTATTAACTCACTCGTCATATCCTCTCTCTCAGTGGTGCAGATTAACAAAAGCATCTTTTCTGAGAAACGAATCATGTACCCAAGAGTGGAGCTGTAAATTCCTCATTATCCCAGCTTAGTTAGACTCAGACCAAATCTACACTCTCATCCTGGCTCAGCTTATGTGTGAATCTGAGTAGGAATTAAGCTGCAGTCAGGTAGCATCACACAGTTACCTCATTTATACAGGCCTTTGCTCTGACTAACATCAGCCTTTGTGTTCTTAACAACATTCTGTGTCCATTTGCCTTGGGGAGTGCCCCCTGCATTCTTTCAGAGTCGAAATTTGGATGGGTTTTTTTCCGGGACAACCTCACCTTCTCTTATTTGGGCATGACAGTAACGTTGTGTCTGTGCTTAACTGTTACAATAATGAGGATAATTACTGTTGAGCCTCTCCAGTGATATTTCCTGGTCTGATATTGAGCTGTGGCTGCAAAGACTGGAAGCTCAGTGGAAGAGAGCTTGTTAGCCGAGCCGGCATAGTGGAGGTGGAAATGCGTCACTGTCTAGGCCAAATCAGCACCTTGGTTTGTTTTGATTGCAATAAAGATAAAATGGCTCTGAGGTAGGGTTGGCTTGGCTCAATACCAGATTTTGCCTTTATTCTGGTATCCCAGCATCCATACATTCATGCATGCAAAAAGATGGTAGGTATAGGCCACTAAATATGGGTGATAGATTTGCATGCCATTTAAGTGGAATGTTTACTCATAGGCTAATTGAAATATACCGTATTTCAATCAGGTAAGGTCAAATGATGAACAACTATCCATTAATAGTGTATAATATTTATCTAGAAAAATATTATGACAAGCTGTGCATCTCAGTATATTTTCACATTGAATTTCCAAATTGGAATTTTCTACAAGAAAATATTGACCATTACCTTACTTGCTGAAATGGAAACACTTGAATATGAATAATGACACCATTACTGTGCGTGCTCGATAGGGAGTTCCTCAAGGTTCAGTGTTGGGCCCAACTCTGTTTCGCCTATGCTTCCATTTGGGCATATTAATAGGAAGTATGGCCTTGGGTATCACTGCTGTGCTTATGATGGTCAAATCTGCATCACCACTAGCCCTGATGTCAGCTGCACATTACCTGTTTTGAGGGAGATACTCAAAATCAGAATTTGAATGCAGCATAATTTCCTGCATGAGACTAAATTGCTCCAAAACTGGGCTTATGCTGATTTGTACGAGGGCGTCTTCTTGGAATGTTGATTTATATTAGTTTGGTTATCGATTTCAATATACTTCCCACCTCACAGGTATGGAATTTGGGTGTCATTTTTTTTATCCTCACCTAACATTTAATGAGCATACAAACCATATTTCAAAAATATTGGCCGTTTTTTAACTTTTCTCTGATGCAGAAAGGCTCATACATGTCTTTATTACATCCAGATTTGACTATTGTAATGCTCTGTTCTCTGGCCTTCCGGCTAAATCAGTATATTAAAAACTCTGCTGCTCGTGTCCTCTCCCATACTTTTCCACGCGAACAAATTACACTAGTGCTCTCAGTTACACTGGCTTTCCATTCTCGCTAGAATTTATTTTAAAGTTCTCGTTTTAACATAAAAAAAAAATAGCCTTTTCCTTCAAAGGCTTTCTTACAAAGTTATGGAATGCTCTTCACTTCACTATCAGGAATGCTCCTCTGGAACATTTAAAAAAGTTAAATCACATGTATCTAAGGTTGTTTTCAACTAACTTACTGTTTTCTTTGATCTCTTTTATCCTTTTTGCTCATTATTTTCCTTTTGTCTGTTTTTACTGTAGCGCTTTGGGTGTGAGAAAAGTGCATTATAAACAATGTATTATTATTAGTTAATTATTGGTAATTAGTGATGCACCAAAATGTAGGCAAATATTTTTGTTTGCCTAAATTAGTGTCACTAATTGCTAATAAATTATTAATACTATTACTACGAGTTTTAGAGGGCTGAAATAATTTATTAAAATGGTGATGTTTAATTGGCTCTACTATATCAGTGTTTATTTCGTGCACACAATATAGATGCGTTACAACAGGTAAACAGCTGTGTGGACACTAGTGCTGAGTTGACCATATTGATTTGTTGTTTTTAATCTTAATTTTTGATGAACCAAATTTTTTTTTAGCAATGCTGTATTCAGTTGATGTGTGAGGAAAAACTTCTCTAAACATTTGTGGCACACCTACGTACCATCCAATAATCACAATAAGCTCTGTGCATGTTTCTTTTACATTCGGTAAATTTCATCATGAAATATAAAGAATAAATGTGGTTTTGACACTCTTTAATGTGGCATACTGGCATATCACATTTTTGACAGGGTTTGATATTTGCTGAACTTTAAAATGTTCTATTTTTCCTACTGTGTACCCCACAAACCTACACTGAAGAGCAGAGATTTAAGAGATAAGTATAGAAATTACAAAGAAATGCATTTAGTCAATACACTATTATTCCTGATTTCAGTATTTCAGTGTTTCTCATTCAAATTCATTTTGGTGAAGGGGAAATCTTTGCTCAGTGGAAGGGATTTAACTTTCCCGTTACATCTGAGTCATATTTTAGGAATCATGTTGGTCACCGTCAAACATTCCTAAGATAAAGCCGGTGACCATGACTTGCATTAAGATAGTCATGCATAAATGGACTCTTTTGCTCAAAACAGAGGAAGTCAGCTGTTTACAAGGCTATTATAGTCAAATAAAACTGAAACTAAAAACGTTTAAAAAAAACTACTTGAATTAAAATAAACACATTTTATTGCAACTATTTGCCAATCCAGCATTTCTCATTTTCATTTAGTTCAATTAAAATTTCTAAAACTAAAAACTAAACATATTTAAAAAAAACTATTAAAACTGACAAAACAGTAGTTGTGTTTACTAAAAATTTAACTAATATGAAAACGAATATGGAAAATATAAAAATAAAAACCGATTCAAAATATCAATTAAAAAGTTTTAGTATCTCAGTTACTAAAATAACACTGGCTGGTTACAGGCAAGGGATGAAATCAGGGCCGGAGTGGGGCCACTTTTCAGCCCAGGAGTTTCAGGCCTAAGACCGGCCCACTTTTTCCATGGTGGTGGGAACCATGTTTTTGTATCTTTTCTGTACGTCTTTAACGCTCCGCTCAACAGTCGGATTAAAGCTGTTAACTGTCGTACAGTAGCAATCTTTTTCCAAATTAAACATTTCTTGTTACTACATTCACCGCTAAATTTCCCAAGTAAAATGTCCTTGTAACTGTTATACTCCTCCAACAAACACATATTTTCCGCTGGGGTAAACTGCACTGAGCGGTTGAATGCGCTTACTCGATACGCCATGTTTTTTGTTTTGAAAAGTGTCTTATTTTACCCAGAATGCATTGCAGTGTAGTCCTACTTAAGATAGTCAGAGTCTTAAGTGCAGTTTACCCCAGTGGAAAATATGTGTTTGTTGGAGGAGTATAACAGTTACAAGGACATTTTACTTGGGAAATTTAGCGGAGAATGTAGTAACAAGAAAAATGTTTAATTTGGAAGAAGATTGATACTGTACGACAGTTAACAGCGTTAATCCGACCGTTGAGCAGAGCGTTAAAGACGTACAGAAAAGTCCTCATTATTATATATTTCCAGTAGGTTACTGCAGTCCCTAAAAACCCTTTCCCTTCTCATAGCTCTCTTCACAACGTCGTCAGCAAACCACAAATTATGAGCCATTTTCCCTTTTCTTTTGGCTGTTTGTAATGTAACTGGTTGTTACTGCTGGTTGCCAAGGTAACAGAGTCTTAGACCTAAGTTAGCCTGGGGGTAAGGTGTCTAATTTTTTTGGTCTAAATTAAGTCCGTCTTTATTTTTGTGAAACAGTCCAACTTGCATTACACTAGTCTATGAGCAAATGACCGGTCTAAAATAGCTTTGTGAAACCGGCCCCAGAAGGGCATATACCAGGGGTGTGAGACTCAGATTAGGCAGTAGGCCGGATTTGTTGGAATGAGACCTCATGGGGGCCGACATTATCATGGTCATTTTCATTTTTCTGCATGGGTATCATATTGTGGTAATTTACTCCTTTACTACACCCACTTCTGAACAAACAATACATATTGGTTTATCATGTACCGTCATATACTGCTCTTTCTTACATTAAATAACTTTAATTCATATTGTTTACTCTGGGATCCTCTCTACCTGTTCCTGTAGTCATGGCCTCCTCATTTTCAGCGGGGGACTGGCTTATCTGCTGCTCAGAAGCTACAAAAAAATAATTAAGAGGTCATTTTACTGCATACACAGATCAAGCTTGAGTTTTATCAATATTTGCATAATATTTGCAAAGTCTATGAATTGCCATATATTGGGTGATACAAAAAGGCTAACATTTTAATTAAATGTAATATTTTGCTTGTGAATAGGTTGACAACGCTACAACGGTATTAGCCGAATAATTACGTTGGAGCGTTGCTAATGCTAATCATTACTAGGCCTATCTCTGTTTACCTGTTACCTGTTGTGTTTGTCCTCTTGAAAATAAATCTGTAAGCTTGGCACATTTGGCCGCATCCTCCTCCAATGCCTTTATTTTTTTCAACCTGGCTTTTTCAGCCCCTCCTGGCCTCTCCCTCCCATCCATCCTCCCTGACGCATACTGTTACGGTAGGGCCGGCCCAGCTATCAGTAGCCGACCTGAGAAAACGTTTTGGAAAAGACGGGCTATGGACCCAACTCTACAACCCTTGCAGAGGCTGCGCGCTGCGGTGTCAGAATGCGGAATGTGTGTAGCCTTATTTAAGAGAAGAGAGACTAACGTGACAAATGTAAAAAAAAAAAAAAAAAAAAAATCCTCGACTGGCCCAAAAGTGAAGGGACCCACCAGGAATTCTCCCGATTACCCACCCCGGGCCTGGATGAAATGTTATTTGCATAATGAAAATTGCAGAAGAAATCTTCAGACCTCACAGGAATTCATTTAGGTATCATTTCAAACACTCTTTACTAGAGTACTGTGTTTTACAGAATTACTGTCTACATATTTCCATTTAATACTTTTTTTAGTTTGGCACTTTAGCTGCCAAGCCAGACACATGCCGTTAACTCTCTATTTTTTCACTTATTCGCTGTTCAGAAAAAATGGCAACAAGTTGCATTGCTAAATTTAAAAGGGCTGTTTTTAAATGAATAATAATTATTAATAACATTCAGTTTTTAAGGCAGAAGACATTTGTTGTTCTCTCTGGGCATTCTGAAAAGGATTCCCTTAATTGTAGTTTTCATGAGTTCCAAATGTATTAATCAATAAAAGAAGTATGATGTTAATTAGAGTACAAATCGATAACTTTAAAGAAATTCAAAAATGTATTTACCTTTAAAAGTTTTGGGGTCAGTAAGATTTTTTTTTTTTTTTAAAGAAATGAATGTTTATTTAGCAAGGGTGGATTAAATTGACAGTAAAGACATTTGTAATGTTGCAAACATTTTCAATTTCAAATGAATGTTCTCCTTTTGAACTTTATATTCATTAAATAATCCTGAAAAAAATTTTCACGGTTTCCACAAAAAATATTAAGCAGCACTACTGCTGCTTTTAAAAAAATCTTACCGACCCCAAACTTTTAAATTGTGCTATTTACGCATTTAATAATCTACTTCACGTCAAAAAATAAATAAAAATACAATTCGGTAACACTTTACAATAAGGTTCGTTAGTTAACATTAGTTAACTACATTAGTTAACATGAACTAATAATGAACTACACTTATACAGCATTTATTAATCTTTGTTCATGTTAATTTCAACATTTACTAATACTTTATTAAAATCTTGTTAACATTAGTTCGTGCTCTGTGAACTAACATGAACAAACAATAAATAGCTCTATTTCTATTAACTAACGTTAACAAAGATGAACAAATACAGTAACAAATGTATTGCTCATGGTTAGTTAATGTTAGTTAATGCATTAACTAATGAACCTTATTGTAAAGTGTTACCTACAATTCTAATCAAACATCTACTTGATAATACTCCCTGAGAAGAAATATTATCTTTGCCTGGAGTGCAACAACCCAGCCATTGAATTTACAAGGGACACAAAGCTGAAAACTAGGCCAGCAACAGCAGTAAACTTCCAATTAAATTCTGTATGATGTCTCACTAATAATCAAGTCATTTCACACATAAGTATTCATTAACCACTGGCCAGAACTGTAATCTTATGAAGGCCCATTAACAGCACTTTGGAGGATCCATTAAGCATTCCAGCAATATGATGTCTGTGTCCAGACGTAAATCCAGGAGGCTGCCAGAATCCACAGTTCATAAACGATTGAATAAAAGTGCTGTTATTAGGGTTCTGTGCTTCTCGCATAAGCAGCTGCCAGAATAATCACTTATTTACCCAATTTCAGTATCAAATGCAGAAATGACCCCAGCCCTGCTTCTGTTTGAGGGCTTCAGGCAGAAAATTGTGTCATAAGAGCAAATTGCCAGAAACTCATAAAGCAAAGGTTTATGTGCAGCTCTTGGGTTATGGTGGAATAGTGCACGATTCTGGAACTTTAAAAAAGGACTTCTTTTAATTGATTGTGTTTTAAATTACCTTGTGGATCACTATTCTATATATTTTTTTAAGGTTGATATTAACTTATGAAGAAAATCTGAATTTCACCACTGAAATGCTTTGGGTGTCGCTGTGGTTGATAAGATCATCAGAGTGTATTTTTGGTTCTTTTTTTGTTTTTGCCTTGCCATGTGGTTGCTATGGGGTTCCGGGTGGTTGCTAGGGTATTCTGAGTGCTTACTGGCCCGAGTCAAATGAGCCTTTATGATATTTTGGTCTCCAGGTATGATTTTAAATGCAAATCTGGGATTTTGCCCATATTTTCATCTGCAGGTAGGTTTCTTCAAGCGTGCTAGTGGTGTGTAAAAGTCTTGGGCACGTGAGTATTTTACTCCCCCAAAAATGTTTTTAAGCGGTATCTATATATTGTGCATCCTTGTGGCTTTTGAATCTCTTTTTCTTGGCATGTTTGCAGTCAACTACAATCCAGCTGCAGAGCTGCTCCACGTAATGGATCTCCCAGGTCAAATGAGGTCTTTTTGTGTGAGCTGGAGCAGTGTGATGCTAGCTCATTGTTCTGGAGGTCTCATGCTCAGCCCAGCTGTTGTGGTCCAGCCTCATACTTGTGGTTTGTTAGCATGAATCACTCCAAAACTCACATTTATATTAAAAGGCTGGACCAGCAACTCCTTCATAGATTCAGTGGTTCCTTTTCCGCTCTTATCTTGTTCCTTTCCGAGTGGCGTCAGAACACATGACTTCCTGTAAATGATGAGTTGAGGGGTGTTTTTTAGAAATGTGTGTTTTGGAGTACTCAGCGGCGGCCCTCCCTGTTGTTGCGCAAGTCATGTGCCTCCCTTCACACAGAGGAGGAGTTGCTATGAGAATGCTTTTTTTGATGGTGGCATTGTTTTGTTTGGGTGAGTCATTAATGCGTTGAAGTCATAGAGTTTGTTTCTCTTCTGTGTTTGGCTCCAGGTGCTCGCTGCTTACAGAGCCACACAGGTGTGTGTCTCTCAAGAGGTCTGTTTTGGTGTCTGTACTACTTTATGGTTTGATCTATCATGGCAACCATCCAACTTGTACAGTAAAGAAAATATGGTAACTGGGGATGTCCTGAGCTGATCTCAAGGAACGGTATTGGGACCGATTAAGCATTTTTTAACTGATCGGTATCGGCTATCCTCCTAAGCCCGATCCTTTATTTTACACCAGCTGTCACGCAGGTGTTGTGCAGTAGGTGGCGGAAAGCACCTTTAAGCGGGTTTGTCAACCGCTATTAAAAGGAAAGAAGAAGCTCAAATGTGCGTGTGACACGCGAGAATCTATGAGGTCTGTTCTAGCGCGTCAAAAGCTTCCGTGTTTAGCATATTTGATGCACACTTTTGTAACGAATCACTCGAAATTAATTTATTTACCGTTTATTTTTATCTGCCATCAGACTACCTGAGATGTCGTTGCCATAACATGTTGATGTGGGTTGTGTCTTGCTTTGAATTTGACTGACAGATTGGCATTCTGACACCATGAGCTTAATGCTTTCTAACCTTAAATCCACTTTTTTTCTTGTTGCAACTATTCTGCCATTTGAGCCCCTGAGAAGCTTTCTGCACATTCTGTGTATTTATTGGATTGAATTTATTAACTTTTATGTACTTGAAGTGTGCACAAAATACTAGGAAAATACAAGTATCTGGTCGCAACCCTGTATCGGCAGATACTCAATATATTCAATGACTCGGATCTGTTCGGGGGCACAAAAAACTTGATCTGGACATCCCTAATGGTAACACCACTTTTAAATAACTTTCATAAAATAAACATAATGGTACTAAAAACTAGGGAGCCACTGGCTGATTTTTTTTATATGTATCTAATTTATTAAAAAATATTTTACAATAAAGTTTTTTTTATACTGTTGAATTATTTTTATACTGTTGTACTTTTAATTTACTATTTTCAGTTTTCAGTTTTCATTTGATTTTATTTTAATTTGATTTATTTTTATTTTTTATTTTTTAAATGGTTTTTGTCTTCCTCGTAGAGACACCAAACTTGATGGGATGGTCTGAAATTTCCACCCAATACTCAGGTAGCCATATACACATCCGTTGGACATTAGGTGGCGCATAAAATATAATACATAATTTATATTTGAACATTCGGGTCTTTTTCAGGGCTTTTTACCAAATCAGCCATTTATATCTATGGGAATTAGAGATGACAGCCATTGTATCACTGCATGCAGGGCTTGACATTAAAAGCCGCCAACCCGCCAAATACGAGTGGATTTTAGCAATGGCTTGTAACGCAGTCACTCCTACTAGCCACTTTAGCGGGTTGAATTTTATATATAATATATACATTTTTAAATTGTAGTCTTTTAAGATTGCATCTGGAATAATAAACTAAGTGCAATGTATTGTTGTCAATTTTTTCGATATCAATACTGAAATACCTGAAGCGCTACCAATACTCATTTACCGCAGATACACGATACCAGCTTTGCTTTTTCACTAGTCTCATCTCACGGACATCGAGTTGACACACAAACCCCTCACTGACTCGTTTCGTTTGCTCCGGATGAATATTGTTGGTGTTACAGGGCTTAAATTTCGCTATTGCGAAATAATTTTACTTATTCCCACAGAATTTGTGCTCACACACAAGTACGTGCACACAAAGCCACCTCTCAGTTCTAAATTGAGTTCTTTTTCACTGCTTATTGGAATTAAACTTCCAAATACTCACAAAATATTCGGTTCTTGGGGAGTATTCACATAAACACAGTCAGTTAATTTTTTAAGTGAACGTAAACAGTTGAGAAAGAAAACGTGTGTAACAGTATTATGGATCCGTGCGTCAGGTCTGAAAGTGACAGCAGCCTAATATACCTGCTCCCAAATTATGAGACAATATAAAAAAAATCTATATGGCAGTTTTTCCCCATGGTCAAAATTGTGGCCAGTGAAAATGCTAAGTAGCAAGTAACTTTGGAAAACCACTAGCCACCGATAATCGCCGCTTAATTTTAGTTTGTTTTTACTGATTCAGATTCAAATCACAAGCTGTTTCATGAATCTTGTACATTAGGATTTTGTGAAACTTTTTGACTGACTCAAATCAAAATGAAACTGTTCATAAGAGTAATTTGTTTTATGGCCTTGTCCCAAATGGAACTAGCCTGGATGCCAGCCTGAACCCCGCCCACAAAATTTTTAGGTCGTGAAGTTCGGTCTGGACTCGATCCGTTGAGGAGCTATTATGCCCGAACAAAAATTGTTCGGACTAATCAAATTGTCAGGGTGGGCTTAATACGATGATGGACAGATGAGGAACGGTAACGTAACCATCCACGTCACCAAAGAGCGCTTGGGTTGAATTAGTTTACAACAAAGAATGGCTGCCGCTGGAGAATTTATGTGTAGATTCAGCCATCGCGTCTGTTATAGAATATGTAGACAGCACATTCATTTTAAAAGAGGAACAGAGAACCGCGATCAAGGCATTTGTCGATCGAAAAGATGTTTTTGCCGTCCTTCCTACGGGATTCGGTCTATCCAATTGGCATTGCAGAGGCATTTTTTTCCTGGTTCGGATGAAACACGCCCCATAATCACAGCCCAACGGAGCAGTATCAGACTCACATTCTGACTAGAATCTGAGTATGATGACGTCAGGCTAAAATGGAACCCTAAGCCCTTGCGATCTTTTTCCAATTCCTTATTTTCTTGATGTAATGCCTCTTTGACTGTCGGGTAAAAGTCTGCTGCAGAGCTCGCTTCAGTGCGGGCTTGGAAAAAGTGTGCATCGGGGGCTCATATCAACCAGAAAGGGAGAGTTTGCGAGCACCTTTCTGAAAACTAAAATGACAAACGGGACATCCTATGGTCTTGTTGACACGTGGCACAGAGGCCATTGTCCAAAAGACCACATGTGCTCATTAAGTGTGCCATTTGGGACATGGCCTAACATCAGAATATTGTGAATCTTTTTGGAAAATTCAGTAAAAAGAACTGGTGCATTAGAGTCATTTGTTCACCAATGAGGATATTTCACGTGTTTTAATTGACTCATTAAAAAGAACCGATTGATTAGACATTTGCTTGTGAATCAGGAATTTTGACTCATTTGTCATTAGAATCATTTGTTTATTTATTTGCTGTATGTTTGTTGATATTATGTAAATGATATTAGGGTAGTTAACAAATAGCATGTACAAAAATATGACTTTTTAACGTTTTTTTTTTCTATATAATTTTGGTGAACAATAAAATCCCTATTGCCTAGAAACTATCCAGAACAACATTCTAAAATCACTCAGAACACCTTAACATGTCCTAACAACCACCCACAACACCTGCATCATGGCGGCGACTTTCAACAGGCATGCGCCACTAATGTTTTTTTTTTTTAATTGTTAAAATCTGGTAATGTAAGTGGCACTACAATCGCAGATAAACCTCTTCTAATGAATTCTATTTGAAAGTTGTGAATGTTGTGATCACAGCAGTTGCTATACTGTCTTAACTAAAACAATCAGCTACTAGAATTTAAACTAATGCTGTTAATGAGGACAGAAGCAGCTGTGTCGGACATCAGTCCAGCTTAAAACCATAGTGCCAAAGTTGTTCATTAGCAGTAAATGGACTGACACTAAGTGCTCCTGGTCCAATCTGAGTTGGATGTACGAGACGAGTTATTTCAGCCACCGGCTCTTCCTGCAAATGAGAATGACCTGAAGTCCAATTAAAACTCAAGATGTGCAAATACAATCTTAATAAGCCAGTGTCATATTAAATCAACCCTAACGAACCGAGGAAGGTCGGAATTTGACTCGCTGCTGCATTTTTGAAGTGATAAAACTGGGGAAACCCACTGATTAAACAGCAGAAAGCTTTGTAATCTCATGTTTGCAAGAGGAACCACAACACACACTGCAGAGGAATTTGGGTTTAGTTGACCTTTAATTAACATTATAAACACTGTACAGTTCTGTACTATGTCATCTGAAAGGCAGACCAGGGGCTTTTTACAGGGGTATGTGACTTATTTTGCCATTCTGGCTGTACTCTCTACTGTTAAGGACCATCAACCTCTGCTACAGCCCAATTAATTCCGGGCCATGAATACTTAGCCGTGATTTTATACAGTTTTCGGGTCCAATGTGGATTGGATTCAACACCACCTGCCGATTTATTACAACGCTTTTGAAAGTGGCATGTTATCAAATTAGTCTTTTGTACTACTTTAATACCAGCCAAGTATTTCTTTCCTGTATTATGTTGGTTCATACAGTAATTCTGGTGAAAAAGCCCCATGGTGCCCCTGCCTGTGCTGTTGTATGTCAGTGGATGGTGTTTTTGAAGGCATCACACATCTTCCTTTCTTCATGGGGGGTTTGGTTTGCTCCTTTCCATATCCCCTCCTGTGACAAGTCTCATGTAGGAGGTCTTCACCCCCTGATGACAAACCTTTTGTGCTCAAGTGGGACACTTTGTGGTATCATTTAGTCATTTTCCTTTACTCACGTTTATGGAAAAAGCTCCAGCAACGTTAAAGAAATCGACACATGGAGGGGATAACAGGAATAAGTATCCATGTTTTCCCTTCTTTCTCAGGGGTACGTTGTCCTTTCTTCTGCAGAGGTTTTGAAGTAAATCTGTGCCAGGTGGACATGACCATGATCCAGGGACTGGTCAATAAAGTGAAATTGTCCTGTTGACCCATTTGATTGTGACCCGTGTAGTAAAGGGTGTTTTTCACTTTCTAAAGGCCTGAGCTATATGACTATGGTTGTTTGGCTTCCCAGACATTGATTGTGTCACAGTTTGACAGTATCAAATTGGTTATTGGCCAAAATATTAGACATACTATAATAGTATATAATTAATCCTAAAATAACTGATATGGTGATGGCTAAATTCACTTGTAGCATTTAAAATTTTTTATTTAGAGTTTGTTTCATTTCTTATTTATTTAGACAAAATAATATAGAATTTTAAGGATCTGTGCGTCAAACATCTATTTTATACAGGCAAGCACATCTTGCGTTTTCTTTTTCAGAAAATGTCAAAATGAAATTGTATACGTTTCAGTTTCAGCATTTACATATTCCATAGCACTTTTAAGGTACAGTTACAATAGCGAAATTTGATGAAATGTCACGGGAAAAAAAAGGTCTATCAATAATGTAGTGATGCATGAAGCAGAGTTCACAAAGTCACTTTCAATCCAAGCAGCTTTCTGTTGGTCGATGAATTGCATGATTAACACAAGTGAAATCTGCATGGGGAAATGCAGATTTTCACCCGTTTTCACCCTCACACAAAATTCCCAAATGCACGGATTCATGCGCTGGACTTTGCATATGAAAATTCTCAGAACAAAGGTAAATGTTACTGCACCTTTAGACAGAGGCTTGCAATTTACTTTCCAGTAGTCTCTTCCATCTGACTGGAGAGACCCATCTTTGGGTTAGTCAGTTTTATTATACAGCTGGAGAATCTATAACACCTGTTAGCATGTTTATAATCTCTTTCTTTAATCCTCACAGGATTTTCAGTCCTCTACACTGAAAATTCAAAAGTGATGTTTATGTCTATGTAAAGGAGAACAAAACTGCGGTGGAGGCCTCCTGTTAGCAGTTAAAATGGCAAGAGATAGATTGAAGTTTATCAGAGGCCCAGCATGTGCTGCTAGCTCTTACAATATGTTAGTAACACGGATGATCAATCAATGATGAGAAAGAGAGATATTCTGGCGTATTGCCTGGCTGTTAAAAAGCTTGTCCAGGTGACTGATCAGTAGTCAAGACCCAGTCTATCCATTCCTTCTGTTTACCCAAAGTCACTGTACTGCAAGCCAGTTGACTTGGCGGCCATCTTGAAAACAGCTCCAAACAATTACTTCACTAAGCCCAAAGTATACTTAGTATAAGTTTTGAGATGAATGTTAAGTATGCAGATAAACGTGTAGAGTTTCAAAGTATACTCCACGTGATAGTGTGTGAAAAACACAGGTGCCTGACACCATGCGCATTTGGAAGTTTTGTCTTTTGTGCTGTTTCTCTCCAGAAGTTATGAGCGATAAAAATGTCTTTGAACTCTTTTGAACTAGTTTCCCCTTCACACAAGAACCAATTCTGTTGTTGCTCCAACTCTAACTTTGAACCAATTCTATATTCTAATATATAATATATATATTCTACAGAATTGGTTCAAAGTGTTGGAAACATCTTGAAAAAAATTGTCTTTTTCCACAAATTTTGTATGCATGCAAATTTTATAATATCCAAGGTAAACATTTCTAGTAATTGTGCAGTTAATTCTGTATTTTTTTAGAAAGTTTTGGAATATGTATCCTCTCCCCAAATTTGTCACTAATAAAACACAACAAAAAAAGGTTACGATTACAACAACAATTTTAACAATATTTCAAGTGTAATCTTTCTTTGTAAAAAATATACATTTTATCATACGTATTTCAAAGGTAAGTATTCATTAGTTTGAATATTGGTACAAACACTATAATAACATCTTCGTTGATAATTCAATATACCTACTTTATTTTTGACAAAACATCCCATACTATATATTTAACATATGAGCAGAAATTGGCGAACAAAAGCTTATTTAATGTGGCAGTAGTCTTTTTTTACACCAAAACTAATCAACGAAATCTTGTCTAAACATTCCTATTTAGTCTGTAACATATCGTGTTTATGCGAGTGTGAGATGCGCTCTGTTCAGCTGTAGTAAACAATAGCTCGCGCGCGTCTGAGCCGTTCATTCATTCAATCACACACACGCAATTCATATTCAAACAGTCTTTTTGCGGTTTACAGACACTATTCAATATCGCGATTAGAACAAAGCACTTAAGAATAAACTTACTATTCACATCAGCTGGATCCGTTGATCCTCGAAATGAAACTACCAGCACTTCTTAGGTAAATGTTCCAGGATTATTAGATGACGAGGTAAAGTACAAGATTCTTATTAAACTTGATGTGTTTTATCCAGCTGATGTGGGCGTGTTTGCATGGCTTGCCTCAGATCATTTGCGTTTGAATAGCGCACGCTCTCCGTGGGCATGTCACATTAACACTTAATGAGGTATGAGCTGAAAAGAAAATGACTGACATCTCTCTCTTTTCATACAGATTACATAAACTGAGAATATTTGTTTGTTATATAAATTACTTCATTTAAAAGGAGAGAATTCATGCTTCATAAATAAAAATCTCTCGTGCCTGTATGACAAGTATTTGCTGAGTTACAGTTAATTTTCGGACTCGTTTCAGAATGGACTTCACTGACAGAGAGAAGGCAAAACTCGCATCATGTTTATTTTTCTTTATTTGACAAAAAGCACAACACTTTGTTTTTATTGTGAGTATACAAAAAAATTTATACTAAACAGGATCGAATGATGTATAACACTTATATGTAAGCTCAAAATCAACAGAGTATTTTGAGTCTCTTTTTCACTGATAAGAAAAAAGCGAGACCATCGCGCCGGCATGATAGCCGACCCCAGGGGGTTAAAGTGCCCCTATTATGCTATTTTAAAGGTTCCTAATTTTCTTTTGGAGGTCTCTTACAATAGATTTACATGCATCTAAGGTAAAAAACAAACAAACAAGGTAATAATATACATTGCAGCATCACCTCTTTACTCACAGTGTCTAATACTGTTCGATAAAGGACTCCGTCTCACTAAACCCTTCCTTTCCAAGAGTCTACTGTGCTCTGAATAGCCAGATGGCCCAGTCTGTTGTGATTGGTGTACTGCTTACAACGCATGCCAAATATTACACGCCCTTTACCATATTTGAATTTCAGCTCCCGAGGCTTCCTCACTACTTGTTTACACAGTTAGGATGGCGTCGGTTTTACCTTATCAATTCAAGTCCTCATCCTTTGGAAGTTCATGCAAAGTGGATTTGCTTCTGCAGCATAGAAAACAGTAAGCGTGTTTCTATTACAGATTTGCGCGAAACTTTGGGGATTTTTTTCTAAATGCCATCAAAAAACTATTGCGAAATGACGGCGTTTCCATTAACCAATGTTATGCGACTAAAACGTCAGGTTTTTCTTTTTAGTTTGCTGCATGGTTAAATAAATACAAAAAAAAATACTATATAGCCTATATTTGTAAACTCATGGGGCGCGTCGATACGTGCAACCACACGTGCCGACAGACATATTTCGCTGAGCAAGCAAAATTAAGCGAGTGAAAAGAAGTACTGTGTGGGACCATTTCGACAGAAAGGGCGACGAAGTTACTTGCAAAATATGCTACGTGGTATTAAAATACAGCAATAGTACAAGTACAATGCAATATCACTGGCGAAGCAAACATCCACAAGCAAACGAAAGGCGCTTCCCGAAGCTGGCCACTCTAGCGAGACGTTATCTCTGTATTCCCGGGATATCTGTGCCATCGGAGAGGGTGTTTTCTGCTACGGCTCTAACTGCGCTCCAGACTAACCCCACATCATGTAGACATGTTACTTTTGAAAAAAATAAAAACTAGACAAGGTCTGGATTGAGGTAGGCTTGCTATTTTTTATTTGACGAAAAAGATTAGTCTGACTGAAAACAAACTGCCGGTTCAACAAATTGCCAGTTTTTCAAAGCTTCAAACGGATTCACTGTTTTCTTTTAGTCATCTTAATTTGTGAATTATTTAAGTTAAAAAAATATATTTAGTGTAGGCCTATTTTATGGGTTTCTATGTTGTCACTGTCAGAAATGCTGCAGGTGAGTGAAAAAGTGATGTGAATCCAGGTTCTTTTGTTCTGTATGCTGCTGTTTGCACGTTAATATAAACCCGTGAAATTTGTTTGGCTATTTTTAACGGGTCACAGACACTCGACAATTTTACTTTTATTTAATGCCAATTCAATATTATAATCTTATCAGTTAACGGTTAATACTCGGATAACGAGCGGCGGTTGTCGGTCGGGAAAATTAACCGTAATGAGCATCCCTAGTTTGTAGGTTTACGTATATCCCAGCCACTGCACTGGCCATTATTATTAATCGAAGGAGACGTGTGTTATCCAAGCATTAATGGTAATGAAATACCCTTCTACTTGGAGCGGCTGGTGTTTCTGGGTGTTTCTCCCTCATATATGCTTCGAGATCTTGATTGTGGCATTTCTTTGAGGTTTAGAATCCAGTATTCCTGTAATTCTCTTGTCTTTTATGAATTTAATTAAGAACTCTGCCTTGTATTCTGTCCAAACATACCGTGTCATCTACGTCAGGTGACCTGTAAATGCGCAAAAACTGATTCCATTGCAGTTTTGCAAAATATTTATTTTTCGAATTGCCTGAAAAACCACCTCATGCGAGCGTAAAAACGTTTTTGCGAGAAATGGGAGTTTTTGCAAAATTTATGTGTTTCCATTGGGCGATTTCAATTTGGGCAATTTGAAAGGTAATGGAAACTCGGCTAGTGTCTAGTGGCTACATGTCGACACAAACCAAACTCTTTCAGGCCTCAGCTACAACTACAGTGTTTGAAGGCGGGTTAAAGTATGCATTGTTTGCTGGCAGCCAATGAAGACCATAGGCTGGCATTATGCAAATGTGTTACTAACCTACCTAGGTTCGAGCAGGAAGACTGGAATAACTGACAACTTGTTTCAGACAGTTTAAAATCAGTTCTTTGTTTGGGAGGAAATAACTCCATTTATTGTGCACTTTGATCTTAAACTTAGCAGACATTTTAGATTCATGAAGAGCTTCATTACACACTAAGGTCATATGCGAAAAAAGCAACAGTGCCACTTTGAGTCTTAATGGGATATTCTGTCATCATTTACCCTCATGTCAGTGCAAACCTGTGGAACACACAAGACGTATATTTTGAGAAATGTCTTAGGTTTTGTTTTTGTTTTTAAATAATGTAAGTCATTGAGACAAATGTACGGACAAAATATAATTTTTTAAATATCAGTCGATATCGATAATTATCATGATAAATGTCAAATCTTTATTTCTTTCTAGTTTAAAGGCAGATTTTTGCTCCTAAGTGAGAGTTATAGAAACCAGACCCGTTAAGTGTGGTTTCAAACTACTTTTTATTGTCAGAAGATGACAAGCTATTTTTTAATGTTACATTTTAAATATACAGACTCAAATTTAAAAAATGTTTTTATTCAAATTAATCATTGATCCTCCATAGTAGCATACATTTAGATCATGATAACCACAGTTAAAACCACCCATTTAGCTCCTCATTACCATGGTAAAATATGGTTTCTATGGTATTTGTATGAAAAACAGTAGCCTAAATACATTTAGTATAAATACACAAATACAATAGCTTAATCACAAAAGTACTATAATTCTATTCCATTACTCCTTTAATACATTTAATACATATCTACATTAATAATATTATAAAATTCGATATGAATTTCCCACATTTTTGCCACAATGCCATGGTGAAGTTAGTGATTAAACGCATCTGCAGTGAGCTCGCTCTGCGCTGCTGTTTGATCCGAGAGGATTAATGGTTCGTGTTGCGTGGTTCAAATAAGTAGTGCTGTTTCGTTCTGCTTTTGGCACATAAACATTATATCGAACATTTATCGAATTATTGTTATCGGTTTTCGAGGAAAATCATATCGCAATAATTATCGTTATTGTTTTATCACCCAGCCCTACATGCAATTCCTAAATGATTAATTCATCAAAACCATACCCAATGACATTTTTCACAACATCTAAAACTGTAGAGAAGATCGCCAGTACATCCTGGCCAATGCTGAAATGCAATCCTACATCTGGGTTAAGGAACTCCGCTCGAGATTTGGGCGTGAGCCTCCTCCCGGGGGAGTTGAGGTGGTTTTATGCTTGAATAACTACAGGAAGGGAGTCTTGCCTTGTTTTTGAAAGGATACATGAGCTTTTGTTAAAAAAAAAAAGTCTGCTTGTGATGATCCATGTGCGAATGAAACTTGAGGGAGTAGTATTGCATGTTGATCAGGATCGCTTGTCATTTGTTGACTGTTCCAAATTAGAAAGAGTTTTAACATACTAACATCTATCAATTCGTAGTGTGTAAATGTTTTCTTCCCTAAAAATGTGGCAGATGTGACGTTGATTGGTTTTGATGACCTCACACGAATGTGTAGCTCTTTCCTTTGAATTGACAAACTACAATGCAGCTCTTTGGTGTGGAAATCTAAATGATGGCTCTCCTATCTGATATTTTCTTTGAAACCTAAAACCACCTTTCAATTAAGATGTCTTATGGAGAACTGTATTCTGGAATCACAAATCCAGTCTATTAAAAAAACTTGGAAATGTCATCTAAATGCTTAGCTAGTATCGGGTTGCTGTATCCTGATATATGTTGTGTTCTTTGGAAAGTAATACTTTAATGACTCATTAAGTCTTAAAGGGATAGTTGACCCAAAAATAAAAATAAATGGTCATTTACTCAACCTCATGCCATGCCAAACCTGAAGAAGATATGTCTCAGTGTTTTGGTCCCCACTGTCACTCATTGTATGGACATTGTATGCATTTTTCGAATACAATTTTATTGCTTTTTTTTTTTTTTTTTAAACAGGTTTTCTGTGGTTTTTTGTTGGAATGCACAATTTGGACAAAAAAGTTTTATAAAAATGGCTCATGGAATTATTACTATGATAAATGTTTTTTTGAAAAAATCTAATTATGATAATTTTTTACTACTGTAATATTACAGTACTACAATTTCCTAATTTCTTATTTTTTATGTTCCACAAAAGGAAGAAAGTAATATAGGTTTGGAACAGCATGAGGGTAAGTAACTAATGACAGAATTTAGATTTTTTGGGTGAACTATCCCTTTTAAATGTCACAACAGTGTCTTTCTGATTTTGTATCAATAGGTTTCAGTCATCGCTCGCTCACTCGTTTCGCAGATTAGCTGTTCCTGAAACCACATCTTCAAAGTCTTTTTCATAGTCATTTGTTGTGAGTTATCATTTTATTGAGTCATTCCCCATCTCTTTACATCATTCCTTCTTGCTCTGTTCTCTCATCCTGTCTTCAGGCGGCCACATTCACACGCATAAATAAAAGACAACACTAATGATTGCCTTCCAGTGGGTTTCTCTCCCTGTCCTCTCACTAGGTGTTCCCGCTTTGGCTTGTGCTCCTTTCTAATGCAGACCAGACAGGCCTGGTTGGTGTGTGTGCTGATAGATTATTGGGTCTAATGTGGCTCAGAGTGTGTCAGCAACGACTTTCCCACGTTGCACAAAGGGGCCTCCTACGAGCCGGGGCCGCAGCCACTCTCCCTGCACCTGTAACCAGAAAATCGACCGCCCTAACATCCTGGCTGGGTCCCATGTTGCACTTGGCATTTCCTCCAAGTGTCTGGGACCACGCTTGACATGCTAGGGCAGGCTCCGCCTCCCTCAGAGGGGCTGTGGTCAGTCGAGCGCAGAACCCCTTGGAATTCTGGGAGAGAAATGCTGAATCACTGTTGGAGCAGACAGGGGACATGCAGGATGCTGGCGCAGAGATGTGTCTCCGAACGCACATGTGCTGGAATGATTGTACACCCATTAAAAAAACCATAGACAAAACCTCCCACTCAGTTTGAGGAATCAAGGAAGGAATTACCATAAAATACTGGTAGACACATTTATGATGCAGAACTGAAACAACAACAACAACACAGACGCATGCTAAATTATCATAATTTAACACATTTCATTTTATTCCATATTAGATTAAAAAAAAAACTTAAATGATAAAATTGCCTTGGCAACTAACTGAAATAAAGTAAGTTTAAGTTAAAGTACGCCAACTAAAATAAAAATACATAAATAATTAAAAACCAAAAACGAATAAAAATGAGTAATAATAAATTCACTAAAATTTAAACTAAAATTAATAATACTAAATATAACTAAAGTAACACCAATGCTAAAATAATATTTGTAAAATCAACCTCTTGGTTATCTAATGGTTTTTATTACCATGCAAGTTATAAAAAGCCTGGTAGACACATTTATGATGCAGAATTGAAACAACGGCAACACAAGCACGTGCTAAATTATCATTTAACCTATTTTAGCCTGTTAACTGTGTGTGTTCTGGTAGTGGGACATTTTACGTACTTTTTTAGTCTTTTTCCCCCTATCACATATGTTTGTTATCATCATAAATTATAAAAATATTTTTTTGTGATATCAATTTTAAATTTATACAAATGGCTTTGATTTTCTAGCAATTTTAGAATCAGAATGTTGTAAAATGCATATTTAGTATAAAATAAAACTTTTTAGTACTGTACATTTGCGTTACAGTAAACTTAAACTTCTATAATTTTTTTTTAGTCTTTAATTTTTAGAAGTGCTTTCACTTCTGCAATAATCTGTTGACTTTAGCACTGTATTCCAAAGCATTCCTGAATTGCAACCATTTAAGTCAGATCTATGCTCAAAAACGGGGTGACAGTTAACAGGTTAAAATATAATTTAAGTTTAAAATTATAGTTACAATTTATTTCATTTAAAATTATTATTTATAACTATAATAAATTATACAATTATTATTTAATTATTTTATGTTCAACATATGCTTTTATTTACTGGATTTTTACAGAACTATATAAGGTTTGTGCTGAGCTTATTATTTCCAGAATTAAATACAGATATATTTATTGTCTTAGAGACCCACATTCATGATTTATGTGGTTGTACTAGTTACTCAGCCATTGTGGAATTATTATGATATAATTTTATTGGGCAGGGATATAGTTCTGCGTTTCATTATCATGCATGTAACACTATCTTTTCTTCTTTCCTGGTGGCTTTGGCATGCCCTTTGATTTCAACATCTGCCAGATGGCTTCAATTGGTATCAAATCTAATATCACAAGCCCTACAATGAAATGGAAGTTCTCTATTAGCTGAAACTAAATAACCGGAACATTTATGGAAAACTATATGTAGATCAAATGACCCTTAGTTTAGTATGATTCAGAACACTGCACATGTCTGTTTCAGTTTTAGACTTTTTTCCTCTTTTCAAGTTTAAACAAGTTAAAACCTTTAACCATGGGACTCTTAACAGTGGCCAATGATGCTGTTTTCTGCCTGCAAGGTTTCACCACGAATCAACTGTAATTCACATTATAAACTTTTATGTTAAAGTCATCTGTTCAAAACCCATTTTACATTATTATTCAAAAGGACGGTACTGTTCAAAAGTTTGTGGTCAGTAAGTGGTCAGTTTGAAGGATTTATATATATATATATATATATATATATATATATATATATATATATATATATATATATATATATATATATATATATATATATATATATATATATACACACAGTATATATTCAGAAAAGATGCATTAAAAGTGACATTCAATCTTTTGTAATATTTTAAATGCCCTTACTATTTCAAATAAATTCTATTCATCAAAGAATCCTGAAAAAAATGTATCCCGGTATAAAAATATTAAGCAGCACAACAGTTTTCAACATTGATAAAACAAAATATTTCTTGAGCACCAAATCAGTATATAAGAATGATTTCTGAAGGATCATGTGACACTGAAGACTGGAGTAATGATGCTGAAAATTAAGCTTTGCAATAACAGGAATAAGTTACAGTGAAGAAACAGTGGTTTTAAGTTGTAATATTACACTCACTTTTACTTTATTAGACACACCTTGCTAGTACCGGGTTGAACCTTTTTTCTTCAGGACTGCCTTAATTCTTTGTAGCATAGATTAAACTGTGCTGGAAACATTCCTGAGATTTTGGTCTATATTGACACAATTGCATCACGCAGTTGCTGCAGATTTGTCGGCTACACATCCATGATGCAAATCTCCAATTCCACCACATCCCAAAGGTGCTCTATTGGATTGAGATCTGGTGACTGTGGAGGCCATTTGAGTATAGTGAACTCATTGTTATGTTCAAGAAACCAGTTTGAGATGATTTGAGCTTGACATGGCATGTTATCCTGCTGAAAGTAGCCATCATGGGTAAGATATAGGTAAACTGTGGTCATAAAGGGATGGACATTGTCGGCAACAACACTCTGGTAGGCTGTGACATTTAAATGATGTTCAGTTGGAACTAAGGGACCCAAAGACTGCCAAGAAAATATGCCCCATACCATTACACCACCAGCACCAGCCTGAACCATTGATACAAGGCAGGATGGATCCATACTTTCATGTTGTTTACTACCAATTTTGACCCTACCATCTTTCGGTCACCACAGAAATCAAGACTCGTCAAAGCAGGCAACATTTTTCCATTGTCCAATTTTGTTGAGTCTGTGTGAATTGTAGCCTCAGTTTCCTGTTCTTAGCTGACCAAAGTGGCACCGATGTGCCTTCTTCTGCTGTAGACTATCTGCTTCATGGTTCAATGTGTTGTGCTTTCAGAGATGCTCGCTTGTAAAGAGTGGTTATTTGAGTTACTGTTGCCTTTCTATCAGCTCAAACCAGTCTTGCCATTTTCCTCTGACCTCTGGCATCAGCAAGGCATTTTCGCACACACAGAGCTGCCGCTCACTGGATATTTTCTCTTTTTCAGGCCATTCTCTGTAAGACTTAGAGGTGGTTGTGCTTGAAAATCCCAGTAGTTTTTCTGAAATACTCAGACCAGCACGCCTGGCACTATCAACCAAGCCACGTTCAGGGTACTTTCACACTGCCAGTATAGTTCGAAACAGGGTACGGTTCGCATGTCATCATGTGAAAGCTGTCATGTAGACCCGGGAGCGCACTGGGATACTGAACCCGAGACTACGTGTAGGAGGTTTGGATACACTGGAACTGTGGTGTGATTTGCATGAATGTGAAAGCAACTCAGACTGGTGACTGCACTTGTTTAGGAAGTAAACTAACATGCGCATGCGTTCTAGCCGATGATGACTCCAACAAAACAAGTAGGGTATGACAATGGTGATGATTTTCCCTGGGATATGAGCTAGTGAGCGTGCAGTGTAATCATGCATGTGTGCAATCTGAGGGGCAAATGAAGGGCTCGCAATCTGCCGTCTCCTCAAAAGACTATATGCTTGCAAGCAGCAGAAAGCTGCCTTGTTGCAACACACACACATTTTGAACTTAAGCAGATAATATTGACCATGGCTTTTTCTCAATATGCGTTCTTTAGCGATCTTACGTCCTTGGGTTTTTGCACTACGTCATCATCAACCATCAAGTTCTGTTCCAGTACTCAAGAACTCAAGTACAAGAGGACGCATGAAAGTGCCCCGATGTGTTCTTGATATCGAGGATACATCGAATGCAGACTTCAGAAAGAATCGAAACGTTAAAAATCACAGAAGACGCTGCTGGCGGTCGGTGTACAGAAGCCTGTAAGCCTGTAACTTCTCGTTCTCACTTAAAGGGAACATAACACACGATTGGTTTCTGCCAATCTCATGTTAATCTTGATATAGAGTAGGATTGCATTCTTCATATCTCCGAAGAGTCTTTAGTTTTTATCAGATTTATAAAAGACAGATATGCTGTACAGCGTCTTTCTGAAAACAGCCGTGCTCCTAGAGGCAAGCCGTGCAGCGCTGCCGGTGGCTTCCGTAACCCGAACGAAGCACGTTGATTGATGAACATTTGTCCATCTCTTTTGCTTAATTCTAATAAAGTGATAAAGACCTTAAAAAAGCGGCAGTATTTTTATTGGCATATTAAGAAGAATCTTAACATTGACAGCATAGGTAACACATAGGCTACTCATAAATATACATTGTAAAATAAAAAAGATATGAACTTATATGAAAATAATGTCTATAATAATATGAAAGAAATGTTTAGAATAGGTTGTGACATTTGTTTGTGATGTTATGTTGTATTTATTGTGCTTTGGCCTTTAATCACTATTTGCTTATATGGTCAGTTAAGCAGCAAGATCGCAGCACATCTCAATTCTCACAAAGATGCGTTCTGTTTCCTCGCATCCTTCTGAGTTCGTTCTTTCAAGGTTGCCTTGCAAGACCGGTCTCATCATGAACGCAAGTCCGTTCTTTGTGTTTTTGGAATTGAGAAACAGACCATGTCTAAATGCTCTGAGTTGCTACCATGTGATTGGCTGATTAGATATTTGCATTAATTAGTAGTTGAACAGGTGTACCTAATAAAGTGGCCGGTGAGTGTATTTCACAATGTTATTGTATTTTTTACCAAATAATTGCAGCCTTGGTGTAAATATTTTACTGAGTGATTCTGACTTTAGCAAGATGTACTATTTACTTCCATGATGTGATGTATTTGTCCAACACATGTTGACCTTGTTCATGACTGTTGTTGATGCATTTTTAATTCCCCAAATGCTGATAAGAGCTAAAACCGTGAGAGCGTGATGATTTTGGAAAGCAACAACTACTTTTTAGCACAATTTGGTCCCCAGACGCTACAGAGGAGTGTGAATGGGTTCTCCCCAGCGAGGGAAGGGGGAGAGCTGACGCTAGGTCAGTCGGTACCGTTCCTCATAAAGGCCTTAAAGTGCAAACAGACCCTTAAATCTGCCCACTGAACAGCGGCCTGACAGCCCTGCATGGGTGAGCCAAAGTTAAGATAAAGAAAGCTGGATATATGTGAAGCTGCTTTTGTTCCGTGCTCCTTCGCTTGGAGCCAATGGGAGTCATTATTTCACCAACTCATTGTTATGTCATTGACCCCACGGAAGAAGGGCCCTTTAATTTCACCATTTATTACTCTACCAATATTGTTCAGGTTCCACCTCAGAAATAAATCTGCCTTTTCTCTAGTTGTTTTAAAGCTTTGTACACCACTCCCATCAGCCTTTGTGTCTTTAGACACTTACTTCATTGGAGCTCCGTGACAGCGGAATGAAGCGGGTACATAATAATGTACTATATGACTGCATGCATAGCAGGAATGGGTCACGATGCTCAACTAGACCTCAGTTGTACACAGTTGTACACTTTCAGAAGGATGTCCTCGACTGTTGCCTCATGCTGTTCTTTTTTAAATACTGGAAATGCATCGGCCGATTTTGTTTTATTAATTGTGAATGCTTCCCCTATTTTTACATTTATATTACCTTTGCCATCATCTGCGCTCACCTAAAGTAAACTAATTATTTAATAACATAGAAAAATGTGATCTTCAGCAAATCTCAAAATAAATGTCATTTTTTCATACTAAATATC
Source organism: Gila orcuttii (assembly GCA_026230005.1). Taxonomy (NCBI): domain Eukaryota; kingdom Metazoa; phylum Chordata; class Actinopteri; order Cypriniformes; family Leuciscidae; genus Gila; species Gila orcuttii. Next base: position 19,537,764 of record JAPDVR010000023.1, on the reverse strand, counting down.
CACTTTTACAGGGAACAAACTTTTAAATGTGTAATTTTGGTGATCAAAGATGAGTTTCAAAGGATTAGGATATTAAATAATTTAAAACTAAGAAATATTCTGTTTATGAATAATATTAATTTTATTTGTTTATTGAATTATAAACATTCAAAGTAGGATCATTTTTTATAAGTGTTATGTCGTCATGCCTTCAATTTATTTAGACAAAATCGTATGGAATTTTAATGATAGATTTTATATATGCCATTTATTGATCAATCGCCATGACAGGAATTATATTATCTGCTGATCTCATCGGCTGGAATTTTAATAGTGCTACACCCTTGATATTTACCTTGATAGCATGGCCAGGAAGAGAAATCCTTATATTTATTTAGCTTCTTCCTTTCCGTCACAAGTCGTGTTTTTCCCGTCATTCCTCCCAATTAGCAACTGGCATTCAATTCAATTCCTGGTTGCTTTCTATCATTTCCATTCTAGAGCTTGCACAATAATAAAACTGCCAAGTTTCGATAAGATAATCCTCTTATAAATCAAAGGGCTTTTTTCCCGTTTACCTGCCTTTTTCTCTTTCACTCAACCTTTCCTTCTCTGTCTCTTGGCCCTCTCCCAAACCTAGGTACCATTACCCAGTGCCTAAGGTATTTTATGTGCAGTTGACAGTGGGGAGCAACGAGTTTATCGGAGAGGGGCGGACTCGCCAAGCTGCCCGACACAATGCGGCCATGAAAGCCCTTCAGGCCCTGAAGAACGAACCCATTCCAGAAAGACCAACTCAGGTAACCCACCAAAACAGAACGCACATGACACAGCCTTGCAATCAAACCTCTTTTTAATTTCACATAGCATCTAAAAGAATTCTTACATGCACTACAATTCAAACGTTTTTAAAGAAAATAATGCTTTAATTTAGAAATAATGCATTCAATTAATCAAAAATGACAGTAAAAAACATTTTTAATGTTAAAATAAATAAATGCAATTCTTTTGAACTTTCTATTTACCAGAATCTTGAAATATCATGTGACTGAAGAAAATTTAAATCACTGATTTGATAACATGTTCATTGTGGTAACATTGTTTTTACTACGTTTTTTTATTAAATAAATGCAGCCTTGGTGAGATAGTGAATGTAGCCTTGGTGATTATTATTTATTATTATATTTGAAAATGTATTTTTAAAAGTGTACAATTTGATGCATTTTAACCAATGGTCTCAGACATTGTATGTGGTTTCCAGTTTCCTGTGTTTTAGTCTGTGCACTTGAAAGCCTATCATGCTTTGAATAATCATAAACTCTTGTTAGGTAAAAGTGATATTCAGGCTGATGAAATTTAAGATGACACGACTGTCCTGTTTCCTCATCATCTGTCAGTGTTCACAACATCTCCTCTGAACTTTAGTTTAGCTTCAGGCTATCCTTCAAAATACAAATGTCTCCCACCGGAAATCATATTACATTGTGCCCCAAATGCCTGGCATCGACCAAGGTTATTTAAACCGTAGTGGCGCCTCTCTTGTTTGGTCTTGTCCCCCTTCTGTCTCCATAATGAGGGCTTTGTCAGACACCTTTTCAGTGTATTGCTTTACAAATTGATACACACTATACCTGTGCACACCTCAGGGCAAAACTGTGTTCGTCTGCATGTCTCCTCATTCCTGTACCAGATCTCAAACCTCGAGGATGAGTATCATGCTCACACAAACAAACACACACACAATTCACACGTATTTGTGCGCACATCTTACTATCTTTACTTTTTTAAATCTGTAAATGTGTGTACATGCTCCCTCATTTAGAATAATCCAAATTTATTGACATTAGAACGAGAATAAGAGCACATTTATGTGTGTACGCGCATGTTTCTAATCTTTTATGCTCATAAATAAGGACACTTACACAGTTATTGGTCAATGAGAATCAGTGTAATATAGTTTTATCAACAGACTCTTATATAGATCATACAGCTTCTCAATAAGTAATATTTTTTATATTTCGACATCTGTGGTTCTGACTAATTATTTATTGTAAACTGATATTATTATTATTATTATTCATATAAAAAAAAAAATGTATTTATTTACTGAAATACTTCAACTATGCAGTAATATTTTTTTGTTCATGTTTTTGAAAACGATACCATTTTACCAGTCTCCTTGTAAACTACAAAAATGCAAATTTGCGTAGAGTTGGGTATAGTTTGAATCGTTTGACTTAACTGCTTATCGATTCCAATTCTTATCAATTCCTAATTTCGATTCCAATAAGATAAAAAAAAACTTGAATATCATTCACATTTATTCAAAATCTTATTGCAAAACATTTTTTATACAGATTACAAGTATAGAAACTGTAATCAAATGTAAAATAACGCTGCACTTTATAAATAAAATATACATTACAAATATAGTTACAAAAGTTGAGTCCAGATCAGTGAGTGAATTTTCTCTTTGTGTTCTGTTGTTTGATTAATGTTATTATAGAGAGGGCAGCAGGAATTTTCTTTGTCAACTGTTTACGTTTACGAGAATATTTTGACATATTTTTGCGTTTATTTGTGGAAGAAAACTCCGTTCAGTATCGCACACTATACAGTATGAGAGGCGGCTTTACATGTGCACGCTTTGGATGTGTGCGCAGCACAGAAAACGGCGCTCGAGTCGTCTTGCGCTTGATTGGTTTAAAATCAAATTCAAATATTTTTTTCTGTACATGTGCTTTGGATGTGTGTGGGTGACATCACCAACTGCTGGCCTGGCATGAAATACAGTATTTTTAGTCGTTCTTGCAGATTCGGATCGTTTTGACAACATTGTTGTCTGTACGTGCAAAACTTTTCCGTTTTAGTACATTGTTGCTGTGTAAACGTACCCTTAAATAAAGAACACATGCTATTATTAGTCAATTTGAGTCAGTGTTATTTGTGGCTCAGCTGATTTTTATTGTCTTGTACACCATGTTTTCCTTCCTCTCAACACGCTCATGAACTCGCAAAGCCAATTGTTTACCATGTGCTAACTGGCAAATGAGCTCATGCCAGAGTTGTCGAGGGAATAAACAACACCACAGTATGTACAGTCACCACAGCTCTAAATATTTAGACAAACAGACACGGGGAAGCTCCTCAGTTTCGTTTAAGTCTGAGTGAAGGTTTTCGTCCAATGGTTATCATGGAAAGAGTGACCACACACTGTAAGCAGGAAATCTCTCAGATGAAGAGATGCTGACAGAAATGTGGATTTGAAGGGTTTTCAAAGAGAAGCGGATGATTAATCCATCAGAGATGTTGATTTTCAATTTGCCCTATTTAGCAAAAGAGCCTAAATGATATTTGGAAGACATTGATTTATATCAAACACTAATGGTTTGTTATTTTAGAAAAAAAGAAATGAGGCTCAGCTTTATTGGTTCAAATGTTTTTTCGAAACATACATCTGTGCATCCAAAATACACAAATCTGTGTGTTAAATATAAAATATCAGAATAATTTGCTCACATTAAGGGTTCGTTTTGGGGCTACTTTTTTTCTTGCTTTTTTTTTTTTTTGCTAGTCTGTGGCATAAAATAGCTCCATCAACTGACTTTTATAGGGACATTTATAAGCTGTTTTCAAAAAGTAATCATTTTTTTAATATATATATTTCTGCATCTGTGATCCTGATGTATTACATTATGTATTATAAACTGATAATAATAATTATAATGCTAATGTAAAATATTTATTTATTTTACTTGTAGTGTTTGCTATATTCAACTTTTTGTAGTAATATAGCTTCATTGCTATAACTTTTATTAGGACGTGAGAGGTGTTTATTAGCTGTGAGAGGTTCTCAAAGTAATATTGGTCCTAATTTAATATCCATTATTAGCTGATAATATAATGATAATAATAATAATAATAATAATAGAAAAATTGTATTATTGTTTATTTATTACATACAAGCATACATTTTTATTAATCTGACGCAACAGTATGCATAAATTGTGACAAAGTTTTTTTTTACTGGGTTCTTCCCAAGATTCTGGAGAATGTCGAAAGGCCTAGAAGAATCATGGCAAATAATTCAAATGATAATAAAATCTTAATGTTTGGTAGAATTCATGGAAATTGTTATACTCAATATTTTTCTATTTCTGGATGCGTTTGCAGTTTGATGAAGAGCAGTATGCAAATCTTTTACTACCTTTGTGTTTGATACATACAGAACGTTAAATATGTAACTCCAAATCTTATAAAAAGTACCATGACTGAGTTTGTAAACTGATATTTTAGCAAATCTCTCTGCTGTTGGACCATTATAACACACAGCGCATTGATATAACACATCAAATTTAGCTTGTGACCTGTCAGATCAGTTGAAGGGCACACAAACAAACCTGTCTGTACACAGTCTGTAATACAAAGTCTCACACTCTCCAGACCACCTGATGTCTCTTCATCCCAGACACCATTAACAGGCGTTTGAAGGAAACGAACTATGACATCATGCCTTGTGATCGCTATAAGGACGACAGTGAGAACACAGTATTAAATGTCTACGAAAAAGCACAACTTGATCGAGCGCTCTTAGATCACACACTCCTGTTCATGTATTGCATGAGAACACACTCTTCATTCTGAAAAGAAATGTCAATACTGTAATGGAGGTGACCAAGATAATATGCTGCAGGGATCATATTAAAAGTCACTCTTTGGAACTTTTGTGAGCGCACTATTGCAGCTCCTTTTATAGTTGATAAGATATAAATCGGAACTAAGGGGGAACTGCTTTTGGATCAGTTTGAAAGCTTTTTCTTCTCACAAAACCGAGCCACTTTCTCCAGAATCTCAACTGCTTAACAAAACCAGAAGCATCTATTTTCAGTAGAGTTACATGAGAAACTGCAGTCATGCGTTGAAGCAGACTCACCATCAGGTCTGAGATCATAAAGCCTGTTCTTAAGATCTTCCTGGCAGGTCTTCATTCTGTTAGAGGGTGCAATGTACTGTAGGTTTGAGGCTGAATTGAGGTCAGTGACAGAAATCTGTGTACCGTAATAAAGGGATTGTTGAGAAAAGGTAATCAAATCAAGGCAATGTAATGCATTGAGATTTGTGAGTTCTCTCAAAATTTAATAATAATAAGTGTTAAATGTTGTAATGCTGCTTTAAGCTATTTTTTATTCACTAATGCAAAATGTGGTCACACTAGACTTAGAGCATGAAAAATTGCTCTGCAGTGTCTTTTAAAAAAAAAAAACATAAATTCAACATATAACAAATAATTAAATATCCAGAATGCAAAAATGTACAATCGACTCCACTTTCCTGCAGCGCTGCAAACTTTCAGTTTTAAAGTTTGTGTTCTTTTAATTCAGCCAAGATGTCACGCAATACAATCGATCTTCTATTGGTCACATATTCTTGAATCCACAGGTCAGAGTTCACCAAATGCTTTCATACAAATATGCATATACATTTTCATTTACATACACATATTATTTATGTACTTACTTTTTAATCAAACATTAGGTAAAAAGATTTTCAAACAAACTTGTGATTAAATAAAGCCAGCCAACAGAAAAATGGTAAACCTAAATGCATATTTTATTTGTGCTAGCAAAACCGCAACAAAAAAAATGCAACATTGTTGAATAAGAATAGTTCAGACACTTCTGTTACTACAACAATAGGGGGAATTGTGTTGGTATAACATGTTTTTCTGTCAAATCAAAGTAATATACTATTATCCGTGACCCAGAAAGTCCTATCCAACTTTCTAACTCAGAAGTAAGCTGTTTTCTGTGAATGTGTGAGACTTATTTAGTCTCAGATGTATTAGTATCTATAGGTACATTACTAGAAGAATAATGGTGTGCTGTAAACTGTAAAACTATTTGCATTACAAATCAAAGTTATCAATAATAATAAATTACGCTAATAAATGTTTAAATGCATTTTTACAATTATGATAACAAATACCAGGTAGCAATATCAAGCAGCATAATTAACTGTTTTTGTTCTGCTAAAATAACTGGAAGCGGATGATAGGTAAGCCTTGCAAATTCAAGTTACAAATGGCTGCAACTGCTTTTATGTTAAAATGAATGTGGATATAGTGGATAAAATGTAACTGCATTCATGTAGTTGGTCTGTTTTGTGTTTTACCCTTTCAGTGTTCAGAGGAGAAGAAAGAAACGGAGGAAAACAGCGATGCAAGTAAATCCGAGATCAGCCTGGTCTATGAGATCGCCCTGAAGAGGAACCTGCCAGTTAGTTTTGAGGTAAACTGAGCAAATTTAATTAAGCATACAAAGAAATTCACTCATCAGGAAATTTCAACAATAACTTTCATAGCAAGTTTATTCCCAGCTCTAATGACCCTATTCAGCCCATTCAGTCTTTGTACTCTAAAACAGTTGTACGCTTTTGACACTTACCCTTTTTCTCAGCCAGACAGCTGAATATAACCTCAGTGTCATATGTTATTGGAAGTTCTTTGGAATCAAAGCCAATTAAGCTGAAAATAATTCCAAATGATTGTTAGCTTCCTACATGGGTTGCTGACCTCTAAGAAAGCATCCTTGTTGCAATTTTACCTGATTTGAAACACTCTTCATATGCAGCAACTTCAAATGTATAGCATTCCAGATATTAAAGGGTTAGTTCACCAAAAAATTACATTTCTGTCATTCATTACTTACCCTCATGTTGTTCCAATCCCGTATTTTTGTTGTTGCCACAAATAGTTGTTGGTTAGAGATGGTATTGGGCCAAAAGATTTGCAGAATTCTCTGGAAGTTCTTCGTGTGGAAGGCTGACAATTTAGTACGGTGGTTCTTTGTAATTCTCTAACTTTCCTAGCCGCAAAGTAGGTTGGAAAGGACGCAGCTCTGGTACAGTCTCAGTTTATTGTAGGTGCTATATTGTGTGGACCTCCACACATTGTTTAACATACTAAAGGTGTTTCTGGCTTTGCTGAGACGGTTCTTGATGCCACTGCCTGCTCCGTCGTGTCGAATGGTGCTGCCCAGGTAAATATACTGTTAAGTTGTGGTTCTACTTGGACTGGTGAGGGGTTCGGGGTGTTCATTGTCATCACCTCTGTTTTCTTCTTGCTGATCTTCAAGCCTACTTGCTGCGCATAGGTCGTAAGATGAGATGTTTTCTCCTGCATGTGCTGGTTGAGTATGTGAAAGCAGCGCCAACTCAAGATCTTCCAGTGTTGAGAAGAGAGACCATCTGATGCCTCTTGGTTAGTCTTTGGTTGTCTGTTGCATCACCCTGTCAATTGTCATGTTGAAGAGCATTGCTGACATTACTTCGAAACTGTGATAGCTGCTTCCTAGTTTGCATGTATAGTTAGTGTGGAAGCACTTGATAAGAAGAATGATCTGTTGTGGAATCCCATATCCATGGAGTATACGCCATAGACTGTCCCTGGGGATGCTGTCAAAAGGCTTCTCAAAGTTAATTTAATGTATTGTTCAATGATGTTGTGCAGAAAGCTCCCAGTTTTCATAAAAAAATGATTTGCTTCATTTGTGTTACGTAGATGAACGCAGGTCTTATGGGTTTAGAACGGCATGAAGGTTTAACTATATCATAGTTAGGAGTGAACTAACCCTTTAAGCACACAGGAGTCTCAATTCACAATGAATTCTAGTAGATTCTAGTTAACATGTTTCGAAGCCAACTGCTATATTCTTACAAGTATAAAAATTCCACTGTACACAAATATTGGCTAAAAGTATTTTAATAAATAGAAAATTGTTTCTTTACATTGTAATTCAAAAACGAATATTTCTCTGGTTCCGTCCACCATCTTGGATTACATTTTTCCCCACTGAACTCATCATTCTGGGATTGCTCACTGTATGATGTATGCAATGCTGCCTTAGACATCTAAAAGAAGGTACCTTGAAACTTTTGGAGCAAGCTTTGTGTTGGGAGAATTCATATAATGGCTTAAAATACTGTCTAGAAAGTCGTCTGAATGGGTTTTGGACTCTTAACTGTAATCCCAACCCCCAACCCCCCGCCCCGCCCTTCAAGTTTACATTCCAATTTAATCAAATTCATCCATCAGAATATACTTGGATATCCACTCAATCGATAAATTGAAAATTACTAGCTTCAAGTAAAGAGGATAAAGTGGAAAAGTGATTATATTAAACGGCTATTCTTGGTCAAGCTCTGTCAGCATCAGTTAAATCCAGTAATTGTAATTGCTTTAATACTTAAAAGCATTTATTGTGGTAAGGAGGTCGATTTGGACAACATTCAAATCAGCATTTCATTAAAGAGCTGCATCAATGACACTTCAAATCAACACACACCTCTACGTTCAACACTGGAAGAAGTCTGAGGAACTCTATAGCCTCAATAATACTGCATCCATGTTTCTCTTAAATGATTTTCCATGGCTGTCTCCAAGTTCATAATCTGCAATCATCTGCCTGGCTTTGGTTAACTAGAATCTTCCTGATGTACATTTTCCAAGAATCCCTTGTACTTGCGTGCATTTTGTTTCGTCTGGGGACCCCAATCTAACTGCATTTGGACACACTGTAGCTTTTTCTTTTTCTTTCTTTCTTTAAGGTTTTTACTAAGTCATCTGTGAGAGCCTGGACTGGTTTCAACCTTGTTAGATCTTTTCAGGAATTTTCTCCCTCGCTATTTGTAGGAATTCAATTCAATTCAATTCAAATTTATTTGTATAGCGCTTTTCACAATACATATTGTTTCAAAGCAGCTTTACAGAAAGTGCATTTCAGAAATGTACGTAAAAAATACAGTTAGTTAATCATCATGTATTCATTTAGGGCATAACATATCGCCGGCGTTGAGTCGTCTCTTCACAGGCGTCGAGTCGTCTCATCGCAGGCGTTTAGTCATCTCATCGCAGGTGTTGGGGACTCTGAAGTCTCCGTGAGAGGCTGGATACAGACTGTAGCTGAAGAACGCTATTTACCTCGGGACTAGCGTCCCGAGATAACAGCAGAAAAGCAGATGGGAAATAATTAGCGTAGCTGCTGTTCATAATATTAATGCATTCGATCTGATTCAACAGTAGTATAAGAGGCAAGCATTATGTGAATGCTTGGCTGAAGAGATGCGTCTTTAATCTAGTTTTGAACTGGGAGAGCGAGTCTGAGCAACGAACAGTATCAGGAAGGCTATTCCAGAGTTTAGGAGCTAAATGCGAGAACGCCCTCCCTCCTTTAGTGGATCTGGATATCCTAGGAATGACCAGAAGCCTCGAATTTAGGGATCTTAAAGAATGCGATGGATTGTAGGGCGATAGAAGGTCCATTAAATATACAGGAGCTAGACCATTTAGGGCTTTATAGGTCAGTAATAGTACTTTGTAATTGATACGGAACTTAATAGGTAACCAGTGCAGAGATGATAAAATTGGTGTTATATGATCATATTTTCTTGACCTAGTAAGAACTCTAGCAGCTGCATTTTGCACTAACTGTAGCTTGTTTATTGAGGATGTAGGACAACCAGCTAATAAAGCGTTACAGTAATCTAGTCTTGAGGTCATGAATGCATGAACTAACTTTTCTGCATCAGAAACAGATAGCATGTTACGTAGCTTAGCAATATTTCTAAGGTGGAAAAAGGCTGTTCTTGTAACATATGAAATATGATTTTCGAAAGACAAGTTGCGGTCTAGTATAACACCCAGGTCTTTTACTGTAGTGGATAAAGTAACTGGACATCCTTCTAAATTAAAGTTGTATTGTACGAGGTTTTGTGGGTAGTTTTTTGGACCAATAAGTAATACCTCCGTTTTATCTGAATTTAATAGCAGGAAATTACACATCATCCAGCATTTTATATCTTTAAGACACTCTGTCAATTTAGATAAGTTAGTGTTTTCATCTGGTCTTGATGAAATATATAATTGAGTGTCATCAGCATAACAGTGGAAATTAATTCCATGTTTTCTTATAATATTACCCAGTGGCAGCATATATATTGAGAATAGCAGAGGGCCTAACACCGATCCTTGCGGCACTCCATAGTCTACTGACATTATCTTCGATTTTTCCCCATTTAAACAGACAAAATGGTAACGGTCTGATAAGTACGATCTAAACCAGCTTAATGCCTGTCCCTGAACACCAGTGTAGTTTTGTAGTCGATCCAAGAGTATTTTATGATCTATAGTGTCGAACGCAGCGCTAAGATCGAGTAGAACTAGTATTGAGATACAGCCTTGGTCATAAGCTAAAAGTAAATCATTTGTAATTTTAACTAGCGCACTTTCTGTGCTATGATGCGGTCTGAATCCTGACTGAGATTTTTCATAGATATCATTTTCTTGCAAGAAAGAGCACAATTGAGCGGACACAATTTTTTCTAGTATTTTAGATATAAATGGAAGATTTGAAATGGGTCTGTAATTTGCTAAGTTATTTTGATCTAATTGCGGTTTCTTAATAATAGGTTTTATTACTGCCAGCTTAAATATTTTTGGAACATGACCTAAAGATAAAGACGAGTTAATAATATTGAGAAGAGGCTCTTCCACTACAGGTAACACTTCTTTCAGTAGTTTAGTGGGTATTGGGTCTAATAAACATGTTGTTGGTTTCGCTGCAAAGATAAGTTTATTTAGCTCTTCCTGTCCTATAGTTGTAAAGCGGTGTAATGGTGGAAATGGAAATGTTTTTGGCCCTGATTCAATTAGAATACAAACACGGAATATTACAGTGTTACTGTGCGAGAAAGAAATCATAAAGACAATCATTTGTTGTTCAAAGATGTGAGACACATCTGCATGAAAGCTTTTAAATAACCCCAAAAATAAAATTCGTTCATCGTTTTCTCACCCTGATGTTCTAAAACTGTGTGACTTTCTTTCTGAGGAACATCATAGAAGATATTTTTGTCTAAACAGTGAATTTCAGTGGGGACAAATGTTGTCTTCCTTCCTTCCTTCCTTCCCTCCTTCCCTCCTTCCAGTACAACTGTAAAATTACTATTATTTATGGTTGTCTTAATTATTCATTTTCAAATGTTAAACCATCAATTTACATTTTGGTAGAGTATTTACTGCAAACTGAGCCACTCTGAGGCACTGAAAACACTGGATCATGAGCTGCTCATGTGTAAATTAACACAGTGCCATGCTTCACTCTGAAATGCGCAGCGCATATACTTATTTAATTAGATCACAACCCTTGCGATTTGATTATCACACTAAGGCATATTGTGATTTTTATTTTATTTTGAGTAATTGTGCAGTCCTAACAGAAACAGAAGAAAGAAAGTCATACAGGTTTGGAATGGGCTTAGGTCAACCAGAACAGTGCCTCATTGGTTCCCTTATGAAGTTAAGGACCACTCAGTAATCTACACACCTTCACCTTCTTGTCGGTGTCAAGCGATATCAAACAGATGCCAACTTCAAAAGGCAAATGCATTAATCACAGTTTCTGTCATGGATGACGCCTCACAGAGGTACAAGAGTGGAAACCCGTGCCAAGAACCACCCATCGAGTACGTAAGTATTTTCCCTCAGGGAATACACATCAACAATCGATACAAAAGAGCTTTTCTTCATTATATCAGTCCTTGTCATTGTCCCACCCTGGCCTTGTATCCTGCCTTTTCCACAAAGCTGAGGACACGGCGGTCTCACTAATACCATATCTCCCCTGGCATCCATGGAGGGGATGAAGAATGATCAACCTCATGTTACAGCGATTCCTTCCTACAACTTGATCTCCGTTGCCAGCCATGCGAGACTGGAGTGCAGACAGAGGAACTGCCCACCATCAGACACAAGAATCAAACATTTGCTGAAACCCCATCGCTGCCTGAGGATGCCATATCATCTGTTGTAGACAACACAACATCGTCTGCCGCCATGAAGAGAGTCTGGCTCCAGTGCCAAGACCTCCTCACAGTCCTCGTTCACCCGATGAGGCTTATTCACCGGATGGAACTGCCGCCCACCTACCTTAGTGTTTCATAACTGCTTTGGAAACTGTGTCAGGAGGTCAACTTGAGAGTTACAAGGCCTGTTTTGACTTCTTGTTGCTGTAGTTAGTTACCTCCGCTTGTGCTCACTAACAACTGATTTTTGTTAAACCCATCTAATAAAACAAGTGCAAAATAAGATCCAAAAATCTAAATTGTCATCATTTACTCACACTCATTCCAAACCTGCATGATTTTCTCTCTGTGGAAACAAGATATTTTGAGGAATGTTTCAACTGTTTTTGTCCATATAATGGAAGTCAGCGCGGTCCCTGTTGGTTTTCATTGTACAAACAAAAAAGCACTGAGACATATTTCAAAATATCTTCTTTTGTGTCACACAGAAGAAAAAATGGTTTGGAAAGATATGAGAGTGAGTAAATGATGAAAGAAATTTAATCTTTGCGTGGACTGTCCCTTTAATGTGACATTCTTCCCTATTTATTCTCCCGGAGATTGTGCTTTTGATTGTGTAATTTGTAACAGAATTTGCAAAAATAATAAGTGTAAAAATAATATATGTTTCCAAGTCTTCCATTTTTTGAGACAATAGGTAGTTCCATTACATTGAAATTACATAAATAGCGTTATGCCTTATTTTGGGACTCAAGCAGTAATCTACATTTAAGTTATTTGAGTTATTTCAGAAATTTCTCATCAAGGAGAATCTCAGAGAAGTTCACATCTCGTTGGAGTCTTGGTCTCTTTTTCTCATTTTCAGATTGAGTTAGTTGTATAGTCAGAGACTGTGAGTATAGTTTTGATCTACGTAACTTAGTGCCGTCCTAGATAAATCTCCACTCTCAACCCATGGACTAGACCATGTGGGAGTTCCCTTAATGACGAACTTGCAGCTTTAAGCCCTCCCCACACCTCATCCCCGCAAGAGAGCTTAAAACGATATGATGATATTTCCAAGAGGGAAGAATAGCAGAATTTCGTCATTTCGTTATAGAGTGATGCTCACCCGGAGGAATTCTCAATACTTATGTAACATCTAAGTGTGATGATCAAATGCATTCCACATCAAGGCCTAGTAAATATTGGGTTATGCTGCTCTGTCAAGTGTGCGGGAAATGCACAGTGCTCTCTTGTGTTTCTCAGTTCCTGGCCATCTTCAGATGAAAGCCCAGATTGTTGAGGACTAGAAGCGTACAGATGAAGATTAATGATGTTTGTGTATGCTTCCAATCATTCATAATAACTGTCTTGAGCTTTAAAGATAGAGTTCTTCCAGAAATTACAGTTCTTTTACCATTTACTCACCCTCATGTTGTTTGAAACCCGGATGATTTTCTTTCCTCTGTGGAACAGTAAAGATAACAGTGAATGGGAACTGGGGCGGTAGAGATCAAAAAGCACCATAAAAGTACCATCAACACAGCCCATATTTATAGTTTTCTTCATTCACTTATAGTTTCTCCATTTTATACCATTGTACTATGAATATGTAACATTACAAAACACACAATTATGCCAAAATGCCCGTTTTGTTGTGTATTCTCATTAGAGCAGTCTTAAAGGAGTTACATAACGTAAAAAAGGAACTTAGAGTTGTGAGAAAATGAGATGCGTGTCAGATCCTCGTCATGTGCAGTAGTGGCAGGTCTTAAAATAACTGCAGCCTAATAAACCAGTTGCGGTGATGTCTGTCATTAATGTTATTTAAAGAATGTCTCGGTTGCGTATTGTAACCCTCGATCCCTTAAGGAGGGAACAGAGACGTAGGCGATGTGTCGATTGATTGGGATCACGCTTACAGTCCAAGGTGCATCTTGGAATTCATACGCCAAGATAATGGCATCCACTATACAGTGGGCCAACCTCTGCTTTGAGACAGCCTTTCCCTTCTGCTGGCCTCCAAAACAGACGAAGAGCTGGTCTAAGGTCCTGAGGCTTTGCGTTCTGTCTACATATAACCGAAAGGAGCGGACGGGACATAGAAAAGCCAGGGCTGGGTCTGCTTCCTCCAGGGGCAGCGCTTGCAAATTTACCACTTGGTCCCGAAAGGGAGTGATAGGAACCTTGGGCACATATCCAGGCGGGGGTCTCAGAATAACGTGAGAGTTAGCCGGCCCGAATTCCAGGCACGATTCATCGACCGAAAATGTGTGCAGGTCCCCTACCCTCTTGATGGAGGCCAAAGCAAGCAGGATAACTGTTTTTAAAGACAGGACTTTTAACTCAGCTGCCTGCAGTGGCTCAAAGGGAGGTCTCTGCAGTGCGGTCAGCACCAGAGATAAATCCCAAGAGGGTATAGAGGGGGCGCGAGGCGGATTCAGTCTCCTCGCTCCCCTCAGGAACCTGACGATCAGGTTGTGCTTTCCCACGGATCTCCCATCCACTGCATCGTGATGTGCGGCAATAGAGGACACATACACTTTGAGGGTGGAGGGAGACAGCCCTCGCTCCAACCCATCTTGCAGGAAAGAAAGCACGGATCGAACACCTTTGGGGGTTTTCTCGGTGAGAAGAACACCACTCAACGAGCAGGTTCCACTTCAGGGCGTAAGCATGCCTCATAGAGGGTGCTCTCGCAGAAGTGATGGTGTCTACGACTGACTGTGGTAGATCACCTAGAACCTCCGCGTCCCGTCCAGGGACCAGACATGGAGTTTCCAGAGGTCTGGACGCTGGTGCCATACAGTGCCCCGTCCCTAAGAGAGAAGGTCCTCCCTCAGAAGAATGGGCCAGGGAGGGGCTGTTGAGAGGAGCACAAGTTTGGGGAACCAGGTCCGGTTGGGCCAATAAGGGGCAACTAGCAAGACCTGCTCCTCTTCCTCCCTGACTTTGCACAAAGTCTGTGCAAGAAGGCTCACTGGGGGAAACGCATACTTGCAGAGGCCCTGGGGCCAGCTGTTTGCCAGCGCATCCATGCCGAGGGTCCCCTGGCAAACAACTGGCAATGGGATGAGCAAACAGATCTATCTGTGCGGCCCCGAAGTGGTCAGCTGGACCGCCTTGGGATGGAGTCGCCACTCTCCCTGGGCCACAGGCTGTCGTGAGAGCTCGTCGGTGGCACGATTGAGCAGGCCGGGATTATAAATGGCACGAAGTGACCTCAGATGCTTCTGACTCCATAGGATGAGGTGGCGGGCGAGTTGCGACATGCGACAGGAAAGTAGACCACCTTGATGGTTGATGTACGCAACGGTCACAGTGTTATCCGTACGGACCGGTACATGCTTGCCGAGCAGCGGAGTTTTGAGGCGTCTCAAAGCAAGGTGTACTGCAAACAACTCGAGGCAGTTGGGGGCCCGTCTAGATCCCCGCTACTGCATGCCCGTTGTTCATGGCCCCCCAGCAGGTGTTGGAGGCATCTGTGGTGACCACAGCATGCCTGGACACTTGTTCTAGGGGCACTCCTGCCCGGAGAAACGAAGGGTCTGACCACAGGCTGAGGGTTTGGTGGCAGGCTGGGTTGATTGTCACACAGAGTTTGCCGCTCTGCCACGCCCACCTTGGGACTCGGCTGTGAAGCCAGTGCTGAAGCGGTCTCATATGGAGCAAGCCGAGCGGCGTTACTGTGGCTGCGGCTGCCATATGCCCCAGGAGCCTCTGAAAATATTTCAGTGGGACCACTGTTCTGCTCTTGATAGTTTTCAGGCAGTTCAGCACCAACTGGACACATTCCTCTGTGAGGCGTGCCATCTGTTGAACCGAGTCCAGCTCCATAGCGAGAAAAGAGATCCTCAGCACGGGGGTTTTCCCAGTTGACCCGAAGACCAAACTGGCTGATATGTTGGAGCAACAAGTCCCTGTGTTCGCACAACTGCTCTCGAGAGTGAGCTAGTATCAGCCAGTCGTCGAGATAGTTGAGGATACGAACACCATGCTCTCTCATGGGAGCAATGCCCTCCTCCGGGACCTTCGTAGAGACGCGGGGCGACACGGCCAGCCCGAAGGGTAGGACTTTGTACTGATACACTCGACCCTCGAACGCAAAGCGCAGGAATGGCCTGTGTCGCGGCAGGATGGAGACATGAAAGTACGCGTCCTTCAGCCCGATTCAAAACTCGCAGGTCCAAGGTTGGCCCTAACCCACCACCTTTCTTTGGTACAATGAAGTACAGGCTGGAGAAGCCAGTTTTCAAATCAGCTAGAGGAACCGGCTCTATTACATCCTTCGCCAGGATGACAGGGGCATGTTCAAGTGTAACGAACGCCGCTGAACTTGGGGGACGCCGGGCGAACTGAATCGTGTAGCTGAGTCTGATGGTACGGAGAAACCAGCGGGTCTGGTTGGGAAGCACTCTCCAGGCTTCCACAAACCGGGCCAGGGGGACCAGAGGCACCACAGACGTACCCGGGGTGGGGCAGCGAGGTAGAGGACAGGGACCTAGGGCGGCCCGAAACGGGGTCTGAGTGTGCGGTGCAACACTTAACTGACTCCACGGGTCGGCAGGGGTTACGGGAAAAGGGGGAGTTGGCGACACAAGAGGGAGCTGAGGGGTGCAAGGTTTTACAGGGTCACACCGCCAGTCTGACCCTCTTGGGACCCAAGAACGGAGGAATTTGCTCTTTTGACAATTCGGGTACCGCTGGAGCCAGCGGCGGAACGGTAACCATCTGAAGAGCTTGTCCCCCCATCCCTGGGTGGCCTGTCTCAGGGACACTTAGTCTAACGCTTGCCACCTGGTTTGGCAGCACCTGAGATAGGCTGGCCGGTCTGCCTGCGGCTGGCTCCACGCTGATGCCTGGGTGGAGGCTGCTGCGGAGGCCCAGAGGGAGCGGAAGCGGCGGCAGGGGGACGCCCACGGCGACGAGCAGGTGGAGGAATTGCCACCGGCGGACTGGGTGGAGGCAGCAGCGGGCCGTCGGGGCAGGATGTGCCGGATGGCCTCCGTCTGTGCTTGGGCAGCAGAGAACTGTTGGGCGCAGTTCTCCACCGCGTCACCGAACAGCCCAACCTGGGAAATTGGGGAGTCCAGGAACCAAACCTTGTCCGCATCCGCCATATCAACCAGCTTGAGTCAACGATGGCGCTCTTGGATCTCCAGGGTGGACATCGCTAGACCGATCGCTACTTCGGGAAAGAAAAGCACTGGGACGGCGGCCTGAGAACCACGGGACACGGTGAGCGGGACACGGTGGAGGATTCCACTCAAGCCCGACAGCCTCGGCGGTCCTTTTCAGCATAGCTGATATTTCTGGATTTGGCTCGGGCAATGTTACACTCCCAGAGGGAGATAACACAGCCGAGTCATCATCTCCAGAGGCCAGCTCACCCTCCGATGTTGCAATCGGTATCCTGTCCTCTGGAGGGGCCCCGAATGAAACGGCTGGTCGGTCTATTACAGAGGGACCAGCATGCTCAATGGGGGACTCCACTGGCTGTGGTGGGATGGAGGAGTGAGGAGCCCACAGGGAATGGTTACCGGGCGGGTATTCCATCACTATCCTCCAATCACCCATCCCACACGGCACCCTAGGGTGGGGCATGGTAATGGGGACTCCACCTTCGCAGACGAAGGCAAGTCTCGATCTCAACACCGAGAACATGAACCATCCACAAAAGCTGCTTCAGCGTACTGTAAGCCCAAACACGTGATGCAACAATTGTGACCGTCAGAGGAGGACAGGGAACGACCGGATCCAGAAACGCACGGGTGGAATGACATCTTGAAAAAGACGCAAACACACCTGTGTAGCTCTTTCAGGAAATGAAAAAAACTCACCAGTGCCGGAGCACACAGGGGAATGATTGCGGAAACATTGACAGAGATGGTGCAGCCTGTACCAGTGAAGCACTCACTTTATTTGCCCTCAACCGGCCGTCAGACAAACAAACACAAACACAGAATTGTGATGCTGTTAAAACAGCAGTTGAGAGCTCAGAAGGCTCGCGACCACCGCTGCACTCACGCTAGAACAACCAGCACCGGGAAGAGACTTCCTGAAGAAGCCCCGACACACTCGTTCGTTGTAATATAAAAACACTCTTCAGAGACATCGACATGAAGACCGATCGGCTCCGAAGCGAAAGACAACTAGTGCGTGCATCCACATACATATTTATACCCACGCTGCGTGGCGGAGTGTGAGATGCAGATCTCGCATGCCAATGTGCATTGGCTCGTTTTAACAGTACTCGAAGATGACAGGCTCCCTAAGCGTGATCCCAATCAGTCGACTATGTCGAACGTGAGCGACTGAAAGGAAACAAAGGTTTTTCAGAATAAACAAAAATCGGCACACTGCTACTGCTGCTTCCAAAGGATTAATTTATTGAACAACGTTTCGACCCGAATGTCTTCGTCAGGTCTCCAACCTTCGGGTCAAAACGTTGTTCACTAAATGAATCCATTGGAAGCAGCAGTGGCAGTGTGCCGATTTTTGTTTACTCTGAAGTGCATAATTTGATCGCGCACCTTCCTAAAGTTTTCTTGATGTGCGCATACTGCTACTTTAATTTAATTTAGAATTTATGCAGTTAAGACTGTTAAGTATTTGATAACTTTATTAAATTTCTTTATATTTCCTACCTGTTAGAAAGGTAGGAAGGCCACAGGGTCTATGTGCCGATTGTTTTAAGTTCACTTAAATGAAAAGTTTAATAAAAAAAAAGGTTACTTAAACGAAAAGTTTCACTTAAAAAAAAGCTTAATGAATGTTGAAATTGATAGCTTTCAATTATACTGTAATGTGATGTTGAATGTCTATCAATAATGTAAAAAAAAATCTATTTCATTATTTGGATCGGTGATACTGGCCTTCATTCATTAAAAGATGTCATTACAGCAAATATTTAAAATGTACTGTCTAAGTTGTTTCTACATTAATTTGGAGATTAACTGTGAAATTATTACAATATAAAAATATTAAAAACTCCTTATGTATATATTAGTGCTGTCACAATCGCGATTAAAAACATTACTCTCCAAAATTTAAACAAAAATAAAATACACAAATATAAAATAAACGTATATATATATATATATATATATATATATATATATATATATATATATATGTATATGTGTGTGTATGTATATAATTAAACAAAAATAATTTGTTTATTTTATATTTGTGTGTTTTATTTTTGTTTATATTTATTTATTTTCATTTATTATTTATTTAGTTTGGCTCTAAGTTTTGATTTGTATTGAATTTCCAGTAAAAGTTCTGTCTGTTCATATCATCATATGGCTTCAGAAGACTAGTTTATGAGTGACATGGACCTACTTTGTGGTACATTTTTCACCCATTTTTTAGCTGCGGAACATTCATAAAATTTCTCCTTTTGTTTTGCATGGAAAAAATGTACAGTTTACAACATTGAAAGTGATTAATAATGACAATTTTCATGGATGAACACATTTTTTGATTAACTATCCCTTTAAGGCATTGTGCGTGGTTTGAAATGGCATGTGGCATCCAAGCTTCATTTTGGTAAATCATGAAGCTTATTGAAGTTTGCCACTGTATTTGAATAGGCTCTCAGCTGAGCCTGTTTCACTGCAGTGTCACATGTTTGTATGAATGCCAGAATGGTCATGTGTGTGAAGAGAGGATGTGAGGAGGGAGTCTCTGGAGACGGATAACTTTCAGTTCTGACTGAGCACATAGAGGCCCACCCTCAGCTGTGTGAAACTCAATCCCCCCAGTGTTGCTCTTAAAGAGCTCAGAGCAGCTCACCTGTTCTGTTGACCATGTTGATGATGTCACAGGAAGTAAATACGATTACATGTGCATTACATTAAATTTGGGTTTCTCACGACATGCATTCATGAGAAATGAATAGTAGTTGCAGAACAGAGTTTGAAAAGTCGGCACAAAATTGGAACATTTTAGTTTTTCTTCTAATATTGAAATTTAATTTAATTTAATCTAAACACACACACACACATATATATATATATATATATATATATATATATATATATATATATATATATATATAAAACAAAACATTTTATGTATTAAAGATACAATAATAAAATATGTATTTTAGATAAGATATAACATCTTTGTCTCCCAAAAATAGGAAATCAGCTAGATTCTTGTTCACAAGCCAAAAATGTAATTAAGTCTGCATTAATGTGTGTGCTACTGATTTGTATTCTTCCATATGCATATTCATGTATATTCATATTCATATATTCATACTTTGTGTTTGTGTGTGTGCCTGTTTAAGAACCAGGTGCAGTCTCTTAACTTCCAGTGGTCTCTCTCCCCATATGAGTTATTGATACGGGTGTTAAAGCGGACAGCTGGAATGTAGTGAGTCTAATTAGCAGTATTCCCATTTGCTGAGAAAGAGGAAAAGAAAGGGCAGAAAGAAGAGAGCGTGCAGGAGACATGGCCTAAGGGGCAGAGAGAAAAAGAACATGACTGGAATAACCGCTGTTCCCACTTCTGCATGCATGTGTGTTCTCTTGTGTAACGTGTTCTTTACGTGGTCCTCAGATGCTGAAGGAGAGTGGACCCCCACACATGAAGAGTTTCCTCACACGTGTGACGGTGGGGGAGTTCTCGGCCGAGGGTGAGGGGAATAGTAAGAAACTCTCCAAAAAGAGAGCAGCCCTCTCCATATTACAGGAACTGAAGACACTGCCAGTCCTTCCTGTGGTAGAGAAACCAAAAGTGCATTACAAGAAGCGGCCCAAGACCATATTAAAGGTGGGTAGATTTAGGAGCAGAACTAATTCCTGAGTGGTCGATGTAACTGGAATATTACATTAACTTTTTAATTCACTCGACTGGTATGCATTTATTATGAGATGTGTTTTGGAGGGTGTAAAGTTGAGGTGTGTAATTTCTGCACTGCTAGCGGCATCAAAAGGAATTGCCAAATTAAAGGCTTCATACTTTTGTACTTTGTACAAATTAAACACCTACTGTAGCAACAAACCCATCAATGAATAAAGCACAAACTCTGTTATCAATATTAAATTGTTTTTATGGAGATTTGTGTTAAAAAAATACACAAAAAAATGTATATTGTTAAATATTATTACAATTTAAAATAACTGTTTTATTTATTAGTTGGATTTTCAGCAGCCATTACTCCAGTCTACAGTGTCACATGATCCTTCAGAAATCATTCTAATATGCTGATTTGGTGCTTAAGAGACATTTCTAATGTGTTTACAACAGTTGTTTTTTTCTGAATTATTTGATGAATATAAAGTTCTAAACGACAGCATTTATTTGAAATATAAATCTTTTGTAACATTATAAATGTCTTTACTGTCACTTTTGATCAATTTAATGCATTCTTGCTGAATAAAAGTATTAACTTCTTAATCGTACTAACCCAAACTTTGGAACGGTTGTGTACATTTAAAAAAAAAAATGCTGCTCAAGTGTAGAATTTAATCCTTGGTTTAAGTCAGGCCTGATGATAAACCAACAAACAGAACCTGAAGGACTAATAGTTCACTCAAATATGATAAACAAAATATATAATGAAAATAAATTAGCATTGAGTCAACCCAAAAAGAATCAATAAAAAGTCGTAAAAATGGTCCACATGATAATGCTGTATTCTGAAACTTCTGAAACCATTTGATAGTTTTTGTGACAAACAGAGTGAAATTAACATCATATTAATTGAAAATCTTTGTCATTTTGGAGTTTGACAGCCCTAATTCAAATTTATTTTCATAAAATGGAAATGGAAGTTGTTCAGAAATTCGCTTTTGTGTTGCAAAGAAAACCCGTTTTGAAACAACATGAGGGAGAGTAAATCATGACAGAATAATCATTTTTGGTTGAACAATTCTTTGTTCATTCAGGCTGTTCTCTTTTAAAATTCTAGAAATTTTTGGAGCCTTTTACATCATACAGATGTTTATTGCCTCACTCATTCGCTCACTCAGTCAGTCACTCATTCACACGCGCTCATTCACTCTTTTGTCATTCCCCTGACAGGGTTACTGACGTGAACATTAACCAGCCATCCATCTGTTCCTTTGCTGCTTTATCTGTGTCTCTCATCCTCATTCTCATTTTCTTTTTCATTCTCAATTTCTCTCTCAGACAGGACCAGAATACGGACAGGGCATGAACCCTATTAGCAGACTGGCTCAGATTCAACAGGCCAAAAAGGAGAAGGAGCCCGAATATATGCTGCTTTCAGAGAGAGGAATGCCCCGCCGCAGAGAATTCATCATGCAGGTACATTTAATAAGAGAGGGATTCAGGAGGTATAAAGTAAAAGAAAAACTTGGCCGAGGGGGGGGGGGGGGGGGGGGTGGGAGTGAAGGACAGAGGAGTCCTGCACAAACACTGATAACCTCCCACTGTGCAATCTGTCTTAATCAGAAAGACTGTCACCTCCTCTGGCTCTGATTACCACTGACCTTCAGCTCTGTCAAAGTCAGGCAGAGACTCTTTTTACACACACACACACACACACACACACACACACACACACACAGTTGCTCTTTTTCTCTTAGAAATATTATCTCACTCCGGCCGTTAATGGATAATTAGTCTTAATTTAGATCATTAGGTGATGGCAATAACTAGCCCTTTTGTACTGTAGGTCCAAGCACATTTCAAAGCTTTAAGGAATAGTTCACTTCAAAGTGAAAATTCTATATTCTAGATAGGAAGATATTTTGAAGAATGTCGGTAACCAGACAGTTGATGTACCCCATTGACTTCCATAGTAGGAAAAATAAATACTATGCAGTCAAGGGGGTGCATCAACTGTTTGGTTACAGACATTCTTCAAAATATCTTCTTCTGTGTTCAACAGAAGAAAGAAATTCATACAGGTTTGAAACGAGCCAAAGCTTTGCCCAGCTCAACAAATATGTGCATTTATGCCTTTGACCTCTTGCATGATGGTATATGCAAATCTCAGGCAGGCATGATAATTGACTGTTGGCTTGTATTTAATCTTTTTCTGATTGCTCACTGCATCACACATGCACTTAGCCGCCGGTTTATTACAGGCCATTAAAACAACAATAACTGTACTGCTGGCTGCCCAGTGAAAAAAATTAACTTTACCTCATACAGTAAAAATGAATCCCCCTGTAGCCATAACATCAGTGTTTAGTCCCTGTGAACAAAGACGCACAAATACTTACAGAACTGGCTCAAAATCACCTCAGATTTCCACATAGTTTTGAAATGCCTCCAACTTGGATCTGCTTTTGGACTCTTAAATCATGAAAGAATCTTAACCCTGGGCTAATTTGCACTGAGATATCTGCACTTGTTCATTAAGCATATTTTGTAGTATAGTATATGGAGCACAGTAGATTAGAGCAGAATAGAGTGGAGTGGTAGACAAGTATAAGTTAGAGTGCAGTTGATTAGAGTTGAATAGAACAGTATACATTGGATTCAAGTAGAGTAATATCGATTAGTGTTAAAAGACAAGATTTGTATACAGTTGTATGGAGTAGAATAGGATAAGATAGGGTAACATAGTATAGTAGTGTAGAGTATTATAGAGTTAAAACATTGGATTTAGTAGTGTTGAGTAAATAGGACAGAATGGTGTGGAGCTGAAACGGTATATTAGATAGGATAGAGTAGATTTTTGTAAAGTAGGGATGTACCGATATTCAGTATCAGCTTCGATACTGCAACTTTTGCCAGATTCTGTCCTGTCAGACATCCGATACTGTGATAAAAAAACATTATAAAACACCATGAAAGTTTTTGTGCACTAAATATTTCAAATCTTCCGAAGCCATCCAGTAGCTTAATGTGAAAGAAACAGACAAATATTTTGTACGCCATTACATTAAATAAAGCTCACGTAAACACTTCCTCTGCTGCGGTGATCAAGAAAAAATCAGGTTTATGGAGTAGGGTAGAGTTGTATGGAGTAGAGTAGGGTTTTATGGGGTTGGGTAGGGTTTTATGGGGTTGGGTAGAGTTGTTGAAAGGAGTTGTGTAAACAAGATACGATGGATTGGAGTAGAGTAGATCAGATAGAGTACATTTGTATAGAGTAGTGTATGAGTTGTTTAGAGTAGAGTTGCATAGACTAGGGAAGAGTTGTTAAATGGGGTAGTGTAGACTAGATAGGATAGAGTAGATTTGTATAGAGCATTGTAAAAGTTGTATGGAGTAAATTTGGGTAGAGTTGTATAGAGTAGGGTAGAGTTTTACAGAGTAGGCTAGAGTTTTACAGCATGTGGTAGATTAGATTACATAGGTAGGTGGGAGCAGGTCAGAGTTAAATAGAATAGTATAACTTAAAGTAGTACGTTGTTGAATGGAAATGATGACTAGAAAGGTTAGGATGGATTGCAGTGGTGTAGGTAATATAGAGTGGTATTGTATAAAATAGTGTACAGTTGAAGGGTATAGTAGTTAGGGTGGAGCAGGTAGGGTAAAATAGGCTCAAAATTAAATGGAATACTATAACAGAGTACACAACTCTGCTCCAGTCAACTCTGTATTAGACTATATAGGATAGATTGAAGTAGAGCAGAAATGATATTGCAGAGCTGAGTAAATTAGCAAATAATGGAGTAAAGTAGTGCAGAATAAATTACATAGATCAGTGTGGTGGAGTGAAATAGAGTGAAGTAGAGCTGAGTACAGAAAAAACTTACTTTCCCGCAGGGAGGGAAGCAGCAGTATTTCAGAAGCTGAAGTGGTAAAATGAACATTATAGTTAATGAAACAACATCATCATGTTGGGTGTCATTCTGAATGATCTGTCAGTCTCATCCAGCACTACCACACGTAAACAAGTATCAAGCAGCATCCAAGTTGGAGAAGTTTCTCTTCCCTGTCTCCTGTCCGATAATCCCTCGCTTTAGAGCACTCCGTGCATCTCTGAGCTTGTGGTAACGCAGCCTCTAACTGATTCTCCATGCTCCTTTCACTGTCGCATTAGACTCTGCTTGTGTGTGTTTCTTTTGTGTTGCCCAGTCGCTTCTAAAATTTCCTCATTGTTCCCCCTCTGGTCTGTGGGCATCAATACGTGTCTGTTTTCAGGTTTTCAGGGCCACACCATCTCTCCCCTCCTGCTGCTTTGCTCCTTATAAATATGAAAAGATGGTTGTCTGGGTTTAGAGACAGATTGACAACAAAATGGATTTATCTTTTATAACTATTAGAGAATACAGTACTATACCGATTGGTTGTTGGTTGTGTTTTCCATCAGATTCTGGTCTTCTTATAATTTGCTCGTCTCTTTTTTTCATTATTAATATAGGCAATATTGCCTTTTTTCAACTTTTCAGACCACATTTGATGTATTGTTGTTTTTTTATTATCAATCCTGATTCTGTATCTGTATGAAGAGCAAAAAGCTCAATTTAATGTAGCCTAATCCAACTGCCATTTAGTCATCAGCACTACTAATTTTGAATGACTTAGTTACGATTTTACGGTAGTGGTGGACATCCAGACAGCACTAAACATCTACCTCTGTTTGTTGGCAGGTGAAAGTAGGTACCGAGGTCACCACAGGAACTGGACCCAATAAGAAAGTGGCCAAGCGTAATGCAGCGGAGGCCATGCTTCTTCAACTGGGCTACAAGGCTTCTACACCATTACAGAACACACCGGAAAAGGTCAGTTTCAATCAGTGCTTGGGAAGATACTTTGAAAGTTTTACAGCTACCTACTATTAGGCTATTTTTCACATACTTTCAAAATAAAAGCAGTATTTATCTCAAAAACATGATATTAATTATCTTAATTAGTGTTCATAATTTGGAAAGACATTTCACAGTAAAATCAGATAATAAAACAAAAAAACTTTTTAAAAGTAAATAAATGATATAATGTATAATCTTTTTTTTTTTTTTTACATTTTAGTAACATTTCTGTTAGATGTCTCTCATTTGACAAGTCAGTTGTCCCAAATGAAGTAAATAAATTAGTTAATAAATATATAATACACTTAATAAATAAAAATGAATTGTTAAATTAAATATTTATATTTAATTATTAATTTTACCTTTCGTAAAAGTATTTATTGGGATGACAATAATGATAGTAAAATTATTTTTTTATTTTTGAACTGGTTGTTGCAGATGAACCACCTGGGGGAAAACAAAAACGTTTTGCTAAAATGTTCAGACTCTCTCTTTTTGTGTCATTAAAAAAAAATGAAATCCTTTTGTAGCACATCAGCTTTTAATTAAGTGTTTAACATCAGTGAGAGAGGATGTATACGTCTGTATCATCGCGTTGCTTCTTGTTTCAGTGCGCACAACCCTAATCTTTGAATCTTCCATCTACTTAGTCTTTGCAAGTTAGTGACACTTATGCCGTGATGTCTCAATTTGGTAGGGATTCTCCCTTTCTAATGGAAACAAGGGAAAGCGACTTGTCTGACATGCATGAAAAGGGGTTTGCTAAACCGGCCCTCTCTCTCTCTCTTTCCAATATCTTTCCGCTCCTCTATTATCTTAACATTGGCTACAGATGGACAACAAAGGCTGGAATGGACAAAGGGCTGCTTTTCCTGAAACAACAACCAACAGTAAGTGTTTTTCTCTCCGCCTGTGTTCCTCAGTGTAGGTGATGCCAGGCCGTTTAATCTATCTGACTGATTAATAAGGAACCCAGTCGGCTCAATCACAAACTCGCTTCTATGGAGAGCCTGTGAATTCTTCCCTTTCACGTAGACTTATGTGCTTTCCCAGGGGGTCTGTGAGACCACTGTATTAAACACACACACACCCACACACACACACACACACACACACACACACACACACACACACACACACATTAACCACCCAAACAGTTTTTCAGGGTACAACCGTGGTCTTCCAGATGGGTTCTCTCTCACACACACACACACACACACGCACACACATATCCATTTTCCACCAAAATGGTGCTGGTTTTTGAGCTGTGCTTGGCTGGGAGCCCACGTTTTCCTCTGACGAGTAATGACGTAACTGATTGTGTTACTATAACCTGCCAACAAACAAACACAGCGCATCACCGTCTTTGTTTATGAGCATTAAGAATATATTTTATCATCCAAAGTAATTCCAATCACTGTCTTATGTAATCACAAGCTGCTTTTGATGCGGTTAGAAGTGTAATGAGTAAAAATCATAGTAGTCATTTCAAATAAAATCATTTTAGACAGATGGAGAAACAAACAGAATTAGGATATACACACAGTGTCTGTCAATTGAACATCTCTGTAAACAGTTTCATGATTATAATGGCAGGGATCTAGTTTTGTTTTGTTGTTTTGAACTTGCGGACATTATTGCACCCCTGGCCTCTGCCGTTATTGTTTCCTGGTTCAGTATTTCCTGGCCAGAACTGTCTTTTTTTTTCTACTGTGTGGATCTGGCACTAGATAACACTTGAGTTGAAAATTAAATGAAATTGCATGATAACAAACGAAATCCTTTTCAAATTTTAAAACCGCCTTAACAGCAGGCCTCGGAGAAATGCAGGTTGCAGGAACGTTAATGCAGAGTGATATGAACAACATCTTTGTATATACAACCCTTCTTAGGAAATGAGTGCATTGTGTAATTAAGCCTGCAGTTTTGTTGTTTACTTGATTTGAAGCAGTGTTTGACAACTGTTTTGGATGAATCGATGAAAATAACAGCTTCTCTAAATCAGGTCACTCGTGGTCTAATGTTGGAGCGTATTTGACCCAACTATGTAGTGGCATTCCTGGAACTTGCACACATGCTGACGAAAGCTCTTGGCTGATGGGAAAATCTTTATTATAGTGCTTGCAGCAAGCATTTTGTTTTCTTCCCTGCAATTTTATACAGTTAATTCAGCTTGAACTGCTTAACATGCTGCATTCAAACTCGTTTTAAAGATAATTTCAGCCTTAGGTGTGCTCCCTATTTTTCATCTTTATTATCCTTAAACTTTTTTAAGAAATTTAGAAAGAAAATCTCCTCTTGACTTTCATCATTTGCATACTAAATTGTAATTAAAGGGATTGGTTCACCCGAAAATTAAAATTTTTATCATCACTGTTGAACACAAAAGAAGATATTTTTAAGAATGTTGGTAACCAGACAGATGACGATAGCCATTGACTTCCATGGTATGGGGAAAAAAATACTATGAAAGTCAATGGCTATTGTCAACTGTCTGGTTACTGACATTCTTTAAAATATCTTCTTTTGTGTGCAACTCATACAGGTTTGGAACAACTTGAGGCTGAGTAAATGACAACATTTTCATTTTTGGGTGAACTTTCTCTTTAAAGAAATATACCAGTTTCAGTTCAAGTTAAACTCAATCAGCAACTTCTTTTTTTTAAAAAAACAGTAAAAATCTGGGTTACAGTGAGGCATTTATACTATAATGAAAGTGAATGGGGCTAATTTGTTTCAATAGTATAGCCAAAAGATGTATCCTTACTAACTTTTCCTAATTTTTATCAAATTTTACAACATATAACACCATTAAACAACTGTAAAAAAAAGTTTTATTTGAACAGCTGTACAGCCCAAATAATTCACCCGTATGTAGCTCTAATATTTCACTTTTAACATGAGAATTTGTGCACGGTATGTAAAATTACAAGCTTTTCATTTTTGATTTTAAATCCCCCAAAAATTGTCCCTCTTCACTTCCATTGTAAGGGCCTCACCATAACCTTGATTTTTGCTTTTTGTAAAGAAAACGAGGGAAAGGTTGACATTTTGTTGACTTCTGTTTCAGTACTAAATTGGTCTTTACAGATTACACAAGTTCTGCATCTGAAGCTGCATGCATCCCAAAAGAAATGTGCATTATCCATCTCTTTCTTCATCTCTCTTTTTATCTTTTGGCCTTTGCACTGTTTTGGAGAGGATCCATTCTCCAGCTTGACTTTGTCACACTGATGTTGTTAGACTCCATCTATCTCCTAATTGACTTCACAGACTTTCTCAACCGTAGAGTCTTTAATGTCAGAATAATGCTAGTTAATTTACGGTTCCTGAGATCTGCCAGTGAGAGAATCAACGTCTCTAAGGGGCGTAAACTCAATTCAGAGCAGATGTACATGTCAGTGACCTGCGAACTAAGTTTTTTCTTTCCACCCTTGTGAACACAGAACCAGGTTCTCTAAAGCAGATTTATGGTACCTTGTCCATCGCTGCTAAATGTGCAGATTTATCGGCATTTTGATTATGCAAGAGCAATGATTTTGATCCTTAGCTCTGCATTTTGGGTGTTTCTTCAACTATGCACATTTTTTGGCCCTGTGGACTCTCTGAAAACAGTTTTCACACTCTCACTAGTTGTCCAACATTGTATCACAGGATAATTCTGTCAATTCTATAATTTTTTCTTCTAAAGGTTTTGGATCATTTCCTCTACAGTGTCATTTCCACCACATCAAATTATGGGTTTAATGACATTCTGTGGTGGAAATTATGGTGGTAGATATGCCATTTAAAAATGTAAAAAAAAAATGTAAATAAGATGGGCCGCTCGTTTCTTAGCTAGCATTGTATGTACCCTAAATCCAATTAAATAATAATAATATTAAATAATAGTTTCACGCTTTTTGCATCATTTGACAAAGTTACAGCACTGAAATTATGCACAATAGTAATATTCTCCTTACTAGTTTTCCTTGATTTTTCATTATTTTCTTCATTTTTTTTCATCTCAAGCTCTTTACTAACACCGTTTTTTCTTTGATAAACAAGTACACTGTTTGATTTTAATGGAAATTACGCCACATAAAAATGTATGATAATTTTTCACATAATACCTATTAACATGGTTTATTTCACTCTATTTTTTATGTAATGGTTATTTTTACAATTGATTTACATATTGTTTAAATCATTCTGGCACAAGGCTGAAAGTTTCCAGACTGTATTAATTTGTCACTTTCACTTAAAAAAAAAAAAAAAAGAAGTGAAAATGTGCTTTAATAAATGTCAATAGGGTTCAAACCAACGTCACCCAAATGTCTTTAATAGTTGTGTTTCCATCCAAATTAGTGAATTTAACGTCTGCACAAAATTGGAATATCACATAAAACATTTGCGAATAGCCGCGTTTCCATCTAGTGAGTCGAACAGAACAAAATTCGTCACTGGTGTTAAATATCACTAAGAAAAGTATAAGAAGCCACTGTATATAATAATTTTTGTATATAATAAATGACTTGCGTCTCAGAGCGCGCAGATGAAACACAATAAAAGTGTTTTTTTTTTGCTTTCCGAAGCGTATGCCTGCTGTTTGGGAACGCAGTCGTGTAAGACTGTTCTGGAAGGTAATTATACCAAACCACTTTGATGACAGACTTCGCTCTGGCATTTCAGAACAACCAAAACTGCATTTCAGATGCTGTGCAAAAAGATCGATCTGCTGGTTAGTCTAGTTATGTCGTCCCATCGTGCAAAGTTATGGAAACATAGCTAATGTGACAAATGAGCTAAATGCCCACAATTGGATCTCTCTCTTATGTGTGTAATGGTACAAGATGAGGGAGACTATGAAACAAAAAGGGAATTTTGTATAAATTGCACCGCCATATGGTCTTAGGCCTTGTGGAACATGGTGTATTTAAAACAACAAGACAGTGTGTCAGGCATTATTAATAAATTTCCTGCACTGGTATCCTGCACTTGAAGGATTGAGCTTTAATCCCATGATGCATTCTTTTGAATGTGTATATTTTTGTGTGTGGCGTAATGAACGGATGAAGGAAATGGGGTGGGAGGGATGGATTAAGGGACGCATGGGAGGTCTTAGTGTTGCGTTGTGTCCCAGAAAGGCAACACATCATCTTAATTGAGTTTTTTTTTATTCCTATACAATCATCCACAGCTATGTGAAGCCCAAAAAATATGAGAACCCCATTCTAGATAAGCATTTCAGCATCTTTTGGTCTGCAAAGTGGCAATAATTTATTTCCTGGTGCATGTTTCTGGTTGCTGGAGTGTGCGTGTGAGAAAGAGTCTGTGTGTGTGTGTGTGTGTGTGTGTGTGTGTGTGTGTGTGTGTGTGTGTGTGTGTGTGTGTGTGTGTGTGTTTGTGTGTGAATATGTCAGTGTGTTAGTGTTTAGTGTCTTGGAGCATTGCTTCATTGTGTTGATTTACAGTTGGGCCTTGTGTGTTATCTGTTTTAAATCACAGCTTGGGCCATGAGCTGGCCAATCTCCAGCCCACCATTCTCAAATTCAGCCCATTATACTGGGTGGAACCTGTTGGAACGGGGAAAGAGAGAGAGAATGAAAAAAGAAAGAGAAATGATGGTGCCGATGGGGTGGTGATATTGTTTTTTTTCTTAGCCTTTTATGTTTTTTTTTTTTTGTCGCAATTCCCAATTGATGTCATTCTGGCTCACAGCTCTTCATTTTAAATATGCATTTTTCTCATGCGGGCTTGGGATGCTGATTTGTGTAATATGAAATGCATGTTGTTGTGTGACATTTTAAGTATTCAATGTCAGTTGCTTCTTTGCCAATCAGCCTTGTTGAAATG
This sequence comes from Gila orcuttii, assembly GCA_026230005.1. NCBI lineage: Eukaryota > Metazoa > Chordata > Actinopteri > Cypriniformes > Leuciscidae > Gila > Gila orcuttii. Next base: position 19,506,421 of record JAPDVR010000023.1, on the reverse strand, counting down.
GCCGACGGGAACTCCAAACTGCTGGTTTTCATTTACATTCTCACTCCATGAATTAAAGGGCTGCGTCAACGGCACACTGCAGCGTTTAGAGAAACTGCCTATTTACATTTCTCACAATTTTCTGGGATAATATTTACCAGTTTTATGGTCCGAACACTAAGTTAAATCAGTTGTTGCTTGTTCTGAGTTGTCAGAAATTGTGGAGACCAGCCGGCTGCTTTTAGAGACTTCGTTCGGGACAGAAAACGCAAACAGGAAGCAGAATCTGTGCACAGATGAGAAGATTTGCTGCAGCTGCTCTGTTTCTCTCATCTTTTTTCCTTTTCACTCTGTACTGGCTTCTGTAAGAACCCAAAAATTAGAGTTTTGTGGCTTTTAGTCCTTGTCTGTCAGATTTGAGGTTATTTATATGCTGTAGTGTTCTCATAAAAGTTGACAAAACTTTTCTTATTTTTTAACAGATGGACATGTTTAAAATTTATCCTTTTGGGGAAAGAAGCCCCTGTTATCCATCAAGTGAAAATCATGAGTCAGAACAGAAGTAACAGTACAGCACACCTGAAAAAGCCTTATGATTTGAGATATCCTTCATGTCTGAAACACAGAAATGTTGTTAAGGACACAAAAAAAAGTAAACATATACAGTATATGTGTGTGTGTATATATATATATATATATATATATATATATATATATATATATATATATAGTGCTTAGCATAAGTGAACACACCCATTCTAAAGTTGACTAAAAAGAGGAATAAAAAATCATCTTTTGGAAATCGATCTTAATGCCTTAATTAAAAAAAATAGGAAAAATCCAACCTTTAAGGACACCAATTTTCTTTGTGAATGGATAGTGTATCGTAAATAAATAAACATTCTTCCTTAAAATACAGGTTGCATTAGTCAGGTAACCCCTATGTTAAATTCCCATAGAGTAAGGCAGATTTTAATTTTTAAAGGCCAGTTATTTAATGGATCCAGGATACTATGCATCCTGATAAAGTTCCCTTGGCCTTTGGAATTAAAAAAGCCCCACATCATCACACACCATTCCCCATACCTACAGATTGGCATGGTTTTATTTCATTTAGCCTAATAGCTGGTTTGATTTGCATTGAGCGATGATCTTATGGAAAGTACCCCATGCCAATCTCTATGTATGGTGAAGGGTGTGTGATGATGTGGGGATATTTTAATTCCAAAGGCCAAGGGAACTTTATCAGGATGCATATTATACTGGATCTATTAAATAACTGGCCCTTAAAAATAAAAATCTGCCTGCCTCTATGGGAATTTAATATAGGGGTGTCCTGACTTATGCAACCTGTATTTTAAGGATGAACATTTATTTATTTACGATACATTATTCATTCACAAAGAAAATTGGTGTCTTTAAAGGTTGGATTTTTCCTAATTTTTTTAATTAAGGCATTAAGATCAATTTCTAAAAGTTGATTTTTTATTCCTCTTTTTAGTCAACTTTAGCATGGATGTGTTCACTTATGCTAAGCACTGTATACACACACACACACACACACACACACACACACACACACACACACACACACACACACACACACACACACACACTGTGTATAGTATGTATGTGTGTGTATATGTATGTATGTATATATATATATATATATATATATATATATATATATATATATATATATATAATTTAAAAGTTTAAAATGTTTTTTTATTATTAAAATAGTTATATTAAAATAATGCCTTCAGTCACATGATCCTTCAGGAATCATAAAGATCAAAAGAACAGTGTTTGTTCAAAAAGTCTTTACTGTCAATTTAATATTTCCTTGCTGAATAAAAGTTAAAAAATGTATTATGAAAATGTACATAAACATATTTATGACCTTTTTAACTTTCAGAATGTGTCTTATTCCATCCCTATATATAGCACAAAAAGGAATTCTTCACCTCTCCCCGGATGTGTATCAAGAAATGGAAGCAAGCAGGAATAAGGGAGTCCCTGGTTCCCCTGGAAACTATCTGACACCCAAAGACATTGGCCAAGGTTCCGCGGGGCCATTCTACACCCCATCGGTGGGAAACACCGCAGCCATTGCAAGAGAGCTGCTGCTGAGCGGGACGTCACCCACCGCTGAGGCCCTGGTCCTGAAGGGGAAAGCACCTGCTTTGGCCTGTGGCTCCATCCAGCCTTCCCAGCAGCTGGAGTATTTAGCCCATATTCAAGGCTTCCAGGTATGGAATAATTGAAGTGATTTTGCAGATTTGTTTATCTCTCTTTCTCGCTCTCCACTGCTAGCTCTACCCAGAGAACCAGACTTCAAATTTCATAACATCTCTTGCGGAGCCTAAACTTGATCTGCTTGGCTTGCACTGTTCATCCATCTGGATGAAACTGTGGAAATGTGGAAGTGCCTGCTTCTGTCATTGATGTTCCTACAGGCCAGGGAAGTCATTTCTCACAGTTACATTTCCCTTTTCCGTTGCAGGCAAAGGATAACAACCTGTCTTTAGCTGATTCGTCTTCCACTGCTCTGTTTGTCCTAGGGCTGCATAATTATGACACTTTATTGTTGTTGAATATTTCTTTTAAAATATCATGGTTATTTATCTATATGAATCGAGTTTACATTCAAATGCTTATTTTGTGTGGAGCAGCTGCACTTTATATTCGATATGCAGGCTACACAGGGCTCTACAAAAAGGATGGCCCACACCATATCTTATTTTTTTTATATCATGTACATTATTTTTTTTTATTATCCTTTGGAAACTTTGTTACACGTACTACAAAAGTTTGTGGTCAGTACAATTTTTTGATGTTTTTGAAAGAAATGACTAAGGCTGCATTTATTTGATCAAAATACAGTAAAAACAGTAATAATTGTGAAATATTATTACAATTTATAATAACGGTTTTCTACTTTAATATATTTGTAATACATTCATATAAAATGTAATTTATTCCTGTGATGGGAAAGCTAAATTAGCAGTTATTATTCCAGTCTTCAGTGTCACATTATCCTCTAGAAACTTTCTTAAGAAACATGTATATAACATATTAAATTTATAGTTTATGCATGTACAATTTATAATTTATGTGAAGATTGTTTTAAGTTCACTTAAATTATTATAACTATTGAATGTTAAAAATGTTAAAAATGTCAATTGTAATGTTGAATGTCTATATTACAATATAAAACTATTATATTAATATGCGATTAATCGCGATTAATTACAGAAATGTGTGATTAGTTAATTAAATAAAATAAAATATACTTTATTGGTTCTCTTATAGCATGAAAAACAAAAATGTTATTTAGAATGTGGCAATAGAATAATCCTGAATTTAGACAATTTTGTGTGACTCTTTTTAATCACTGTTGAAATGTGTTGTAAAGAGAAACATAAGTAGATCTAAATGGAATGCTTTAATCAGCACTTTTAATATTTGTAATCTCGATTAGGGCTGCAACTAACGATTATTTTGATAATCGATTAATCGGACGATTATTTTTTCGATTAATCGATTAATCGGATACATTTTTTAAAATTTTTTATTAGATTTTTTGTTTATTATAATTAAATAAAACCTTAAATCAGGGTATTCATGTGTAAAAGTGTACTTTAAAAAGTGCAAAAGCCACACATTGAGTTTTACTAATATAATCGTTATTTTTGACATTTTAAACCTTAATATATTGATAATTTAAATATAGAAAGACTGAAAACAAACGTGTGATTGTAGTAGAGCCTCAGTAGATCGCGTTTGAAAAACAATTAAAACTTAATAGTAGACAAATGCTATAAAAAGAGAACGGAATGGAGGTACACAGCAAGCTAACAGGCTTGATTAAAAAGACAGGAAAAATTATGCATTAGTGCACAAGCATTCGCTGAAAACCACTGACTACAGTGACTAAAAAAAAAAATCTTTTACTGCTGCTGTTATTAACTGCCTTTATGTTTAGTGCTTCACTTTGTAAACACCGTTTTAATTTAACCTATTTCTGCGTAGCGCTATTTTAATCCATCACTTATGTTGCGAGCGAACTGATTGCGCAACCTGATGCTCGAGACAAAATAGATCTAGTGTGACTGTTCCGAAGTTAGTAAACAAAGCTGTTTACACAGTAGCATTGTTTTCTCAGATCAGATAGCTATCGGATCGTGAAAAGACCAGGTGTAAAAGCCCTTCTAAACGCGCTCAAACCACTTCAGGAGGAGATCTGAGACTCATTCCATACGAAACTGGAAAAGTGTAAATGCATCTAGCCTAGTTGTTGAAACCACATATGTACATTTTACTCCTCCCAAAAATGCTAAAAAAAAATAAACATGTGAGAGTGTGCTATAGGCAATGTAATGTTATAGCCGGATATGACGACGCTACTGCAACACGCATTACCGCAGATGAGCGATCTATTCATCAAGCCAACGAGCAAACTATCGCAAATCAAAGTGAAAGTAAGTCGCAGACGCTTAACGCACAATCATCATCATTAAAAGTAAAGAAACGAAATGATCTTACCAGTGCTGTTGCCGCTCTCTCTTATTGCGGTGTTTGATTTTGATTTTAACTGCTAATCAATAAAATGCAGCTCATATCTGTTGCTTTCGGTGACGTGAACTCCATTAAATCTGCATATAGCGCGGGAATTGAAGAGCGAAAACACATTTATGTGACCAGGTGTAAATGGAATCGTTTTGATAAATCAGAGCTATCCGATCTGAGAAAACGCATGAAGTGGCCAGGTGTAAACAGCCCCGGCTTGGGGTGCACACTTTTTTTTGCCGTCGATTGATCTGTAGGTACTCACTGCCATTTCGCGATCGACTGTGTTGTCATGAAAGTGACGTCATCAGTAAACGCTCCCCGTGACGTAAGCAGACCAACTAATCGATAATGACATTCGTTGACAGCGATTTTCATAATCGATTATTATCGATTTTATCGATTAGTTGTTGCAGCCCTAATCTCGATTATGTACAGTATGTCCTCAATCTCTTCCACAGCTTTTTACGACTGTAAAGTGGCCTCCAGTACCTGAGCCGGCCCTCTTAATTTAGCAGCAGGTGCTTTTCATATTGGACAGTAAAAACATTTTATCTTAACCTGCTGAGGTTGCCTTTGAAAAAGCCTTTGTTTTTGCTCAGAGCTTTCCTGTAGTCTGAAACCCGATGAAGAAGAGTGAGGCAGCCAAACGTAAACACGGGGGGAAAACAGCAGGTTTCATTTAAAGGGCCAGCTGCGAGAGATGAGCCGACCTGCCTGTGAGAATCACTCCATGTTTAAAACCTTTTCCTTTTCCTTTTCGAATACCCAGATAAGAATCCCGAACGCTTTATCCCCCCATTCCTTGGTGTCTTCTATCAGGAGGGGTTTGAGTATGTAATAGAGGAAAGCAGGAAATATTTGTTTCGTTGAGATGATACACCGAGCAATGTGGGTTGGCAATGAAAACCTGAACGTACCAAAAGCAAAACAAAACCGCCGAGCTGCAACTTTAGCGCTGAAAGGCAGATTCCAGACTTTTATGTGTTTGTTGGCAGATGCTCTTGTGCAAAATAGTGTGCGCTTATTGGCAAACACCTAACTGTTTCTAATCAGAGCTGCAGACATGCTATCCACAGAGCCAAAGGACATGTTTAAATCAGACCAGGTCTGTCCGCTCAGTGATTCAATTTGGTCTTGACAGAGCTGTTATGAAAGCCCCTATGAGGCCCTTTTTGTTGGCATTGGAGCAACAGAAACACCTGCAACAGTTTGGAAAAGCCACAACGAGAACCGATGTTCAATCAGTTTCCTAAAGCAGTTGTGCTACACAGATGTGGTACTCATTGACGTGCGGTTATTCGTGCGTCTGTTTCCTCTAAAGCCAGATTCTGATCTTGAAAACTCTTAACGGAGAATTTTAATTGACAAATACGGTCGTGCCTTGTGAAAACAAGGACCTAGCAAAGGCTGTCTTTGGCGTTCTTGGAATTTTTTTTCAGTTGAGATTGGTTCATTCAGGTCTTTCGCTCTTGTTAGACACATTGGGCCTTGGAGAGTAAAGAAATATGATTGATGGAATTTAGCCAGAGGTCGAAAATTAGATAGGGGCATCAGCATATTGGCTTTTTGGAAGCAATGCTGGTGCAGAGAGAGTTGGAGAAAACCCTTTTGCTGTTAATTTCCCTGTTGTCTTAGGCCACATCTGATGGAAGTAGGGCAGAAATAATGGAGTCGTTTGAGTAATGCACAACATGTGCTCTCTCTTTCTTTTTCCTTCTCTTTATCTCTGTTGTATAAGTGAAATGTTATTGTTCTGTTGATGAGCTTCACATCAGAGTTTGTGCCCATGCTCGAGCTAACCTTCTCAGAGGGATCTTACCGATTATTTATTGGCATAAAGTCTGGTCCAGCTTATTCTGAACAAGAATCACTCGTTTAGGCAGGAGGAGGCCATTTAACCAACATGCAAAGGGCTTATTACATTTAACCCAGTAAAAATATTTGTACCCGAACTACCAATTGTTGCATAAAAACTCCCAGTCATGGCTTGTATGAGGAACATAACTATAATAAGTAAGAACAATATAATATAATATAATATAATATAATATAATATGATATAATATGATATAATATAATATAATATAATATAATATAATATAATATAATATAATATAATATAATATAATATAATATAATATAATATAATAAGAAAATAACATAACTACCACTTTTGTGAACTGGATCACTTGATTCATTGAAAAGACCCTCAAAAGAACAATTCATTAATTCGACGATTCAATGATTCGGAGGGATATATAAAAATCAACATTTGGGCCCAAACTAACTTGTCCCTACTAAATGAGAACTTAATTTAGGCAACCATTACAACCCTATTACCCATTTTGATTTCTGGATCATTGAGATCCAGATTAGTCTTATTTGAGAACAAATCATTCTTACCACTGTTGTGAACTGAATCAATTAGTTGAAAACATCCACCTCGAAAGATTGATTTGTTCACATCCATTTGAAGCTTGAAACATCAGTCACCTTTCATTGTAGTTGCATGGAAAAGAGTGACCAGTCAGAATTTCTCCTTTTATGTTCCACATAAGAAAGAAAAGCATATGTGTTTGTAATGATATGAGGGCATGTATGACAGAATTTTTGGGTGAACTGAGGCTTTGCTTTTATAGAGTGCACAGCTAAAGCTGCATTAAAACACAAAACATATTTTTTCTTTATCAAGTCCCCTTGACTGATCTGACATACTTCAGATTATTTAGTAACCTTCAGTGGTCTGGTTAAACTCTTGAGCCTCTTTTGGTCAACTGGGTGACTTATTTGATGCAAGTAGCACCAGCTTTAGACGGACCCAGTGATGGATCTTTCCCCAAATCTCCCTTTGGTCGAGCAACCGGAGCCCTGCCAGCTAGCGCTCATTCCCCAGACTGGGGACACAGAGATTCGGAGAGGACGAAAGCGAGAGGAGAGGTGGAGCAGTGAAGCCAATCTCTGTGGGAACGCTGCTCTTCGCCGCATGTCAGGTGCACATCATAAAGGGCCTTTTGTGCTGAGCCTGTGAGCTGCAAAGCAGTCTGGGAGAGCGGAGAGCAGTAGGTAGAGCTCATATTAGGGATGAGTCCCAACGCCTTTTCATTTTATGAACCCCATTCATCTTATCACGCCATACGAGGCTGCGTGAAACATAGTGTAGTACCACAGTCCTGCACTCTACAGTATAGCTTGGCACTTTCCATGAATACGGTATATTTTTGTGTCTCACATCTTTTTGTTGTGAGACCTATTAGAGATGTTTGATAAACTAACACAAAATTAACCCCAGCATCAAAAGCATCTTCAGATGTTATGAACTTTTCGTAGTAAATAATCTCTTCTCTTTTTCCCCCTCAATTTTTACAAATATTGCTGTTTACACTTCATTACCAAAAGTATAATATATATAACAATAATAATAATAATAATTAATAATAATAATAACAATTTCTTCAAACCAGCATTTGTTCCCAAGCTAAATGAGAGAGAACTTAATTTAGGCCACATTTACATCCATGTTTCCCATTCTAGTCTAGTATTTTACATTTAATTGAATTTGTTTTAAATTTAATTAAAAAAATGAATAAAACCTAATTAAACCAGTAGGATCCCACTTTTTAAGAAAGCAGTTGCATTAAATGTTAGTACGTGTTATTTTTAGAGCTGTCAATTGATTAAAAAAAAAAAAACTAATTAGTCCCACATTTTTCTGTTATTAATAATTTAGGTGAACTCAAAACAATCTTAACACAAACCCAGTATAATAAATGTCACATTTACCTGTGCCCTTCAATATATCAGGGCTAATTTTCCAGTCATACTGGTTCATATTTTCACTTGCCCTGTCAAAATGCACAAAAAGTTTTGTTTTCGTTGTTTTTGACCCATGTAATCTTGTTTTTGACCCATGTAAACAGTGCTTTAAGATTTTCAGGTAGGTCTAACAGGTACGATATATACAGTCACATATCACAGTCTTCACTGCATAAATTATAAATTAAATATAGATTAATCCTTATTAAAGCTAAAAATGTTATTCAGTCAAGAGCAGTGAGTGAGTGATTTTCTCTCTTTCTTTTGTTCTTTGATTATCCTTAACAGCAGGTTTATTAGGCTTGCACTGCGTTCTCTTTTGTGTCTTATCGCACTTGAATGGTTTAAAAGCATTTGCATGAATTGGAGTGTCATTATATAATGTAACGCTAGCCAGAGGATGACGGGGAAAAAAATACTGTGTTAATTGCTGAAAAAAGCCCTGAAAAAATTCATCGCATGCGTTAATGCATTAATTTTGACTGCATATTTATTTTTTATTCCTATTTTTTATGAGCTTTATATAATGAATAGAAAATATCACTTATCGTGTAATAGGGTGACCACCCGTCCCGCTTTGCGTTGTACCGCACAGCATTTTCACCCCTTGTCCCGCACGTCGCATATTGAGAAAATGTCCCGCATTTTCATCAGTCTGTTGGTTTTTAATTATCATATTAAGGAAACGTGCATGCGTTCTTTTGCCTTTTTAAGAAAGCATTTTATTTATTCTTTTTGCAGCGTTTTTCACCTATATTTAACAGCGCTTCGTCAGAAGTACAAATACAACAGCCGTTTTTAAAATTTCAACCTATCCAGTGGTTGAAAGCAAAGGAGTAACACGGTCACTAGTGGGTTGTGACGGCTGTCAATCAAAATGTGGAGCGGTGATTCGTTCCATGTGTTCCCTGTCAGAAAACAAATGGATAATTCGGTAAATTAAATTTGAAATTTAACAGAATTTATCAACTTGTTGCCCGCTGTGGTTGTTTTAATTCACATCCTTTCTAAAAATTTGAACGTTTTTGGTTTAATATATTAATATATGAGACTGTCAATGATTTAATTTCATATTGTTTTATATTTTATTTTCTTCATTATTTATTTTGTTGGATTTTAGTTGGACTTGGTCAGTATTGTTTCAAAAATAGTTATGTGCATGATGCCTGCCTTTGGGCTCAGTGATGTTGAATTTAAATGTAAAATAAAGACTAAAGAATTTTTATCAGCTGATAGGCAGAATACAAATGTTTTTATTAAGTTAGATGAACATTGTATAACAGTTTCAGGTTATGTTTTAGTGTTGGTAACATGTCCCACATTGTCCCACACAAACTTATAATTGTCCCACATTTGGTCTGTTTGATGGTGGTCACCCTATCGTGTAAGGTAGTTGACGATCAAACTTTTCTAGAAGTTAAGCATCTCTTTTCACTGATCATTTGTTCGAACCAAGCAAAAAGAAAACTTTTTTGTACTTTGAAACAGAAATGTAAGTTTCAGACTCCATACTTGTAGAATCTCACCTTATCGCTCTTTTTTTCCCCTTGCCCATTTCAGCTTTTCCTCTCCCTTTATTTAATCTCGCTCTTTCTGTTCCCTCCCACCCTCTGAGTCCCTCTGCTCACTACCCGTCTGTTTCTCTTTCTGTTTGTCTGTTTCTCACAAAGTTTCTAACCTTGGCTAGAAATACCAGCATATCTACATTCAGAGCAAAGGCTCTATTTTTTTAAATAGCGCCCATTGATGTTTTCTGACCTTCTAGTGAATCGCGGCTTCGTTTTGAGATGAATGGAGACGAGCTGATAGGAGAACCTGTGCTTATATTTCTCATCCTGCCAGCTCTGGGCACACATTCATGTCTGTGAGGTGCTGGCGGCTTTGATCGCGGGCGTCAGCGTTCAGCATCTATATGCCAACTGCTGTGTAGTCGTGCCATTAATCACTTCATATGGAGCTGATGGAAGCGTCTGTGATGCATCCGTTTGATCTTTTATATCAGTGCGGGACCTCCTCCAATGATAACCTTGCTTCCATCTGAAAGTTTGCATGGGGATTATGATAAAACTCTAGTGACTTGACCAGAATATTAAAATAATAATAATAAATAAAAAAGATATATAATTCATGAATATCTGCCAATTCAATATATATTGTCAGATATTGAATATTTAATTGTGCATGCTAATTTCCCCATTTGTACATTTCTTTTTTTTATTTATTTAAACAAAATAGTACAGTCATTTTATTATCGGCATATCAGTTATCTGCCGTAACATGGTGACGTCAGTGCATCCCTAAAACTTTTAAATTTTTTATAAAGCTAAGCCCAAACATGAAAACCGGCCTTCAAGTCAATGTTATAACTGACCATTCATAAGTTTTAATCACGCTTTATTTTCCGTGCTGACCACCTGCAGAATCTTTATAACCTGTAACCCACCGTCCTGCCCTTAATGGCAAAGCACTGACTGATGATATGAAAGTGATTTAATTTGATCTGAGAACATCTGGAGTTGTATAACTCAGCAGTAGCTTCAGGTTCATAATTTCAATTATAGAAGTGGATTGATGTGGGCTTTTGAAGGTGACTCGCTCCATTTATGGCGAAGGATATGATTCACAACATGTTTTTGGCACTGGTATGCCTCCTATTTGATCCAATAATAGGTGAATAATTGTTTTTTGGATGAATTATGAGGCGATTAAAGATACATTTGTTATAACTGTAAAATCCGGCATGTATCAAATTTGTTGATGTGCAGTGTTTGCTTTAGTGGTAAAGGGAGCCATATTTGGTAGGGAAAAGTGAAGCTTTATCTAACCCACTTCAGATGATATGTACTATAAAAATTTATAATAATAAAATAAAACAAAGATTATTGGACTACGTTTCACAAGAAAATACTATATCAGTCTTCTACTAAAAAAAAAAAATATATATATATCTATATATATATATATATTTGTAATTATTTTCAGTCAAATTAAATTCGATAACTTTGGTTAATGGACAATTTTTCCAGCATTTATTTAATATGACAATTTTTTAATTGCTCATTCATGTTTGTTCATATCTAATGTTAATTTATTCTTTACTTCTTGAAATGTGTTATATATATATATATATATATATATATATATATATATATATATATATATATATATATATATATATATATATATATATATATATTATCCCAAATTAATAGATGCTGTAAAAATATTGGTCATTGTTAGTAACTTATTTGCCCAGTTAATTATTGTTAGACTTTTCTCTCCTTTTCCATATAGAAATGTTCACTGCAGTTGTCCAAGAGAGCATTACATACACATGCTCAAGCTAGACGTATCATAAACAGAGTCTTGTTATGACTTGAACTGCTGGTTTAGCGTATGTGTAACTGCAATATGATGTTATCAGACGTACTCGTGTGTTAAATCCACTAGCAATATCATCCTGATAAAGATCACTGGTCCATACTGGTCTTAAGTCAAAGGCAAGATGTTGCTCCATTTTGTTTTAATTTTCTCTTCCTCGCTATGTAGCAAATCCCACTTTAATGAAAATAAAAACTATGGGATGATGTATGTTTTGAACATCTGCGCCAAAAGATCCGCCTTGTGACGCGGTTTATTCTTTTTTGTTTTTCTTACCCCCTATACTCTGCTCTGTTGTGTGTGTGAAAAGCACTTCAGATCGCACTGGCAGCGTCCTACGCTTGGCTTGGCTCCTTTTCCACTGCACATCTCCGTCTTATACACAGTCGACATCAATCGCATCTCCTGTCCAAGCATCAAAGTGCGGGACGGTTTGTTTCTGTCCCTTTGCCCTTTCCCTGTTCCTGGAGCTGGTGTTTATGCTAGGATTTTCATTAGCAAACACATGCTAGACGTGCTAATCCCGTATGGGCTTATTTTTGCTTCGTTCTGATGGGGCCCAGCTGTATGACTGTGGCGTATTTGAGCAAGGAGCGATCTTTGAAAACAAAGTTTGTCAGGGAGATGAATCTTGGGGGTGACAGGAAGCTGGCACTGATCTTGGTGTCTTGAGCTTGATGGTGGCCCGCAGTTATTTGCTCAAAGTGACGATACTCCACCAAAATTAAGTGCATTTGGAAAAGTTTTAAATCAAACCCAGCACCACTAACGGATACACAGTCAGCGTATGTTTGCGCTATAGCTCAAACATATTAGATTAAGGTGAAATGAATTTCATTTGGTCAAATTTATTCATTTATACAAATATTTTAAATATATATTTAAAGATCTATATTCTTATATTAAACAATTTATAGTGTTACTATATTGTATTATATTAATATGCTTTTAATTAGGATTATATTTTTATATTTATAAAATATTGTTGTTTATTGATTAAACATTTTAATCAAATCCATTATTAATTATGTGATGATTAATTAATCAACTAAATTACAATGTTGTGCATTATTTTCTGAGAAACATGATTTGAAAATCTTAATACTAAATTGCTGTTTTAAAATGACAGCCCTAATAAGATGAAGAGAATGATCTCATGTAGAATACAACAGAAATATTAACCAACTCAGTGTGGCCAATCGTTTCTTCTCTTGTGCAGACACGAGATGTTTGTATATGTCAGGAGTTCCAGTTTCCTGGAGCTCTGAACGCCAATCACACATTGTGCTTCTTGCAAACCGTGTTGTTAACATTGTCTTTAAAACACACTTCACAGCGGAATGCCCCGTGGATCTGGCCCATCAAACCACTTGAAGACTAAACATAAACACACGTTCATGGAGTGAGAGATTCCTTCAGTCTGCAATTGCAGTCATTGATCTGTTTTTCTTCTCCTGAGGATTCTCAGTTTTATGCATTGACCTTCTATTCAGTAGTATATAGTGGGCACTTTTTAAATATATGGCTACATGACAGCAACTCTCCCCTACTTGTATCTTTGTTCTCTGTTAAAAAACAACTAGCCTGATCATCTTTTGGGCTTTGCAACTGTCAACTGTGTTTGTTTTGGTCTGTATCTATGCATCAGAGGAGATGTGGATGTGTATAATTTAAAATTAGATCACTCTAAACAGGACAGGATAGGACAGAGGAGCATCTTTCTGGTATTTTTTTTTTCTTTCTTTAAATGTATCAGCATTAGTCCAAGATATTTCTCGTGCTAAGGAGCTCTCCAGAAGCAGTCAGTCATACATTGTATCCAGTCATCCAGACAGCCATATGCATTTTCCCCATAGAGCGACAGTGCTTTTAAGAAATAGTTCACCCAAAAACAAAATTAAGGCATTGAGGCATCTACCAAATCCATTCTAAAAGTAATAACATGAAAAAGCTATTTCTTTCTTAGTTCAGTGTGTTCTGCATGTAAAAAAAAGTCTTTAGAATGGCCTGGATATGTATATAGGTCAGGCATAACATGATCAAAGTTGCCCAGTATAGTGTCCAAAATCTTTACACACACACACACACACAATCCTTTGGGTGTTGCTGAGTGGAGTTTGACATGCAGAGGTGTTCTCAGAAACCCCAAACGGGGCCAGAGCTCGACTCTAAATCACTAAATCGCTTGCCATCAGCGCACTTGAGAAAGCTAGATTGTGAACCATTCACGAGGATGAAGATTAAAATCTAAAACCACTGCGGTTATTGAGTAAAACTGAGCACAAACCACCAGCCAAGACTGAGGGTCCAGTTCATACTTTTCCCACAAAAAGTTTTCCGAGGTCAGAACCGCAGTGCAGTACATGCTGTAAATTGCATCATGTAATATTTAATACTCCCTTGCCTTCTCTTGTGTCATGCAGGTGCAATACTCAGATCGGCAAACTGACAAAGAGTTTATGACCTACCTGACCCTCTCACCTGTGCAGATGACGTTCCACGGCATTGGGAGCTCCATTCCAGCTAGCCATGACCAGGTAATATAACTGCAATGTCTGTCTGTCGTTTAGATTAAGGTCCAATTCTCTCTATTAACTAACATGACTTTTGTCTCAAACCCCTAATTACTGCTTATTAATAGCTAGTAAGGTAGTTGTTAAGTTTAGGTATTGGGTAGGATTTAGGGATGTAGAATGTTCATGCAGAATAAGGCATTAATATGTGCTTTATAAGTACTTATAAACAGCAAAAATTCTTGTAATATGCATGCTAATAAGCAACTAGTTAATAGTGAGAATTGGACCATACACTAAAGTGTTAATGGAAAAAGCTACAAATGCCCAAAGTGGGTTTCTTTTCATTTAATTTGTGCAGACAGTAGTGCAAATTACAGTTTGTTCCAAATAGCGACATTTAGTCTGCACTGAGGTAGTAGGTACAGTAAAGCTTTCTTTAGTGTATTAAGCAGTAAACATAATGCACTCTTGCATAGGTCGTATTTTTTGCAAGGCTGATAAAAAACAAAAGGTATTTTGGTCACAATCAGCTACAATACTGAAAAGCATCTCGTGTTATAAAAGTACAAAATAAATAGAATAATGAAAAATAAAACTTTCGCGTTAGTAGTGTTACAATTTGCTCCACTTGAACTATATTTAAACATTCAAAGCTTAAGCCCAACTCTCCTATGCTTCATTTTCCACATTCCACTCAGTTTCATGCACACCCTTTCAAAGTATACTCCTTTGTCCATGAGCACAGAAAGACGTCCAGCATTCGGCATCCAGTGGACTTTGTTTTCAAGCGCTCAAGTTATTTGCACCCTGCTCTTTTTCCCGTTGTGGCGGTTAGCAAATGGCGTTGCATTGCCGCGCGCCCTCTTCTGGATTGGAGTGTGGATCTCCTCTGACTGACTGTATTCGTCGACTGACTGACTGACTGACTGACTTCGTCTGATTGACTGACTGACACAGACCACTAAAAACCAGTTTACACTAATCACCTTAAAGTCTCCGTGAACCAGAAGTTGCAACCGACTTTACTTCATTGTTACGTAATTCCAAGTTAAACAGAATTTTCAATAGAAGGCAGGGTTTTATTTTAGCTCACCTCTTCTCTATCCCTCGCTCATAGCAGACTGGCGGTTGGAGGGGAGTGGTTTAGGATAATCTACACAAGCCATCAAACTGACATCATTAGAGAAGGAACGGCATTCCAGAGCAGAAGCAAAGTTTTAGATTTTGATTAAAGATTAGGTTCACCACAAGACTAGTAATGTGCGCTAACTAATTAAATGGTGTCAATTTTGATTTCTTTAACGCCATTTGGAGGAAAGTCATAAAATTGCGAAAATGTTTTAAGAAAGATTTTAGTAGCATTTTGTTCGCAGATGTCAGTGATATTTTAGGTCTGATACATTGACATTGAGACATGGTCCGTGTGACCTAAATGAATGTTAAATGAGTTTCAGATACAGAGGATTTTTGAGAAATTATTTTTTGAACAGGCTGGTATTTTCCCACAAATTTTCTAGCCAGTTGACCGTATTCCATGCCGATTCATTGATTGCGTTGGAATACAAAATTAATGAAATTAAAACTAATATTGGGAAAATATCTTGTGCTGACAATCACAGAGTTTGCTGTCAATAAGAGGTGTTCATTATGAAGATTCATTGGGGAGAACATGTTGTGCACAGATATTTTATTGCATTGTTTGTTTGCAGAGTTTCCTTGGATATATCCTCTATACGCAGCCAGTTACCAGCGCAATCTCACTCGTCAAGATTTTATCACCGCCAACATTCAGGCAATCAGAACACGCACAGCCATTATTCCCATTGTTAATGATAAGCGTGATTTAGTGACAGACCAGACCACATTTGATTAGGTTTTCTTATTTAATTTTTCTTGCTGTAATTATGAAACAAAAAGAGCCCTAGGATCTGGACTGGCTAGTATTCATGAGGTGGCTTATTGTGTAGTGTCATCCATGCAGAAAAGCAGTTGCTTACATTATCTAATCTAAACATAGGACACTCTTTTGTTCTGCTCTTCAAAGCTCCACTCTCTAATAAAGCCTGTTCTATAACCAGTAATAGGGATTTCTGTTGTGGGGACATAGCCGCCAGAGCAAAATGAAGGCAATATAGGCCATGGGCTTGTTGTTGCCAAAAGCACTGGTGCATGACCGACTGTTAGGGAGTCTTTCTTTTCCAGATTCCTTAGTACAGTGGCGTCTAGCCACAAAAGGAGTCAGAACAATGAACCCAGGGTGGTTCTGGATTGTGACACTTTTTGGCCCAAGTTGCTCCACTGCCCCACAGTTTGCAATCATTGCTTCTAACGATAATCCACTTCAGCTAGAATAAGAACAGAGCTCTTTCATTGTCACTGTGTAGTTTGTGGTAGAGTGGGACTAGTTTTAACACTTTTTACTGCATTGAATATTTCTCAGGGTTAATTTTTTGAAAGATTTCTATATAGGAAACAAATAATGACTTTTTGTGACAACATGCCCCCAATAGCGGGAGCGGGTGTTGTCACTTTTAATGGGGAAATTTGTAATGTTCAAAGTACTAAACCGGCAAAACATAGTAATTTTGTCTAAATGGACTTCCGACCAAAATTAAAAAGGACTTGCACAATGATCTTTAATTGTAACTGCAAGTTGGTTTCAACTATGCTGAGATTTTGAAAATGTGTATCAAATCAATCAAAAACCAGTTTAAAGACTTTGATGTCTTCTTTTTCATTTAATTTACTGTTGGAATAGTTATGCTTTTCTTCCATAGTTCAGCATTGGTTTGTTGAATTTGGCCCTACAAATAATATAAATGTATACAATTATATAAAATATAATTTGTGTACTTATGGAAAATGTATAGCTATACTACTACTACTACTTAATAATCATCATCATCATGTATAATATATTTTATACACACACTCGTATATACATGTTTATACACACACACACACACTTTTGTTAGATGCGCTTAATCGTGATTATTGATGTAACAGCACTAATTATAATATTATATAATAATAATAATAATAATAATAAATGTATAGAATTATAATATATAATTTAAATATAATTAATTATATATTTGTATTTATATATATATATACACACACACAATTGGCAAAAAATATATATATATGTGTGTGTATATATATATATATATATATATATATATATATATCGTCGCTGCCCGATGAAACTCACGTATGTCCAAAACGGTTACTTTTCAGGAAGTGAAAAAAACACCGTAATTCAAAAGCAGTTGAACGTAGCGGTGTCATACTTGGTACGGCATCTTTAAATGTAACCATAGTCTTGCCAGTGTAATGATATAATCCACATTTGACCAAAATCGAGTTTAAATGGACATACGTGCACATTTTACAGTAAGGGTGGTCGATACGCGTTCTTCCGATCATTAATTAGAATGGCCAAGTCGCGTTTCATATTGACAGATGAATAGGCTACGCTCAGTTTATTAAATAGCCTACGTCTCAGTTTATTAAATACGCTCAGTTTATTAAATGTCTCTTGCAAACTATGAAGGGACAATGAATCAATACACTCATTGCTGAACCCAGAGCCGGCGCGTGCTATGTAGCCTACAAAAAAAAATACAGCCATTTCTGTTTTTTTCTTTTAAACAAAAAAACAAGCTGCACTCTTTTTTTACATTCATCTTTCATTCCGAAATGAATGAAAAAGTACACCGACCCAACATGTATTAGCCTTTTTACCCGTAACGTTATCAATCTAAATTAATCTCGTTTTTCTTTATTTAAATTTCGGGTTTTTTTTCTTTATTTAATTTTCGTTTTTTCTTTATTTAAAATTCGTTATTCTATATTTAAATCTACCCTTTACTGTGTCAGTAATTTATTAGTCAGAAAAATATTAGACTACCTTAAAAGTAGACTATTAAGTTAACAGACCCGTGCGTTAACATCTCCACAATAAACAGTGATAATTACTTCGTCTAGACCATTTACCGGTAAATAACAGTTGTGAATATATTGCGAATATATAATAAACTTGAACAGTTGTCAAAAACAAACATTTGCTTATACTTTACCTCACAGAGTTAATCGGCTATACAATGCTGAGCTTCCAGAGACGCTTAGACCTGCGAGATGCCTCAGGGCGGGAGATACGTGGCGTGATTGACAGCTTTGACACCAAATGGATATACGTGAAAATCAGATGACATGATTTCACAACTTTTCATTGGTCATTTAGACATGTGAAGCATACTGTATAGGGAAATGAACCTGGACATTCTATCCGTCGAAAAATCTCAAAATCGGCAAAATGGACAAACGCGGTTTTCATCGGACAGCGACGATATATATATATATTTGCCAATTGTAGAAAATATATATACTACTACTAAATAATTATAATAATAATAATAGTAATAATGAATGCTATTTTTATTTATTTATTATTATTATTATGTTTTTTAATAATTATATTACATTTTTGTTTGGAGGACAATTCACAACAAAAGTTGTATAATATTTGTACAAAAGTTGTACAAAATATTTCTAACCAACATGCTAAGTCACTGCTAGAGAAAACACATTTGTGTAATTTTGACTTTTAAACCTTATAGCTACTGATATGTGACAACTAACCCTGGTTTACCTTAAAATGTTTTAGGGAAAGTAGTACAGTGCTGTCAATTATAACTTCAATATGAACAATTCGTAGGTGGATATGCGTGATCAAGGTTGAGGAATCAACCTCACATGTATACGGATGGGGTTTGTGGTGCATGTGGGCTGAGGCACGTGTGCTGGGGGTTGTTCAGATGGACTCTCTTATCACACTAACTAGCCTACTGTGTGTAGCCAGTGGGAATGTCATGGGGTCCATTGATAACTGTTTCCTGGAGATTACAGTATAAGATTATCAGTTCACAAGAGAAGAGTCTATCAGTGTGTAACATTTAATTAATCCATCATAATTGATTTGTCTTCTTGATTTAGCTTCTTAAACCAACCAGACTTTATTTTGTATCATATATATCACAGACAGCATTAGCATGTTGAACATTGAGTGGCTGTAATCTACGTGATGTTTTCCCATAGTCACTTTTTGACACTAACTCATTGGTAGAATTGACAGAGTCCTGCGGAGAAGCGTGTAGAGTTGCTCCTTCACTTTCCTGGCTCCTGCAGAGCCTGTCAGTTCACAGGGCCCAGGGCCCTGCTCTTTCTCACTGCCAAAGAAGGCCTCAAGCCCCTACAGCCTGACACCCCTCCTGCCCTGATCCTTGGCCATCCATGTGCATTCCTGAAGGATCTGGGCGTCTTAGATATACAGCTGAGCGCCCCCGCCGACCCTGTGCCAGCCACGTAATGCCATCTGCCCAACATATGTTTGCATTCACTCCGAACTCACTGGAGGCCAAAATACATACTAAGCTGCACATCTCTCTTGGTTCTTAACGTCTTTTTTCAAATGCTGTATATGTAGGTTTTGATTCTGCGAATCGATTTTAATGTTGTCATTAGTGCGCTCGTGAAAAGTTGCTTGAACTGGTCCAGCATGTTGATCCCAGAGTGTTTGATTCCAAGAACACCGTGTCCATTTTTGGCTTGTTAAGGCCTTTAAATTGTCCATGTTCTACAGAGCTGAAGTAACATAAGTGTCAGCCCACAGCGGCAACAAACATGTCAAAGCGGGGAGCTCACAGAGCCCCTGCACGAGGTGTTGCTTATACAACATGGAGGCCCTGAAATCGAATGTGACAGGGCGAATTTGGCTGCTGCTGCGTGTGCACACTGTGCTCAGCTGGCTGCTCTTTTCCCAAGAGCCTTTGCATCCAGCCTTCAAGCTGAGTCCTGGGAATAGTGCAACCTCATACATCAGGGGAGATCTGAAGTTGGCAGATTCTGAAGCTCTAAAATGAAGACTAACGGCTGACTGTCAGAGACCAGAAGTTCTTGATCTATCTATCTATCCATCTATCCATCTATCTATCTATCTTTACACTTGGTGTTTTTAACAAAATATCAAACAAAGTGACATTTATTTCAAAGAAATGTAGAAAAGACACACTCTGACAAAAGTTTATAAAAATAAAAATTGCCTGAACACCCTAACATTTAGAGCAAGAGCACTAGAGTTGGCTTAGATAAAAGGGTTAGTTCTCCCAAAATTTTTCGTCATCATTTACTCATTCTCATGTCGTTCCAAACCTAAAGATACTGTGTTTTGTCCATACAATGACAGTCAGTGGTGTCCAAAACATTAATTGGACCTCATTCATTTTTATTGTATGGAAATATAAAAACGTTTTTCAAAAATATCTTTTTTTGTGTTCCGCATAATTTTTCAAGTTTACATTTTTGGGTGAACTATCCATTAAAGCTTCAGCCAGATTGTTTCAGTTCAGTCCGCGGGGAAGCATAAAAACCATGAAAAGTTCTTAAAAGCTAGTTGTTGTTGCTTTTCCCCCCGCATAACTGGAAAGACTTTGAGACCATTTCTCCCGGCATCTTCACTTCCTAACAGGACTGAGACATTGTTCTCGAGCAATTAATTGTAGCCCTTGGATCTTGTATCTTTCATTATGTGCTTGTTTGTTTGCAACAGAAAACTCGTTCATGGTGAGAACACTTTCCTCTTGTTGGAAAAAGGCTCTCATTATGTGAAAGAGAAAGTGATTGTGCGACAATTCGGACACCTGTTGAGAGGATGGGCAGCTATTGACAGGCCTGATTCATGGGCGAGAGGCTGCTGTGTACGTCTTCAGAAGATCTCCCGCCGGGTGCTGGGCCGTTTGAAGTCTTCTCCGGCCCAGGGCTGGAGACGTTAGTACAGCAGGCCGCCTCTGTCAGGGGTCTCGGCATGTTACTCAACTCGGCAGCTGTTCTCGTCTTCTCCCTTTGACACGGACTAAGCCTTGCATAATGTCTGTGTCTCCTACAACGGCACCTGTAGGAAATCCGTTTACGTAAAAACACAACCAAAAGGGCCTTGTCTAATCTTCATTGTTTGGAGGAGGATTATTTTTGCGAAGAGGATTATTTTTTCCACCAAGCAAAAACCTGTTAAATGAATGGCATGATGAGAGAAGTTCATTATAGGTTTGAAAAATAATATAGTAGTAAAATAGTATGATGTTTTTAGCTGATCTTTGGGTATGTTAAAAATGGGCTCAACCCGTTCAATATTATCAAGGCTTTGGACAAATTAAGCAAAATTCGTTTCTAAATTATAAAAGACATGGTTTGGGAAGGGTTATCCAACGCATTCTATTATGGAAGTATTGTGGAATTTTGACTCTGCTATTGCGCTACACTACAACAAATTAATAATATTTTTATCTTTAAGATTTCTTTAGCACAAATCAACTGAAGCTAGGACTTCTAAAATTATACACTACCACTCAAATGTCTGTGGTCAGAAGGATGTTTTATTGTTTTTAAGGGTGCATTTATTTGATCAGAAATATGGTAAAACTGTAATATTGTACAATATTATTCATATTTTTAAAAACTGTTTTCTATTTTCATATAGTTTAAACTGTAATTTATTCCTGCAATGGCAAAGTTGAATTTTCAGCGTCAATACTCCATTACTCTTAAGTGTCACATGATCCTTCAGAAATCATTCTAATATGATGATTTTGTGCTTAAGAAATATTTTGTGGAAACCATGATACATTTATGTTTTCAGGGTTCTTTGATGAGTCAAAAGTTCAAAAGAACAGCATTTTTAATAGAAATCTTTTTAATGCAATTAAAAAGATAAAAAAAAATTAATTATCTTTTTAATTATCAATTTAATGCATCCATGCTGAATAAAAATAATTAATTAAAAAATCTAACTTTTGAATGGTAGTTTACACACTAAAAAAAGCTAACTATTCCATAAATGTTAATAAGAATAACAAATAAGTGCATACATGTGTAATAATAAGAGCTGTTTTGTCTATTTATGCCGATATTTTTAAATGGGCATCTACATATGTGTACACACACACAAAAAAATTTCTTAAAGTTGGTATTGTGTTGGAGCCTTTGTCATGTGGTTTCCCTGAAAACGTTTCCTGCAGTGTCTTGCCTAATAGAAGCAGCTGGATTTTCACTGACCTTAGACTGGTCACACTGAAAGACTTGTGTGTGGAATCACATGAGGTTGTTATATTGGGACGGGTGCATTTTTGAGATAAATGACTTAATTTTTATAGGTTAATCCACTTTTATTATAGTCAATTCCTCCTTTTAATGAAGATTCAGTCTCCCTTTGGCTTGTTTAAGATTTTTAGGGTCATTAAACGTTGCTCATTCATCTCTTCTGCTTTTGGACATTCATAAGTCGTCCGGGTCGAATGTCAGCTCTTATCATCACTGCTTGCAACGTGTCGGGGTGAAAACGAATAATGATAACGCGAGGTCGCGGTTTAATGATACCAGTCCCTTTTCTCTCTACATCCCCCAAAGCCCACCATCCTAGAGGCGACTTTTCCCCCTTTTTTCAACAGCCCCTGCTTTCAGCAGGAGGTAGCGGGTTGATCAGCACCCATTTGTCAAGCGGTCCCACACTGCGGCGAGACCCCATTAGCCTGTCTTTGAACGTCGCTGTCTCAAACCGTCCCATCAAGACCCCCCTGACGGCCCGTCGCACCAGCAGCCGTGGGCTTTGGTGAGAAAACAAAGTTCTTCCATTGCACCATCACTCACCCTTGCGTGTCTGTCATCTGTTTTTCTTAGGAAACGACTTTCAAAGTTGGGCGTATTAGAATGCGGGGGACCTCAAACGTAGCGTCAAGAGATGATAGGGCGAAGGGGAGGGAAACGTCTTTTCTTTTCCCCTCACTGACCCCCCTCAAATCCCCATCCTTCAACAAGCTTTGAATCGGCCTGCCAGAGGATACGATTGTCGGGCCACTAATCTAAACATGAACTTGCACATTAAGGGCAACTTGTTGATACCTAAAGAGGCCTCTCCAAACACAAAGGGTTTGATAATAGGGCATTAGCACCTTGACGGACTTTTAAGTGCCAGACTCATTGGAGTTAACTACGGTGCCAGAGTCGTGCTTCCCACTCGATTTTTCAAAGCCACAAGATTTTAATCACTCTGAGATTTCTTTCGCACACAAGTTTGCTCTGGTGTTGAGTTGTGCAATGAGTATAATTCAGTCGGTTTGGCTCTGATTCACCAAGGCGAAATTACCATATTTGTGTCATGTTTTACAAGTATTACCATTTAAATAGGGCTCATTTGAAACATTTATGCAGCCTTGTTTCCAAGCGATCTCACGCACTAAATACTGAAGGGCTCCTTTTGAATGTTTTTTTTTTCAAGTTTTTATTGAATTAACCCATTTTATCTAATCTGTTTGTTGAGTTTGACTATAAAAAAATCTGTTTGTCATACCCATAGACCAAAGTTGTGAGGAATGATGGTTGGCTTGAGCTCGGTGGATTTCGTCAGCTCACGTCAAAACTGTTTTTCATTTTCCGTTTGTTAATCTTTGTTAAAAAAGCTTTTGTTTATTCTTCAAGGAGCAAAACAAAACAAAGGCTTAGTAGCAGAGTGAGAACATATGCTTGCCTTATCTGCAAGTTCATTGCATATGTGGGTGTTAGTGGTAAAATGATTATTTCAGACCACAACACCTCTATTGAGTTCTTCTGACACGAAGCTGCTGTTTTTTCGCACCCTTGCTAAGTGCTACATTCATTAGCACCTTGGTGCCAACGGAGCACAGTGTTTTGCCTATGGCCATTGATTAGTGTTACTTGAGGAGGTGTGTGTGAATTTATTATTTGCCCAAACTGCAGAGTGGGCTGTGATTATCCGTTCATCAATTCATTCTGAAATTAATAGATGAGTGAATCTCATGAAACCTATTAAGAACATGCCCATGTGAGATTTTACCACAAAATTAAAATAAAAATTATATTTTGCAAGAAAATGAAGTGTACATTATTGAATATATTTGCAATAATATCCAATATATGAATATATGTTTGTATTAATAAATAGTTGCATTTGAAAGTTTGGGGTATTTTTTATGTTTTCGAAAGTCTCATATGCTCACCAATGCTACATTTATATGGTCAAAATAACAGTAATATTTTTAAATATTGCAATATTTCTTTTTAAATAAGCAATTTATTCCTTTGATGGCAAAAATTTTCAGCATCATTACTCCGTTACTCTTCAGTGTCACATGATCCTTCAAAAATCATTCTTATATGCTGATTTGGTGATCAAGAAATATTTATTTTTATTATCAGTTTTGAAAACAGTTGTGCCGCTTAATATTTTTGTGGAAACCTAAACATTTGTTTTAGGATTCTTTGATAAATAGAACAGCTTATACAGTATTTGATGCAGAACTCTTTTGTAACTTTATAAATGTCTTGACTGTCAGTTTTAATCAATTTAATGCATCCTTGCAGAATAAAATTATTAATTTATTTAAATGAAGAATCTACATATATACAAATACATACAGTATAATAGTATTTGCTGTACAGCCTTTGACACGGTTATTTAAAAAAAAATGTATGAGCGAAAAAGAATATTGAGAATAATGGTATTAACAATGCTCAATAGTGAATGTTTGGATCAAGTGTGCTTAATTGCCACTAGTATACTGTTACAAAACAAAAAAATATATAACTACAACAGGACATGTTTTGTGACTTACGCCCACACGTCTTTTGTACATATTTTTCCTTTATGAATCCTTTTCTCAGGGTCCCTTGTATAACCGCAGTAGTCGTCTCTCTTCTGTATTCTCAAGGTGAGAGGAAGGAGAGCTTTATTAAACTACATTTACAAGCGCATGGGAACGACTGGGTTTCACGCACAACCCGATCTACAGACCTGAAATAGTCTCTTGATTCCAGTTTTCTCGATCGCTGTCACAGCGGCACTGAAAGACTCAGTCAGGAGCAAACAACACTGACATTTAGAGATTCTTTCCCTGAAACAAACCCTATCCTTTGTCTGCTTTCATAGTTACGCTTTAGTGCAAAAACCAGGGATTGAGATCCTCCCTTAACTTGATATGTGACACGCGTCTTGCGGTTAAGAGCTGTTCTACATTAATCATCGCAGAGCGCTTCTCCTGGGAACAACTTTCAGAGGGGAATTGTAATCATATACTAGACAATGAAACTCATTGTTGCATAATTAACCGCGAGTTGTAGGAAACACTATCCCGAGATGTGTTGATTTATTCATTTAAAAAAATATTTTTTGACAACCTGTAATTAAGGGATGTCCTTGCCCAAATTATGGACTATTACTTACGCTCAGTGTCTTAAGTGACAGTCTTGTTTAAAGCCTCAGCACAAGAGGATACGTTTGCTATTAGCGAGCCACTGACGGATAAGTGAGTGAACGTGTACTTTTGTCCTGCAGACCTCACGATGAGGATTGTGGATTTCTTAGCAGGGGTTCATTGGTTGCCCAATCAATTATAAGCACCTTAATCAGACTTATCTAATGGAAATGAGAGGAGCAATTTGAGTGTTTTTCTGTCTGTCTGGAACCCCCTCTCATCTTTCAGACATCATGAAATTCCCGTGAACAACGAGTGCACCAGGGGTTAATGCGGATTACGACCGAGGTGTCACACACTCCTGCGGCTAAAGCAAACAACAGGCTTTTTGTGTGTGTGTGTGTGTCTGGTATGTCTTAGGACAAGGAGCTTGATGAGTTGCCCCAATGTTGTCAGGATCCATATAGTTAATAGGACAATGCTTTCCTTTTATTTCAGTATTTCTTTTTTTAAGAGAGATTATTATTACAGATGTGGGCTGCCTTTTGTCGCTGGTATTTCGGAGATGTACGTGCCGGAGGAAGTGTTCAGAAATGCATGACAGGTTCTATATGTCAGATTAATATGCCCTTTGCATTTTCTGATTGGAAAAGGAAACTCTGCCTGCGTGGTCCTATCACATCTTCCTCTACTCTCATGTGCATAGATTAGATAGGAGGAACTCGCGGACAAATCATATAGCAAAATTGATGATGGTACTGTCAGTGTCATAATATGACATTTGTTTTTCAGGTTTAGAAACTGAAAGTGAAGTTTGATATGTGCAAATGCGCTACCATTCAAAAGTTTGGGGTACTTTTTTTTTTTTTAAGAAAGAAAGAAAGAAATTCATTCAGGGAGGATGCTTTAAATTGATCACAAGTGACAGGAACACTTTTGGTCACACTTTTTAGGGTCCAATTCTCACTATTAACTGACTATTAACTACGACTTTTGATTCAATAAACTCCTAATTACTGCTTATTATATTCAGTAAGGTAGTTAAGTTTAGGTATTGGGTAGGATTAAGGGATGTAGAATATGTTCATGCAGAATAAGGCATTAATATGTGCTTTATAAGTACTAATAAATAGCCTAGTAATATGCATGCTAATAAGCAAATAGTTAATACTAGTGAGAATTTGACCCTTAACTAAAGTGTTACCAAAAAATTTATTTCAGATAAACGCGTTTCTTGTGACATTTCTAGTCATTCAAGAATGATGATTCATGTACTAGCCACTTTTCATATAATGAAAGTTTATCAGCATCTAGGTTGTCACACAATTTTTTTAGTCACAAATGAAAAATAAAGCAACAACAAAAAAAAACATAAAAATGGTCTACTTGTATAGTACAACTTGTACTATATTAAAAGAGCCACATTTGGCACTTGCAATTGCCACATTTACAAGATTGTAATTATATTTTACATTTTAGTATTATTTACATTACATTTAAATTCAATTTGTGACTGATCATCACACAAAGCTGTCGAAATGGCTTCAGAGGTCTTGGAATATCGTGCATAAATTGAATGGACCAACAGCCCTAGTCTCAATTCATCGAGAAAAGAGCCACAATCAACACAAGTAGAGGATGATGACATTTTCATTTTGGGTTGAATAGATTAAAAATATTGTGATCTGATAATTTAGAAATGCATAAAGTTGTATTCATTTAACTAAATCATGTGTCATTGCAATTTTTGAACTGCGTCTGATAATGCTGCAGCATTATCCAGACAATCTCCATAACGACAAGTACTTGATGCCTGGAACCAGGATGCCAACCTTGAATGAAACGGCTCTGCTTAACATCAAGGTTTCCTATTCAAAGTAGGCGCATTTGTAAATATATTCTTCTCAAAGATCTTGATTCCCTCTTTTTCATGCAGTCCCCATAACTTAGGAGTCTAGACGTGTAGCCTTGCGAGGATAACGGGATGTGACTTTGAAATGAGATTTGCAGGATGAAAAGACAAGTGCATTGATTTATAAGAAGCCAGTGGGCAAGAAAATGTTTTCAGAGGCTGCAGAAGGCCACAAGGTCCTCCATTAATCCCCTGACCTCTGATAGGAGCAAAGAAGAAAGGACGACAGACGAAAAGCTCAGCTGCAGGAATCTTCGGCTCCTTTGTTTGAGGCGCTTTTCTTCGTCTTGCGCTCCACTCTTTTACGACTCCCCTCTTAGTTTTACTGTCTACGATCTAATTAGCTCCGTCCTAATCATGTGTTAAATTGCATTACCTGGTGTTTACTGTCTGTTTGCTAGGTTGTAAAAACGTGCGAGGGTGCCTGTAAACTCAGATCGCAATAAATTTGATGACTTTCCCCTCCTTTTAAAGAGCTTCTGGTAAGGGAGTCGCGGGGCTTCAGGAAGATATGTAACATGCAAAGCGTGGTATTTAAAGAATATCATGTCTTGCACAGAGCATTCTGGGATTTTATTATCTGCTAGAAACCTTCTTCTTTTTTTTTTAACTGTCAGTGCATCTTATTGCTTTTATTGGACTGTAATCAAAAAGTAAAATTATAAAATTGCATAATTTTTTAGATAATCTTTTAATTACCCCAAAACAAAAATGTAATTTATCAATTTTTTTCAGCCAGTCTTGTTTCAACATGATTTTTTCCCCCGTGTTAGAAGAAATTTAACATACATTAATATGTGACACCCAAGAAGCAACATTATTTTGATTTATTTATTAAATAACCTTATCCATTCTCTTAAAGTGTTTAACAAGTTTTAGTGTCTGCATTTGCAAAATCAACCTTGTTACTTTATAATAAAAAAAAATCAAACAATTAAATTGTAGGAAATATGTGTTTGTCCACTACTAACTTCTTACTGTATAAATTGTATTTGACATGCAACCCAGTTACAAAAGTTTGGTGGATTGAAAAAAAAAAAAATACTGTGAACTTCATGAAAAAAGGAATGAAAGATTAGGGTCTGTAATATTTTTTGAGTTAACACTTTATTATAAGGTTCATTACTTAATCTTTGTTAATGTTAGTTATTAAAAATACAGTTGTCCATTTTTTTTGTTATGTTATGTTCACAGTGCATTAATGTTAACAAATACAACCTTTTGATTTTAACAATGTATTGGTAAATGTTGAAATTAATATTAACTAAGATTAGTAAATGCTGTAGAAGAAGTTCATTCTTAGTTCATGTTAACTAAGGTAGTTAACTAATGTGAACTAAGAACCTTATTGTAAAGTGTTACCGTTTTTTTTATTAAAAAGTGTAAAACAGCAATATAACTCCAGTCTTCAGTGTCGCGTGATCCTTCAGAAATCATTCTTATATGCTGATTTGGTGCTCAAATTATTATTTTTTTATTTATTATTATTGTTGAAAACAGTTGTGCTGCTTTACATTTTTGTGGAAACCTTCTGAGGTAGATAATTTTTTAAGGTTTTGAAAAAAAAAACCAATTGCTTCAAAATGAGTCCTATTTTGTTCCAGATATAGGGCAGTCTCTCACAGACATACTTTCTCTTTGTTTCCCAAGGAAACACACTGACATTTCTGTAATTAACTCAGCATGCCGCATTTAACATTCTTGGATTTCCTATGAAACGCCATTATTTGCACACCTCCTCTTATGTAATCAGAGCCTCTGACATCACCATTACGAAAATATGACTCGGTTTCCTCGAACAACATGCGAATGCTCTGAAATACACTTAAACTAATAGTCCAATCAGGCACTTTATACATTCATCAAGTCCAAGGCACATGGGTCCAAAAGTGCCAGGGTTCCAACTATACGTCAGATCCCTCGAGTGGCTAGCCTCTTTGATAGAAGCAATCCACAATGAATTGTTTTTTGTAAACACATCTCAATGATGAAACGTCCACTGATTGTGCCGCACGTTCTCCTGGCAACAAGGTCAAGTTTTTCCCCTACAAATTGGCCAACGTTTTGGGGGTGGAGAGGGAGGTTTTTGTAATCAGTATGGAGTGGCATGTTTGGTGGGAAACGCAGATGGAGTGGGGCGTCCGTACTCTGAGTGTTTGAGTAATGGGGAATCTTGCACGCCATCAGGGATGGGCCCTGCTCATTACACCGTGCATTCGAGCGTTTTATTGGTGCGTCCAGTTTGGATATGGAGTGGTTAGTCCTTCCTCTGAGGCCGCTATGGGGGGTGTGGAATTGCGGATCGGGACTGAGGGATGTAAAACGCTGTCTGACTGCAGACACTCTCTGGTTACAGGTTTTGGTTACAATCATACACACACATATGTACACCTTTGATCCTGTCCAGACTGTCTGTCAATGTGAGAAAAAGATTGGTTAGAGGATTATGGCAGAAAATGGTTAATTTATGGCTTATACAAGATCAGGCACAAATATATAGGGGTGTAACAATATATCGTGATAGTGACAATCTGTATTGTGCATAGCTCACCCAAAATGAAAATTACTGTCTGCATGACAAATTTCAAGTTTTAGTGTCAGTACTACATTAAATATATTGTATAATAATGCAATGGGGGAATATTTGTGGGTCCTGATAATGCCAAATGTCTTATGTTACCAGTAAAAAGTGGCCTAAATTATTTTAAATATATCGAGTCAGTGACAGAGTGCAAGCATATTTGTCTAAAATAATTGTTTTTTCAGCTTCAGAATCATGAATATTTTTATTCTGGTGTCAGCATTGTCCTGTGCATTGGGTTTCCAGCACCATGTCCAAGCCTATTCATTTCCACCCCCGATGTAATACCAAATTTGAATTAGTAAATTTTCTTGTTAATCTTTTACCATATGTCATGGAGTATCGCAATAATATTGTATCGAGAGTTCAGTATCGTGATATGTATGGAATCGTGACATGAAGGTATCGTTACACCACTACAAATATACCGTATTGTTCTTATGTTCAGGGTCTATAATTTTACATGTCAGTAATACACCCACAACAATAGGGAGAGCCAAACACGTGTAAAACGTGGATATGTTTGCTCAAGCTCTGCAATTCGGTCACGTTTATTTATATAGCTCTTTATACATTAGATTGCTTAAAATCAAGCAGCTTTGCCGTATTAAACATGAAAAATAGTGTCAGTGTCTCATTTTATCAGAAGTACAACTTCATTTTCTACTATAAAGCAGCTCTCCAGTCTGTTCATGTGTTCACTCACTCACCTTGACGGACTGAACAGGAGAAATGAACTGTCTGGAAAAGATTTTCACGTGAAATCTCCACGGACCAATGGTAGTACAAAGGTGTTTACCAGAAAATTCCACCGATAATAGAGTTGAAACAAGGAAATCATGCCAAAAGAACTATTTAAGCAATGAAAATGGCATAATATAGTCAGTCTCCCTTCGCTCTCAAATTTGTATCTTTCTCCATGTTTTTAATTTGATTGTCATTCGCAATGCTTCTTTAGGTTGCAGTTTTTTCCCCTTAAGCCGTTAAGTACACAGTCTTTGTTTTTCCACTTTTTATCTTCAAATGAAAGTTTGTAATGTTGTGATGTATCTCGTAGCTGGTTGTTTTGATTCATGCTTTTTAACACTTAAAAAAAATACTTTTTTTTTTTTTTATAAAATCCCTATGGGAAAAATACTTTCATAACCAAGGCTGCTGACAAAGTGGGCGGGCACTGTTGCGCTCTGAGTGTTGCGTTGTTATCTTTGTAACATGCTTACATCAAGCTCCAAAGAGTTCTTCTCTTTGGCAATGACAGTGTTGTTAGAATAGTGTAACGCTAATGTCAAATTCTAATGGAAGGCTAGTCTCTTGTATGCCTCACGTGAGGAGCGCTGTTTATGTGGCAGGAGGAGTTTGCACCTTCATAGATTTTAGAGTAGTCAAATTAGCCTTATTAAGGTAGATGTCGATGTAGACCGCAAAGCAGCTCACTTGGTTTTGGTGCTAATGAACCCCAAGCAAACAATGAATGGCCTACAGTGGACACGGGGGCTGCAATCTCACTGGTCAGTTTA
The DNA here is from genome assembly GCA_026230005.1 of Gila orcuttii. Taxonomy (NCBI): domain Eukaryota; kingdom Metazoa; phylum Chordata; class Actinopteri; order Cypriniformes; family Leuciscidae; genus Gila; species Gila orcuttii. Next base: position 19,474,883 of record JAPDVR010000023.1, on the reverse strand, counting down.
TTATTTATGCAAATGACAGGAAGTGATTACACGCCCACACCAAACCACGGTTTCCTCACTGTTGAGCTTATGAAATAAAGGTCTTTTCCACTAGGTATGCAGTGACATGACAGCTGCCTGCTGATAAGCAAAACTCCATTTGCATTTGTTATGTTTTTTTCCGGTCTGCATATATGTGCTATGATGAAATCTATAGATGGTAAGGAAAATAAATGGCTGTGGAGGGAAGCCCACCATATACAGGTGTCTGATAGGCCGGGTCCTTGTGTCCGCCCACAGTTTTCCATTTTGCTTTAGGCAACCTGTGCGGACCGGATTATAATGTGAGGGAGAGAGGCGATAAAAGATGCTCCGGGCAGAGAGGAAGGGAATCCTATTTCCATGGTGGCATCCCTGTATCATAGAAAGTTTAACTGTATGTCAGTGGAAGACTAGTTTCATGATTAATTTGTTAAAACTGCATAATTTCCCACTGTGAATCATTTGATGATCATAGTTTACTGTTCTCAAGATAAAGTGGTCAATTTAGATGTGGGCACAACATTGATTTAATTCTTCATTGATTTAATTAAATTCTGATATATATATATATATATATATATATATATATATATATATATATTAAGGGTGTAACGGTTCACAAAATTCACGGTTCGGTTCGGTACGGTACACTGGTGTCACGGTTCGGTTCGGTACGGTTCGGTATAGTTTAGATACAGCAAAAAGAAAAAAAATTGCCAGATTTTTTTAAATGTTTTATTCATTAGAACTTAAGTATGACTTTTTTGTTTACATTGAACAATGATGGAGCAATACTTTACCCATCTTCTATGGTATTTTCTTAGCAGCATACTGTGTAAAACAAAAACAGCTCCTTATAAAAAAAAATGAAAATGTAATATTGTTGTAGTTATGAACAAATACAAAGATACAAATACAATTTTGTTTTTATCTGGAACTCTATAACTCTTTATGTGGAGTGTGTTTTTACTCAATTGTTAAGTTTTTTTTCAGAAAGATGAGAATGTCCACATTTTTTGTGGACAGCACAGATCTGCTTGATAAAACAATGTCCCCAGCAGTGGAAAATACCCTCTCGCTAGGGACAGAGGTTCCAGGCACAGCCAAGTAACGCTGTGCCAACCTGGCAAAATGAGGGTATAAGTGCTCATGGTTTTTCCACCATTTTAGTGGATCTGCATCCAGGGGAATAGAGTCCACTACCATGTACAATTTCATCTCCTCCTCTGCCAATTTGGCCACAGATTTGGGGCTTGAATCATGATGATGGGTCATGAACATTCCTCCAAAAAGCTCAGTCATGGCTGATTTCTTTTCTCGTGGAGGTGATGTTGAGGGCTCCAAGTCCACTGTCTCTATGGAGGTTGCTGGCTCTGTGGTGCTCGTAGCTTGCTCCTTGAGAAATATAAACAACAATAATCTTAGATACATGCTCATCATATAACCCATAGCATGGGATTTACTACAAAATGTTCTAAATCACACACGCAATTGCAAATGTTATACACAGGGACATGCGATACAACATTACAAACAGATTATAATGCACATAACATCTGGATGTATTCGGTGTCAAAGTATTGATAAGCAGCAAAATATAAATAGTACCATTTGTTCAATACTCACAGTCACAATCTCTGTGGTTAGAGCTTCATAGACTCTCAGGCGAGTGGTAGCATCCAAGTGTTGCAGTGATTTAAAACGTGGATCTAAAGCTGTGCTCTTGTGTAGGTAATCTTGAAGATCAGGTAACGTGTATCGCTGCTGCAGGTCATTTTTGATGGCTGTTTTGACATCCCTCACTGCTGGGCTGTCATCATCAGACAGTTCCATGGATTTCAGGATCATCATTTTCATAGGAAGGACCATGGACGCAGATGGAGAGGACTCGGTGCACATAAGGGTTGTCACAGTTTTCAAGGGTTTCAAAACTGTGATAACATTCTCAGCCAGTCGCATGTCGTTTTCAGACAAAGTCATAATGTCTTTAACATTTTTCTTCACAGCTTTGTCTGTCATTGCAGAATACACTGCAGCCTGCTGTTCAATATATCTTTCTATCATATCATAGCTTGAATTCCATCTAGTTGGTATATCTTGGATGAGTTTGTGAACAGGAAGCTGCAGCGACTCCTGTTTTGTCTTCAACACATGGGCTGCTGTTGTGCTTCTGTGAAAAAAGGTCACAATCTTTCTGATCTTTGCTAGGAGACGAGAGATCTGCTGCACTGCCATTGCTTTCTGAGATGCTAGATTAATGACATGGGCAAAGCACCCTATTTGTGGCCCAAGTCCAGCAGCTCCAACAACAGCATTAACTATATTCCTGGCATTGTCAGTAGTCACAGGAATAGTTAGATTAGCTCTCTCCAACTTCCACACTTCCACTGCTTCTGTTATCCCTTTGGCCAAATCCTCACTCGTGTGACTATCAAGGGGGCGTGTCTGAAGAACGTGGCTTTTCAGTTCCCATTCAGCGGTAATGTAATGTGCCGTTACAGTCAGGTAGCTTTGTGTAGCCCTTGACGTCCAGCCGTCTGTTGTCAGAGCAACGGCTGTTGCTTTGGCCAATTGGTTTTCTATTTGGGCTTTTGTTTTTTGGTACAAAGCAGGAATTACAGTCTGGCTGAAATGGGCTCGCGAGGGAATAGTGTAACGGGGCTCAATTACATTAAGCATGTTCTTAAAACCTGCGTTTTCCACTACAGAGTAAGGTCTCATATCCGCGGCTATAAATGTACCACTCGCCGCGGTGATCTGTTTTGCCCTGTTTGAATCAGTTGGAAATGCCTGTCTAAATGCTGCGGGGATAGATTGTGTCGTGTATGTTTCTGCTTGTTTTCGTCTTGTTCCGGATACTGACACACTGGGGTGATGTCGTCGTAAATGAGTTGACATGTTTGAAGTATTCCCGTTGGTGTGCCCTATTGTCATGTAGCAGATGCGACATACCGTTGTTTTTTTATCCACCACTCTCTTGCCATCACCATCATAGCTTACAGGGAAACCAAAGTGGACCCAAACACCAGATCTGTTGGTTATTGGAGGATCTTCTATTTCTGGTCCGTTAAACGCATTACTGGCCATTTTGCAACGAGTCTGTTCAGCGCGTACGCCTAACTGAGACTAACATAATGTTTTTTTTTCTTCGGGGGTGGCAGAGGCGTTGCCTGTTACGTCGTTTGGGCGTCGTTTACCTTATTGAGCGCATAACATTATATTTCACACACCCTTTTATTTTTCAAATGTAATTAATTAGTCCAACGAACCGTTCGGTTTATAATGAGTACCGCGTACCGAACCGAAAGCCTCGTGCCGAACGGTTCGATACGAATACGCGTATCGTTACACCCCTAATATATATATATATATATATATATATATATATATATATATACACACACTCACCTAAAGGATTATTAGTAACACCATACTAATACTGTGTTTGACCCCCTTTCGCCTTCAGAACTGCCTTAATTCTACGTGGCATTGATTCAACAAGGTGCTGAGAGCATTCTTTAGAAATGTTGGCCCATATTAATAGGATAGCATCTTGCAGTTGATGGAGATTTGTGGGATGCACATCCAGGGCACGAAGCTCCTGTTCCACCACATCCCAAAGATGCTCTATTGGGTTGAGATCTGGTGACTGTGGGGGCCATTTTAGTACAGTGAACTCATTGTCATGTTCAAGAAACCAATTTGAAATGATTCAAGCTTTGTGACATGGTGCATTATCCTGCTGGAAGTAGCCATCAGAGGATGGGTACATGGTGGCCATAAAGGAATGGACATGGTCAGAAACAATGCTCAGGTAAGCCGTGGCATTTAAACGATGCCCAATTGGCACTAAGGGGCCTAAAGTGTGCCAAGAAAACATCCCCCACACCATTACACCATCACCACCAGCCTGCACAGTGGTAACAAGGCATGATGGATCCATGTTCTCATTCTGTTTACGCCAAATTCTGACTCTACCATCTGAATATCTCAACAGAAATCGAGACTCATCAGACCAGGCAATATTTTTCCAGTCTTCAACTGTCCAATTTTGGTGAGCTCTTGCAAATTGTAGCCTCTTTTTCCTATTTGTAGTGGAGATGAGTGGTACCCGGTGGAGTCTTCTGCTGTTGTAGCCCATCCGCCTCAAGGTTGTGCGTGTTGTGGCTTCACAAATGCTTTGCTGCATACCTCGGTTGTAACGAGTGGTTATTTCAGTCAAAGTTGCTCATCTATCAGCTTGAATCAGTCGCCCCATTCTCCTCTGACCTTTAGCATCAACAAGGCATTTTCGCCCACAGGACTGCCGCATACTGGATGTTTTTCCCTTTTCACACCATTCTTTGTAAACCCTAGAAATGTTTGTGCGTGAAAATCCCAGTAACTGAGCAGATTGTGAAATACTCAGACCGGTCCGTCTGGCACCAACAACCATGCCACGCTCAAAATCGCTTAAATCACCTTTCTTTCCCATTCTGATATTCAGTTTGGAGTTCAGGAGATTGTCTTGACCAGTTCCACACCCCTAAATGCATTGAATCAACTGCCATGTGGGTGGTGATGGCGCAGTGGATAAGACACATGCCTTTGGTGTGAGAGACCCGGGTTCGAATCCACTGTGAGACACCAATGTGTCCCTGAGCAAGACACTTAACCCCTAGTTGCTCCAGAGGCGTGCGACCTCTGACATATATAGCAATTGTAAGTCGCTTTGGATAAAAGCGACAGCTAAATGAATAAATGTAAATAAATGTAAATGTAAATGTGATTGGTTGATTAGATAATTGCATTGAGAAATTGAACAGGGGTTCCTAATAATCCTTTAGGTGAGTGTATATATATATATATATATATATATATATATATATATATATATATGGGGGGGGGGGGATTTTTATTATTTCTATCTTTGACGTTTAAATTTGAAGTTGCATTGGTACCTTGCTTATCTGATTCTTGGATCTCTTGTTCATTTTCTTTCTTTCTTTTTAGCATGAAAAATGTAAAGTAAAAGTTCAAACAAAAAGTAAATCCTGTTATCATTTAATTTTGAGAAAATTTGATCTGTTATTTGAAAATCTGGTTCCATGTATATAAAAGATGAATTTGCAAAGTTTGATCTCCTTTCTGCCAAACCGCATGGGTTTTCATGCATGTTTCTTTATAGTTTGCAAAATGCAAAAGTGCAAATAAGATTTAAAAACTACAGCAGAGAGCAAGATTTTCAAAAGTTGGTGTTTTTTTCCCAGAAGCAAGAAACAAACTTTTGTTTTACTGAAACATTTTCTCTAAGTCACTAAGCCTAACTTATTTATATGATGCCATATCGAAGACATACACTAGATAGATTCTTTTTTTTATTTCATGTTTTATTCCTCTCTGATTTATGGCGGAGCAGGTTAGTGTAAGCATTCTCTCTGATTAATAGTAGGAATGTATGTATTAAATACAGGGAGTGACTGTTTCAAGATGTTAAGGTATGCGGTACCCTGCACCTCTCCCATGTGGTTTGTGTTTTGACATGGGAGGTGCCATCCACGGTGTCCGAATGACGAACAGATAAAGCAGCCCTCTCCGGCCCTAATGACGCATGACATGCTGCTGCTTTTTGGGTCCTAATTTATGGCTTCCTATGTCAGCAGAGCCCTTCTCTCCAGGGAGGTTCAGGCAATTATTGACCCTGCATTCTGGACATGTTCCATGAGAAGGCAGAATCTGGAATTTTGATTACGGTTCTCCGGGCCTGTGTGGATGCAGATGTCTCAGACTTGTTTTAAACACAGTTCACTTACGTCCAATGACGGGTCGGGCAAGTGTTTAAAAGCATATTAATTATTTTTCTAAGAAGAAATACATTATAATCTCCAATCTGGAAACGGTTCATTTTGATGTTGTGTAATTTTTAGCATAGGCCTGTATGTTGTGAAACATAATTTAGATAGATTTTATCAATAAAGAACGACTTTTAGGGATGTTTACACACGCTACAAAAGAATTCATGCACTTTAACTTTAATGGGGTAGCTTGGACCACTTCCATTTTGGACATTGATTTTAGAGCTCTACATGAATCTCACTTCAGGTATTATCATATTTCTCAGAATATTTACCAAATGATCTGCCAATATAATACTTATTTGTATTTATTTATTTTATTTAAAATTACTATGACGGATAACAGTTTTTTTTTACTTCATTTTATTTCATTTTTATTTCTAATTATTGTTTTGTGCTGTTTGTTCAGCATATGTAATCCACATTTTGCATTGTTTAATGTCCACTTTACATTAATGTGATATTCTAGATTCTTAGGTGTGCTATCATTTTTAAAAAACATTCAAGATTTATTCTCAAAGTAGGTATCTGTATAATTTAGTTTTTATTATAATTCTATTTTCAGTTAATTATTTCAATGTAATTTAGTTAAGTTTCACCTCATTTTAGTTCAAAATTATTTTTGTTTTAGTTCATGAAACCGCATTTTGGTTTCATTATCCAGTTTTTTATATTTTTTATATTTTACTTAAAAAAATTACGTTTTTTAGTTTTTGTTAACAGTAACACTTGTTCCTAACGGTTCTTCACGCCTAACCCTCGTGTTCTTTTCTCACCTTTCTGATTAGATAATCCTAAATCAACAATTGGTGTTGAGAGCATGTGTTTATGTGAAAGACGATGTGAAACGCTTAGGGGGCAGGGGGGCTTTTTATTTTAACCTTGTTCGCATAACAGGGAGCAGGTTTTATCTCTTCAGGCACTGAAAAAATTTAACGCTTCCACCCTGTGCTGAGTGCAACTGACGTTTTTACAATTAGCTAGGAGCCCAGCAGACAGAGTTTAGAACGTGTTGATGAGCGGCAATAAATTACGTGTGAATGTGTGGAGCATTTATCACTCGCCATTTTCACCATTATCACTTCAACAACAGACAGAAAGAGGGTCTCTTTGTTCTTGTCTGAAGAGGGGTTGTGTTCTCATCTCTCTGATGCTCCTACAGAAGTGTCGAAATAGTCAGGAAGCTGGATTTGATAAGCGGCTGAAATTCCACATCTCCCTCCTATTGGTTTCTTCTTTATGTGTGATTTCACAGCCCATTGAGCCGAGGGCTCTGGTATGTCCTGCTTCCAGAGTGGCTCATTCGGAATGGTGCTCATCTGCTCCTCGTCTGATATCCGGCCTGTTCCAGACTTTATGGATGTGAAATATAGGTGGTGTAGGAGAGGGAGCCTCTCTGCTCCAGGCGCAATGGGCGCAGGGCGGCAAGTTTCCAAATGAGAGGCAGGAATGTTACTGTGAGTTGTCTCCAGAGCTTTGATGTCTGGAGAACGGTGGGCTTTCTGTGGGATCTTCTTTCCATCGGCCTCTCACATTACTGCTGCACTCCGGAGGGCCGCTGGCAGAATGGATTTATATGCCCCTTTTAAAAATGGGAACAACTGTTTTTTCCCACTGTACAATAACCTGCACATGCAGCTGATCATTCATAAAGTGATTTGGCAAAAGGGATAGTACACACAAAAATGATGATTCTGTCATAATTTACACACCGTCATGTTGTTACAAACCATACACTTTTTTTTTAATGTCAGGAAAGCAACGTAAAAGTGGTCCATAAACCAGTCCAAGTGAAAGTAGTAGCGATTCATTTCACTCTAAAGAATGATTCATATATGAATTCAACATTGCTACATCTCAGAAGAAAAGCTTGAAAAGGTTGATTTTCTGTCAATAATGCAATAAAGTTTCATAATTAAAACGTAATGTAGACTACCTTTATGACAGGTTTTTGGTGCTTTTGCGTCTGTGGCGAGCAGGACAAAGCCGAGGGATGTGAGAGACTGTGAGATGTACCGGTCTCGTATCTCTCACGGGGGAGCGGAAGCATGAAAGGAGGAGCGTCGACAGAGGAGATCGAGAGAGGAACAGGCCTGATTTTATGTTGTGATTTGTTTCTGTTTTTTGTGGCCAGCAGTCGTCCGTGAGGGGCTGCTGGCTTATACTTTTGTTTTTGTATTTGTTTTATTTTATTATTAAATTGTTTGAATGTTTGCCGGTTCCCCCCGCCTCCTTCCCATAACATCTGAACCTCGTTACAGCGTCCATTTTGAATCTTTATTGTAATTGCATGGAAAAGAGCGACCAGCACATTCTTAAATTTCTTATTTGTTTTCCACAAAAGAAAGTAACAGATTTTATTCATTGAGATTTTAAAAGTCATGCAGATTTAGATGTGTAGTATCCAGCGAGTAAAGACCTGTTCGCACCAAAGACGACTATAATGAAAACTATAAAGTTTTAATAATCACTCTTCTGTGAGAATAGTTTAGCCCCCATCCACAGCAATTTCGGAAAATGACACAGAGGAACGCTATCGTTGAATAACTTCCAGAGCGATTTTTTTTTATAGCTGATGAACGATAAAAACACTGACAGTCAATAAGAATCTATTCAACTTTAAAAAGCTTGATCATTTCAAGTTGCAGTGCACAGAAAGTTTTCATGTGTTGGTGTGGACACCAATGTAGTTATCGTTATAGTTATCTTTAAAGTAATAGTTCTTGGTGTTTAATCATGACAGAATTTTCATATTTTGGTGAACCGTCGCTTTAAACCACAATAAAGAGATTTTCTTTCGTCTCCCCTCCTTAGCGGCTGTAATAATTGTTTAGTCTAGGATGAGATATGTCACAACTTCACCGCTGTGAGTCATCCATAAATTTTAATTCTTCCATTTAGCTCTGATCCTGTGGCATTAGTGATTTGACGAGAAAGCAGCTCTGACTCTTTTGATGTCAACAGCCAGTAAAGTTGTGTAATAAATAAAACAAAGAGCAGGATTTGTGTTTCCATTCACTCACGCGAGCTTTGGACGGCTCAGAAACCCATCTGTTGGACAGTGGAGAAAAAGCCCACCGGTATTGGAGGGTGAGCCCGAGCAAAAGAGATTGTGTCTGTGTGTACACCTGCAGAGTGTTTGATTGCGTTTCAGATTGTGGGCCTGTTTATAGTGCTGCCAAAGACGCTGTGAGCGGTTCCTCGTCGTCAGTGGTTAATGGAGGACTAAATGGGCTGTGTCTTCAGCAGCATGTCTCATAGAGATGAGGTGGCAGAGAAAACAAATGATGAAATGCCGATCAAAGGCCAGCAGGGGACTAGGACTGATGCTCTTGGAGTGGACCGTGGATGAGCTTTGGTGGGAAGCTGTGCCGGACCATGGGAAAAACCCACTGGTCCACCAGATGAGAGCTAAAGCCTGGGCTTCATCTCTCCCCAGTAAAAACAGGAGATGATCAGGTCTAATAACATAACCTACTACACCCATCTTGCAAATGTTCCCTCTAGTCTATACAAAGAAGTTGGACTGAATGTTCTCAGAATCAAAGACACCAAGTGCAGTGGTTCCCAAACCTTTTCTTCCAGCCCTCCTTTGCAAGCACCCCCCTCCACTCTCAGCCTTGACCTTGCTTGCAAAATCCTATCCTATTTGAATTTGTAATTAATACAGTACTAGTACTATAACTTTTTTACACAACACACTGTGGCCTCTCTTCATTACCTACCGTTGTACTGGTGAATCTGAGGGAGAGATGTGCCTAATTTTTAATTGTTTTTGTCTTGAGGGTGTCCGCGCTGGACGCAACCAAGCGAACATTGCAAATCCAATTGTTCTTTGTGTAAGAAGTTGCGTGAGCGCTTGACGTACGTCAGAAATAGAATGGGAATAAGTTTATTGTCGGGAAATGGTTGCGTTGCACTGCATCCGATGTAGACAGCATCACTGATCATAATGGGTTCTATTTGCTTTTGTCAAATCACAACGTGCCGCTCACGTCTAGTGAAGACAGGATGTAATGGTAGATGTGATGTTTGAAGTAGATTAATCGTCTGCTTTACATTTGCCTGGCACTCGCAGTCCATTCACAAACTTGTCCATATACTTAGTGCAGAATCTTGCATCATTCATTTATATTTTTGCACAGCTCTCTGCAATACTCAATCCTGATTCTTCAATCGTGCCATCTAGTGGTCTGTTATTCCACGACAACAACCACTGCAACTGAAAACAGACCGCTCAAGCGGGTACTGCGAGTCATCTTGAGGTAAAATGTCAAATTAATATTTTGTGTTCAATAATTTACTTATGTGACAGGTAGCTGCATAATACACGGGATAATTTCACAGTGGGGTCTTGGATCACCCTGAAAAGGTTTCTTTTGCATAACTGTACACTATCCCTTAGTCTTGCCACGCCCCCTTTTTATAACTCCAGCCCATACCCCCACCCACTAATATTGTGCAATATTTCATGCTTACAACTTAACATGCAGTCCAACTTAACCAGACATTCATACAGTGGGCTTCACAAATATCAGCACTCTTGGTAAATATGAGCAAAACTGACTGTAGAAATGTCTTCTCTTAGTCTTTCATTCAAAATATTCACAAAAATCTAACCTTCAATTAATGTCAAATAGTTGAAAGACAAAAATGTATTCCACAATTATTGGCACACCTACAAATTCCAAGGTTTGCCTTAGTGATCAGGAACACTTAAGTGATAAGTCATGACTTCCTGTTTCACTGGGCTCTAAATATGATGTGACACAGACCAAATTTCTATAGTCATCTATCAAGACCTGAACATACAGTAATGATGTGTGACAAAAGGTTGTTGAGCTGTACAAATCATAAACTGGCTATAAGATAATAGTTTAATTGTTGGAATACTTTTCTTCCACTATCTGGGCAATAATTAAGAAGTTTAAATCAGCTGATGGTAACAATCTTCCTGGAAGAGGACGTGTGTCTATATTGGCCCCACACACCCTGAGGAGGATGGTTCGAGTCACCAAACTGTAAGGATCAGAGTTGGAGAATTGCTGCTAGTCGGGTCTTGAGGTCAGAAAGTTTCCAAAACTATGATCAGACCTTACCTATATAACCACAACTTGTTTGGGAAGCCTTTGGTGACATCTAAAAGCAATCTCATGCACCTAGAGACGTTACTGGAGCTTTCAGTGGGACTGGGTTTTATGGTCAGATTAGACCAAAGTAAAGGTTTTTAGAAAAACACCAGAGGTGGGTTTGGCATAAACAGAAACATAGCCATGTAGAAAATTACCTCATTCCCATTGTGAAGTATGCTGGTGGATTTTTAATGCTTTGGGGCTAATTTTCTTCCAAAGACCCTGAACAATTTGTTAGGAAACACGGATAATAAATCAACACATGACTGACCCTGCCAGGAGTCTTAAACTGGGCTGTGGTTTGGATCTTCCAACACGACAATGATCTAAAGCTCATCTCAAAATAAACAACAGAATAGTTCACTGACCACAGAATGAAGGTTTTGCCATGGACATAGCAGTCCCCTGACCCAAACATCATAAAAACCTGTGGGATGAGCTGAAGAGGATCGGGAGAGATTCTATATGGAGGAATGGTCTCAGATCTCTTGTCATATGTTCATCAACCTTATCCAAAAATATTATTTTTCTAGAAATTTCATGTTAAAATTTGAATGTCAAATATGATACATCAGGCTTTTGAGATGACGTTTATTTGTACATCTTTTAATCATGATTGTATTGCATTGCTTTGGAGGTTTTGTATGTTTATCTGAATTTCATCTTACTCTTTGGCCATATAAATATCAGCAACTGCACTAAATTGCATGTTTTCTTTCTCGAATATGAGCTGCATATTCTCACCATATCATACTATATGGCTCATACAAGCCTGATGTATCAAGTATAGTATGATACTTAAAAAAGCCTTTTTTAGTATATATTTTAAATGTTTTGTCTAAAGATTCATTTAACTGTTCTGTTTTCAAAAAAGTAGATTTTTATTTTTATTTTATTTGTCAGGCTTTACAGAGATAAGATGACATTTTATTAAAAATACACTTATATTTAGTCATTTATCAGACATAGCACAAATAATGAACATCAGCATTTTATTATAAAACAACTGGTAACACTTTACAATAAGGTTCATTAGTTAACATTAGTTAATAACTAACATGAACTAACAATGAGCAATACATTTGTTACAGTATTAAATAATCTTTGTTAATATTAGGGAATACAAATATAGCTGTTCATTGTTTGTTCATGTTAGTTCACAGTGCATTAACTAATGTTAACAAATACAACCTTTAATTTTAATAATGTATTAGTAAATGTTGAAATTAATATTAACTAAGATTAATAAATGCTGAAGAAGTATTGTTCATTCTTAGTTCATGTTAACTAAGGTAGTTAACTAATGAACCTTATTGTAAAGTGTTACCAAACAACTGATAATAATCAATTCTTTAGTGAATCAACTTAGAATCCTTAAGTGAAGTGGGTGCTAAAACAACAGTGCATGCAAATAAACAATGGTATAAGTTGGCGCAATTCATTTTTAGTGAATCCCTCCCGCTATGTCTTTACTACAGGGACCAACTGAATGTAGTTGATGCTTGCTTTCTACGCTCCATGTCCGTGAGTGATAGGCTGTCAGATTCTCTCCACTTCAGCTTGAAGGCTTCCATGTTATCCTTGTTGGATGCCCCCCCTGTGAGAGCCAGGTCGATAGAGGTGCTTGGCCCTGTCGATCCATCACCTCCCTCCCTGTCCGTAAATTGGCCTCAAAGGCATAGAGCTCATCTCTAGGGGAAAGCGCCACTGTTTAGCCAAGGCAGTGAAGGAAATGAAAATGCAATCAGTGAAACCATTAAAGCGGCTTAGAAAAATGACTCCTCACTGTCCTTTGACAAAGTCCTCCGTTCGTCTTCCTCCACCCGCCTTTTAGTCCGCACTGAGATATTTAGCTTTGACACATTCCACATTCCGCCTTTTTTCCGTTCGTTTGAATCCAACAGTGAGCTGATGAATGCGTCCCGCAAAGTAGCGCACGTCAAGATTTATCGATTGAGCTCACTAATGCCTTCGCTGAGTGGTGGTGTGTTATCTAAAGCAGGGGAGAGATGTGGGGGTGTCACCTGGGGTCCCGGGACACCGCTACTTCTGATCTGATGTTCTCAACGACAGAGATTGACCACTTCCAGGTTTGGAGGGCTAGACTAAACATATTTCAGCCCATCAGTGATTCGGCCGGCTCACTCTATCTCATTAGAAAAATAATGATGTAATTGACTGTTGTTACAATAGATAGTCGGATATTTATCTTTGAGCCCGCTGTTTGGTGATGGGCTGCCGGGCCTTTATCACAAGCCTGTCTTCTCCCGCTTGATTCATGGTCTTTGTCTGGCAGTGCAAAAGCAGATGCTGCTTATTTACTCAGAGACTGTAATGGCACACACACACACATACACACACATACACACAACACCGGTAATTACCCTTTTGATTGCAATTTATTGGCCACAGGAGAGGATGAGTTATACGCTTTGTACCGTAGAGGAATCTGCATCCGAATCCATCAAAAGGCTAAGCTTACACTCGCGTCTCAAGCCTAATTTTTAGCCAGCATGCATGGCTTAGGACTCAAGGCTGTTTAAACATACCTTAGATGTCAGACTCAAAGGAGGTTTTGATTGAATTTAGAAACGTTTTTATTATTTATCAGGCGCATTGAATTCATGTCTTGGAATGGTGTTGTTTTCATTCCCTCTCCATGTTTCCATATCGTGCATATGTTCCCTGAAGTAAATTAAATGCATATTGAAGTCAAACAGCAGAGTATGAAGTTGGCCTACAGATGATTTATACAGCATTCAGGAAGTCATTTTGGTGCTCTCTCTTTCATAGCAGTCCTGAGAACTGTTCGTTTACCAGGAAAGCTCAGAATGCCTTTAAATTATCGTCTGGAATATTGAACAATTTTCTGGCTGAATAATGTCCTCCTTATTGAGCCTTCTACACACTTGTCATCAATCACCAGAACAAATTTCATTTAAACCTGATTTATTACTGGTCCAAATGCCGCTGGGAATCTACATGCATGCACTAGGTAACAGACTGCAGCCGTACAATGTTCCATTATAGATAAGGGCTCGTTTTCCAAAGATTTCACAACTTGATAAGACATTCCACACATAAAAACACCCAAAAGGGCTCCTTAAATGGATAAATATATGTGCTGTGATAGAATGACTTTTCAGCGTTCACAGTGATTTGACTGTCGTCTCTGCAGATGTGATGGCATAAACTCATTAATGTGGCTCATTGTCATGGACTGCACTCATTTCCTGTGCTTTGGCCAGTTCAACTCAAATTTTCACATTAGCACCTGATGAACCATTCTTTGAGATGTTAAGTCAGAGTCTGGGCTTTTGTCAAGGTTCTGTAAGTAGAATTGGATTTGTTTCAGGCCTGTCCTATTTATTGACTATGAGGCTTTCCGACTGTTAGAACTGGCCCTGAAAAGCAACCGAATAAACCACGCTTAAATATATGAACATCACTGCAGAAAAGCACACTTTTCAAAATAAAGATTTTGCACCAAAAAAAAAAAAAAAAAAAAAAAAAATATATATATATATATATATACATATATATATACATACAGTATACACACTACTGTTCAAAAGTTTGACGTCAGTAAGATTTACATATATATACATACAGTATACATATATATACATACAGTATACACACTACTGTTCAAAAGTTTGACGTCAGTAAGATTTATGTTAAATAAAAACTTTTATTCAGTAAAATTGCATTAAACTGGTCAGAAGTGACAAAAGATATTTATAATGTTTTTAATGTTTGATTTTTAATAAATGACATTCTTTTAAACTTTATATTCATCAAAAAAATTCAACATTGACAATTTTTTCAACATTGACAATAATGAGAAATGTTTCTTGAGCAGCAAATCAGCATATCAGAATGATTTCTGAAGGATCATGTGACAGTGAAGACTGGAGTAATGTTGAAAATTCATCTTTGTCATCTCAGGAATAAATTCTACATTCAAATATATTGAAATAATAATATAAAACAGTTATTTTAAGTATTTTATGTTTTTTTTAAGTATTTTGATCAAATAATTGGCCTTGATGAGCACAAGATACTTTTATAAAATATTATATAAAATATTATCGACTCCAAACTATTGAACAGTTTTGTATAATTTTGATTTATAAATATAAATGTGTGTTTTAAAAGACAAAAAATTGGACACTTCTTGGTAACCAAACGTTAGTGGGTTGTTTGCAGATGCCATTCGGTTTGATGTTTTGCATCTAAGTCAATAACATTTTAGACATGTTTAAGTGTAAATTAAAGATCTAAATACTTTTTCCGGACCACTATGTGCTATATCCTTCATAGTATAAATATGATTGATCTAAGATCGTGTGATATTAGATACATAATCATCAAAGTCTGTTCTATCTGAAATGGACACACAGATGCCAACAGGGTGCCTGACACAATTAGCTGCCGTTATTTGATCCGGCCAAATCCCGATTAATCAGGGTGAGGAATGCACACACATCTGTGCGTGTGTGGTGTCCACGCCTCATGAGTGGGTTGGGGTGCTGGGTTCAGAGGGAATAGGCTGTCAGCTATGAGAAATATGTCATGGTTGTTGCGTCCCAAGCAGCACATCTGGTGCTCATTGGCAAGGATGCTGGAGAGAGCATCAGCCCCGACAACCAGGTGGATCTGCCAATTCTCAGCCCCCTTCTGTCACTGCGAGGGTCTCCCCTCAGCAACTGCACGCTTTCCTCGCACTCTGTCCCTCTTGAGCCACGATTCTCAGTCACACTCGTTTTATTTTGACCTGCTGAACGAGGCTTTAGGGATTGTGACAGATATGCCGACTATCATGTTCTGTAAGATTTCTGAACGTCCACTTGAGAAGAGAAGCATCTGCCTGTAATCTCTGGTGGCCAACTCACATACAGTCCTGCAGGACACACTTCCTTTTTATAAGTGGTGCATTTAAGGCTATTGTGGCCTGTGTGCATTTGATAGGGTTTGGTAAAACCAAACATTCACTTTGGAACTTGGATTCAGTTGTCCACCACATACACATGTTGAATGGAAGTTACAGGAAGAGGAATTTACTGAATTGCAATACAAACACTATCTCACAACTTAAGAATTTCATTAGTCCAACACAAGTTTTGGGACATTGGGAAATTATATTAATAATATTAACTAAAATTACACAGATTGGTGCTTTTTATGGTTCCTTTTTTGTAATTAGATATTTTCAGTATTTTTATTGTTAAGTAAAACTGCTAAAAAATTGTTTTCATTAATTGAAATAATGCTGAAATAAAATAAAACAAATATTAGATGAAAACCTTAAACTTAGAAAATCTGCTTTGGCAACTAACTGAAATAAATAAATTGAAGTACTGCAATTACAAAAACTAAAATTTAAATATAAATTAAGGCAAAACATAAATTAAAAAAGCCATTTAATACAGCCAATAAAATGAAACATATTTTAATTTTGCCATATAGCAGGACATCATTTTTTAACCCCATTGTTTTCAGGTAACTTTATAAAAAATATATTGACATCAGATTTGAGTATGATCATAGTTCATATTTTTAGAGTTCTGGGAAATGTATTGTTCTTCATATATGAAATACAAATGTCTGTAAGTGCCATTTCAAACATTTTAACTAACAACAAATATATTTCAATCCATTTTTATTCTACTTCCGTAAAGTCCTTTTATGTTACTTTACCAGTTTCAAACTTCTACCAAACTTCACGGATTTTTTAAAAGTCTCTCATCAGCTTTGGACTCAATGACTTTCTGGAGCAAAACAGGATATTAGTTACACCTGTGTTATCAGACGTTATTATTTCAGCACACTTTGTCTACACACTTGATTTATTGCTAATTTTTTGCATATTGGCCCACAGCGTGGCTGATCGGCAACGTAAATCCCACTCATTGGCTGGAGGACATGCAAGCCAGAAAACGTTGACCTAATAACATTAGATAAACGTTAGATAAACAGAGATCTGGAAAGAGCCAAACAAAACAGAGGGAGCAGAAAGCGTCCTGTCAGTCTCAGGTTTCTGATAGTAAGTGTTATTTAAAAAGCAGCTGATGTGTGTTATGTTGTCTTACTCAAAGCCATCTGTTTCCTTACCTCACACAGGCTGCTCTTAGTGCCTTGAAACAGCTGTCAGAACAAGGACTGGACCCAGTGGATGGACCAATCGAGGTGGAAAATGGATCATGTGACATGTATGTACACACAGAGCCGTAAGTACGCCACTTCACCCGCACCTCCACCAACACCTCCATTTCAGCAAGGATCACATATGTAAATGACTCCTAACCAGAAGAAATCTGTCATGTCTCGATGACGTTATATAAATGACAAAAGTGCTCAGAGGCAGTCTGGGTAGCCATTGCCTTTTGTGTAAACTGTTAGGAGATTCTTGAGATGATTTAACGAAACTGACATGATTTATACCTTTTTCCATTTAAATATTTACAGATCATCATGTTAGCAGCCTTGAAATGCTTCCCATGTGTTGTTCCAAGCAGAGTTAGCTTAATTTAAGCCAATATATTGGTCTGATTCTGGCATAAACCAGAATTAAATCAGTGTTTTGAATGCTGTTCTGAAATTCATGATGTAAGAACAGTTCATTTCATAAGTAAATATAAGTTTATTTATTGTCACAACTGTCACATTGTAAGTATACAGCACTGTTTGAATGATTAATTCTAAGTTGTGTAATAAGGGTGGGGACACAAAATAAAATGCATCATCTTTGCTCATGAATATTAATTTTGCGATTTGACAGTCCTAATTGATTTGCGTAATGGAAGATCTTATCCGTCTGTTTCGTTAATTAGTTGTTTTATGTAACCGGCTGCAGTGTTTTTTCTCTGTACTGCGGTCAACCAAAACAAAATTCTCAAAATATGATTTCCCATGCCAAAAAGTGGAGGAGAATTTATACAGATATGACGCTCCGGTTATAATGGTTGCTTTTCACCCGAATATGCAAAATAATGAAAGCTTTTTGACCAAATTAACTTAATAATTTTTGATAAAATGTACTGTATTTCACTGCCAGGAAAACAAACCAAAAATATTGATGACTCATCTTGCACGAGAGGTCTATCCAGATTTTTGATTCTTTTCTCTAGAATGAAAGCTTCCGTCCACCTAATTTGATTAGCAAAGAAAAAGTACCAAGTAGGGGTGGGCGATTTACCAGTAGATATGATTAACCGCTAGAAATTTGTCAACCGGTAGAGATTTTGGACTATCGTCTCTATCGTGGCTATGCTCACGTTACGTTGCTGTTCAGCGCTGTTATGAAAGCTTTTCATTTGCTTGTTTTTAAGCATTGCGGTTTAAAAACAAGTGATTTTAAACCGTTGAAGCGCAATAAGCAGCGAAAGCCTGTCTGAGAGACGAACGCACGTGAAGCCGTTGCTCGCACGTGAGAACAGAACTTCCATTTTTGCAAGTATCATCTTAAACACAGTCATTTATGTCTCAAGTGAATGTAAAGGGTTGAGAGGAAAAAACGCAGTTGAATAAGTGTATTGGATCTGTGCATTCGGTCTTAAAGTGACAGCAGCCTAATATAACTGCTGCCGTCTGTGTCATCAATGATAATCAAACAACAAAAAAGAGAAAATCTCTCAATGCTCTTTACTGAATCACTTTTGTAACTTTAATAAGAATAAATGTTGGCCTATATTTAATTTACACAGTGAAAACTATGCAGTGACTTTTATATGTTTGATTACTTTTTACAATTTATGTAGTATTATTATTTCTAGCACTTGTTTTTCAGGTAGGTTTACTTCATTTGTTTTTCTATTGTAGTTTGTTTTCCTATTTGCTTGTAATTAGTTTCTTTGTTCTTATTTTATCACTGTTTACTTGTCTTTAATAAGCGTTTAAGTTTTTTTTTTAACTTAGGATAGTATTAGTTTTTTGTGATATTGAAATTAGTGACAAGAATTCTGAAATTTCAATGGTATCAAAAGTCATAAAAATTTTTTTAAAGCAAAAATAACTATATCATTATTGTGAAATAAAATTACTCATATTGTGATATATGATTTTGGCTATTGAAACTACAAGCTATTGGAAGGAGTCCTTAAACTTCCTGTTTCAGTAGGAAACATGTCAGCGCAGGAAAGAGAACTACTCGTCAACCCATTTTATGTGGTATTTAGTTAGTGTACACACACACACACACACACACACACACACACACACACACACACTGTATAGTAAATATCAGTGGCAGGTGTAGCTCCTTTCTGATTTTGAGCTGCAGAGACGGACATGATTTGTCCTTTAAATGTCAATGTCTGAAACCTGGCAGCTCATTTCACTTAATCACTAAAAGGATTATAGATACGGATACACACACACACACTGTACACTGGCTGAGGTTATCACATTCACAGAGTGCTTGTTGCACACGCACACAATATGCTTTTTCTTTCAGTGGTGTTGCCCACTTCCCCAATCTGTCCAGTCGCAGTGGAAACCCTCACACCACTGAACTTCATGTCTTTGCATGATCTTTATCCTCCTGTAATCAGAGGGATTGCTGTGGGAAAAATGAATCTCTGTCATATCCGTGATGAACAGGGCGCTGGAGAATGAAATATGAGAATGGAAATGATAGACACACCAGAACGGAAATCACCCCAGCCCGTTCAAGAATATTTTCATAGTAGGTGTGCCTAGGAAAAGGTTAAAGAAATGTTTATTTACAGTGGCTACAGCTTCTCAGTGCAGCCATGAGCTAGAACAGAACAAAGAGGAAAAATTACCCAGTTCAGCAGCCCATTTAGGTCACAATGAAAGGGGCTGATGGGAGGGAAATACTTCAGTAAGAATCATTAAGATCCATTCTATTGCTCCTCACTGCATTTTCAGCATCATTATTCCTTCAGATCCTTTCGAAATCATTTGTATATGCTGATTTGCTTCTTAAGTAACTGATTTGCTGCTTGTGTAATATTTTTGTGGAAACTGTGATACATTCTAAAATAGAAATCTTTAAAACATTAAAAAAAGCCTTTACAGTCAGTTTTGATCAATTTAATGTGTGCTTGATGAATTTAAATTTGACCATACTTTTGAATGGTAGTGCGCATTATGAAATATGAATACATAATGTTTATTATTTATTTTATACTACTTAATTGTTTAATCGTTTGCCTTTATATTACGGATTTTATATATAATTCTGTATTTTGTATATTTTATATTAATTTTATTTATTATTTACTGTTTTGTATTATTGTATTATATATTTATATTATTGTATTGTATTATTATTAGTGCTGTCAAATCAATTAATCATGATTAATCGCATCTTACATAAAAGTTTGTAAATATTTGTATGTATGTATGTGTGTATATATATATATATATACATGCATACACATAATATATATTTACAAACTTTTGTTAAATGTGATAAATTGTTGAATTGATTAATTGATTTGACAGCACTATTATTATTATTATCATCTAACAGCATAATAATAGTGCTGTCAAATCGATTAATCGCAATTGTTATGTACACACATAATATATATTTACAAACTTTTATGTTAAATGCGATTAATCGATTTGACAGCACTTTGTTATTATTATTGTTATCATCTAACAGCATTGGTGGTTAATCATAATTAATCTTCATTTGCAGACAAGCGAAACGTCTGGCCGAGAGGACAGACAACAAACCGACTAACTCAGGCACCACTGCTCAGGACTGCAAGGATTCAAAGGCCGTCGTCTAGGAGCTGATCCCACCCTTCTGCCCCAAAAGCCCCCACGACCGCCGCTGCATCCTTCTACACGTGTCAACATGCAATATGGTGGATGTGTCCCATGAATACGAAATGACAAAAAAATGCATTCTTTGAGTCTATGTGAAGACAACACTATCTTAACACAACATTTATTTACTCTAGAGTTAACTAAAAAGAGCAAGCAAGTGAATTAAAAAAAAAATTGATAAAAATGTAATGCATGGTAATGTTTGAAAATCAAGGGAAATTTCCCCATTTGATAGATGTTTGAATATTATTTTCACCTTGCCTCGAAGTGATATGGATTTAAACAGGCTTATGTCATGCCATTAGTATAAACAAAACATTATTGGGGAAAACAAAGTTGTGTATCTTAGTTGGGGGGTTATATTATTTTCCTTTTCTCTTTAATCTATGAATAATAATGCTTGAGTATTTAAGTATTAACCAATGCCAGTGCTGTGAAGTCGTAGTTGTTGTCTTCATATATAGTCACCCAGCTTACCGTGTATGCTGACATAAAGCATTCATCTATCTATATGGATGTATATGACTTGTAGAAAATCATACGCAGAGGAAAAGAAAAACATATACTACGAGTGTAAACCAATGGATAAAGTTGATGCTAGAGGTGAACAGCACAGGATCACGGCGAAACAGCTGATACACAGTATCCAGTTGAACAAACTTGCCTCTTGCCTTCTATAAAGTTCCTTGAAATTAGAATTTCATTCAAGATTCTTGACAGAAACACAAGAGGCCCTGCATAGTGATCCGTGCCTCTTTAGCAAATCCTGTTTGATGATTGTTCTCTTCTTCCTTCGGTTTTGTCCAGCACATCTACACCTATGTTGTGTGTTGTATTGACTCGATACATCAACTGAGTGCTTTTAAGGACTGCATTCTGGAGAAAAGAGAGGCTATAGACAGGCTGTCTTTTTGAAACAAAAGAGTCATAGAATTATCTGAAACTGCTAACTCACTGGAAGAGTGTTTTTCTCTCCCTGAAGATATACAGTTTCATAACAGACTTGTCAGTTACTTAAAATGCAGTAAAATCACATCAGTTCATGTTGAAACCATCGTTGTCTTTTGTGGTCTTTTCCAATCGATTTTACATTTTATGCCATGATGTTTCTAATAGTTTCTAAATATTTCCAGGTTTAAATGGAAAAAGAAAATCCCACATTTTATCCCAGATTTTATGTCCAAAAGACTGAGATTTATGGACCCCGATGTACATAAATCCAGAAAAATTGGTATCTAACACATCTTGTTAAGTTCAGAATTATCATGTTCTTTGTAGCTACACAACCGGATTCATATTTTCCAGCCAACACATGGGTGTGAATTAAAAACCACAGGCGATTTGCTCAAGCATATGGCATAGTGCTGTGTCATACCTAAAGGGACTTTAAGGCTCAGTAACACATGAACGGTCATTCATTAGTGTTTCAGACATTGCACAGCGGCCTAAAAATAAATCCATACTATAACTCCATTCAGTATCACCAAGGAAACAGTCATTCATTCATAGCTAGAGGAAGATTCCTTCTCTATATCATTGCCATATAACTCTTGTACTTATTTATTCTATTTTTTATTCTTATTTATACTTATTTATCTGTGGTCTTATTATTGAAATTTCAGTGCCAGTGTCAGCTCTATTGTTAATAGTGTAGTGATGTATGAAGTAACACTCACACAGAAATAATTTTCAAACCAAATGTGGCAAATCCGTGACCAACTGGAACCCATTGCAAAATCTGAATGGGGAAATCTTTCGCCCTTACATGAAATTTCTGATCGCGTGGATTTCCAATGAAATTACTGGATTTCACCCACAAAAATTCACCAAAAAGTAAATGTGACCACACCTTCATGCAATACATCTTAACAAATGTATAGCAATATGCTAAGAACAAATAGAATACCTTATAAAGTATGTAGCTACGTGCTAAACATCACTCGTAACTCAGCAAATTGTAAAGCAACGCGCTAAAAATATTCTGAGCACCTTTATACATGTATAGCAACATTCCACTCAGATTCTTAACAAATGTTTAGCAATTCCCTAAAAACACTCAGAACACCCTGGCAAAAGAATAGCAACATGTTAAAAACAACATTAGCAATGCATTAAAAACACTCAGAACATCTTAGTAAATTTATATCAAGGTGTTAAAAACACCCAGGACATAGCGAATGTATAGTAAGGTACACCTCAAACACCTTAGCGCTTATCAAATATATAGCAACATGTTAAAAACACTCAGAATAGCTTAGCACTTATCAAATATATAGCAACATGTTAAAAACACTCAGAATAGCTTAGCACTTATCAAATATATAGCAACATGTTAAAAACACTCAGAATAGCTTAGCACTTATCAAATATATAGCAACATGTTAAAAACACTCAGAATAGCTTAGCACTTATCAAATATATAGCAACACCTAAAAACACTCAGAACACCTTAGCACTTATCAAATATATAGCAAAACGCTAAAAACACTCTGAGCACCTAGCAAATGTTTAGCAACCCCCTAAAACCCTTCAGGACACCTTAGCAAATGCATAGCAATATGCTAAACAAGCAACACAATAGCAATGTGTTAAAATGTGTCAAAAACACTAAGAACACCACAGCAAAATGATAATTTTATGTACTTAAAACCACTCAGAATACCTTAGCAAATGTATAGCACCGCCTTGGTAACACCCACAACACTAGCATTGTGGTAGTGAGTTTTGCTTTGAATTAAAAAATAATTATTTGTTTTCATTACATTGGCTGCTTCCTGTGGAGGAGAAGACTGTATGTGTCCTCTGGGCAATGAAGAAACGGATCAATCTCACTGTGTCGTACATAAATGAGAGGGTCTTTATCAATTTTAGTAGCTCCAGTAATGCAGAAGCTAATCTTTAACAACCACATTCAGTTTGGGAAGAAGAAACTCAAAACGAAGGCTGATGGATAGATTGTAGTTTCCTTTAAATTACCTCTTTATCTTTTATGTTATCTCTTAACGTACTGATATGGATTTAGCATGTTGCTTGTAGTTTGCTTCTTCATTTAACATGTTGCTTGTAGTTTTATGTACCAATATCCCGATATGCCTCATATGCAGCAAAATAATTTTTTATCTTTAATGAATAACTGTCGATGAAATTAAATATGTCGTCATTCAAATGTTATGCTGTGGAAAGCTATAACAATCATCGCCAATGAGAATTGATCTGTCCAGTTTGAGCCATATAAAGCTGTTAACTCTGGCTTTTTTGCTATGGGAAAACGTCTCGGTTACTAATGTAACCCTTCAGGGAACGAGGGTTACATTAGTAACCGAGACGTTCCCTTTCAGTCGTTCGTAATTACGACGTAATTGGGATGCCACGGTTGCTGCCACATCCAGTGCCCTACGCAAGACTCTCAGACTGCGGAAGCCATATCCTGCCCGAAGGGAGGTAACATGTGGAGAATACACATATGGACTGGCCGGAGGGGCAGTGCAACATATGGAATGTCACTGGGGTGGCTCCAGCCTGAGAAGGGGGAGGCAACACCAGACAGTGACGGCAGAGCGGACTCTGCCAAGGGAAAGACACGGGCTCACCGCAGGGAGCTGATCATGGAAGAATACACATATGGGATCGCCGCAGGGATCACGACATATCGAACCCAGTCTAGAACAAGTTACACAAGCATACGAGCACTAGGCCTGGCGTCGAACGCTCCGCAACGTCCGACTGCCGAAGGGGTGCGGAGGAACTCTACAGGGTTCGCCTGAGTGGGGAACTCGACTGGAGCAGAAAGCGCACGTATCCGCTCCATGTGGAGGGGAGTGGCGCTGCAAGCCGATACTAGAGCGGGAACTTCGGTGTTACCGGCTGGTTGAAGCGAGCACACAGGAAGAAACAGTCTCAACACGTAGGCTATAAAACCTAGCGAACGTGTTAGGTGTCGGCCAGCCCGCAGCTCTACAGATATCTGTCAGCGAGGCGCCGTTTGCCAGCGCCCAAGAAGATGCAACACCCCTAGTGGAGTGGGCTCTCAACCCAGGCGGACAAGGCACGCCTTGGGCTTCGTAAGCCAAGGTGATGGCATCCACTATCCAGTGGGCCATCCTCTGCTTGGAGACAGCCTTTCCCTTCTGCTGGCCTCCGTAACAGATGAAGACATGATCTGAGGTCCTGAGGCTTTGCGTTCTGTCCACGTACAGGCGCAGAACGCGGACGAGACAGAGAAAAGCCAGGGCTGGGTCTGCCTCCTCCGAAGGCAGCGCTTGCAGGTTCACCACCTGGTCCCGGAAGGGAGTGGTGGGAACCTTGGGCACGTATCCGGATCACGTGAGAGTTAGCCAGGCCGAATTCCAGGCATGATTCGTCGACCGAAAATGCATGCAGGTCCCCTACCCTCTTGATGGAGGCCAATGCAACCAGGAGTACTGTTTTACAGGACAGAATTTTTAACTCAGCTGATTGCAGAGGCTCAAAGGGTGGTCTCTGAAGAGCCGAAAGGAACACAGACAAATCTCAAGAGGGTATAGAGAGCAGGCGAGGAGGATTTAGTCTCCTCGCCCCCCTCAGGAACCTGACGATCAGATCATGCTTTCCCAGCGACTTACCTTCAACTGCATCGTGATGTGCGGCTATAGCGGCAACATACACTTTAAGGGTGGAGGGAGACAGCCTTCGCTCCAACCCATCTTGCAGGAAGGAAAGCACTGCTCTGATCGAGCAAGTTCAGGGGTTCTCCTCATGAGAAGAACACCGCCTCGTTGAGGGGGCTCTAGCGGAAGTGATGGTGTCAGGCGAGAATAAGCCAGTCGTCGAGGCAGTTGAGAATGCGGTAGTTGACCAGGCTCGCACATGGGAGCAATGGCCGCCTCTGCGATTTTCTTGAAGCAGGCTTGTGCAAAATTCAGAATTTCAGAATTGGCCTCCATTCAATTCATGAATTGGAATTTGAATTGAATTGACCCCGACCCACAGGAAGTTGAATTTGAATTTGAATTGGAATGACAGGAAGTGGAATTAAATTCAAGGCAATTTAAAGAAATTCCACAGTCACACAACAGAAAGAATATGTTGAATCTCACATACATTCAGCATTAGGAAGGTTACTTTGGAAATGTAATTGCTTACTGTTATAAGTTACCCATTATAAATGTGGTTTGGATTACTTTATTTGGATTACTTTATCAATGTAAATCAATTTCCGGTAACACTTTATTTCGATAGTCCACTTTAGACATTCAACTAACTATAAGTAACTTTGCAGCTACATGTCAACTAACTGTCATTAGAGTATTAGTAGACTGTCGGCTTAATATCTGCTAACACTTTATTTTGTTGGTCCCCCAACAGACACTCTACTGACTATAAGTACCTTGGCAACTACAATTCAACTTGTTCTCCTAACCCGAACCCTAACACCTAACCATAACCTAACAGTCTACTGACAGTCTATTACAGTCTACTAATACTCTAATGACAGTTAGTTGACATGTAGTTGAAAAGTTACTTCTAGTTAGTAGAATGTCTAAAGTGACTATCGAAATAAAGTGTAACCCAATTTCCTTTTAATTTGATTAGTAACTAATTCAATTACACATTTTACCTCAGTAATACAACTAAATACAATTACATTAATTTTGTAATTCAATAACAGAATTTCATTACAGTTAACTCACTCCTCAACCCTGCATACATTTTGTTGTGATATATATATATATATATATATATATATATATATATATATATATATATATATATATAAATGTCCACCTAAAATTGTTTTTTTTTTTTCTTAAAGATTTACTAAAGTAATTCTGGGAAATGGAGTCATGTTCTATCATGTTCCACAAAATTACAATTACAATAAATCAAACTTAATTATTTGTTCTGTGACAGCTTTTAACATTCATTGCTGGGGGAAAATATTTCCTGTTAATGTAATCTGTACAAGTAGTTCAAACTAATATCATTTATAGAATATGTAATGCAATCATATCTGACATATACTGTAAAGCTTCATTGTTAAACACTTCACTTAAAATATCTATATGAATTTCTTAGAATTGTTTTGAATTGCAATTCTGCTTCCTTTAATTCAAATTCGAATTGTAATTCTAGATCCTGTTTTTGACATCAATTCAAATTCGAGAATTGAATTGGAATTCAGGAGTCAATCTCAATTCAATTCTGAATTGCGCACAAGCCTGTCGTGAAGACATGGGGCGGCATGGCCAGACCGCAGGGTAAGACTTTGTACTGATATGCCCGTCCCTCGAACGCAAAGCGAAGAAACGGTCTGTGTCGAGGGAGAATCGAGACATGAAAGTACGCGTCCTTCAGGTCGATCGCTGCAAACCAGTCTTGGGGATGGATGCGTTTCTGCGTAAGCATCTTGAACGGCAGCCTGTGAAGGGACCAGTTCAGGACACGCAGGTCCAAGATTGGCCGTAACCCACCACCTTTCTTGGGTACAATGAAGTACGGGCTATAGAAGCCGGTCTTCATATCGGCTGGAGGGACCGGCTCAATCGCGTCCTTCGCTAGTAGGACTGCGATCTCTGCCCTGAGCACAGGGGCACTGTCCGCCAAAACACGTGAACAGAATGCCCTTGAAAAACAGGGGGACGTCAGGCGAACTGAATCGCATAGCCGAGTCTGATAGTACGGATGAGCCAGCAAGTCGACGTTACATCGAACGTGAGCGACTGAAAGGGAACAAAGTTTATTGATTTTTCCACCAGAATTAAGTGTTATCGACCCTTTTAAAGCTTAATTAGTGCTTGTGTTCCTCTACTGAGTGAAAGGAAAAAGAAATCCCTCAGTATGTGCTAGGGAAGCATTTCATCTTGTGTTTTGAATTTCTGGCACGGTAAAGCTTAATTATTCTTATAGTGGGGAGTTGTATCAGTAGACTGATCCTATCTGACAATTACTGCAGCTGTGGGAGTTTTGATGTGTTAATATTTCTCTGTCTTTGTATTAACAGTAATCTCTTAGTACGGACCATCAGTCAGGCCAATTACCTGACTCAAACGCCTCTGCTGCAGGCTACTGACGTCTGTTGCCTTAAGATCAGTGCTTTTCAACACTTGAAAACCATTGGCTGCCCAAAGAACGGGATGTCTTCAAGGCCCGTTGCTATGCGTTTATGAATGAATGTGACCCATTATAAGATGACCAGATTTCTTGCAGATTTACTTACTAGACTTACTCTTAAATGGAAACATTTCCTAGGTTAGTTTGTAAATGAAATCTCACTTGGTATTATCTATGAATTACAAAAATTGGGATAATGATTTTTTTCCTGTTTTTGTTTTTTAATTGTGGGTTCCATGATTAATGGTTATTCATGGTTATAATTCAATGTCCAGACAGTATTATATTACAGTAAAATGAACAAAAACAAATTACAAAATAAGGTAACACTTTATTTCGATAGTCCACTTTAGACATTCTACTAACTATAAGTAACTTTGCAGCTAAATGTCAACCAACTCTCATTAGAGGATTAGTAGACTGTCTGCTTAATATTTGCTAACACTTTATTTTGTTGGTCCCCCAACAGATATTCTACTGACTATAAGTAACTTGGCAACTACAAGTCAACTTATTCACCTAACCCTAACCTAACAGTCTACTACAGCCTAATAATACTCTAATGAGAGTTAGTTGACATGTAGTTGAAAAGTTACTAGTAGTTAGTAGAATGTATAAAGTGGACTATCAAAATAAAGTGTAACCCCCCCCCCCCCCTAAATTATTATGAGAACGTATAAATAAAACAATTTAACAAATATTTTACCATTTTCTAGGGGTGTAACAATATATTGTCACAATATATCTCAATACAATGCAACAATATGTATCGTGGATAGTTCACCCAAAATAAAAATTACTGATCCTACTGAGTTTTAGTGTCAGTACTACATTAAACTACTATATATTATGTTGAATATAATGTATAATAATGCAATTGGGGAATATTTGTGTAAAAAGTGGCCTACATTATTTTAAAGTTATCTAGTCAGTGATAGAGTGCAAGCATATTCATGCAAGCATAACAGCTTTAGAATCATGAATATTTTTATTCTTGTGTCACTATTGTCCTGTACATTGGGTTTCCAGCACCATGTCCAAGCCTATTCATTGACACCCACAATGTAACACACAATGTATCAAATTTAGCATTTTAATCAACAGTACATTTTTTGTTAATCTTTTATCATATGTTTTGGAGTATTGCAATAATATCGTATCATGAGTTCAGTATCGTGATATGTACTGAATCGTGACGAGGGTATCATTACACCCCTACCATTTTCTGAATATACTTAATACAGTAACTCAATTTTTCCAATGGTATTTAGTTTTGTGCTTTCAGAGGGCATGCATTTGCAGGGTTTTTTTTTTTTTTTTTGTAGAACGTGGACATTTCCAGAGACGATACACCAAAAAACAGAAAAAGTGGACGTCTGGTTAACCTCACCCATTAGCTTGAAAAAAATGTCTGATATGGAAGCATGCTAATGACATTCACACAGAAACTAGAATCTTTAACTGCATCGTTTTAATTATTTAGTAGTAATTTAGAGTATAGGCATTACCAGTCAAAAAATAATAAAAAATTTTGTGTTTTTGAAAGAAGTCTCTTATGCTCACAAAGGCTGAATTTATTTGATCAAAAATACAGTAAAAAATGTGGAATATGTTGTTAATGTATTTTGAAATGCTTTATTCCTGTGATGGCAAAGCATATGTTGTTGTGGACATCATTACTCCAGTCTTCATTGTCACATGATCCTTCAGAAATCATTCTAATATGCTGGTGCTCAATTATAAATCAATTATTATTGATGTTCAAATATTAATTAGCCTTAACTTTACAGCATTTTAAAAACACAGTGCTCTTGCACAAAACGCAACGCATAAATGTCAGTCTATCAGGTTTACGCACAAAACTCCAAAAAACGCATTGTTTGAATAGACCCAATGAATAGAGCAAAAATTCTTAGACCTGGTCTTATAAAATGTTGCGTAAAAACCATCCTACATTTGATCTAACGATTATTTTTCAAATGTGCGTATGTGTGATTCAGAGAACGAACATACGCATGTTTTTTGCCTCGCTTACAGATGTGAAATCTATCCCCCGATTACACAGACAAGGCTTAAGCTAGTCCCAGACTAAAATTCATGTTTGTACTGTCTTTATCTGAAAGCAACTTGCACTGACATATCTTAAAATATGTCAGATCCATTGTTTTGTCTCAAGATGCACACCAGTAATTAAACTAAGGCCTAATCCTGGCTTAATCTAAACCCTGTCTGTGAAACCAGGCCTATAAATTGCAAATTATCTTGAAATTGTGCGCAGATGAATGGGCTTGTAAACTCTGCCTAATTAATGTCATTAAAATAAAAAAATAACATCAGTTAATGTCCAAATACTTAACTAGCATTTACTACGGCTTGTTTTCTGGTTCACCATGCCCACTCAACATGCAATAGGTCTGTCATATTTTAAAATAACTCCTTGTATATGCAATTCACTGTTTTTGTGACACTGATTCATCACTTATGAAACACTCAAGCAGTAGTAGAAGTGTAAATATGATGCATGGTCATTCACAAGCTTAGCAAAAGAGGAAAGACCTCCTTACTTCCTGTGATGCATTTTCTCTTGAGGTAAATGCATTTCGTAATCCCTTTCACAACTATATAAGTTATGAAATATAACTTACTCATCAACATATATTAGATATTGTCTAATATTGTCTATCACATTAATCTGACATCGCTAGCTTTTATCTAAATCGTTATCGCTAGTATCTCACAGCCTGTTAACCTGTCATCCATGCTTGCCGTCTCGTGCGCTTTTACGAGTCTATTAAACAACTGTGGTAAATAGGATCAGTCAACAAACACGGTGAGTAATGTCTTGTTATTGTCACTTGCACTTCGTGTCACATGTATAGTATAGCCTTCTCTGTCAGCGGTGAGGACTACACGTGATAAATGTAGGGAGATAGTCAGGCTGAAAGAGAAGATTTCAGAACTAGAGACATGCATCCAAACTTTAATCGAGGATAGTAAGAATGCAAGGGCTTTAGATACTGCTTTGGATGCGATTAGCTTAGTGAACTCTGTACATTGTTCGATTCCAGCTGAAGAGCCCGTGCAGCAGGGCAACTGGGTGACCGTGAGGCGCTGTAGTCGCGGGACAAAACACTGCTCTTCCGTTCTGATTACCATAACAAATAGATTTTCCCCATTTAGTGAAACACCCACTGTGAATCCTGTTGAATGTGCCCTAGTTATTGGTGATTCTATTACACGGAACGTGAAAATCGAGACACCAGTCACCATAGTCACACGTTTGCCGGGAGCCAGAGCGCCTGACATCAAAGCAAATTTAAAAGTGCTGGCTAATGCTAATCGTAAATTCTCTAAGATTATTATTCATGTCGGCACTAATGATATTCGACTTCGCCAGTCGGAGATCACTAAAATTAACTTTAAAGAGGTGTGTGAACTCGTAAGTACGATGTCAGGCACTGTAATTTTCTCTGGCCCCCTTCCTGTTCGCCGGAGTGATGAGATACTTTGTAGACTATCCTCACTCAATGGCTGGCTGTCTAAGTGGTGTCCGCAGAATAATATAGGGTTCATAGACAATTGGAAAAGTTTTTGGGGCAGACCTGACCTGATGAAAATAGATGGTATTCATCCCTCCTGGGATGGTTTCGCTCTTCTCTCTAGTAAAATGGCACATAGTCTTAGAGCTTCCAACATGAAGTGGGGCTCAGGTCAGGAAGCTGACAAACTGGCTAAACCGATCGTCTGCCAGCTGTCTCACGTCACCAAGGTCAGATAAATCCCATCACATAAAGCCTCTTTCACCTAGATATCATCATATAGAGACTGTGTCTGTTCCCCGAATTAGGAAATACAAAAAACTCCCAAACCCATTTAAGGGAAAAAATGTAATCGATGTTCAACAAATAAAAAATAGATACAGTCATGGTCAGAATTAATGGCACCCCTGGTAAATATGATCAAAACTGGCTGTAAAAAATAAATCTGCATTGTTTATTCTTTTGATCTTTCATTCAAAAAATTTGCAAAATTCTAACCTTTCATTGAAGTAAAAGAATTGAAAGTGGGGGGGGAAATCACGTTATTAAATAAATGTTTTTCTCCAAAACACGTTGGCTACAATTATTGGCACCCCTATAATTTTTTTACGAGTAAAAAATGTCTGAAGTATATTCCCATTAATATTTACATTTTTTAGCACACCAGGGTGACTAGGAACATGACATTGTCCAGCCATGACTTCTTGTTTCACAGGAGTTTAAATATGTGGAAACACAAATGCCAAATCCCCTTAATCATTCATCACAATGAGTAAAACCAAAGAATATAGTTCTGATGTGCATTAAAATATTGTTGACCATCACAAAATAGAACGTGGCTGTAAGAAAATAGCTAAAGAATTGAAAATCCCCATTTTGACCATCAGGGCAATAATTAAGAAGTTCCAATCAACTAAAGATGTTATGAATCTGCCAGGAAGAGGACGTGTGTCTATATTGGCTTAATGCACAGTGAGGAGGAGAGTTTGAGTGGCCAACAACTCTTCAAGGATCACAGATGGAGAATTGCACCTAATGTTGTTTGGGAGGGTTTCAAGAAAAATCTTCCTCGCTCATCCAAAAACAAACTAAAAAAACAAAACAAATCCAGTTGTCAGACACGACTGGAACTTCAAACGGCACAGGCTTCTGTGGTCAGATGAAACTAAAAAAAGAGCTTTTTGGCAGCGAACACGCTAGATGGGTTTGATGCACACAAGGATAAAGAGTACCCCATCTGTACAATTTAATATACCGCTGGATCTTTAATGTTGTGGGCATATTTTTCTGCTGGAGGTCATGGAATTCTTGTTCAGATACATGGCATCGTGGATTCTATAAAATATCAACAGATAAAAAATCAGAACCTGACGCCCTCTGCTAGAAATCTTATAACGGGCCGTGGTTGGATCTTCCATCAAGACAACGATCCAAAACAAATATCAAAATCAACACAAAAATGTGTTACGGAGCACAAAATGAAGCTTCTGCCATGACCGTCCCAGTCCCTGACCTGATGAGTGGAGTGAACTGAAGAGAAGAAGCACCAACATGGATCTGGGAATCTGAAGGATCTGGAGAGATTCTGTATGAGGGAATGATCTCTGATCTCTGGTCAGGTGTTCTACAAACTCATCAGGCATTATAGGAGAAGACTCAGAGCTGTTATCTTGTCTAAAGGAGATTGCAAAAAGTATTTAATAAAAGGGTGCCAATATTTGTGGCCAACGTGTTTTGGAGAAAAACATTTATTTCATAATGTGATTTCCCCCCCACTTTCAATTCATTTACTTCAATGAAAGGTTAGAATTTTGCAATTTTTTTTAATGAAAGAGCAAAAGGATAAACAATGCAGTTTTGATCATATTTACCAGGGGTGCCATTAAGTCTGACCATGACTGTATAATACAGATGAACAATTGATTAAGCTCGGGTTGCTGAAAATTCGATCCCTTACTTCAAAAGCACTTATTGTTAATGATATAATTACAGATTATAACCTAGACATGTTGTGTCTGACAGAAACCTGGCTAAAACCAGACAATTACATTACTTTAAATGAGTGCACCCCTCAAGATTACGTTTATAAACATGAGCCCTGTCTGAAAAGAAAAGGGGGAGGTGTTGCTGTAATCTATAGTAATATCTTCAGAATTACTGAAAAGTCTTGTTTCAAATATAATTCTTTTGAAGTGTTGGTGATTAATGTTACACTATGTAGTGTAAATAATAAATCGTGCTTGACATTTGTGCTAGCTACTGTATACAGGCCACCAGGGCACCATACAGACCTTATGAAAGAATTTGCTAAAATGCTAGAAGTCAGTACTGGCTGCAGATAAAGCCCTAATTGTTGGTGATTTTAATATACATATAGATAACGAAAAATACGCTTTGGGAATGGCATTTAGAGACATTCTGAACTCTATTGGAGTTAGACAACATGTGTCAGGACCCTCTCATTGTCATAATCATACTTTAGATCTAACATTATCACATGGAATCAATTTTAATGCCGTTGAAATTCTGCAGCAGAGCGATGACATCTAAGATCATTATCTAGTCTCGTGTATACTCCATTTAGCCAAGGTTGCAAAGCCGACTCCGTGTTACAAATATGTTAGAGCTATCACTTCTGCCACTAAAGATTGCTTTATTAATAATATTCCTGATCAGTTTCATCTCCTCAGCATCCCAGATAGCTTAGAAGAACTCAATATTGCGACAGAAACTTTTGACACTCTCTTTTCCAGCACTTTAGACACAGTTGCTCCTTTGTGCTCAAAGAAGATTAAAGAAAATAGTCTAACGCCGTGGTACAACGAGCACACTCAGGCCTTAAAGAGAGCAGCCAGAAAAATGGAGCGCAACTGGAAGAAAATAAAACTAGATGAAAATAAAACGATGTTTTACGCATTTCTTGGAGAGTGAGCACGATTGCGTACAGAAAAGCCTTAAAAACTGCTAGATCTGCTTATTTTTTCGACTCTCTTAGAAGAAAACAAACAACTAGGTATTTATTTGACACAGTGGCTAAATTAACAAGAAATAAAGCTTCTACTCCTGCAGTTTTTAAAGAGCATAGCAGTAATGACTATGAACAACAGCTTGCATAGTTGGGGACATTGAATTTAATATTCAACAATAATATTGATCTGTCGGCATTGACACTATTATACAAGAACTGAACTGAGCTAGATGATGACATCACAGTTTACTCCATAGCGGTTATATATATATATATATGTAAATTAACTAAACTTTTTTTAAAACAAAAATGAAACATCACTGAACTTAAGCTGGACTGTGACGCTATTTTCTTCTGGAAACAAACAACTTTGCATTATTTTACTCTTATCTCTGTAAAGCTGCTTTGAAACAATCTGTATAGTAAAAAGTGTTACATAAATAAATGTGACATGACAACTAAGGATAACAGGCATTTTGGCTTGAATAGAACGTCTGAGTCAAACAATTTAACCCCAAAATCACACCCATATGTTGTATGATGGACAATATTGCTGCTGCCTAAAAGTGTAGTTTCCTTCTGTGAGCTTTTAATTACAGTATGTCATGTTTCTTGCACCTGTAGAAGTTATTATAGGGATGCATTCAGGAATTTACTTACTAGAAAAGTTGGCAAACAGTAAAACCTTCACTTTCTGTGCCAAGTTCCTTAGGAATTTCTGGCATTTGCTGAGAGTCAGGCTTATGAAAAGACAAGGCGGTTTGACTAATACAAAAAAACCAACAACAAATAATCTAAATCATTTTATTAATTTAAGTTAGGTAGAGACACTACACATTGGAACCATGTTGTGTGCTCCTATATAGAGCACTATTTAGGAAAGTTACAGAGTATTTGTCATACTGTTAACAAATGGCAAAAATGAAGAGGTAGAGATTTTAGGCTCATCACATGCCTATTGGAATGTAGTTTAAACTCATGTGTTTTGTCATTTTTTTGCCAAAAACATACAAAATATCTGTGGAAACTCAATGGTTCAAGTTTGCATAAAAAAAAAGGAAAAACATTAAATTAACAAATGTGAAAATGTATCATATTCAGATGATGACAAGATCCTCATGTTACTCAATCCCATTTGAAATTCATTTTAGAAATTGCATAATGAATCAATTATTAAAAAAAAAAATTAAGGTATGTAACCAAAACAGTATTTTTTAGTTTATGCACAAGTTCAAAATAGGCAACGTACTATTCAATGACAAGAAAATCAGGCCATCCCTTTAGATTGACATTTACATATACAAAATACCATATGCCTCTGTAGATTAAAGAGTAAAAAAAAAAAAAAAAAAAAAAAAAAATACACTTCATTCCCACCAGCAGCTGGAAACCGACCAGCGTTTTATCCACTTCTCATGATGTCAACAAAAGGGGGGGGGGGGGGGGAGGGGGGGGGTGATGCAAAATATTTTATCTATAACATCAAATGGTTCATAACTGGGCCCTTTCGGCCACATGATCTCCTGCCTTTAAATGTATCGAATTGGGGAACAGAGTGGCGTGGTGCCACATTGAACGGTGTAGATAATGTTGGCAGTGTAGAGGAAAGTAAATACAGTGCATGTCTACACACAAACGAAACAAAAAAAGTGACAAGAATTTACTGTTCGTACAGTAACATACTGTATAGTTTCACAAAGACGCTAGATAATGCTGGTGACTACATTATGTAAATAGTTAATTACTGAATAGCATGTATGATTTCAAAACTATTGACACAGTATATAGATGGAACAAACTTTATAAAAAAGACAACACATAAATCAACAAATAAATCCTTAGTGTAGTACACAGCTTTCTTTGTTCCAGAGGAACAATATGGTAAACCTTTGCATCTGCCAAATGCAAGTGCACCAGTCTAAACGCAGTCTTTTCACTTCCTTCTGCCCTCTCAGTGGTCTTATCCTCATGCGGGTTAGAAATGTACCCTTGTGGGTTGGAAACGGCGCCCTCTAGATCCCATTCTTTGCCTCGTTGTTGTTCATCGCCTCTTTCCTCTGAGCAAGGAAGGGGTACATGCACTTATCTGCACCAAGGAACCGGTACATACACACGATTGCTTCGAAGGGCAAAATGCTATAAAACACAAAAACAAATGGGAATGGGTTACTACCGATTGTTCCGACAATCTGGAAGCATTTCAAACTCCAGTTGAGACTACCCATACTCACCTTTTCATAAAGTTAACCATGTATACAATGCGAGGCGTGCAGATCATGGGCTGGTCTGTCAGGATGGCTCTCATGGACTGTGTCACACAGAACTCTGGTCTCAATGGAGGGAGAAACGGCTCGATCTCTTTCCTGACCAACCCAGGCGAAAAAAAAGAAAGCAAACATGATGATTAAGAGTTGTCTTTGTTTAATAAAGTCAGCCCAAAGTGCTTAACCAGTCAGAGCAAGTCATTATTGAGTGGAAACAGATCCAGCAAGCACCTTATTCAAGTGGAAGCCCCTATTGTGCGCATGAAAACCCAAGCTGACAGTGACATGAGAGGCCACAAGCAAAGCTACCCTGACTGTTGTTAAGCAATGTCTACTCGAACTAGATACGCATTGTGTCGTTCGCTCCTTTAGTGTCCATCTGAAACCCAATCTCAACATTTGGACGGCTCCTTTCTTTTACCTTATTCTGCATCCTCTGAACATGCCCGTGTCCACCAGGTAAGGACACACCAACGTCATCTTGATACCGTCCTTCTCCGAAGCCTTGATTTCGTGGCTCAGGGACTCGTGGAAGCCGATGGCACCAAACTTGCTAGCGCAGTAATCCTGAAACCAAGAGGAAACAGAGTTTGGTGAACATTATCAAGCTTCCCGAGGCAGTTTTCCCTGTAATAGCATGGGAGCGCTGGGATCTACGGTTTCATTAGCATTCTTTTGTTGTGTATGGAGTATAGGTAGAGCCGCATGGGAGGGTTTTGATGTGGTTCGCGGTGGACGGGATGTTCAGAACAGAGTGGGCAAACACAGATGCGTGTAGATAAACACTCTGGAATAAAGGGGCTCACAGCGGCTTGAGTCACTCCAATAATGCGAACCATAAAAAGTCACATTCAAGGAAACATAATAGGTCAGACAGTGTGATTGGGCTTCTGGGACCCTTTGAAGTGAGAGTAAAGATGAGGGCTAGTAAAATAGAAATGCACGTACAGCTAACAAAACACACACAAAAAAAAGGTAATGTTTCTCCAAAAGGCTGCTGGAAAAAACGACACCAGTTTGGACAGCAGTGAAAGAAGAGGATTGTACATGTGCTAGACTCTAGAACTCTAAGAGATCATATACACAGGCTGATTTAACAGATTAAAAGTGACTTTAATGCTACACCAGCACCAATGAGAGATATAATTTTGGAAACGTGTTTAGCAATTTGGTCTAGCAACATTTAAAGAGCTCACACTGAACCGATAGATGGCGACCAACGGCACTTGTCGTGTTTTGTCGGATCAGTGCATTACCACTGTTGCCTTTGGTCTATGATTGTTTTCGCCAATTGAACATGTTCAGTCGAGGTTTGTTGGGTCTTGGAATGTCTAAGAAGTGACGGTGCAGTGTGAATTAAATATATACACACACATATATTAAATATTTTAACTGAAATCTGTAATTCAAGGGCTGATATCAATGTACTATTACTTCAAAGACACATTTTAAAAAGTACAGACATCTCTGTACATATTGGAGTAAGTGCGCAATATTCACTGTGTGTGTGAACCCCCAGTGGATCATGGGAATTTTGTCTCGGCAGCAGGTAGACCGAGAGAAACCTCTGAGCATCTCTCAGTGTTAGCATGCTCCTTAATTGGCGTAGAGCGCTAGGCGTGCTGTGCGTCGCATCGAATTTCCATGCCACGGCGAGCCAACGTGCTGAGACTCTCCAAACACGCTCTCTTTTTATTTCAGTCTGCCAATATATTTATATGATGGATGCAATGTACTAACCTCCACACCAGCTGTGCTGAAAAGGCCCAGTGAACTGGCAACTGTCACAATGTGGCCATGGTTCAACTCTAGCATCTTGGGAAGAAATGCCTTGGTGGTCTGGAAGAGGAAGAGAGAGAGAGAAGGGGGGGGGGGGGACAAAGACAGTTATTTTGCTGTTGCTGTTAGTCTCTGCCAAAGCCCTTTGATCCGTTTTTTTTCCTCCTCCCGACTAATAATTCACTGAGACTAAACACTCATCTCCCTCATCCTGCTGGGGGAGTTTAGAAACACAATTCCATTACAGTCTTAAAGGCCATTTACAGGGAGCTTGCTTTCCACATGCACTTAAGAGATTCATTTATGTACAGCTCAATTTGTTTTGGTAGTACTAGTTTTTGAGAAAGTTTTCATTTCCGACAAGGAGGTTTAACTTGGATGGGAAGCAAACTACTTTAATGGATGAAGTATTGCACCAGACTTTGGTCTGGTTTCGTATTGGTCTGAAATGGCTTATTAAAAAGGTGAAGAGACCACTTGCAAGTTCACAACAAGTGGTTTGTCTGTGGTTTCCTTTTCTCACAACGAGTTGGTCCCAAGAGTGGCATCTCAGTATCAAGAGCACAAAGCCAGAGCGGCGTACTCACTCACCACTGTCACCACAATACGGCTCAAGACCACAACACCACCGCTGTAGGTCAACAAAGATGGGAAACAAACACCACCTTTTTAGCCTGGATTACACATTGGAACGATTAAAGGAAGTCCACCCGATAAAAATAAACTAAAGTTTAACCACTGTGACAATCAAAGTGTTGAACTGTAATCTTTCAGGTTTTGTAAACCATACTGAAAAGATTCTACTCAAAACAACAAACAATCCATAAAAAGTCACATTAGTTTGTAATGACGAGTGCTAAATGCTTTGTTTTTTTAAGCTTGGTTTAAAACGTAGAAAATTAATACAACAAGTTAGCTTGTCATTAGCTTATACTAACTGAACACTTCTGGACTATATTTGTTAACGTTTTTCAGCTGCTCTGACATCTTGCCTGGCTGATTCATTGCATGAAAGAAACTGTCAATAATAAATGTCATCGTCCACTTTCGCCAATCCCGGCTGGACAAAAGACAGAGTGAATACAATTTTTTTTTTTTTAAAACAAACCACACACAATCGTGCCTCATCTTCCATTCTCTTTAGACCCAGAGGAAGTGAGGGGGTGGACAATGATGAAAAACATGACTGGCGTCATCCATTTACTGCTCTCTTAGAAAGGATTTGCCGTACAAGCCCCACAGAACTGCCTGTGCCTTTATAGTCAATCCTCAATGGAACACGAAGCATGCTATGAAAAAGAAAAATGTGTGAGTGCCAAGAACAACAGAGCCCCTTCCAGAGGCCTTCAATGATATCACCATTTATAAACATGCCCAGTTGAAAAGGACCTTGGCCACGCTTGAGAATGGTACTATCTTGCACGGTTCTGTGCGCGTTTCACACCTCTGCCAGACGTCTCAAAACGTCATCTTGACATGTTGTTGAAATATGGAACTGGAATCTCTCAAATTTACTTCCACTGACTTCACTCTCATGAGGCAATCCACTCGTGCAATTGAGCGCTGCGGTCCACATGCTACGCATTTAATCCCTGACGTTAAGAGTAAACTGTATTTTTCCAGTGCATTAAGTGTAAAATTGCTCTTAATATTCATCTCATTGTGTTGGGGGGTTCCTTCAAGGGAGCAGACTTGGACCAGTTTGAATCTGTACTTGTGCCTTGCATGCCAAACTGATGGTAAGTATGCGTGCAAATGAAGCATTAGAATAAATTGAGCCTGTAGTGCACAAATGCCAACATCTTCCAAACGCTGCAATCTACAGTACTAAAATGTGATTTGGAGAGTTTGGATTATGTTCAGCTGCCAATAAGATTAAACTAGCATGATACAAGACAGAAAGTTAGATTCAGGTAATCGAAAGTCTCTCTTGAATCTAATGGGGAAATACTTTAAATTACTCTTGCTGCAGAACTTGAAGCCATTAAACTTGCACACTGGAATTAAAGCTATCAATGAAAATGTGATGTGGAGAAAGAGAGAAACATTCATTAACATGGGAAAGCATTTCATGGAGTCGTTGGATAAGTACACCATATAAATTAATTCAATCTACATTTATTTTGTCTCAAACACTTATCAAATTAGGCAGTTCGAGGGTAGAATCTACCAAACCAGCAACATTACAACCTCAACTCCTTGATCAATCAAACTCAATGTAACATGTAGCTGGGCTGGTAATGTTGGGTTTGATTTTGGTCAAGAAAATAGGCTGGTAAATCAACCCAATGTTACCAAACTCAACTTGATCAGTCAAACTCAACATTAGTCAAGTAACTGGACTGGCAAAGTAACTGTGCTGGTAATTTTGAGTTTGATTGGCTGAGAAACTAGGCTGATAATGTTGGGTTCGATTTGGTCAAACAACTGGGTTGGTATTGTAATCAACCCAATGATTTGATTAAGTAGCTAGGCTTGGCCAAATCAAACCGAACATTACCAGCTCACCCCCTTTACCATTAGTCCATCAACCCATAATCTCTGAAGTTGCACAAATGGCTAAGAGTCTTTGTAAAAACCCAATCCACTATGGAATGAGGGGGCCGGCACTGATGTGGGCATGGCCTTGTTGACCTCTCAGACACAAAATGTGTGAAACCGAACAGAAGTTCATGTCTTAATTCAAAGCTTCCGTAATTGCTTCTCAGCGCCTGAGTTTACGCTAAATTAACTTCCAACAGCAGAGAGCTTCCTTGGCCCTTGCAGTGGTTCTATGCCTGTTGTGCTCTCTAATTGATACAAGCGCAAGTGCATCGCTCATCACAAAGCTCTTCACAGCTGCCGTGTCAGCCTGGATTAGTGCTAATGTTTGACCAATAGGAATATGCACAAATATTGTCACACATAATAGCCCAGATGGCCGTTAATTAGAAGAAAGTGGACCGACCAAAGAAATGTAGCGAAGCATTGGCCAGATTGATGTACAGCCCTCTGAAAATGAAGTGGGGGCTAACTCATACGCTGCTACTGTATCGCTAATGTCTCATTAAAATGGGGGGCCGGATATATGGAATCGGTTTGAAAACCACAATATGGAGCAGTTTAACCTTATTTAAATAAGCCAAATAAAGCCATAGGTGAATCTTGTTGGCTGGGAGCTCTTCAAATATAGGTAGCCCCAAATCAATTAACGGGTACAGGTGCATTGATCTTGAGCAAGACCATCTAAAAACTACTCAAGTAAGACCCTTCTGCCTGGCTGCACCCTTTCTCCTGGTCTAGCAGGAATGCAGGCTGGAGAACTTGGCTCCTGTCGGTTGGCATCTTGTCAAGCTGATCCCTAGACAAGAAAGCAATTGTCATATAAGTGGGTCAGGCAGCAGCTCCCCATTACCAGCAAGCTTGTGTACAAGACTCTCTATCCCTTGATGCTTTTCTCTAGGGACATCCCTGAGTCTTTTGCTTCAACCACACTCACTTAGCAACTAGGAGGCTTTCACGGACACCATTCAGCCCAGGTGTGGAATGCACTGCTCACATATCGCCTATTATGGGGTCAACATCAGAGAGGAAAAAGAGAAGCTTACTCCGATCAGCTCTCCAAATCTGCCTAGACACTAAATCTGGTCATTTGCATCACTTAAACTTTTACTTCGCCAAGTACCACTCAGTCTGCCACAGTGCCACTCCTACCGGGTATTCTCAAATCGGTCTGAAGAGAACTCACTGGTCCTGGGACTCAAATACAGCTGTAGGTACGGAAAGAGTGAAGGGCCTAAGCTGAGCACAGACAGCCTGGAAGAGATAATGGGCTCACTTCCTGTTGGCTCCTCCAGTTGTTACATTCCCACCATACTATCCAACAAAATAAAGATGTCCATCTGGAGTTTGCCCTTCCCGCCTGAAGAGTTTCGAAACACAGCAGACCGTTGAAATGAAGGCGCTGAACCGGCTGCCAGGTCATGTTTAAGACTCTTTAAGTGGATGACATGGACCTGTTGTGAAGACAGGCGTAACTTCACTTTGACCAGAAGAAAGGATTTATATAAATGTAAAAAGATTTGGAAGGCAGTGGCTATAACTCTAAATTTAATATTGAAATTTTCAAAGTTAGTTATTTTCCATCATTGACTTTTTTTTAGCAGTGATGGAAAAATCTGAATGCAGTCTGTAATTTTGACAGATTACACTGAAGGTGATATATTGTAACTTGTAATTGTAATTCCCACTCATGTCTAGTTGGTGGCGAGTGTGCATACAATTGCAAAAATGTCAGGGCAGCAGAGTGTGAAAAGTTTCTTCACATGGCCAAATAGTTGTGATGTCGTTAATAAAAAGAGGTGAAAAAAAAGAGAGACTGATGCGGAGGAGGAATAAGGACAAACAGACAATTTCAGGCAACCACAAATGGATAGTTCACCCAAAAATGGAAATTCTTTCATCTCACCCTCAAGTTGTTCCAAATTTGTATGAATTTCTTTCATCTGCTGAACACAAAAGATGATATTTTGAATAATATGGGTAATCAAACAGTTGATGGTAGCCATTGACTTCCATAGTATGGAAAAGAAATACTATGGAAGTCAATGTGGCCCATCAATGGTTTGGTTACTGACATTCTTCAAAATATCTTCTTTTGTGTTCAACAGAAGAAAGAAATTCATACAGGTTTGGAACAACTTGAGGGTGAGTATCTAAGCAAATGACCATTTTCATTTTTGCTTGAACTATCCACTCAAGTCCATGCAGAACAGGAGGAAGGTTTGAGTTCAGACAGATACAAAAAGTTGATTGAGTTTAGTTCAGTTCACTTGTAACAGGTTTTGTTCATATTTTAATAGTAATTGTATTTTGTAATATTGCGTTGTTCATATTTGCCCGTTTAGGCACAAAAGTGGTGTTTTAGTGGCCTCCACTGTCACTGTGGAAAAAAACAGTGGGACCCTGTCCGTCAAAGTTACGGACAGTGAGAAAGTCTAACGCAACTACTGAAATGTAAAAACAGTTTATCCCAGACGAATTTATTGAAGTGTAAGTGCTAGGTATCACATTAAGCATGCATATTTAAAACATCCTTTCAATACAAAACATGCCAACACAAAATTAACTGTTAATAGAGAGACAAAAGAGAAGAAAAAAAAAAAATCGTCTTGCAATGTTACAAACCACATGCAAATAGCAACCAATTAAGATAACATGTTTGTGTGAAAGAGAAAGAGGAAAAGCAGTGTTGGTGCATTTCTATTCAGCTGGCTTGTGGCTTTAATGACCACATCCTCCGCTTAGTATTCCTTGCCTGTCCTTAATGATTAAGCTCTGCTTTCATCTTAAACCCCCACAAGAAACCATGCATTGCATAAAGCTTAAGCAAACAACCAAAAACCTTAATGAGAATCCCAACTCTACCACTAACAAGTGCATCTGCTACAGCACCACTGCGGCTAACACTGAACAACTTCCAAGTTAAAAAAAAAAGAAAGAGAAAAGAATAGAAAAATATAGATGGCGAACAACATGCTGTTACACTCAAGCTCAGTTTGTGTCCAGGCATTTTGATGCTTCATTAAAAGGACTTTCAGTGTTTAGGATGTGCTTATTCACACTTCCCTTATAAAACGAAGCATGATATCGAAATGTGATATCTTAACACCCCAGGGCCATCAAAAAACATTTAGTCAGTGTAAAAGGG
Organism: Gila orcuttii; assembly: GCA_026230005.1. Lineage (NCBI taxonomy): Eukaryota > Metazoa > Chordata > Actinopteri > Cypriniformes > Leuciscidae > Gila > Gila orcuttii. Next base: position 19,430,764 of record JAPDVR010000023.1, on the reverse strand, counting down.
TCATCAATATGTATTAATATATTTGTTTTCCAGGGGGTATGGCGTGATGTAAACACACAAAAATTAAAGGGATTTTTTTTTTCTCATAATTTACTCACCTTCCAGTTCTTCTAAACCTGTATGAATTTCCTTATTCGACTGAACACAAAAGCAGCTATTTTGAAGAATATGGGTAACCAATTGGTTACCCATATTCTTCAAAATATCTTATTTTATGTTCAGCTAGAGGGTGAGTAAATCATGATTTTTTTGGGTGAACTATCCCTTTAACCGTCATGTCGTGCTAATCATTAAAATATTAATACCCCCAACAGTCACAAGCAAAAAAAAAAAAAAAAAAAAAAAAAAAAATTCACAATTCACCACAACGTGACTATCGCATCATGATTTAAAACAAACTGCCCTACTACAGCTCACCCCACAAGGTGGTCTCAAAACAATGCAAACTACAGACAGGCCTTTTACACATTTACTGGAAAGAGGTTAATTAGCGAGGCCAAGTGAGAATGGACTCGTCCAAATGGTACTTCCCCAGGCAGGATGTGCTCTTCAATGGGCTTTAAATTAACAAACCAAGGGAGAGCAGATTGTTCCTGGTGATCTTACTAAAACCCCCTGCTGGAGTTGTCTTGCTCAGAGCTTGTTTATATCCACAGATCCGCTTTGGAAAGGACAATGTTGAAACGACAGGGGGCATGTTAATAAAACCTCTCCGAGTGGAAGTATGGTTTTAAGATCAGTTCTGATGTTATAACACACAGGGACTGAAATTGATGAAGTCAGGGAGGGTAATCTGATCCTAGATCAGCTCCCATACTGATATTCTTCCTGAACACATGCCAGATCCTCATAATCTCACAGCCTGTGGATGTCTACTTTAGCAGTACATCCAGACTGAGCCGTACATATTAATATTGGCTGCCACAAACAAAGGAATGAAGGGAAGACAGACTAAAAGAGAAAGGGCCAGATAGGACAGGGGTGATTACATGAGAAATATGCTAAACTTATTGGAGTGTTTTAAGGGGGGTGACCCATCTCAGATGACAGACATTTGTTTGCACTCAACACCAGACGGATTTAACAACTGAGCTTCTAAGTGGTTGATGTAACTGATTTCGAAAGAATAAACAGTGCTAGCATACAAGTCAAAATTTCAAACTTCTCTCTGGCTTATTATGAACATGCATGGAGCAAAAGATGTTTGCTTTCCAACTTGGCTCAAGCACAAATACCAGAACAGAGAAATGAGTATGTGCTGAACAGATGGGTGCATGAACAGTGGCATCATGTGATATAGCACAATCACTAAGAGAGGACATTCCTCTGTGTTTTCCCCACTTAAAAAGAGCTATACGGTTGATGCACATTGACTTTTAAATGTCTGGTTACACTGTTAGAGCAGCTATTGGATATTGCAGTATACAGTTGAGCAGCGGCAAAGTAAAATGAGACTCACCCAGAAGTGTGCATGGCAGTTCACCACCATGGTCCTCTCGATCAGCTCATCGGGGCATTCCAGCAGGTGGTGGCCGGACACAACACCAGCGTTGTTGATCAACAAGTCCACTTCACCAACCTCCCTGCGCACTTTCTCTGCTGTGGAGTACACGCTCTCCCTCTTGCCCACATCAACCACGTACGTATACACCTGCGGCTGAAACGGAGGGACCTCTTCCACACCATCGACAGCTCCTTAGGAGAAACACATTAGATCATCATCATCTGAGATGCAGAAAACCACAACTTTCCTGTGCAACTTCCTCAAGCTTCATTTGATTAACAACTTAATTGATCCAGAGTCTGATAGCATTTGGGGAAAAATCTCCACCAAGTAGCCAATGATATTTTGAATGATTTAACCAAGATAATTCCAACGATAGGCAAGACTACAGCCTAACTTTTTTAGATAACTGGTTGTTTAATATCAGGTCTACCGATAGAAGGCACCTACTGGTGAGTCTCTAATAAATATCACACAAAAACACCATTGCCTCACCGTTCAACAGAAAACAATGGTGTTCATAGGTAAACAAACTTATTTGATTATATTGTTTGCATAATTAAACAACGTTTAGAGCCATTCATTCATGTAGCATTTTAAGATTAACAATAATAAATAATTTTTTTTTTTTAAATAGACAACCCAGAGCGCAACAACTTAAACTGATATTTCACCCAAAAATGAAAATTCTGTCATCATTTACTCACCTTCAAGTTGTTCTAAACCTGTACGAGTTTCTTTCTTCTGATGAACAGAAAAGATGATATTTTGAACAGTTGATGGTAGCCATTGACTGACTTCTGTAGCATTTTTTTCTGCTATGGCAATGACTGTCTTACCAACATTCATCAAAATATCTTCTGTGTTCAGCAGAAGAAAGGAATTCATACAGGTTTGGAACAACTTGAGGGTGAGTATGACAGAATTTAAATGTGTGTGTGAACTATCCCTTAAATGTCAACAATAAAAATAAATTATAAAACATTTATACTTTATTATATAATAAACATGAAATATAATTTATATTAGAATACTCAATATAGAAAGTTCTTACATATGTTTGTAGTAGTCATATGATGATTATTTAGCGATTATGCCAATAAGGGGGTTAAAGTAAAAAAATAAAAGGTTCTGCTTATTGGCCATTTGTCCTTAATTTATACATCAAAGGCAAACATTACACACACACACACGCACACGCACACTACACACACAAAACAAGCTTAAATACCTACAAAGACATAAACCTACGTATAGCCTATACGTAGGTTTATGTCTTTGTAGGTATTTAAGCTTGTTTTGTGTGTGACCTGATAAATTAATTTGCCTAGGATAAATATACTAATTAGATAAACAAATGTTAAATCCTCCTATTTACCCTCTTTGGACATCGGGTTGTCTTCCTCTCTGTAGATCTGTCGCACCATCTCCGCAGTCTCCTCATTGCTGTGGCTGTTGATGTCCCACAGCACCAGTGTAGCCCGACGCCGGGCGAACTCCTTCGCGAAGAGCCGCCCAAGTTCGCCGCCCGCCCCGGTGATCAAGCACACCTGTCCCGCTACGCTCTTCTCCTTCGGCCGTATGAGCCACTTGAGTCCGGCCATCACGATGGCCCAGAGAACTTTCAGAATGACCACGAAAAACTCCACGACAATGTTCATCATCATGTCTAATGCCGTTGCGATTTTGTTTTAAATAAAAATGAACGTAGTTACACCTAAAAAACTAAACAACCTGAGTTTTGCTGGTGTGCTGCTACCATTTGCACTTAATGTATTCTTTAACCATCCGCCTATTTAAAAAGGCAATGGGGTGAACATCCAATTAACCCCAACTGTCAAACAACTACTAATATACATATATAAAATCGTATAAAATAACGCATTAAAACTTCAGAATATCAGCATCACACATAAAAGCACTATTTTAACGCTTCAAGTGTGGATAAATATAGCCGAGTCTCCCGCCAGCGAATGCCCGTATGAAAGCTATCGTATCCCGGCACGGATGCGCGCGACGGCTGCCAGTGAGAGAAACTAAAACAAACTCCAGCCTGATCTCTTCAGAACTACTGATGCTCGCGCTCTATTTAAACCAGCCCCTCTCCACAGGACCCCACAGAGTGATTGGCCCAGATGCCTGATTAAAATTTACATCTACTTAGGTCAGCTGTGGACGTTTGGGAAACAGAATGGATGTGTAAGTGTAATTATAACAGTGTCTGACTGTGGTTGTATTTTCAATGCGTTTTGACAGATGTTTCATTTAATATATTAAATGCATATCAGTGGATATTGTGTGATTTGTGTGTTTTTTACTTGGAGCAAGTACAAGTAAAATGTGTCAAATATGCAAAAATACAGCAACAGGTGTAGGCTATATTTGTGACAATGAAATGTGTTATGGGCCCACCTTCACTGAAAAGATAGCTCTTAAAAGAGTAGACCACAACTTTACAATAAGTTTCCATTATATTACATTGGTTAATGCATTAGATAACATTGAAGGGATAGTTCACCCAAAAATGAAAGTTCTGTCATCATTTACTCGCCCTTAAGTTTTTCCAAACCTGTGAGCTCAACACAAAAGAAGATATTTTGAAGAATGTTGGTAGGCTACTTCTACAGTTATTGACTTCCACTAGGAAATGGCTACCATCACTGTCTGGTTACCAACATTCTTTAAAATATTTTTTTTAGTTCAGCATTAGAAAGAAACTCAAAGGTTTGAAACAACATGAGGGTACGCAAATGATGACAACATTTTTGGGTGAACTATCCTTTTAGCTAACAATGAGTGATACATTAGTTTCAGTATTTATTTAAACAGTCAGTCACTGGATGGCTTTAAGAATGGATCTGGACTTTCTAAGACATCTATCTCAGATGCTGGGTAGCTCATGTCTTCACTGCCCTCTACAGTTCTTTGCGTTCAGAATTAGCAGTTTCTGTAGAAACCAGTAGCAGGAACACTTTCAATGGCGCATCTGTAGAAGTTTGTGAAAGTCAGAGTAAGGCCAAACTAAAGCTTTTTATAGTTTGATGTGCTCTCTAAACCACGGTGCATAGTGGTGACAGAGAAACATCCAGAAACTTACAACTGTTAAAACTCTCAACAGCAGTTCAACTAATGTGAAAGGACATGTGCTCACTGTGGTCCCTCGTTCACCATCTTCTTCATGGTCTTGCTAATGTTCTGGGAGAAGTTATTTTCTTGGCACATAACTGCTAGTGTTTCAACCTCACTTGAATCATTCCATTTTTTTCAAAACTGCCAGAAAGAGAACAAACGCAAGTGTTGCTGGGGGAGGACACTCATCAGTCTCATAGTCTAGGGGGAACGAACAGTAGCCTATTATTAGTATGTAAAGGCTTCTCAGTGATTTTTTATATAATCATTGCATCTGTGGCAAATGAATTATGCACCCAAACAGCTGACCAGCTGACAGGTTTTAACCCATGAACAATGTAAAAACCAGTGGATAAACCAATGAAGCATTTGCACTTCAGTGTCTCAAAATTAGTCTTATTTGCAAGTTATTGGAAGCCTCTGTACTTTTTAGGTGTAAATGGATGTGTCATCCTCTATATTTCCAGATTCAGTTATGAACAGCTATCTTTAAAGGATTACAAATATAAACAGATTACTTTTAGGCTAATTTATCTTTTTATGCACGTTTTAATTTCCAATTAATGGGATCAGCCATCCTTAAACTTGTCATATATATTAGTGTGCTATTAGCTAGTGCCTTTAATATCTTAGTTTTCAGCCAGATGTTATATGAATAACAAATGAATGAACCGAAGCAGATCTGTTTTCCTTCTTCCAAGACATTTGAAGGGAACTGGTGGATTTAAACAAAAATGCCTTTAAAGAGCCGCCACCTGTTGGACTGGCACTGTAATTACACATGTATTTTGGGGAGGGGTTTCGATATATAAGTGATGGTTAAATTCGAATTTTAAACATTAGTTTTATTTCAATACAGTAATAAATATAAGCAGGCTACATAAAATAAAATAAAATACTGTTTTCAGCATTTTTACATTTATTCATAAACCCAACCTATTTCTTTCTATTGTTCACACACATGCAGACTAATTCAAGCCAACAAACCGCGTGTGGTTTATTTATATATTCGTGTGCGATTATTTGTAAAATCAAGTAACATTTTGAGTTTACCTTGTCACTAAATTCTTGTGTCACGTGGTTTTGGTAGTAGTAACTGTGGCAACGTCGACGCAATAACCTATCCGCTTCCTTCCTTTTTTTTTTTTTTTTTACTTCCATTGACCGAGGTAGGCCTATATTATTGAAATAATATCCGTAATTATCAGTGTAAACCTACTTAAACGGACGAAAATGACGTTATAGTCTGTCTGACATCCAAAAGTGGAGATGAAGCCTAATACCAGCGTCGTTAGACCCAAACTGATATCACTGCCAACTGAATCTCGTCTGATAATAAAGGACATTACAGACGCGCGACCAAGGTGTTCTTCCAACTACACCTCCAGTCCTCCAGTTTCTGGATGCTACACGTCTGCGGAATCCAGGATGAATGTTTTCTCAGCGAGGGAGAAATATCCATGCAGTCGGAGCTGTGAGTCATTTACAGACTACTGAAGGCAGGGCATGAAAGTAATGTCTATGAGAAAGAGAGTAGGCTAATAGTTAATGTCTCTTCAACAATATACAATAATATTCTCTTGATGTATTTATAACGTTTAATGCTGAAGAGTCTGCAGATAATGATCTGGTGTTTTATTGACATGTACATTTAATGTTTATTATGCAATTGTAGATTCCAGGGATCTAGAGCCTCACTGCTCTATTACTGATGGGTGAGTACACTAACAAAACCATAATGATTTTTAGGATATTATGTTGATAATGTTGTTGTTTTTGTGTGCGTTCTTTGAAGAACTGTATCATCGTAAATTAAAGGGATAGTTCACCCAAAAATGAAAAATTTGTCATCATTTACTCACTCTCATGTTGTACCGAACCGGTACGAGTTTCTTTCTTCTGCTGAGCACAAAATAAGATATTTTGAAGAATGTCGGTAACCAAACAGTTGATTGACTTACATAGTATTTTCTACTATGGAAGTCAATGGCTGTTGCCGTCAACTGTTTGCAAACAGTTGACGGCAACAGCCATTGACTTCCATAGTAGAAAATACTATGTAAGTCAATCAACTGTTTGGTTACCGACATTCTTCAAAATATCTTATTTTGTCTTTATCAGAAGAAAAAAAACTCATACCGGTTTGGAACAACTTGAGAGTGAGTAAATGATGACATAATTTTCATATTGGGTGAACTATCTCTTTAAAATGGCAATCATTCTGTACATTTTTGTCAGGTTTTTACCTCATATGATACTTCCAGAGAAACCTATGCAAATATCGAGATGGTTTTGGGTCAAACCAAACACTTAATAATGGCAGAATGAATTAAACCAAATTCTACTTTCTTTTCAGGTCTCTGCTTCCATTGTTAGCCAAAGACCGTGGAAGTAATATTTCTGGACGTCATTTCTTATTTGATAAACGATGGAGAAATGGAACGTGCGTCACTAATGATATAAGAGGTATATTCCATTCATAATATATGAATCATGATGGAGACAATTGTATAATTATTGTTAGTATACAAATGGGAAAAATGTCAAGTACTATGTGTATTTAGATTGATGATACTGTCACATCATTATTTGATGAGATGGAACAAATGTGTAATTGATAGTTTCAGTGGGGTAACCAGTAGATGGCGCTCACAACATTCACATTAATATTTTTTTTGCAGCAGTTAAATTTATAGTCTATTGGCATAAAACAGTCTCTTTAGATCTAAGTAATTTTGGTCAGGAAATGCTTTTGCAATTATTTTAGATAAAAGTGGTTAAATGGCCACTTTCTCTGGAAACTTTAAAGGTTTGAATCATCAAAATGTTTCTTTTTCCAAGCAGACGGTGTTCTGATTAACCACAACCCCACAAGTCCACTTTCTCAGGAGTTCCATGTTTATCATTCTCACAATTTAACCAAATTTGCCCTCCGCAAAGAACTTTCCCCGCACGACCCAATACCACATATTTGCGGGTGAGTTCTTCAAGACTGCTAAACTACTGTGATATTATGATTTTCTTCATTTACTAATATTCTTTGCATCAATTCCAGGTCTGATTATTTGACCTCATTTCCATCAGTTCTGTTACCAGCCACCACTCCATCTGTCAGTGGAAGACTCTATTTATCTCAAAACTATAAAAACAGGTAATACCATTTAATAACATAAGGTAAATAACATTTATTCTTTGTATTTGGTTATGCATATGTGTACTGTTTATTGTATATTTCACTCTCTCTTGTCTTATTCCTTGCATTATTTTTCAGGCCAAGGGTAACAAACAGAGTCCGCAGTCTCTTCCCTGTTGGTGCTAACAACAAAAGTGAGCATTTCATCTTTACAAGTAATAAGTTAGCAGTGATTAACTGATTTATTGTCATTTACCATGTGATAACTATGGAATAAAACACAATGGAATAAAAACATGAATAAAACATAAAAAAGGTAATTGCAACCTTTTATCTCTCACAACTCGCAATTGAGAAAAAAAGTTAGAATTGTGAGATATAAACTCTCAGTTGCAAGTTATAAAGTCCGAATTCTGAAAAAAATAGAATAAAGTCAGAATTGTAAGATATAAATTTGCAGTCCAAATTGCAACTTACAATTCTGAATAAGAAAAAAAAGTCAAAATTGTGAGATAAAAAGTTTTTATTTTTTCTGTGGCGGAAACAAGTTTCCATAGATAACACTTCTAAGTAGACTATTGTTTTAAGTTTATTTATGTCAGTTGGTGCTGGTAAACTTAGCACATCGTATGTGTTATTTAGATGTTTTCTCAGGGTTTAACAGGTGAGATCTCTCGCTGCACTCCTGTTACAGATTCAGAACACAGACATTGATGAATATCACATGTGCATGTGTTTTCATGAGCTCACAAACATTACTTAACACTTAAGTACACACACACCTCTCGTCCTCCCTGCCAGACACTAGGCCATTATTGAAATCCCCAGTCTTTTGTATGAGGTGAGGAGAGTGTTACCTGTGTAAACCTGAATAAGCAAACTGTGCTCTTGTCTAACCAGCCTGTGGGCCGGTGATTGTTTTTCAGGCCAGTCGTACCCTGATCCACACTTGGGTGCCTCAGCATCTTTTGTTCAGAGGCTCACTGAGATTTCCTGTCTGGAAGCAGAAACAGTCCGGCAGGAGAACATGAAGAGACTCAGAAAGATCAATAGGCAGGAGTCTTAATAGGAGTTCATTAGCCAAAGAGGAAACACATGACACCTGAAATCACAACTGTGCCAAAGACTGAGCAAATAAAGTCAAAGGGAAAAACCTGAGAGGTACCGAGTGCAGACACTTTATTATAACTGATCACAATACTATATTATAGCTACAATGAATGTACAAAATCTACACAGCCCTGTTAAAACAGCTGGTTTTTGTGATGTAAAAAAAATAAACAAAAGATAAACCATACCAGAACTTTTGCACCTTTAATGTAAAAATGACAACCTATGCAATACCACTGAAAACCAAAGTGACACATTTCAGAGAAAAATGATTAATATAAAAACTTAAAAGAACCTAACTGAATAAGTGTGCACACCCTTTTAAAATTGGGTATGTGGCTGTGTTAAAAATTGACAAATCCTCTCCCGTGACCTCATGGGATAGTAAAGTGACCATCGAATGTGCAATTAGGAAGTAGTAGGTCATCCAAAGACTTTTGGCCTTCTGTTTTTTCGGACATACTACTCGGCTCACATACCTGTTTTTTGCATACTGTATAGTATGGAAGTAGGAGGAAGCGAAAGAGGAGAATATGGACGTGGTTATGGCAAGAGAAAAGAGGCCAGCTTGGCATGGCCATTTTTGGTCACAAGACCGTGACAACGGCCGTCTTTGAACCTATATCACTGTACGACGTAGGGCCACCGTTTAGGAGCCACGGCCACAGAATTTGACACGATTGGTCATCTTTCGCCTGGGACAGCACAAAATTATACAATGTATGCCATGCATTAAATGAATGGCTTACAAAAACATTTCAAAGGCATTAGATATACCATGGAACACAGTGAAGACAGTCATCAACAAGTACAGAAAGTACATTATCAACAACAGGGTGTCCCTCCAAAATTGATCAGAGGACAAAGAGAAAACTGGTCAGAGAGGCTGTCAAGAGGCAACATTAAAAGAGTTGCAGGTCTTTCTGGCAAGTACTGGTTACTCCCTACATGTGACAACTGTATTCTCCATCTGCCTGGGCTATGATTTAACTTTGTTTAAATTTTTACATCACAGCTGTTTTAATAGGGGTGTATAGACTTTTTACATCCACTGTAATTATGAAATAAAAATGGTGTTTGTAGAGACCCATTACATTTCTGGTGTAAAACTATCAGGGATTGTTGAATTTGAAATCAAATTCACTTGAAAGTGTATTTTGTATTCGCCAAGAACAACCGCCTTAACATTGCCTTAAACTACAGCACTTATATGTTGTCTGTCATGTTGCACATATGGATAAAATGTGTTTTGTATACTGCCTTGAGTAATCACTTAATGTAAAGAATCCAAAGTACTTAATGTAATTATGATCATATGCAACAAACATTTATTTGTCAAAGAAGCAAGTTGCTTCAATATTATCAAAAAGTTATTTTATTAGTGGCTCTTGAAACTGCACTATTAAACAATAATAAACTGTAAGTATATCATATTTTTGATTCATATTTTCGATAGTCTTATATATGAGAGAGTAGCAATCACAAACACTGGCTGCTGTATGTTTTAGTGTTCATTACAGATACAGCAGTAGTTGAATGCAGGTGGCAGGCTGTGTCTTAGAGAGCGTGAGAGAGCTTCATTCTACACCAAAGTGTCTTTTGTCAGAAGGAAAAGGGCCAGGTTGATTCGGTTCAAGACTAGGTTGGCACATTCTGGGCAGAGAGAAGAGAGATAATGTCTTTTGGCTTCAAGACTTTATTACAGGAGCCACCTGCAATGAGAAGCAGATCATTATTATTATTATTAATCAATAAATAAATGTAATTGTATACATTTTTAAAGGTAATGATTTCCAGAGGGTTGATTATTATTATTAGTATAAATAAATAAATAATTAGTTTAAAATGGTAATGATTTGTAGAGGGTTTTTTATTATTAATTCATTAATTGATTAAATTATTAGCGTAAAATGGTAATGATTTATAGAGGGTTGTTTTATTATTATTATTATTATTATTCAATAAATAAATAATGTAATTTTTTAAAACAAATTAATGGCAATGATTTATAGAGAGTTGTTTATTGTTATTATTAATCAACAAATTAATTACATAATTTATTTGTTTAAAATGATAATTATTTATAGAGGGTTGTTTCATTATTATTATTATTCAAGAAAAAAATTATATTATTTATATATTTTTAAATAGTAATGATAGTTGTTTATTGTTATTATTAATCAATAAATGATTACATTATTTGTTTGTTTAAAACGGTAATGATCTATAGAGAGTTGTTTATTATAATTATTATTATTATTATTAAGAAATACATTAATTTATTTATTATTTGCTTAACTGTATAATATATAGAGTTTTTTTTTATATTATTAAATAGATTAAATTATTTATTATTTGTTTAAAATGGTAATGATTTCTAGAGGGTTGTTTATTATTATTATTATTACTAACAATTAAATGATTTATTTACTTAGCTACATGTCTGTCTGAAGACATGAAAAGTGTGTTTCAGACATTTGCTGTAATTCAAAGTGAGCAGGCTGCTCAAGCGCTCTCAATGGCTTGTTTTGTTTTTGTTTTTTTTCAGTGAGTCCTGGCTTTAGTCAACTTTAGTCAATCAAAATGACCCCGAACAAACAGTAAACAAAGAGTCCTTTAATAAAAGGCTGCCGTAGACCTGCCCACAAGCACATTATCATTTCAGCTCAGCTCCTTTTAACTCAGCCTGACTCACTACAGTTCAGAGCTATCATGTAGCTCTGTTTCTCATCTTCCAAGTGGTTTAAATTTTAAATACTTGATAAAGTGATAATCGTTATAAAAATTTGAATTAGAACGAGGACCTGTGAAATGATGAAAAGTATTCATGTGCCTCTTTAGTGTAGATCCATAAAATGACCACAAAATCCAGTGACACGAGGTTTCTGTGCACTGGAAAGGAATGCGACCCAGTCAGGTTAATGGTAATGATATACTTCAGTAAGTTCACTCACAGAGAGTAGACACTGTCCTCCTCTATCTTCATGAATCTGAGAATGGAGATGGTGCCCAAGCCAAACCTAAACACGGCCAAATCCACAAATCAAAAGGCCCAGATTTGGCAAGAGTTTTGAGGGTTTGCTCAATAGAACGGTTCAAAGTCCAGTTCAAAGAATGACTTTGATATCAGGTGACATCAATATGTTCACTATAAAACATAAGAAACCTTTTACAGTTGCTTTAGTATAGGTGGGTGTGACTTTTCTTTGTTTCTTTGTTTCTTTGTTTGTTTGTTTCTTTGTTTGTTTGTTTCTTTCTTTCTTTCTTTCTTTCTTTCTTTCTTTCTTTTTTTCTTTCTTTCTTTCTTCCATAATTGATCTATTTACTTTAAGACACATTCTTGGTCATATTGTGAGGGATTCATTTTATTCCAAAGAAAAAAGGATGTCTTCTTTCATCAAAATGTAATAACTTGCTCTGCTTCTGAAACGACTTTCATTTTTTGGTTGACATCACCAGGTCCCTTTTTTTTTTTTTTTTTTTTTTACAAATTTTTCAATATCCTGTTTTACTCAGAAATACCTGATATTTCAGCAGTAAAAAGTTGTGAATGACATTTCACCTTGAATTCTGAATCTGAATGGTTTGAATGAAGTTTGTGTTGGTTCAGAGATTACCAGTTAAAAAAGAGTGGCAGGCATCTTGATATATTGGTACATCATAATTATGAAATAAAAAAGTCATAATTATGGCATAACAAGTCAAAATTATAAAAGTCATATTTATGAATTTGAAACTGAAAAAGTGTCAAAATTGACATAAAAAGTCTAAATTATAACAAAAGGTTTAAAAAATGTCAAACTTTTACATCGTTTGTATCAAATTTTGACTTTTTATCTCAAATATGAATTTGTATCTCCTAATTTAAACTTTTTGTCATAATTGTAACTATTTATGTCATATATGACTTAGTATAGTTAATAATAATATATAATTTTGACTTTTTTTATGATTTGATTATGATTTACCGAAGCATTTTCTTTCTTATGTTGCAGAAACGGGCTTTCAATAGTGTCTGATCTTAAACCCAAATAAAAATGGATTAAAGGTCATTAAAAATCTTATATCTTAATTTAATAATGTCTTAATTTCACTTTACATGTCATAATTCAGACTTTTTGTCTAATAATTTCAACTTATGTCCTCATTTCAATTCTTTATCTCTCATTTATTCCAAATAAAAATGATTAAATGCCATTAAAAGTCTTAATCTGAGTAGGAGGATGTGACCTTGCACTCATCAAGATTATGTATTTAAACAAAATTTGACTAATCACATTTATCTTTTTCATCAAATGACAGTTGCAGATATTGGACCACTAGTTTTGGTCAGGGTCAGAGAACATCCGGTACAACTTTACAAGCTTCCCTCATGTGATAATGATGAGAACTCTGGATTCTGAAGAATTATGTTTTCACAGTCGACTATTACAAGAGAGCAGGGGTTACTGGTCCACTGATATGTCTTTAAAAATGTCTGAACAAATATTGTTCTGAAATCTTCATGGCAATCATACAGTTTACCCTTCTATATATGCACTCTGGTTCAGATGTCCATGACAAACAGACCCTCTGTTCTGTCCATTGTCAACAATGAGGGCACACCTGCACCTTAGACAAACAGAAATGGGAGTCTGCTTCACTACATTATCAAGAGCTGAGTCAACAAGCCATCAGACTGTAACAGAAGGAAACTGCCTTACGAAACTGAGTTCAGAGAAAATAACCAGTCCTGATATAATGCAGAGGTTTTCAATGGGCTTCAGAGTTTGGGGGTTTGTGGAAAACTTGACAGTGAAGGAAAAAGAATGCTATTGATTGCAAAAGAATGATATTAATTGGACTTTAAATTATATATATAACTGTTTATCACATGGTATGAGTTAAGGTTTTTTTTTTGTACTCTAATGTTCAAAAGTTTAGGTTCAATACATTTTTCTATTCTTCTATTCAGCAAGGATGAATTAAATTGATCAAAAGTGGCAGTAAAGACATTCATGTTACAAAAGATTTCTATTTAAAAAAAAAATCTGTTCTTTTGAACTTTCTATTAATCAAATAATCCTGAAAAAAGTATCTAATTTTCCACAAAAATGACAAGCGTTTTAAAAATTAATGATAATAAATGTTACTTGAGCACCGAATTTGAAGTGGACCGGAACCCATGGGTGGCTGCTGAAAATTCAACTTCCATCACAGGAATAAATTATATTTTAAAATATATTAAAATATAAAACAGCCATTTTAAATTGTAATAATATTACAAAATATTACTGTTTCTATATTTTTCATCAAATAAATGCAGTGTTGGTGAGCATAAACCTCTTTCAAAAACATAAAAAAAATCTTACCACAATCTTTTGAACAGTAGAGTTGATGAAAATGTACAAACAGCTTTATATTAGCATTGGGGAAATCTTTGCAAAGGTGTCGTCATCTTTAGGGTTCCTCTGGCACCACTGCTATGGGACAGGCTTGATTTAGTGTTTATTTGCATTGGTTGGTATCCACATTGGCAGTTTGTTTCCAGGACGGTTTTGTCAGGAGGCTGTGGTATGCATAACACTGACATGACCCCACATAACACTCTTTCACTTATTCACAATAAACACTAACCACTCTTACACACACAATGCATCTTAATGCAATTAAACATAATGCAAAAAGTCCATTCAAACGAATGACATGAATGAACCTGTATTTCTCCATAGAGTCTGCAAAACTAAAGACGGACTCTTTTTCAAACATTTGTCGAGACACAGCAGGGTATCCAGGCACATAAATACAGTGTTCTGGTAAATAATATTTTGCTGCCCTTTAAATGTATCTTAAAGGAAACCTGCGCAGATGTTTATTCCCAATGTTTTCTCAAGCATGCAATTTCCAAAATAAAATAGATGGCTGATGCTAAAAAATCAAAAACATTATTTATACATTAGATGGCCATTCTTTAATGGTAGTTTCAGAATGTTTAGAGAACATTCAGAAGTCACATTCCTGTATTGTTTGAAAAATGACCTTACTGTTCATATGTCGGTCAAAAATGAGCGACGGTTGGTTTTTATTATTATTTATATTATCATTTTAGGGGATTTTATGGTACTAAATTATAGTTTTGCAGTAGTTAAAATCAATTTATTCACTTTTTGAGCATGGACTTGAAATTCATAAATCTTGAATGCATTTGAGTACAGACTTAAATTTGATCTCTTTTTAAAGATGACACTTGGCGGATTATTGCTGAAGTAGCAAAAAGTAAAAAAATATATATATTACTTGAAAAAAGTTATAAGAAATTTATGTTTATTGTAATGAAAAATGTACAAAATTATAATTTTCAATATTTATATGAAATATATATGTTCAAAACACGTTTTACTCTAAAACTGTGAGAAAATCAAACCCATGAATCTAAACAAGCTGAGTTCCAAATTTGAGGTTGAAATCTCAAAAAATGAGCTTTCAGTAAGAATTTGTTTGTGCGCAGTACCAAACATTTTCAATAGATGAAATTCTTCTACCGTTCATTTCCAATGTGATAGTTTTTGACCGCGAACAATACAAGTGTGACTTTTTTTTTTTCAGGACCATTTAACCTTTTCAAATTATGTCCATGATTTCTTTTTTGTCCACACAGCAAGTGGCAAAAAACAAATAAATAAAAAAAAATCTGTAAAAAAATGACCAAATTGCACCAGAGGGTTAGCAAAACATTCTTAGAACATATTTTTGCTAACTGGGATGGTGATATTGATGATGATGTTAAAAAGTGTTACTCTTGCTTGAACTGGCTCCCTTGTTACACTGAACAATCAAAGCAGTCGAGACTGCCGACAGTCTCAACAGATCTCCTAGAGGATAATTCTCACTAATATCCCGTCTTTCCCTTGATCCTGCTCTCTGTGCATGAGCAGACCCCCATTCCTCTCATGATTAGTCTGAGTTCCCTGTGGGGGGCACAACAGTCTGAACCAAAAAAGCTCTGGTCAAAACATCAACATTTTCATGCCTTCGGTGATGTTTCCTAGCTAACAGGAAACTTTCCAAGAACTTTGGCTAATCTTCTGTCAAGGTTTTCTTCTTTTGTATTGACATTGTATTTGTATTGTATTTTATTGCAATAGTAGATAGAGGACAGTTTCGGTTTCAGTAGTGACGTGTCATACACAACAATATGTGCTCTAAAATCACCTCAAAATATGAAACTTGTTTTGATATTCTCAGAATGGATGGAATTATAATCTGAAGCTAAAAATCTGAGTTTGTGCCCATCGTACACTACGCAATTTTCTGTGAAATTCGTCAAAATCTGTAGACGAAGACTTTCGGCAACTATTGTCGACTCATTTAGACTGAAAATGGGGGCAAAAATCTGAGCAAAAGTTGTGTATTCTAGCCTTATACTAAGGGGCAGTTAAATGCTTAAATCTGATTGGTTGACGGACGTTCTAAGGTGTGCAATAGAGTTCAACAGTTCCCACCCCCTTTTTCAGCAGCGCTGGTTCCCTTCGTTTTTCCCTTTTTTAAGACAACAGTAAAAGAACCAAAACCCACAATGACACTGACCAAACAAAAAATATATAAACAAAAGGATAAAAAATAAAAATTATTTCCATGTTTTTGCCGTGAAATTACATTTTATTATGTACGGAAAGCACATACTATCTTTCTCCCGCTCTCTTTCCAAGACAAACGCACACACGTACAGCACAGACGCACACTTGCACAGAAACGTGTTGTCAGTAAAATAGTTTAACAACTTAAAAGCTACACAACATTTCTCACTAGCAAGGTAATACCAGCGTGGTTCTTGAAGCAGAGAAACTTACAGTTTCGCTATTAGTAGAGAGGCCTCCATTACTAGCTCTAAAATTAAGTTTTGGAATTAACAACGGAGGCTTGGGTTGAGACGTTTAATAAATTAGTCCTACACACGAGCGTGAATCCCTCACGTGAATCCTGGCTCTGATTCAGTTACGACACTGCAATCCAATGTTACGACACTGCAATCCAATGTACTGATTAGACAAGAACTAATTCAATAACTCAATCACTCCAAAGAGGAAACTTTGCAAACATACCTCAGTTAATTACCAAACATAACATTGAGGGTCCCTTTGGGAGTTTGCATAGCAGAGGTGTATGCGCTCATGCACTGTCTGCTTGTGGGCTGGAAAAGAAGCATGGTGATGTGACAGCAGCAGGGCCGTGTGCTGCCCCAGGCTCTGTAGACTGGAGCCAGGCCAAATCTTCACATTCCTCCCTCTGTTTCCCTGCTGTACAAGCTTCAGCTGCCTGGTGGAAATGACCTGGGCACTGTTCTGAGATCAGTTTGATGTGGTATGCCGGTGCACAGTGGCCAAAAGAGCAGCACAGAGAGAGAGAGAGAGAGAGAGAGAGAGAGAGAGAGAGAGAGAGAGAGAGAGAGAGAGAGAGAGAGAGAGAAAGCTCCCACACACCCTCCACTCAAACAACATTTCCCCACCTCGATTTTTCTCTATCGTCCACTTTTGTGTCCTGAAACTAGGGCAGAGACAAATTTTACAGACAAAATCAGGGGAGGACGTTTCACAGAATAGCTTTTTTCTATCAGCCCGAGCTCTCTGGAAACGTGTTTTTATTTGGGCAAACAGAAGAGCTGTGTGGCCACAGGAATTCCAGGTCACAAGGATTCCTTCGGCAAGAATGACTTCACCTGTGACAGATTCATTTCCTCTCCAGGAATGAGACCTGTTGCATTGACTTTGAGAGAAACTGAAGACGGTAACAAGAACTTTTGCCTTTTTATACCATTGAGGGAGTTATTTTTGGACATTATGGGGTTGTTGTCAATAGATCAGAGTTCCCTTCTGGTGGTGGCTGCTCTTTTTGGGATGCACCACTTTGCTGAAGGGGGATGCTCAGGAAGATGCTGTCAAGGCACAGATTTCACCTGTTTCACTACAGACTGGAGGATGGACCGTGTCTATGGGATGTGCTATTGTGATGAGAGGTGTGTGAAGACTAAAGACTGTTGCTTTGACTACCCAACTGAGTGCCCAGGTAAGTGGTACAGTCATATTTGGGCAGTTGACAAACTGATTACTGAACACAGTAAAGGATTTTAAATTTAGATTTAAAAAATAAAATAAGTAAAAAATAATAAAATGGTGAACCTGATTTCATCAAGTACAACATGTTCCTGGATCAACATTCCAATCAACCAATCAGATTTGAGGGAGTTTACAGTTTATTTAGGCTTACAACCAGGGTTAGGTGCTTCTACATCAGTGTTATTCACATATAATTTCCCTCTGATTTTAGGGATAATTTATGTGTAGGTTTAGGTTTTTTATACATTTTTATAAATAAGACCCCTGGTCTGCAGCCTCACCCTACTCCAGAAATAGCAAATCTAAACGATCCAATCAATTCCTGATGGACAAAATCAAGTTCCGGTCTACTTTTTTTCTTTTTTGAGAATGTGTTTCAATCCAATTTACATCACAATAAGGAAGAAAAGACAATCACAACTTTCATTCTGACTTTAACATGGGTAAATAAAGGCAATAACCAACCATGTTAGACTAACAAAGAGGGCTATGGCTGCATCCGGAATCACATAATTCTCTACTATATAGCCTAGCAGGTGAAAAACAGTATAATGAAGTATGTCCGAATTCACAGTACTCATTATAAGACTAGAAAAAACGTACCAGGATGACCTACTACTTTCAGCGAGATTCTGAAGTGTACATACAATAGACATTTTACTATCCCATGAGGCCACGGGATTTGTGAATGGCAGTGAAGGGACGCAATTGATGCTAGTAGGTCACATGATAATGATAGCATTGAGTATTAGAAAAAGCTGTGTAACAAATAATCTTATTACTGTAAATCCAGTTTATAGTAAATGACACCAGAGTATAATGTGCAATGTGTAAAGGGATAAATTATTCACACAAAACTTCCAGCTTTTGCAGGGCAGGTGGAGCAATTTATATTTTAAGAGAGTATTTTTTCCTTTTATACAGAAGCATTTAGCATCAAAGCATTTATTGCAATGCATGAGCTGTCACTAAAACACTAAAAATAGGAGAAAAACAGAAGAATTCAGCTCTATCTTGGATGCTATCTGTCAGGGAAGTGTCTGTTTTCAGCCTAAACTGATGAATCTACGCTGACTCTTAGTGTAGTGCCATTCGAAAAACTGCATGTTGGCCTGAGCCATTTTCTTTTATTGCCCTGTCACAGCATGACATATGCATGTGATTACACTAATATTTATATACCAACAGCCCCCATTGTCCACAACAATATTCGATGGCCCCATGACATTTCTAGTTGTTTGTTATTTACTGAATATGGATTTTTTTCCCCCACAATTTCTACTCAAGAAAGTATTTTAGATCTTGGAAAAACTAGAAAAACGTATAGGCTATTCATAAAACGTATAAAACTAAGTTATGAGATTGTATTTGTTTACATGACTTTTCCAAGTCTAGGAATTACACATTTAAAATGAGGCTATATATTCAGATTTTTCAAGACCATGAGAATGTGAGAAAAAAAGAAGTTCCCTTTCGTTGTCACTACGAGTTCCGTCGTGACGACGAATGGGGTTTCGCTTAGAAAAGCCTATCAACTTCGAGTATACAAAACGAACCAATGGCAAATAAATGCCATGGGTCTGCGGAATTTGCAAGGCGCAACTCCACCCCACCTCGTGGGTATAAAAGGACTTAAAGGCACTCCTGAGATGGGCTGCTCAGAGATGGGACTCAGTTCTTTCCAGGAGGAAAGCAGGTATAGCAGGGCCACTCCTTCCCCCGGTGGAGGGATGGGGGAGAATCCTTTATTCTCAGAAAGAACTAACTCTCCCGTCTCTGAGCACACAGAGTTCTCGAATAACAGTGCGCGCCGCCCACAGGCCTCGCCACTCTCGTCCCCCTCTGTCTCAGAGTTTTCGGACGACCGTGTGTGCCGCCCCCGGGCCACACCACTCTCATCCTCCTCTGTCGCCAGACCCCTGGCAGAGCTGGCCCCCGCGGAACGCTGGTCCTTCCCTGGCCTCCTCTGTCAGGATGCGGTTAATGACTGTGCCCCCACACCGGGCCGCTATGCCGTCCACGTCCGGGCCGGTCATTCCGCTTCGCTGCACCACCGAGGGGATGTCTATGGTTCGCATGACCCCACTGGCACAGTTCTTGGGAGCCTGGCTAGAGCTTCCCAACCTGTCCCGCTGGGTCGCATGAACCATCAGGCTCGGCTATGCAATTCAGTTCGCACAGTCTCCTCCCCGCTTCAGGGGAGTCCGCTCCACTATCGTCGATGGCAATGCCCCTGTCATGAGAGCAGAAGTTGCTACCCTACTGGCGAAGGGTGCAATCGAGACTGCTCCCTTCACAGGCTGCCGTTCAAGATGCTCACGGATCACGATGCATTTCCTCAGGTGAGCTTCCCCTGTCAAGCCCTGAGTTCCTCCAGCACGTCGACGCCAGTGTCTGTTGCCTGTGCGTTGGCTAGGTGCCTCCGTGTGCATGGTCCCCCCTCGGGGCGACCCACACATGTGTATTTCCACTGTAAGCCTCTCTTAGCATGTGTCTTTCCCTTGGCAAGCCACCTTGCCACCCCTGGGGTTGAAATATTCCACACTGCGGGCTGGACACCCCAGTGTTCTCCATATGTATCCCCGTCCGGGTCATATGTGTATTCTTAAGCCCCCCCCCCAAACGAAAGAGAACGTTTTGGTTACGTATGTAACCCTCGTTCCCTGAGTAGGGAACGGAGACGTTCCGTCTTCCTGCCACTTCCGCTGTACTGATCGCCTGAGTTCAATCTTGGCTCCTCAGCGAAGAAACATATCTGCATGTTGCCGGCGTCCTCCTTTTATACCCACGAGGTGGGGCGGAGTTGCGCCATGCTAATTCCGCAGACCCATGGCATTTCTTTGCCATTGGCTCGTTTTGTATACTCGAAGTTGATAGGCTTTCTAAGTGAAACCCCATTCGTCGTCGGAACGTCTCCGTTCCCTACTCAGGGAACGAGGGTTACATACGTAACCGAGGCGTTCTTCAACAGTTCTTAAGAGAATCAATTAAAATAAGAAATATCTTGATTTTTAGATAGGTTATTTATTGGTATTGATGGTTCCATGAAGAACCTTTAACATTCATGGAACAAAAGGTTCTTTATAGTGGAAAAAAAGGTTCTCTAGATTATTAAAATGTACCTCATACTATAAGAAAACTATGGCTCTTGAGAAGTTCTTTGGGGAATCCAAAATTGCAATCGCAAAACTCTCTTTGCAATCGCAAAACTCCCTTTTGTGCAAACTTTTACTTTTAAGATTGTAGGGTCCCCTTGTTAGCCCCAGCCACCTGGTTGGTACAGCTATTTGAAAGTCTGGAATATTAGGGTGCCAAAAAAAAAATCAAAACTTTGAGAAAATCGCCTTTAAAGTTGCCATTTATGTTCGGGATTGTGATTCATTCACTCACAAAAATAAATGTTTTATATATTTACGGCAGGAAATTTATGGAACATGATCTTTACTTAATATCCTAATGATTTTTGCCATAAAAGAAAAATCGATAATTTTGACCCATACAATGTATTGTTGTCTTTTGCCACAAATATACCCATGCTACTTGTGACTGGTTTTGTGATTCTGGGTCACATATATCCTGTAGATTTGTGCAACTTCTCACCCATGGGTTGTGTTTTTAGCCCAGCCGTGTGTAGTAAGTGAGTGGAGTCACTGGAGCGGGTGCGCACAGCTCTGCCAGCCCTCATTCCGGGTCCGGAGACGCAACGTTGAGAGACTGCCTCAAAACAGCGGACAGGCCTGTCCAAGGCTGGAGGAACAGGCCGGATGCATGGAGTATCAGGATCGCCAGGGCCAGTTTTGCTTTCAGATGCAAGGTATAAATCTGAGTCAACATGGCTTATACATCTTTTCGATCAAAATGCACAGTGACTTCCATAGTGTAATCATTAAAAAGTTGAGTTCCCTTTCGTTGTCACTCCGAGTTACGTCGGATGACGACGAATGGGGTTTCGCTTAGAAAGCCTATCAACTTCGAGTATTACAAAACGAGCCAATGGCAAAGAAATGCCATGGGTCTGCGGAATTTGCCTGACGTAACTCCACCCCACCTCGTGGGTATAAAAGGAGGAAGTCAGCAACAGCAGTTTATGTTTTCGCTTCGGAGCCAAGGTTATTCTTCTCTCCACAAGCCATCTCTGAATTGTCAGCTTCACAAACGAGTACCTCGAGTGTTGGTGTGACGGCGATCTACGGTGAGCGCGTGCTTCCTGCTGATCTGTTGCAATGGTCTGCCAGTCGGTGCGTGTCTCCCCGGGTGCTTCAACACTTGAGTTTTCTCTCACTAAAAGAGCTCGCACGCGGCACGTCTTTTTAAAGACGGCTCGCCCGTGCATAAAAAAAATACATAAAATGGTGCGGCAGCTTGGTATCGGACTCTGATGGGCACGAGCGTTGTCTAGTATGTTTGGGCTTAATCATGCTAGAGCAGCACTCGTGGATGACTCATGTTTTCTCCATGGAAACATGATCATCGCGTCATTAAGATCGAGACTCGGTGAACTCACATGAGTGAGAGTCCCCTCATCCACCCCCCGATCTTCGGCTGGTGGCCAGGGTGACCTGAGGGTTAGGGTCTGGAACAAGGCGCCGACTATGTGTCCGCGACCCCAGCCCCCCTCTTCAATGACGGTGCCCGCTAGTGAACAGGTGATTCCCACGGGTCTACCCTCTGGTGGCCCGTGTGTTTCATTTGAAGCTACAGAGGATGATATTATGTTTGTAGCAGCTTCACTAGTTGGGTTTGATTTTCCTGGAAGTGACGACTCGTCGAGTCTGATCCGGAGATGACGGCCATGCTTTCCCGGGACGATTGGTTTTTGGGTAAGGCCGCCAATCCTCGTCCACGGCAAACCCCAATACCTTTCTTCCCGGACGTGCATGATGAGATCAGGGACCGCTCGCTGATCTCATCCCCCTTTCCTCCCCTCGATGGGGCCGCTGCCCATGGGTACACTGGGGTTCCCCCGGCTGAACGCTCTGTTGCGATGCTATGTGTCCTCAGAGTGCTTCTTCTCGGCGCAATCCTAAGCACCCGTCCGTGGCCTGTAGTTTTTCGTCTACGCTTGTGGCGAGATCCTATAGCGCCACGGGACTGGCGGCCGCCTCACTGCATGCCATGGTCATTCTGCTGGTCTACCTGACCCAGATGTTCATGCTCCTGCACAAGGGCGGGACTGACCCAGGGCTCTTCACTGAGCTGCGCGCCGCCACTAACCTTGCTCTCTGAGCAACGAAAGTGGCCGTACGCTCCCTGGGTCAGGTGATGCTCACCATTCTGTGGCTGAACCTGTCTGATGTGCTGGATGTCGCGCAGACCCGTCTGTCCGACATTCCCATATCCCAGGTCGGCCTCTTCGGCGGTGCGGTTGAGGGCTTGCCCAACAGCTCTCAGCCGCCAATGAGCAGACTGACGTTGATTCTGTCCCGACGGCCCCGCCGTCCGCTCAGATCCCTCGGTCTGCCCACCGCCAAGGGCGCCCCCCAGCCCTCTCCAGCCACGCCCCCCGCTACACGCCGGGTTAGGCGGCGCTCCTGAGAGGGGCTCCCCAGAGATGGGACTCAGTTCTTTCCAGGAGTTGGTAGCAGGACCACTCCTTTTCCCGGTGGAGGGCCGGGGAGGAATCCTTATTCTCCAAAGAACTGACTCTCCCGTCTCTGAGCACATAGAGTTCTCGGACGACACAGAGCGCCGCCCACTAGCAGTGCTCTCCTCGTCCCCCTCAGTCCCAGAGGTGGTTGACATGGTGTGCCGTCCACGGACCGCTTCGCCCCTGTCCCCCTCTGTCGCCAGACCCCTGGCAGAGCAGGCCCCCGCGGGACGACCAGCCTGGTCCTCCCCTGGCCCCCTCTGCCAGGGCGCGGTTGCTAACTGTGCCCCCACACCGGGCCGCTATGCCGTCCACGTCTGGGCCAGTTACTCCGCTTCGCTGCCCCTCCGGGGGGACGCCTTTCGTCTGCGTGATCCCACTGGTTCAGTTCCTGGGAGCCTGGCTAGAGCTTCCCCGGCTGTCCCGCTGGATCGCGCGTACCGTCAGGCTCGGCTATGCGATTCAGTTCGCACGGTCTCCTCCCCGCTTCAGGGGAGTCCGCTCCACTTTGGTCGGTGGCAATGCCCCCATCATGAGAGCAGAGATTGCCACCCTGCTGGCGAAGGGTGCAATCGAGACTGTCCCTCCAGCCGAGATGAGGTCCGGCTTCTACAGCCCTTACTTCATTGTCCCCAAGAAAACCGGTGGGTTACGGCCAATCCTGGACTTGCGCATGCTGAACCGCTCCCTTCACAGGCTGCCGTTCAAGATGCTCACCACCAAACGCGTTTTCGAATGCATTCGGCCCCAGGATTGGTTTGCAGCGATCGACCTGAAGGACGCCTACTTTCATGTCTCCATTCTTCCTCGACACAGACCGTTCCTTCGGTTTGCTTTCGAGGGGCAGGCATACCAGTACGCGGTCCTCCCTTTCGGGCTGGCCCTGTCTCCTCGCATCTTCATGAAGGTTGTCGAGGCTGCCCTTGTTCCCCTTCGGGAGCACGGGGTTTGCATCCTGAGTTATATCGACGACTGGCTGATCTTAGCTCACTCTCGAGTTCAGGTTTGCGAACACAGGGACCTAGTGCTCCGGCACCTAGATCGTCTGGGCCTTCGGGTCAACTGGGAGAAGAGCAAACTTTGCCCCGTGCAGAGGATCTCTTTTCTCGGTATGGACATCGACTCGGTCGCCATGTCCGTGCAGCTTACGAGCGAGTGCGCGCAGTCACTGCTGACTTGCCTGAGACAACTCGAGGGCAAGAGTGCGGTTCCACTGAAACACTTTCAGAGGCTCCTGGGGCATATGGCATCTGCAGCCGCGGTCACGCCGCTCGGATTGCTCATATGAGACCGCTTCAGCTTTGGCTTCGCGACCGAGTCCCGAGGTGGGCATGGCAACAAGGCACGCTCTGAGTACCAGTTACTCCGACCTGCCGTCAGTTTCTCACCCTGTGGTCGAACCTCAGTTTTCTCAGGGCGGGTGTCCCCCTGGAATGAGCTTCCCGGCATGTTGTTGTCTCAACAGATGCCTCCACCACGGGCTGGGGCGCCATGTGCAATGGACATGCTGCTGCGGGCTCCTGGACAGGACCCCAACGGCTATGGCATGTCAATTGCCTCGAGTTGTTGGCAGTACGTCTTGCCCTGCACCGCTTCCGGGCGTTGCTCCGGGGTCAACACGTACTAGTCCGTTCAGACAATACCGCGACTGTAGCGTACATCAACCATCAAGGTGGTCTACGCTCCCGCCGTATGTCACAACTCGCCTGCCACCTCCTTCTATGGAGTCAGAAGCATCTGAGGTCGCTTCGAGCCATTTTCATTCCCGGAGCGCTGAACTGTGCAGCCGACGAGCTCTCACGGCTTCAGCCCCTCCCTGGAGAATGGCGACTCCATCCCCAGTCGGTTCAGCTGATTTGGGACCAGTTCGGGGACGCACAGATAGATCTGTTTGCCTCTCACGACTCGACCCATTGCGCTCTGTATTTTTCCCTGACCGAGGGCACTCTCGGCACGGATGCACTGGCGCACAGCTGGCCGTCGGGCCGCAAATATGCGTTTCCCCCAGTGAGCCTTCTTGCGCAGACCTTGCGCAGGTCAGGGAGGACGAGGAGCAGGTCATTCTGTTCGCTGCGTATTGGCCCAACCGGACCTGGTTCCCCGAACTTGTACTCCTCGCTACAGCACCTCCTTGGCCCATTCCTCTGAGGAAGGACCTTCTTTCTCAGGGACGGGGCACCCTGTGGCACCCTCGCCCCGATCTCTGGAGCCTCCACGTGTGGCTCCTGGACGGCTCGAGGTAGGTTTGAGTACCCTTCCACCAGCGGTGGCGGCTACCATCACTTCCGCTAGAGCGTCGTCCACGAGACACGTCTATGCGTTGAAGTGGAACCTCTTCGTCGACTGGTGCTCTTCTCACCGAGAAGACCCCCGGAGATGCTCGATCAGCGTTGTGCTTTCCTTCCTTCAGCAGGGGTTGGAGCGAAGGCTGTCTCCCTCCACCCTTAAGGTCTATGTTGCCGCTATTGCTGCACACTATGACCTGGTCGAAGGTAAGTCGGTAGGGAAGCACGACCTGGTCATCAGGTTCCTGAGAGGAGCGAGGAGACTAAATCCTCCTCGCCCTCCTCTCGTTCCCTCTTGGGACCTCTCAGTGGTTCTAACTGCCCTGAAGAGTGCTCCCTTTGAGCCCCTGCAATCAGTCGAGCTTAAGTTCCTGTCTATGAAGACAGCGCTCCTGGTTGCACTGGCCTCCATCAAGAGGGTAGGGGACCTGCACGCATTCGTCCGTCGACGAAGCGTGCCTGGAATTCGGACCGGCCTTCTCTCACGTGATCCTGAGACCCCGGCCCGGATATGTGCCCAAGGTTCCTACCACTCCCTTTCAGGACCAGGTGGTGAACCTGCAAGCGCTGCCCCCGGAGGAGGCAGACCCAGCCTTGGCACTGCTCTGTCCAGTACGCGCTCTTCGCGCCTATGTGACAGGACGCAGTGTTTCAGGACCTCAGACCAGCTCTTTGTCTGTTATGGTGGGAAGCTGAAGGGAAAGGCTCTCTCCAAGCAAAGGTTGTCTCACTGGATAGTGGACGCCACTATCAGGTTCCTGGTTTGCCTTGGCAAATACCAGCAGCAAGGTCGACCGTGCCCCCTTGGTGTGACGGCCCACTCCACCCGGAGTGTGGCATCCTCTTGGGCTCTAGCGCATGGTGCCTCGCTAACAGACATCTGCAGAGCTGCAGGCTGGGCGACACCTAACACATTCGCCAGATTCTATAATCTCCGAGTGGAGCCAGTGTCCTCTCATGTACTCGCTTCAACTAGCTAGTACCGGACCCGCTCAGGTGTCTTCGCTTGCTCATCATTCCACTCCACGGACTGGATACGTGCGATATTCTCCTCAGGTGAGCTTCCCCGAAAGCCCTGAGCTCCTCCAGCACTCCTGACGTCGGCGCCAGTGTCTCTTGCCTGCGCGTCGGCTAGGTGCCTCTCGTGTGCATGGTCCCTCCCCTGAGCGACCCCCACATGTGTATTTCCACTGTAAGCCTCTCTGAGCATGTGTCTTTCCCTTGGCAAGCCACCTTGCCACCCCTGGGGTTGAAATATTCCACCTGCGGCTGGACACCCCAGTGTTCTCCATATGCTTCCTTCGGGTCATATGTGTATTCTCTAAGTCCCCCCCCTCTGGGTTAGCATTAATTGCATACTTCCCCTAGCTTGGGATATGCTTCCCAGTGTACCTTGGTATTCCTGTGTTAAATGGAGTCCTTCGTCCAGTCTATGACAGGGATCTCGATTAACGCAGGGCACTGGAAGACAGCTGAGAAGGTGGCGTGATTAGACTGGTAACCCCATTCGTCGTCATCCGACGTAACTCGCAGTGACAACGAAAGGGAACGTCTACGGTTACGTATGTAACCCTCGTTCCCTGAGTAGGGAACTGAGACGTTACGTCTGCCTGCCACTTTCCGCTGTACCGCGGGGATCGCCTGAGCTCAGTCTTGGCTCCTCAGCGAAGAAACATAAACTGCTGTTGCTGACTTCCTCCTTTTATACCCACGAGGTGGGGTGGAGTTACGTCAGGCAAATTCCGCAGAACCATGGCATTTCTTTGCCATTGGCTCGTTTTGTAATACTCAAAGTTGATAGGCTTTCTAAGCGAAACCCCATTCGTCGTCATCCGACGTAACGTCTCCGTTCCCTACTCAGGGAACGAGGGTTACATACGTAACCGTAGACGTTTTCCATGGACAACACATTTGGATTTTTTAAAAGAGCTCTTGCGAACCTGCCAATTCTCGTAAAAAAAAACAAGTACACTTCAGCATACTTTTAAAAAGAGAAATTATTACAGAAATAATACACTTTAAAGGAATATACTTAAGTGCGAATGTTTTCAGACACTTAATTGCATATTGTTTACAATTAAATGAAAATATAGGCCTATTAGTTAAAATTTATATTAAATGCAATTAGTTAAAATGAAGAGTGCTTTTCCATTGTCTTTATGGTTAAAGTGATGCACCGAAAAGCATTTATGATAAACTATGGCCTGGTTTCACAGGCAGGGCTTAGATTAAGCCAGGAGGACTTAAATTAGGGCATTTAAGTCGCTTTTTTAAATGTGCCTTAGAAAAAACCTTGATGGCTGGATCGAGACACTTTAAGATATGTCAGTGCAAGTTGCTTTTTTAGTTAAGACAGCTCAAACATGCATTTTAGTCTGGGACTAGCTTAAGAAAGGCCTGATCCCATAAGAAAAGGCCTAGTCTGTGAAACTGGGCATATAATGTAATTTCTATTGAAACTTGTATGTCATGTATTTAAATACTTGTAATTACACAAACATTTGTAATGATGATGTTGCAATTTTACTTAATCCCTGGTTTAGGTTTAAACTAGTCCCAGACTAAAATGCTTGTTTGAGCTGTTTTAACTGAAAGCAACTTGCACTGACATATCTTTAAATATATTAGTGCCATTGTTTTTTCTCAAGATGCACATCATTAATGTATTTTTCTAAGGCATGTTTATTAGCTGTCTGTGAAACCGGGCCAAAATGTAATATCAAATAACATTGTACAGATAAAAATGATCAAGAATAGACCTACTTATGTGTTAGTCACCAGATTAAAATAAGTGTAAACTTCTTACAATCTTGACGAAAGATTATTAAAACTTATACATGTACTTTAATGTAGCATTTTTACATCATCACAAAGTGCACTTTTTTTAAAAGTATTCTTTTAAAAATATGTTAGGAATATTATGAAGTTAATAATGAAAGGTATTCTCTTTAAATGCACTTAAGTGGCCTTTTATAATTGATATATTTGCAATTACAGCTTTTAGTAGTATACTTTTTCAAGATTTGAAGTACTCTACAAGTGTACATTCAATACAATTCAGCACACTTCTTTTTCACAAGGGTGTATTGCTTTTAAAATGCCTTCTTGCTTATATCACTAGAGTTTTGTTGTTAAAGAACCCAGTGAACTTCAGTCAGAAATCAAGGGACTTTTCAACTTGATCACTTAGCTGTTTATAGGTTGAAACTAAACACTGGCTGTGTTGGATTAATTCCAGGAGCAGCATTTATTACCACAATGGAGTACAGCAAAGGCAGAACACATGATTTGTATGGGGCCCAAATGGATGCTGGGTACGTATCACCGTCGATTAAACAAACACAAAGAGACTGTTGATGATGAGAATTTGTGAGGAGAAGCCTGTTTACTCACTTCAACAAATAGTTCATTACTTAAAGTCACAAAAACAGACAAGTAATAAACTAATAACATTAGCAATACACAGTATTAATAATGAATGCCTTAATTAGTTCTTCTTTCAGCTGCTAGCATTTAGATTTCATTGAAAGCGACTTTGTCTTGAAACGCCATGTAAAACTTTGTATGTGAACTGAAACAATGTAAATCTCACAATGTAACTGTTTCTTATAATTTTATCTTACAATAAACACAATGAACGATTTGAAGTCATGTAATGATTATGTGCTCCAGTTTCTGTATGGAGTTCAAGATGGAGTCTCTGACGCCGCATTGCACGGTGGAGAACAGACCCAATACACGCTGGATGCAGTATTTGAGGGAGGGCTACACTGTTTGCGTGGCTTGCCAACCTCCAGCTATGAGTAACCACAGTCGGGGCTGTCAAGGAGACGGTAACCTAGCTGAGAGGTAGTGTACCCATAGTGCCACAGTGTTGTTTAGACTAGAGGACCGGTTTCTGAAGTAAATGCTGAAACATCACAATTCATTTTTTTGGATTTTAAATATATGTAGTAAGCGTTACCGTTTTGTTTTTGTCGATTAGCTTTTATTATATTACTTTTACATGTTCGAAAATTAAAGCCATTTACACCCCCACTACTAAGAACTATACAGGTTCATAATTAATGAGAGTAAAGCACAATGCATAATTACTTCTAAAGATCATGCAGTAGCCTAACCTACTTATAATTACTTAAGTATTACCAAATCCTTCTGAAGGAATTGCTGGTTATGTGGAACAGTATTCTAAAGTGAAAAGCATACCTCCCTAGTAATCACTTAAGTCATTACTATCAAAAGCTTACAATGACTTAAGTGTTACTACATTCTTCTAAAGGAATTACTAGTCATTTGGATCAGTATTCTAATATTCCAGTCATTTTATGAAAAAAGGTTGAACAAATTGCAACAGAAACAAACTCAACTGATTTTATATCCTCTCAATATGTCCTGAGTAAGGGAAAAAAAGCCCCGAAGAATCCCATTAGGGGAAAGTTTCGAAAAAGACCCAAATATAGCCTAAGGGTAAAATTTTTAACCTTTAGATATCACCATGAAAATTACTGAGTTGATTACTTACATCAAGACAAACAAAAAATGTATTACACGTTTTTGGAAATTGTTTGTTAACATGGACAAACGGTGCATAATCTAATTACGTATGTCCTAATTTGCATAAATACCCAAACAGATCTAAACATTGGGTATAGACAGGTGAAAATTTCTTGTTGAATCATGTTGACATATAACAGTAAAAGACTTAATGGAACCCATTTAGGCTACCCATGAACATTAATACATAGAGGCAGGAAGAAGTACTTTAGAAACCAGCCTTTATTAATTATTATTGCAGAGATGGGATTTGGGGCTGGGTCCGTGGGACTGTTTCTGGGGGAAGAACAGGAGACAAGGGTAAGGAGAATGCAGAAGACAAAAGGTAGGTAAACTAAAAAGTGGCTAGATCAAAAAATCAAATTATGTACACAATGCACTCAATGCCCAAACCCTATCTCTGCAATAATAATTAATAAAGGCTGGTTTCTAAAGTATTTCTTCCTGCCTACAAGACATTTTCACCTGTCTATACCCAATGTTTAGATCTGTTTGGGTATTTATGCAAATTAGCACATAAGTAATTCGATTATGCACCGTTTGTCCACGTTAACAAACAATTAAAAAAAATTGTAATACATTTTTTGTTTGTTTTGGTGCAAGTAATCAACTCAGTAATTTTCAAGGTGATATCTAAAGGTTAACATTTTTACCCTATTCACATGAGAATAAGAATGAATAGACTATATTTGGGTCTTTTTCGAAACTTTTCCCTAATGGGATTCTTCTGGGCTTTTTTTTCCCTTCAGTTGAAAATCAGTTGAGTTTGCTTCTGTTGCAATTTGTTCAAGGTTGACCCCCATTTTGGCTTAAAATGACTGGACTATAAAGTAAAGATCATTGTAACTCACTAGTAATGACTCAAGTATTACCAAATACTATACAAAACCTTATAATGACTAAGAGTGATCATGCTTTTCACTTTAGGATGCTGTTCCAAATAATTAGTAATTCGTTCCGAAGGAATACTTGAGTCATTAGTGGGTTACCAAGATCTTCACTCTAGAATTAATTATACATTAATGTTGTATTACTCATTTGTTCCTGTATAGTTACTCATTCATGACGGAACAGCATTGTAAAGTGTTACCGACTCTTCTTATCTTGGCAGAGATGAGCTTCTACACTGGCAGGCGGTGGGGAGTCCTCGCTGCAGAGGAACATGGAGGAAAGTACAGAAACTACAGCACTGCTCCTGCCCTCAAGTGCACAGCTTCATTTTCATTTAAACAGTCTATAAATAAAGCTTCTTCAAACTCCTTGTTAAAATCCACAAATAAACAATACGTTCTATTACACATATTAAAAAAATAAATAAAAAAAATCACACATTTACACACATTAAAAGCTCTTTCATTTTTTTTGTACAGTATTGTTTCAAACAAAACAAAACAAAAAAATGATGTAAAAATAAATCCGGGAACAGAATTAAAGGCAAAACGAAGCTTTCATTTGTCTCGCTTGCAACCACTACTGGACAAATGTTGGCCTTACAGTATAAGCAAACAGCAACAGAACACTTTGAACATTATTATACTATTCATCACCAACACTGTTCTGCCAAACAGTATTTATGAACTTTGAACAGCTTAAATAATAAAAACTTTAAGTCTAAAGTTCATAAAAAAAAAACCATTAAATAAAATTAAAAAAAGCAGCAGCTGCTCAGAAGTCCTCTCCCTTACTCTTCAGGGTTCTCCATCTGTCCTTAAGATTAACACCGGTGCGGTTGTCAAACTCAAAGTCATTCAGGATCATTCTCCAGTTGCCTTCCCCGTGTTTCTTCACACCTGCTTTCAGCTTCCGATCTTCTATCACAGTCCACTTCTGAAACAAACAAACATTGATGCCAGTTATATGTTGAAATGCTTGTGCTGTACACACACACACACGTTTGTAAGACTATCTTTGTTAGGCCATTCATTGGTATAATGCAATCTGTAGCCCCTTACACTAACCATCACAAGTACCTAACCTTAACTCTTTTAGTTGCCAGCCAGCTCTAAATGCACACACACACACACTTACAGAGTAACTCACCCTCCTGGTTTTGCTTGTCACACTAACATCGCTTTGTAATTCCGAAGGGCTACTACTTCTCCTAGAAACCTCTGTGTGGATAAAACAAGAATCTATTAATGTTAGAGATTTCTAAATGGAAAGAGTTGTTCCAAACCCACATGATTTTTTTCTTCTTCTACGGAACACAAAAAGAGAAGTTTGATGAAATGCGCATTTGTAAATAATCATGATGTTTTATGACACTAAAATCAATGATTTTTTGATGTTATAAAGAGCAGTGCCCGGTTGCAATAAAGCACCTTAAATTTTCCCTTAAGTATGATACTTAAGGGGCGATTTCCCCTTACCTAAGAGAATAACTTAAAGTTGCAGTAGGGAGTTTTGAGAAAATGTTGACTTAGCCTGAAAATTTGAACAAGCACAACTTCCAGGTCCAACCCCCTTGCTCTCTGCTGCGCTACAGCCCTCCCTCCACAGCTCCTCCCCCACAGCGCAGCCTGCCGTGAACGCGCAGACTAGTAAGCAGGACCACCGATGACGGCGGATTATAAACAGTTATGGAACATTCACTAATAGGGACGAAACATCAACAATATGCTTTACATTGACTATGGCCTGCCCATACTTTGACTACAAACTTGGTCCTCAAATCATTATGTATTTTGCAATACATGTAACTTTATAACGTTGCACTCTTTCTATAAGTTATAAATAGCTAGTAAAATAACGTTAAAGGATTAGTTCATTTTTAAAAAAAACTTTTGCTGATGATTTACTCACCCCCATGTCATCCAAGATGTCCATGTCTTTCTTTCTTAATCAAAAACCTTAATTTCTTTTCGACTGAAAACATTCCAGGCTTTTTCTCCATATAATGGACTTCAATAGGACACAAACGTTTCAAGGACCAAATGACAGTTTCAGTGCAGCTTCAAAGGGCTTTAAACGATACCAGACGATGAATAAGGGTCTTATCTAGCGAAACGATCGGTCATTTCAAAAATAAATACAAAACTTTAAGTTTTATAAGCACAAATGCTCGCCTTGCTCTGTTCTATGATGTACGTTCGTGATCCTGTTCGAACTCGTTCATCAAAATGAACAAATCTTTTTCGAGTCATTTCGTTCGTTGAATGAACGAAATGACTCCGAAAAAGACTCGTTCAAAATGAACAAATCTTTTTTCGAGTCATTTCGTTCGTTGAATGAACAAAATGACTCGAAAAAAGATTCGTTCATTTGGATGAACGAGTTCGAACAGGAGACTCACGAACGACAGTACGCGCTCGCGCTGTGCAAGAGAGGGGTGATCAGCGCGTACACGAGCGTGATTGACACTGCTAAGACATTCCTCCTGGCTCTGATTGGTTGTTTCTGACCGGGAGCGGTGTATTTCTGCAAATGGCAATAGGACCACAGGGAGGAGCCAGACGAGCTTGATTTTTTCCACAGATTATCTGTCTCATATTCTACTGTCAGGACAGAATGACAGTTTTAACAAATACTTGTTTACAAAAGTGACCTACTGGAGCTTTAAGGGTGTTGCATAAAATCTCTTAAATTGTTCTCTTAGGTAAGGGAAACATTTAAGTGTTTCACGACAGCGATCCTGGATTCACGTTATAAAAGTATGTTGTTGCCATAGATACGCAAAACACTAACACTAGCAATTTCGCAGTTTCATCAAATAAAGTAACGTTAGGCTAGGATATTGGAATGGATAAGGAAAACAAACAAAAAAAAACATTGGAGGAATGCATTATTTTTGACGAATGATAAAAGGGTCATGACGGGATGGAAACTTGACCGTTGCGTTTAAATGACGGGAAAGAGCCCCCGCAACCCTGTGAACCTCTCTGCTGACAGAGGATTTATGCACGTGGAAAACATCTCCCACTAACGTCTGAAAATTCCAGTTGCAAAAAAACTTAAGTGAAAAAACAGCATTTAAGGGAAATTCTAAGTGTTTATTACGTTTCACTTAAAGAAACCCTTAAGTAACACTTAAGGGTTCTTTTCTGCAACACCCTAAGGTTTAAGGGAAACATAAGGGTGAACTTAAGGGAAAATTACACTTAAGGTGCTTTATGCAACCGGGCACTGAACCTACAATCATCTGTGAAAATGGTGAATATGAGCTTCCGCATCGAAAAGATCTACAGTCTTTCAGATCTTTCTTATGGAAAAATAACAGGTTTGGAACAACATGAGAGCAAGCAACTTTTGTCAATACTCCTTTAAAGGGTTAGTTCACCCAAAAATGTAATCTCTGTCATTAATTACACACCCTCATGTCGTTCATGCCCTCAATGAATGACAGAAATTTCATTTTTGGGTGAACTAACCCTTTAACAACATACAGAATTACAAAATTATTCAGTTAAACAATATACATCAAACCACAAAAAAAAAAAAAAAAAAAAAAAAAAAAAACATTGGTTGAGAACTTACTGCAAATGGAGGTTCTCTTGCCTGTGGTTCGCTCTTTCTTAGCAGTTTCTGGTTTCCACGGGTCATGAGTTTGTTTGGAAAGAAGTTTCCTTTTGGATCTGTGACGCATAAAGAATTGTCAATTTTATGTTTTTAATTTGTTTTCAATGATTAAAGCAATTAGTATAAAAGCAACTACAAGTTGGAATGAGTGATAAAAAAAATAAGGTGACATCATATGCCAGCTCCACTTATTGATGATTTGTCATACAAATAATTTGTTTCCTGTTGTTTGTCACTTACAGTGTAAGCCTTTTTTTTTTTACTTGGAATCATACATAATAATAATAAAATAGGCCTATATAATTTACTTAAATGCTGTGTAATTTCACTTATTTGGATGACAAAACTTGAAAATTTTAAATTGACAACCATTGCAGTTATCTCAAATGTGATTAGATTGAATAACCTTGATCAGTCGATTAATCAATTGCAACAGTGTTAGTCAGTATGGTGACTCAAAGGCCCATTCACACCAAGAACGATGACTTTAAATATAACCGTAACAATGACTATATTAGTGTCCACACGAGCGGATAAGTTTATATTAAGGGTGCAGCTTTAAATGCTCGAGCTCTTTAAAACAGAAAGCATTCTGATTGGCTGTCAATGATTTTATCGTTCTTCAGCTGGAAGGCATTGTTCTAAAAGTGATTCCAACGATGTCGTTTCTCTGTTCTGTTTTTGTTATAGTTGTGGTGTGGACTCTGAAATTCTTTTATAGTTAGAAAAATTTATATTTTTATAATGTTTATTATCATTCTTTGTGTGAACGGACTTTGTGTGAAATTCATATTATTGTAACAATGAATGCCGCTGTTGAAATAACTTTCAAGGCCCTCACCTCATATTTAGCACCAGTAGATCCACCTGTGCCTCATTTCTGTATGGAAACACCAGCACCAAATAAATAAAGCAATAACTAAACATACATTTTCAGTTAAAATGCACATTAAATAAAAAAAAAATCCACAAAAGTCTCTACAATTAAAGACTTTTCTTTAGAACAAAAAGGTTTATATATATACTGTGTATATATATATATATATATATATATATATATATAACCAAAATGAAATGTTATTTTAGAAAATTTTATTTCATATTTACACAATAAATAAAATGTTATTTTATTCTAATCATAGACATCTGCAGTTTAAAAATGTTGTAGATGAGAAAGATGATTTTACTCTTCTGTTTGAATTGACTCTGGGCTGGATGGCATCCTCTCGTTTCTGTCCTGTTCAGGTAAGGTTTTCTCTGATCTCTCATGACGTGCTTCAACTACTTTTGATGCTGCCTAAGAGAGACACACAGACACACACACACAGAGTAATAAGCAGCAAAATACACGGTCAATAAATCACAGTCAAAGTAACCCATTAGCGGCAACATGACTGCATATTCATTGTGTTGCCTTTACTTTTCTTAAGTGGTTATTGAGGGTGAAGCGTACAGCAACATTTCAGTACCCCCATAAAAACACCACAATTCTAAGAGATCATAAGGCAAATTCATAGTACGGTAACCACATTGAAACCACAGTCAATGAAGCCCATTAGCATTGGGATTCTATTTCCCACAGGATGTAGCACACAAATCAGATAGTTTGTCGTAAAGTGGATCAGTTTTTTGTATGCAAAACAAAAAAAGGCCTCATACTTCGAGTAAGAAAACGGAGGAACTTTCCAGGCTGAATGCGTCGAGGAACATGTCAATGTTCTCCAACAGCTGGTTAAAAGTGAGGTTCATCAGAAGCGGATCATATGCATCTTTCTTACTCACAATGGCGGCAAGCTTTCCTTGTAGTTTCTAAGACACACACAAAATGATGTTAATTTGCTGCATTGTAAGAAAAGCATGTTAAACTAACAGGTAAATGCACACCTCTGGAATTTCAGTCTCTTTTTCCAGCCACTGCAGGGTTTCCTTTGCCAACTTTGAATTCCCTTTCTTCACACACACAGCGACAGACTTGGACACAATGAAAAATACTGTTACATTTACTTCAAGGCACTTTGATATAAAAATTGCAATATTTCATGAAAAAATAAAAGAAAGATTTGTCAGTGTTATTTATTAGAGGTCGACTGATAAACCAATTGCATTTCACTCCAGATAAACCAATCTGCACCGATAAACCAATTGCTGGAACAATAGGTTATCGGCAAAAATCAGCACTGATTTTTCCAGGTTGCTGTAGCGGCTGAGAAGTGTCCACTGTTATTATACAGTACGCGAGCGGCCTCTAGAGGCGAAATAAAAATATCACGGACACCTCTGGTGTTTGTTTTGAAACGTGAGACTGCGCATGCACAGAGCGGATGCCTGTTGCATGAAGCTAGTTGAACAAACTCTGAGTTTCAGAGTTGACAAATCCATATAAATCTAACCTGGTTTAGATCAGGTTCAACAGGCTCAAAACAAGTGCTCGGTATAAAAATTCTCTGTGAAATCCAGAGTTTGCGATTAACTTGAGGCGCGTGCAC
The DNA here is from genome assembly GCA_026230005.1 of Gila orcuttii. Taxonomy (NCBI): domain Eukaryota; kingdom Metazoa; phylum Chordata; class Actinopteri; order Cypriniformes; family Leuciscidae; genus Gila; species Gila orcuttii. Next base: position 19,393,369 of record JAPDVR010000023.1, on the reverse strand, counting down.
CTGAAAGTGTGACACGTGCGGCAAACAGCCAATCACACGGAAGATGGAGAGCGTCAGTTTGATTCACTTCTTTGCTGAAGATTAAAGGTCTTTGCACACTGAGTCTGAAATTTTTGTATGCGTTTTTTCGGATTCGTCATTCGGTAGCTCTGAATTGTCAAAACACCTATCAAAATGCTTGCTATGGATGTGAAAAATGCAGAAAATCGAACCCGATCCAAATTTTTTTATGATGGACGAAAGTTTCGGAGGCAGTGTGTAAGCATGATTAGAATAACGTGAGGTCGTATTTAATTTTTTAACATGCGAAAATTTCGGATGAGAATTTTCGGACCTTAAGAGATCACTGAAAAAAAAAATATAATGAAATTAAATGCATTTACAAAGGAATAAACTGCTGCTGCAGCAAAAGTTTGAGAAGGCAGCTAAAAGAAAATATCTGAATCAAACAAGCGAATCAAACAAATATGCCTAAGAATTTATATAGTTTGAAGGCGGTTTCAGTTGCTACTGTTGGAGAATCTCACTACCCCTCCTCTAGCTGATGCTGAAAGTCTGGATGCTGTAATGTTAAAGTAGGCCATAAGGCAATGTAGATGGAAAAGTACCTAAAAACCCATGTAATGCATAGATGACGTTGGTGGAAGGTACAGGAAAGTACTAAAAAACATGCATGATGTAATTTTTTAAAAAACTATACATGTGATATTTCGCTACCAATAGAAATAAGGCCTCGGAGCATGTGATCTTAATTGTGGCATAATACCGAGGAGGAGCAAGGTGTAAGAGATAACGGTACAAACGCTAATTGGACACTGGCGATAAGAAAAGAGTATAAGACCTATGCACTGGCTACGGTAAGATCAGATGACTCAGCTGACCATCTCGCTTTGTTGAATTGCTCAATAAAGTTACTTCTGAGACCTGGAACTCTGACTCTGAAAACTTTTTGAAGACTTAACCCTAGAAGACTCTGAAACCTTCCAGCCAGAACCAGAGACCAACAGTTAGCCACAACACTACCCAGTTAAGTTTGAGCAAACACAAGCAAGGTGGAGGTGGAGATACACACACACACATATATAAACAAATCTGATTTTTTTTTATTGTCACTGTAATACATATTTTGATTATATAATCAAGCGTTCTAAAAAGCATATCCATACAATATACATGCGTCTATTTTCAATGCTATGGCCTTTGGTAGATATCTCGTAGTTTGGATTTATATGAAATGGTATCACTTTTCAACAAGAGCTAATTTGTAACCAACTAAGGTTAATTGTTTTGTTCATCGTCAACTTCAACATTTACTAATACATTTTTTACATTTTAAAGTTTTATCTCTTAGCAATCACCATTGCACACCTGCATGTGATAGGTGCATGGGAGAATAGACCAAATAAGTCAGGTCAAATATATAAAAACAAGGAAATCCCACACACTATGGTATTCAGAGCCGGCCAAGCCACTATGCGACCGTTGCAATTGCATAGGGCCCCGTGGCCAGCAGAGGGCCCCCTAGAGTCACTGCTGGCTAGTGGAAAAAAAAAAAAAAAAAAAAAAAAAAAAAAAAAAAAAAAAAAAAAAAAAAAAAAAAATCGCTAACATAAAATAAATGAATAAATTAGAAACGGGCCTACAGCGCTCTTTATCAGGCATCATGATAAGCACAGAGTTGTTATTTATTAATTAGTTCTTTATTATGGCAAATCACCTGGGAGCTCCCTGCGAGGGCGAGTGCGAGTCTTGACCCTGACTGACCTATGATGTCACTCGTTGTCACTTTGGTCAGTCAGTGTCAATTAGCGAATCGACGATGTCTGACAAGAAACGCAAATATCTTTCTGGCCATGAAAAACGGCAAAAAAAAAGAGGCTGAAAGAAGAGAAAAAACAAGATAAAGGCACGTAAGCCTGTAGGCTTAATTTTCCGATATCTGTATGGATAATCTGCACTAAAAGTCTTATATTAACATTAACGTTAGCCTAAATCGTGCTTGTATCAATTTTGCTACATTTGTTTACATGCTAATAATATGCTGCATAAAATTGGTTTAGTATTAAACCTATACCATTTGCTGTGGTGTTAAAGCATTTAACAGAACAATATAAACCCAGTTTGGCTTACACTAAAGGGCTAACATTAATTTACTCCTTATGTCCCCTTTCCAGGAGCACTATTAAAGTATATGCTGCCAGTAAGCAAAGCTCCAGCTGTTGGTGAGTATAAAGGGGCTGTAAAATGATAACCTTCTGCATTTTTTTTTTTGGAATACTTTATTTTCAGTTTTTCAGTATACAAAAACAAAAAACAGAAGAACAAGTAAAATAAGAAAAAGAAAAAGAAAAACAATCCCCCTCCCCAAAAGGGTGCTCCAATATTCTACAGTAGAAATGTAATGTAACAATGTCTTCGAGGTCAGTCACATTCTAATATCACATTATCCACATGATCTAGATAGGGTCGCCAGATTTTAATAAAAGTATTGTATCCCTTTCTAAGGCTATATGTTATTTTTTCTAATGGCACACATCTATTCATTTCTAAATACCACCTAGTTATAGATAGAGGGGAATCAGACTTCCATGAGACAGCAATGCATTTTCTAGCCACTGCCAGAGCTATCTCCAGAAAATGTTTCTGAAACCTGTTTAATATTTTATCAATTTTCATGAAGTTCCCCAGCAAACAAAACTCTGGGTCAACCGGTAATGAAATTTGTGTAATCTTAGTCAAGACACTACAAAAGTCAATCCAGAAATCTCTTACTTTTACACACGACCAAGTACAGTGTAGGAAGGTGCCCACCTCTATTGTACAGCGGAAGCATGCATCATATAGCTCAGGTTTGAATTTATGAATCTTCTCCGGAGTTAAATACAACTGATGGAGGAAATTATAGTGGATAAGTCTATACCGTGCATTAATAGTGGCAGATAAACTGTCTTTACACAACTCTGACCAAACTTGGTCTTCAATTGTGGTAATTAAGTCTGATTCCCACTTCCCCTTAGACTTATACAGATCAGGTTTAGGACATTCCGATATCAGCAAAGAGTACACTTTGGAAATAAGCTTACATTGTCCACTTTGTTGCATCAATTTCTCCATTTCCGTGAGCTTGGGCAGAGTCATGCTGTCGTTCAGAGTGCTCCTCAAAAAGGATCGCAATTGAAGGTAACAAAAAAAAGTATTGCTGGGCAGGTTATATTTCCTCCTTAATTGTTCAAAGGACATGAAAAGTCCATCCTCATAACAATCCTCCAACGTATTAATTCCACTGTGATGCCATGCCTCCAGGATCTTGTTATTTACAGTCATCGGGATAAGTTTTAAAGGTGACTTTGGCGACAGTCTTATATCCTTGCCGATGGTCTTATGTACATCATACCAAAGTTTAATAAGGTGTAACAGAATTGGGTTATCAGTTTTCCTTGATAAAATTCGGTAGTTGTATTTGTACACAAATTCGCTAAAGGAGTTATCTTTCAAGGAGTGAAATGCAATATGAACCCAGGATGGAATTGTGTCTTTCTCAGACATAGACCAAAGAAACCTCATTTGGGCAGCAAAATAATATTTCCTAAAATTGGGTAATTGTAGTCCCCCTGACTGATAGTCCCACGTTAATTTCTCCAAAGATATCCTTGGTACCTTGTTGCTCCAAATGAACTGTCTTACATTTTTATTAAGGGTTTTGAAAAAGTTTTGGGGTAATGGAATAGGCAATGATTGGAAAAGATACTGCAATCTTGGTAGAATGTTCATTTTAATGCAATTGATTCTCCCGATCAAAGTAATGGGGAGACTAGTCCATCTGCGTAAATCTTCCTCAATTTTTTTAAGTAGTGGACAATAATTCAACCTATAAAGATTTTTTAAGTTATTATCCACAACTATACCAAGATATTTTATTCCAGTTAGGGCCCATTTGAATGCGGATGCACCTTGATACCCATGATAATTAAATGTTGTTAAGGGGATTATTTCACTTTTATCATAGTTTATTTTGTATCCTGAAACAATACTATAGGTGTCTAATAAATCTTGTAATCGAGTGAGAGAGTGAGAAGGGTCTGTTAAATATAAAAGAACATCATCAGCTAATAAATTAATTTTATGGGTTGTCTGTCCGACCTCGAAGCCCTTTATATCCGGGTCCCTTCTAATTGCTTCCGCCAAAGGTTCAATGGCTAAGGCAAACAGACTCGGAGACAGCGGGCATCCCTGTCTACTGGATCTATGTAATGAAAATGGGGATGAAATTTGTCCATTAGTAGTAATTTTTGCTTTGGGGTTATAATATAGGGTTCTCACCCAGTTAATGAATGTATCTCCAAAACCAAATTGAGCTAACACCTTAAATAAGTAGGGCCATTCCAGCCAATCAAAGGCTTTTTCCGCGTCTAAGGCCACAGCCACTGTGTGGTCCGGCCTTGATTTTGCTAAATGAATTATATTGAAGAACCTACTTAAGTTATTGGCAGATAGTCGTTTTTGGATGAAGCCGCTCTGATCTGGATTAATTATTTTTGGTAATACTAGGCTAAGCCTGTTTGCTAACACTTTAGAGATCAATTTATAATCTGAGTTCAGTAATGAAATAGGCCTATAAGAGGCACATTTTAGTGGATCTTTATCTTTTTTTTAATATAACTGTGATTATAGCAGTCGTAGATGATTCTGGAAGCCTATGCGTCTTAGATGAAAGATTTATTACATCCATAATCAGTGGTGTGAGTAAATCTTTGAATTCCTTATAGAATTCAGGTGGGAAACCATCCTCTCCTGGGGATTTATTAGACTGAAGTGAATTGAGAGCTGTTATTATTTCTGCCTGCGTGAAGGGGAGGTCCAAATTTTTTTTATCTTCACAAATTTTTTGTAATTCGATTCTAGATAGAAAATTGTCTATATGGGTCAAATCTTTAGGCAGCTCTGATTTGTACAAATTTGAATAAAAGTGTTTAAATGTATCATTAATTTCTGTTGGACTATATGAGATCGAGCCTGTTTCAGTTTGAATAGCATTAATACTTCTATTGTTTTCCTCGGTCTTCAGTTGCCAGGATAATATTTTATGTGCTTTCTCTCCCAATTCATAATACCTCTGTCTAGTTCTTAAAATGGCTCTTTCAATTTTGTAAGTGTCTAATGTATTGTATTGGAGTTTTTTCTGAACTAAGGATTGATATGTGTCAGAAGAACCATTTCTTTGATAATCTTTTTCTAGGGATAATATTTCTTTTTCTAATTTGTCAATATCTTCTGTATATTGTCTTTTCAGGCCTTTTGTATAGGAGATTATTTGCCCTCTCAAATAGGCTTTCAGCGTATCCCATAAGATAAAGCTATCGGGGGAGGAAGCACAGTTTGTTTCACAAAAGAACTTAATCTGGTCTCTTATAAATGTGCAAAATTCAGTTCTTTGTAGAAGAGTGGGATTAAGGCGCCACCTATATGCTGTTTTAGGTTTATCTGGAAACAAGATGGACAAAGTCAGTGGCGAATGATCCGATAACGTTCTAGATAAATAATCAGAGTCTAATACTCTATGGAATAATTGGGTGGATAATAGGAATAAATCAATTCTAGTATTGGATTTATGAGGGCATGAATAAAAGGAATAATCCCGAGTCTGAGGGTGCATCCGCCTCCAGATATCTATTAAATTTAGATCTTTCATATATGTTTGAGTGGTTTTGGCTGCTTTTGAATTTGAAATGGTCTTTGTCGATTTGTCCATTATAGGATCTAAGCAAAAGTTAAAGTCCCCTCCTATAAGTATATTTTGTTGCCCCCCCGCAGCCTTTAGAAACATATTTTGCATGAACAATTCATCATCATAATTCGGTGCATATAAATTTAGGAGTGACCATTGTTCTGAGAATATTCTACAATTAACAAAAACATATCGTCCTGAGGAGTCAATATCAGTATCAAGTATTTCCAAAGGTGTATTTTTATTTATTAAGATGGCTACTCCTCTGGCTCTTGAATTGAATGAGGATGACACTACCTGCCCCACCCATTCTCTCTTTAATTTTTTGTGTTCCTGCGCAGTGAGGTGAGTTTCTTGTAGGAAAACTAAATCTACTTTTAACTTTTTAAGATATGCCAAAACCCTTTTCCTTTTAATCGGCCCATTCAATCCATTAACATTAAAACTGACAAATTTCAATACTCTATCCACTAAGTTCTTTCTTATTTATGAGCTTCATTCGACCTCTCACAATATTACCATAAACAGAGCATATGTAAACATGTAAGCAACAAATAAATGGAGCACCCAAACAAAAAAGAAAATTACCCAAAAAAAAAAAAAAAAACACATAAAGAACCCCCTAGCGCCATCTTCAAAAAGTGTGGCACACTTCCCTTCCTCTAGAAAGGTCTTGTATCCGTGAACAACTATTCTAACTTAAACTTAAAGATATTCTGCCCCCCAGGGGCTCTCCGCTATATAATATAGAATATTATATGAATCACTCTAAAATAGAACTGACTGTAATAAGATAACCACTCAAGTAGGTGAACAATATCGTAAAATTGTGGTGTCTTAACGTTACAGTTTGCACAATGGTTGAGATTAAGAAGGTGCGTCAGGTCATTTGTTTACACTTCTCTTCTCTTCCATTTTCAAGTGTTCTCTCTCACAAATGCTGCTGCTTCTCTTGGCGTTTTAAATGTTTTCTTTTTCCCATCTGAGAGCGTTACCCTCAACGTAGCGGGATAAAGTAAAGCAAACTGGATACCTTTGGACTTCAGATCTTTCTTTACCCGATCATATTCCTTTCGGCGCTTCACCAAGTTGGCACTCAGGTCAGGAAAAAACATAACCGGCGCATTCTCGTACAATATGGGACCGTTGCTTTCCCTGGACAATTTTGCTGCCGTACGAAGTATCTTCTCCCGGTCCTGATATTTCAGCAGACGTATCAACACAGCCCTCGGCCTTTCCTCCGCGGATGGTCTTGGCGCGGGCGTCCGATGTGCTCGCTCTATTATCAGCGGCTCGGGAAAATGCTCTTGACCCAATACAGTCGGAAGCCAATCGGCGAAAAAAGTGACCGGGTCACTCCCCTCACGCACGTTGAGAACGCGGATATTATTGCGTCTGCTGTAGTTTTCAAGTGACTCAACTTTCTCCATCAAATATTCATTGTCCTTAGTCAACTTGATCACCCGCGAATCCAACTCGGTGACATGATCCTCCGCCGCTCCGATGCGATCCTCCGTTTCAGTGACGCGGGATGTCAGATTGTCAAGCATGGACTTTAAACCCGATATGGATTCGTTAATCTCTGCCGTTTTGGTATCCAATTTATTGGAAAGGGCTAGGTTCCCATTTCGTATCTCTTGAAGAATAAGAGCGTTGTCCCCGGTAGGTTGTGCTTGTCCGTGCGCCATCTTGCTAATGCTTGCTTCTTGTTGCTGGTCTTCCTTTTCACTCGATGAAGTATGTACACTCGTCGAGTTAGTTTGCTTATTTCTAGATCTTAGATCCATTACGCGGCAGACGAATCAGAATAAAAGAGTAGTTTTCCTCTTTTGAAGGGATAAGAGTGTTTTTAAGAATACATTTTCGGAGAGCATCCAGGAACGCGTCCCTCTAGCTCAGCTGCATCACGTGACCCCAACCTTCTGCATTTTAAAAAAAGTCTAACTTTATGTATAATTCTTTTACTTTATTTCATTGCAGCTCAATCAACCACTTCTATTCCTGGTTCATATATGCTGTAGTTTGTGCCTCTTAAACTCTGGTGTCAATTAAACATTTATCTTTGGTCAGTGAAAATCACTTTATCAGTCTTTTTATTCAGCAAGTTCATCAGTGTGGGTTCGGTCTTGCACTGCCATTCAGCTCAGTGGTATCATAATTTTCCTGTTAGACATCAAACATAGTAGATATAATATAGCTGTGTAGTATGGTATAGTTATAAGGTAGTCATTGCTTTTCTTTAGGCCTTACTTTAAACGGTCAAAGGGGCCTCCAACCAAATTTTGCTTAGGGCCCCCGAAGGTCTAGGGCCGGCTCTGATGGTATTAGTGTGCGGGATTTCCATTTTTTTCTCTCTCTTAACATTGGTTAATGCACTATGAACTAACATTAATGACCAAGGTATAATGAATATATTATTTATTTTAATTTTTTTTAATTTACAGTACAGTTTCATGCTTCAATACGTTTAATTTTCATAATAAAGTTCCGCACTATTTTATGTTTGTTTTTATTCAGTATCCATTTTAAAAACTAATGGTTTGTTAATCGGTTATCGGCCAGCATGGTCCAACCTAGTTATCGTTAGTGGTAAAATCCACTATCGGTAGACCTATATTATTAATTATAAAGGATTTATCCATTAACATAATTTTTAACATATAAATCCAATCAATTCCTGATGGACAGAATCAAGTCCTGCCTTACATTTTTCTTGTTCAAGAAGCCGTCCTACTCTTATACGTCCCAAAAGGGAAGAAAAGACTATCAAAACTTCTGTTTCATGCTGACTTTAAGCATATTAAAACCCTAAAATGTTAAAGAACTCTCTCTTAAGCATACGTACCTGAACAATCAGTAGCGTTCTGATCTTAGCGTGTAGATCTGTATCGGACGCTTCCTTTAATGACTCCCAAATCGGCAGCGCTGACATCAAGGGAGTGATTTGAGTAACGCGATCATAATGGACATCTTAAAAACACAAAACATGACGGGTAAGTGTGAAAGTTTCAGACCAGCGCACTTGAATCTTTCATGTACTTTATTTTACATTTAGAAAACATAAACGGTCAAATTTATATTTTAATACAATTTATTTTATATATATATATATATATATATATATATATATATATATATATATATATATATATATATATACGGTAACGTTACCCAGTTCTTCCCCATCTATCACTCTGGCAAGGAGGCAGCAGATCGTTCTCTGAGAGGGATGACCTGACCTGTGGGAACATGACTCGAGCTCATCCACCAAAGCTGAGGAAAACACAATACAACATATGAGAATGCAATATTAATGACATTTACGTTATAATACAAGTAACGTTAAGCAATGAACGCACCTTGCATTAACTATCGGAATTCCTTAGGGGAATCAAAAAAATAATTGTCTTAACGTTACCTTCAAATATTTTTAAAGCTTTATGAAACTCCGGTCCAGATCTTGCCTTGAAGTGCCGACATAGTGTCGCGAAATAATAGTCGACCATCCATGACTGAACAACACTTTCGACCTCTACTACATTGGTCTTTTCAGTTGAGCTCGAGATCTCATGAGACGCGCACTCCGTATCCATGTTGTTTATGCAGAAAAATAACAAACGTTCCCGCCAACTGTTGTGCGGGCGGAGTTTATCAGAAGCTCTTGCCTCAGCCCCCCCTACCGGCGGGGAAGAAACAACAATAGCGACTTTTTGACAGCTTTCTTTTCTCAGAATATAACAACTAAATTAACTTTGCTTTTGTCTGTTTTTTCCGTGTCCCCAGTTAGGCCTACACACTAACTTTCACCATGAAACAAATCATCATCATTTTGTTAGGAAAAATAGCAATGACACCAGTAAGTAGCCTATTAGCAATGTGTGTGATGAATTATGTGACTGTGATGTGTTGTGGTTGCCGGTTTGTCTGAACCTAAAATATTAAATCCTGTTTGATAAAATTACAGAAACTGGTATAATCAACTTTTTATAAGAATTGACCATCATGCAAGTTAACAGTAATTCCTCACTGATTGGCCATTGGCTACTTATCTTATTAAGTATATAATGGTGTTAATTATATAAATACAATAATGTCTATCATGTTAATTGTCTTATCCTTGTGTAAATAATCAATTAATAATTAATATAATTATATTTCCTTAAATGACAACATAATCATTTCCATTGCTAGAACTCAAAGTGTACTACACATATGTACATGGATACACTCTATTAACTGATACACTGTACATACAAATATATAAACTAAATCAAAATAAGAAGGGATTGTTCACCCAAAAATTAATATTCTGTCATCATTTAATCACCCTAAAGTTGTTCTAAACATGTATGAGTTTCTTTCTTCTGTTGAACACAAAAGAAGATATTTTTAAGAATGTTGGTAACCAGACAGTTGACGGTGGCCATTGACTTCCATAGTTGGGAAAAAACCAAAAAAACGATGGCAGTCAATGGCTACTGTAAACTGTCTGGTTACCAACACTCTTTAAAATATCTTATTTTGTGTTCAACAGAAGAAAGAAACTCGTACAGGTTTTGAACAACATATGGGTGAGTAAATGATGACAGAATTTTCATTTTTGGGTGAACTATCCCTTTAATGCCTAATCAATTTTTAAAATCCTTTAATTAATTGAGTGACAGTGCTGTTGGAAGAAAACATTAACATCACATGTGCAGTTAAAATGATCTACTAAGTCATTCCCTTCACTCCTAAGTATTTATAAATAATATATTTCACCTTTACTCTCTGAAAGAAAAATCTGCGTAGCAAATAAAGCAACACTAGGTGTCAGACTAGTTCAACCTCATGAACATGTTGCTTGCTATCTTGAACCCTGGAATTAGATGACTAAATCAGTTCAGCTGTGTGTGGAATTCACTTCTATAACTGCTGTATGCCAGATTTCGTTACATTTTAATAAAAGAATACATTTGCATAAAAGCAAATTACTGTCTGTAATATTGCTTCAAAACTTCTAACTTCTAACATTACTTCAAAAATTCTTTAAGGCCGAAATTATGTTTAGAACAAGTAAATTATATTACGACTAAATCATTTTCTATTTAATAAATAGTTCTACACTTTTCATCCTATACCCCAGAGGAAAAGCACCCTTGAGCAAGCGGGTGGAATATAGGCCGTATTTGATCTTAATATGGCAAGTTTGTCATTCATGATACCACCTATTTTCTATTAATTTTGGATTGACAAAGTTATTAAACAAGAAAAACGTACCTGCTTTTGTCTCAGGCTGTGAAACCTCACAAGATATTACGTTCGATTACATGTCAGTCAACTAAACATGTTTATTGTCTTTTGTTTTTCCTACATCCTACAGAAAATACACACAAGAGCAAGGAATGAGGGGGCATCTGAAGAGCCGCAGGAACAGTTCTGTTCAAAACTTTGCTGTCTGTAAGATGTTTTTAATTTATTATTAATAAGATCATTTTAAATTAAGTTTCTTATGCTCACATAGGATGCATTTATTTGATCAAAAATACAGTAATGATTTAATATTGTGAATTATTATTAACTTTTTTCTATTTTAATATATTTTAAAATGTCATTTATTCCTGTGATGATGGCAAATCTGAATTTTCAGCATCATTACTCCAGTCATCAGTGTCACATGATCCTTCAGAAATAATTCTAATATGCTGATTTGGTGCTCAAGAAATATTTCTTATTATTATCAATGTTGAAAACAATTGTGCTGCTTAATATTTTTGTGGAAACTGATATTTTTTTTCATGCATACCACATCAATTTGAAAGTCTTCCTGTTTTACATGTTAAGTTATTTGCAATTTTATGCATACATTTGCAGTTTTTCTGTACTATGAAGAGGAAAAGGCTTGAAAAAAGACAGGAGATGGAAGGTGCAGAACACAAGTGAGTTATTTACACATTTATTTGATATCCTGCATATGCTAGTAGACTTAACATAGACAATGCGGTTTATTTTACAGAAATGTTGACTTACATGTACCATGACAAAGTGTTCTGTGATCACATAATTGTACAGACTACTACATGCATTCAAAGATGCTGATATGTGCAGAAACAGTCTGCAGTGTAAAGGTGTCTACGGACATTGAGATACAAGATAACATTTAAACAAACAAAAACAGAATGGAGGCAGTGAGAGGAAGAAATACAATGTAGCAATTATGCATGGGAGAACAGGCTATGAAACATGGATGACACATTCATATTTAACCTCGCTTTCAAACAAACAAACAAAAAATAAAATAAAACGCACGCTTGCCAAGACAATATATCACACATGATCATGTAATGAGAAACATGCTTGTTCACAGTCCATCAGCTGTTAGAGTTCATTTTACCCTTTACACATGAGCAAAGTCACACAGACACAAATCCCGTTGCATCTACTGCTCCCATAAAGGCTCATGGGAGATGCTTTTACAGTAATATGATGACATGCTACAGGTAAAAAAAAAAAGCTGAATGCCTGGTGTTTTATTTATGAAGAAAACATAAGTTTAACAGTACCGACTTTGAGCCCCACTCATTTGCCTTGATTCAACAGGTGCTAAATGGTGTGAAACTTTTATTTGTGCAATAATTGAATCTGAACTGTGATCATGAAATGCTGCAATACACAGATAAAAACAGTATATTGGGATACCAATTAACAAGATATGATATGTTCAAATGATCAAGGCTCTGAAATTTAATTTCTGAGCATATGCAAGCATCTTATATGACATGGGACAGCATTTAATCTTGCTTGTGTTTATGGTATCCGATATCTTTAAAGGGATAGTTCATCCAAAAAAGAAAAGAAAAAGGAAAGTATCATCATTTACTCACCCTCATGTTTTCTCTCTCTCTGTGGAACACAAAAGAAGATATTTTGAAGAATGTTTCAACTGTCTATATAATGAAAGTCATTGGGGTCCAAAACAACACTGAACCCAATTGACCTTCATTGTAAGGACAAAATATCTTCTATGTTCCGCAGAAGAAATGAAGTAATACACATTTGGAAAGACATGGGGGTGAATAAATGACAGAATTTTCATTTTTTTTGTTGAACTATTCCTTTTAAACAGTTGTTGATGTGTATACGGTACTGAGGAAATTGTAGAAGATTTAACATGCTGAAAAAATATCTTGCAAATTCCATTCATTTATCATAATGATAGTGCTTGCCAGGCACAAAACTGGTAACAAAACTTTCATTCATCGTACCCTCGATAATTATCTCCACATAATATTTGGACACTTGTGTGAATGTCATTGCATTTGATACAAAATATCACACCAAGAAGCATTTGCATGATGCTCTTCTCAACTTTTCTTGATTTTTCAAAGTGATTTGAGTAATTTTTGAGTACATTTTCCTTCTAGTATATACTGTACGTCAACATTTGACAACCAGAAAGTGTCCCAATTTTGAAACCTAACACGTCTTTTTGTCAAATGTTTTGCTTTAAAAGTGTGCTTGTGCTATATATCTTTAAAATAAATGCCACTTCATTTGATATTTTGTTAAAAATATCATACATTTTGTCCAAATATTTTTGGGGGCCATTGTATATGAGGCATATAAAGCACAGCAGGGAAGCTGACCGTCCTGTGAGAATGCATGAGATGGGCCATTATTCAACAGTCTATCAAAACCAAAACAGGCATTTGATGACATTCTTTTTAAAAACAACGACAATAAAATAAACAAGACGATGCTTTCTTTAAATGAGGAAAACGTAGACATCCACCATATTAGAAGAATTAGTGTTGTAGAAAACCTGAGAACTTAATATTACGCATATCTATTACTTAAAGACCTGATTTTTTTCCCCCTATAAAAAGTATAATTTTCTGTACAGTGCTATATGAACAAAGCCAACTTATTTGTAGCCTTCTCATAAATGTTTATGAACAGGCACGTGTCATTTAAACCACCATATGGCAGGAAATTGTGGTCGTGCAGAATTTTGGTTTAGAAAAAATAGAACCACTGTCAGTATTAATTAATAAAACATAAAATACTTTTCATGAGCCCATTAAATAATTTCACAAGTTTGTTTTTCATTTTTCAAATGAACCTGTTTGTAGACATTTATAAAAGACCCTCCTGGTCGATTTTGTCAAGAGAATCTTGTTTGAAGAGTATAACCGGAGTGATTCTGACAGCCACGCAGTGTTTTTGTAAAACGTCAAATCTTTTTTTAGTGGTAACACTGATATTTTAAATATTAAAGATATATCATCTGAAAAATACAATTGAAGTCTCTGCCTGTACACTTACAAATCCATTAGACTGTAAATAAAGTGCCACAATTCTTGGCCTGCATAGATTGCAGTATGCTGTATTGCACTTTCCACTATTGGGTAACCGCGAAAGTCTTGAGTTCCTCCTCCTTGTCTTTTCACAATCTTCATTCGGCCCATTCAGATTTCTCCAAACACAATGTACATTTTGAACAATCAGCCAACCGCCATGCCAAAGCAAGTAATATACATATACTTCCAGCAATCTTGAAATAAAGGCAACATAAAATGAATAATTTTTCAGGTGACAGGAATAAAAATAAAACAACTCGGCCAGATGATAATACATAACTCAAAGGAGAAATAAATATTCTTCAATACTCAGTAAAACTGAACAAATGTGAGTTTCTGTTAAGAAATGACTCAAAGGTTAGGCATCTGAATGATACAGATGTCGTGAAATATGAATAATAATAAACAACTCATGTGAAAAATTAACTGTAGTACCATTTACACTACTGTACTGTTGTCAAATAGAAAAAAAATAATAACTTTGATGTCTGTGTATAAATGAAAACATAGTTTGGGTTTTGGTCCTTTTGATAAACCAAGAGGAGTGAGGTTTTTAGTTTTAAAAGGGAAATGTGTGATCAATATTTGTAGGTTTTAATGACCAGAGGTTTTAATGATTTGATAATTGACTAATTGTACTTAAATCAACTGTTTGCTGTGCTATGGTATATTTGAGTATGTAAAGATAAGTTAAGACATACATACCTGCTGTAATCATGTGTTTGTACGGTGCATGTTTAAACTTAAAAGCAGATTATTAGGCTTGTTTTTTTGAGAAGCTATCGCGATACATAAAAGTCAATAAATAATTAGCATTTTCATCTACTGTATATTATCTGATGGCTATTCTAATTTGGCAACTATAGGCGTTTATGCAACTTTAATATCAAGAAAAAAAAAAAAGGTGGAGCAATCCATCTGGTCATTAAATCAAGATTTTGATGCTGCTAATTTGAGTACCAAAACAAAAATAATAAAATTAATCAAATAAAATCCCCAAATAAATATGTGATATTATAGACCATTCCTACATCGTAACACAAAACACATCTGCATTATAGGTACACTTTGCTTTTCTAAAGAAAGTCATGATATGTTTCAATACGTCGCTACTTTGCAGCTCACTTTTCACAGTCTTTGATGAAAAATTCCCTCTTAAAAACAGAAAAAAGGCTAACAAAAAACCCTTTTGATATCTACTTTGCCCTCTGTGCATTTTCATTGCTGTAGTCTTTATATTTACCGTGGAGTGCTCTCAGCAAACTAAGCACCGTAAAACAGCTTTGTTAATATGCATGCTCATGTTCTGACTGTCTCTATAAAATGATAAAACAGGTGAAAAGGTAAAATGTACAGGTAGGTCAACGATGTCCTCATTGTTTGGTAAATACATTCTAAACAAGCTTCTAGTTTGCACCTAAATTCTCCAGGTCTCATCTGCAAAAACTGCAGTCTCGTTTGCGCTATTGACAATAACACAATTACAAGGGACTTTTCATGCCATGCAAAAATATCTTTCAGACCACATTTGCGTGCCTTTTCTCCCTCAGTGCGCTCCATTCTGTCCAAATGTCAGGCCACAGTCACATCCCGGTTTCACAAGATGGCGAGTGATTGCCATCCCCTGGCATTAGATGGATCTCCGGCGTAAACATGTGGTTCTCCATCTTGTGTTCAGTTTGGTTGGAGTCTGGCTTTTCCTCCTTATTACCACTGACTACACCGACAGTGCAGTTCTGTGCTGCTCGTTTGGGTGAGGAGATGGCTGCGGAAGCCACTTCCATTTGGTTTTGTTCCTCATGGTACTCTTGTTCCTCCAGGTTCGCCAGAAGCAGCGCCGTCTCACCAGGATGGTATCTGCCGGCCAGCATCTTCGGAGAAAGAACCAAGCCTCTTATTGGGATACTACCCAGCGTCTCCGAATCCGAACAGAGAGGAGAGCATTCTCCCTCCGGAGAGTCATCTTCCAGAAGACTGTTGTTGACATCCTGTGGGGAAGAAGTGTTAGGCGGTGTCAGAGGAGCATCCTCTGGCGTTTCAATGAAGTTGACTTTGAGGCCCTTTGTCTTCATTGGATTCGTGCCACGAATGGAGCTTCTGATGTTCTCTACAATCTCGTTGAAGTTCTCACCATCTGGTTGCAGGTCAGTGTCTTGGTCGACAGTCCCAGAGTTCTCCATGGGACATATTTCAGAGGGGGTCAGCTGGCTGAGTTGAATATTCAGAGGTACTTTCGGTTGCCTTTGCTGAATCTTCTCTGCTGTATAAGAAGGGGTGGATGCCTTCTCACCCTGTCCAAATTCAGCAGTGCAGCTTGCAAAGCTGTCAACGCTCGATATGCTTCTGACCTCAGTGATGGCTCTTTCCTTGGGTTGCCCCTCATTGGCAGTCGGGACTTCCTTCATCTCCAACTCTACCTCATGTTTTAACACGGCCACAGGTTGTGTGCTATTGGTTGTGCTGAGATCCGAGAAGGACTGTGTCTTTGTCATCTGGTTATACATTTCCTCCAGTTTCTGAACATTCAGATGCTGTGGACTAGGCGTTCTGACGTATTCCTGTGATCCGTGTTGGCAGCTGTCGGGAAACTTCTTGTCAAAGGATCTGAGGCTGGTATCCGAGGATGTGCGCTGTGGAATACCCCACCGGCTCGGAGAAAGGTGGTTGTCCATTGGCTGTTTATCGTCATTTTTGTCCACGGCAACGTCCATTAACTCCATGCTTCGTGCAAAGGCATCTTTCAGGTTCATTGAGACAATGCTTCCGTTCCTCTTGGCTCGCTCTAAGGCCTCTCTTCTCTTGATGGCTTTCTCCTGTCGTTTCTGCTCCTTGTAGAACTCGGAGAAGTTATTCACAATAATAGGGATGGGTAAAGCAATGACCAGCACTCCAGCAATGCAGCAAAGTCCACCGACTATTTTGCCAAGCAGAGTCTGTGGGTAAATATCTCCATAGCCCACTGTCGTCATGGTGATTGTAGCCCACCAAAAAGAAGCTGGGATGCTGGTAAATTTGGTTGCATCCTCATCCTTCTCTGCAAAGAAGACCAAACTTGAGAATATCATGATTCCCATGGCTAAGAACAATATGAGTAAGCCAAGCTCATTGTAGCTGCGCCTGAGGGTGAATCCAAGAGACTGCAGTCCTGTCGAATGTCTCGCCAACTTCAGAATCCTCAATATTCTCATGATGCGGAATATCTGCACCACCCTCCTCACGTTCTGGAACTGCAGCACACTTTTGTTCGACTCGGTCAGAAAAATAGTGACATAGTAGGGTAATATAGCTAACAAGTCAATGACATTTAGTGGCCCTTTGAAGAATTTCCATTTGTTTGGTGATGACAGGAAGCGCAGGAGATACTCCATTGTAAACCATGCGATACACACGGCTTCAACGTGAGCGAGTTGAGGATTGTCATTGGCTTGACCAAATTCGTCTGTCACTTGGAGTTCGGGCAAGGTGTTCAGGGACAGTGCAACTGTTGAAAGAACGATGAACAGAATGGATATGATGGCCAATATCTGCAAGAGAAAAAAAAAAAGGAAGCTTAAGTTATTATGATTTTTTTATTTTATTTTCTTTGACATTCTTGGATCATTATGCAAAATGTACAGTGAATCTTTAGAGCAAAAAATTTTGTGGAGTTGCTGAAGTTAAAGTTGCAACAATATGTTTAGTTAAATTGTGTACTCGCTTATGCAACCGACAGAGGCATAAAAGTACAAAGCCCTTCTCTCTCTCTCTCTCTCTCTCTCTCTCTCTCTCTCTCTCTCTAAGGGTTCATTTAATTTAAATCCTTAAATAATAACAAATCCATTTTTAGAGGACAATTTAATATTTAGTATATTTGTATTATTTACAATATACTATTTAATTTTCCACTAAACATTGATTTGTTTTTATTTAAGGATGCATTTGCTGTTCAATTAAATATTGTTGGCACCAAGAATCCAATTCAAGTTTAAAAAATAGTGACACGATTTGCCTTGAATTCATCCTTTACATACTCAAAAGCAATCACCAAACTTTCTTTTGCATGCCTGTTCTTGTGTGCTTTTTGCATCTCAAGCATCAATACCAATTTCCCTGTTCCTAGAACAGCTCTGAAAAATGAATAACATAACAACCATTTTGCCATAATAAGAGTCAGTCTCCATGCTTGTTCTGTTTGTGTGCCGTAGGTGGGACCGGAAACCATAAGGAAACCATAAAAAATAAGGTTATAAATAAAACCGGGACAAAAATAGAATCCCATTTTCTTTGATTACCTGTGTTAAAATGGACCTCAATGAATGAGCTAGCATATGCTATGAATAACAAACATGGGCATGAATGAAGTGACACAGCTCTCTGCCCGTAAATGGCTTCAGTAAATGAATGAGTGGGAGGATCAAGCGTGAGAAGACCTTCCTGCCCATATTGACCAACTGCAGGCTGAGTTTTTCTAGTAAGAGCAGGTCGAAGACAACAGCCGTCCCTTCACCCACGTATCTCTCACTGCACCCTATCTGCTCAGAGTAGTTCATTCAACATGGACCATTTGTCACCCGTCCTCAAACTTTGTGAAATCATGGCCTTACCATGCTAGTCTAGTCAACAAAAGTATTACTTTTTGCCTTTTTTAAAAACAGTCCTGGCAATTTTTTGTTCTCTCAATAATTGCTTTTTCTCCTTTAAAGTCTGGCAATCCAGTGAAAGAGGGATTTGGTCATATGTAACTAGTCACATGGACTCACAACCTGACGCACTGTGATAATGTTCTTTATCTTGTATTCCTTTGTAATCTCCTGCATCTTCAGATGTTTTGCAAGATTACGATGATACGCAAACAAAATAAACTCAGGGCTCAGCTTCAGAGCAGGCAGCATATTAAAATTATGTCCATCATAAATAAATCAATTACTAATAAACTAATAAATATATTTTTGAATCTTCAGAAGTATCAAATTGTAATATTAAAAAAAACATTTAATACACATTATAATAAATAACATTGTTTAAATGTAAATTAATTACATTTTTTTTTGTTAGACCTTTTTTTGTTGCAGCAGATGAAAGGTGACTATTATTCTGATGGCGGTCGAGAGAAGGTCTCCAGGAGTATTAGGGCTAATGAATCAAATCTTCCATGGCAGGCTTAGAACCTTTTATAAACGAGAGGAGGATTGATATTTATTACAAGAGAGTTTTCTCAATCATCTCTAGCGCAGTTCGGGTGATTCTGCAGGCTACATAGCTTTCTCTGACCTTGGCGTGTCAAAGGAGTGAACAATCTCCTTTCTTTTGAAGAAAGAATTAGTAATTATGAGATTAGTAATGATTATTTTATTCCATTGACAGCCCTAGGCCTTAAAGGGTTGGTTCACCCTCATTCCAAACCTGTAAGAATTTCATTTATCTTTATCTTCGAAACACAAATGACGATATTTTAAATTAATTTTGAGAGATTTCTCTCCCTCTATTGACAGTCCACACAACTACCATTTTGTAGCTTCAAAAAATTCATAAAGAGATTGTAAAACTAATCCATTTGAATTGAGCAGTTTAGTCAAAAATTGCTAAACTTTAATGCTCTTTAATTTGCACCATTAATGCTAATTATACTGCATGTCTGCAGTAGTGATTAAAGGGATTATGATGTCATAAAGGGTGCGGCTTGAGTGCCCACTCTTTTAAAACCTCTGAATCGGTCCACTATTACAAGCTGACCGCATACATGGTTAAACCATAATATAAGGCATGCTCAAGACCAAAGAACTGGCCATGAAATGAGCTAATGCCTTTTATCTCAGTCCACAAAGCTCACGCTGTTCTACATTTTGTAAAGCAAGAGCGCTTGTGGTTCAGGAAGTATTATAATGAGCACTCAGTGGAAACCTATTAGCAGAATGTCCCATCAGTCAAGCATGGATTTACTGAAGAAGTGTGAAGTCATGGTATTCTAAGGACACGAAATGCGGTCTCACTTCCACTCTCCTGAGCAACTTCAATCCCGTTCCGGATTACAGCAATAGCAATGTGTCCTTTATCTGTACTGCATGTGCAGTAGCTACTTGTACACAATGTGTTGTGAAATTCATTTAGCTACTATAAGTCATAAACTTTATTTATCCTCCCACCCCAGCACTTTCTATCAATCGGTCACATGCTTGCACTTCCCAAACAGCTGGAGCCACATTGAAAATCACATACCCACAGGCAACATTACAGAGAGTGGGGTCAAATGAATACGGACCAAAGTGTCTGACCTTATTTCCGTGAATTCTATAGTGGCCAGCATTAACTTAAATGAAGTGGGAGTTGTTAAAGAGATAAATTACAATGTGCATCCATGTCTGCTTCATGGGTTCATTGGGATAATCCTTTTGGAAGGATTCCCTCTCATTCTGACCCATTCTGTTCCCTCTCATTCTGACCCAGGAACAAGTCTGCAAGGTCGCTCGCTTCTGTTTTTCTGTTCACGTCATTGCCTGTAGTTGTTTTGACTGTAACAAAAGCTCATCCAGCAGCTTCCAATAAATCTATAAAATGTGTTACCTAAGTTTTTAGATTAAATGTTTTGTCCAGCATGTGGTGCAAAGACAAATGCAACGAAAAGGGGGAAAAAATATCTAAAAAGACCTGGCATTTTACATATTCAAACATTTTCCATATTAATTTAAAGTAATTTTAAAGTCAAGTAGCATTTTAATTGACAAGTGCAAAATTAAACTATTTTAATATTTACAATTTTAGTCTTAGTAAAATGAACTAAAACTAAAATGCACAAATATGACATGATGAAATATTTACAAAATTTAAAGAAAAAATTGGTCAAAGGACATCAAAGGACTATCACTATATTGTAAGAAAAAATTCATAGAAAAACTGAAAAGGTACTGTTCATTTTCTGCCAGGACATTATTTGTTTTTTTAACCCTGAAACACAAAACAATGCAAAGCGTAATTCAAAATATGGGTAAAACTCCTGTGACAAATTAATATGGAAAATATATATTGAACACTGTATGCGAGACAAAATGACTGGCATATTCACAATGAGTTATCCAAGACTGCAGCAAATAATCAAAGGGCTATGGACGTATTCCCAGGCTGGCCGATGTTTCTCAGACCGGTTTGTGTCATCGGAATGTGAATGAGAAGACCAAATAAATAAAAGAAATTCCACTTCAACTTCTGCTTATGTGGACATAAGTCATACTCAGACAAGCTCAAGAGCCTTTGGTCTTGCCACATCCAGCTAAACCAAGAGAGTTGAGCAAGCATCTTTAAACACCTATCTTTCCTCGTTCCAGATCTTTTCATTTAAAGATGTTCAATAATGAAAGACTTAAATCTGGCCAAACCCACTAAAGCATGCAACATCTTCTTGCTTTATGGTCCCAAGGATTTAGTCACCTGTCAGCTCTTCCATCCAGACCTATGGATATGTTCTGCACTGGGACACTAACTTCCGATCTTTCAACTGTCACGGTACAGCTGTGTAATTTCATGTCTCGGCCTGGTTGGCTCTTACCTACACAGCATGCAAGAAAAATGCCCTGGGCCACACCAGTCTTTCTGTCAACCTAGAGAGGTTATTGATTGAGTACACATCACATTATGGACACTGCAAAGAGCGAGCTCTGCCAAGCCATATCGATCGGCCACTTTGTACATAATCGTGCTTGATGCACCTTGAAGTGGGACAGTTTGTTGTCCCACGTCATCAATACGCGTGCACAGATGGGGTTATTTCTTAAGTATGGGATTAAAACCTGTCGTTATGACTAGGGAAATGCTGAAGGATCACCCAATGTGATACTCAAATATTGTTAT
The DNA here is from genome assembly GCA_026230005.1 of Gila orcuttii. Lineage (NCBI taxonomy): Eukaryota > Metazoa > Chordata > Actinopteri > Cypriniformes > Leuciscidae > Gila > Gila orcuttii. The sequence goes on along the minus strand of JAPDVR010000023.1, from coordinate 19,371,484 downwards.
TAAGAGAGTCAGAGGAATATATGGAACATGGTGCTTGCTGTTCCAACAGGGAGAAAATTTGAAATATTTGGAGCTCATTGTGGAGCTTCCTTCATAGAGACAAAAGATCAACAGAGAAAAATATATACAGTATTCAGGTTGAGTGCCAGTTATGAAATGTTACATTGCATCAGTAAATGTTTATTTATACAATACCATTTTCAACCAAAAACAGAATTTATTTTATGCGTTTTGCCCATTCGCTTACACGACGACAACGTTTTGGGGGCCTGAAAACTTTTGAAAACGGGTTTCAAAGTGCATGTTTTTGAAAACGATACCATTATCGTCATCGTGTAAACTGTAAAAACATGAATTTGTGGCATCATCCACATGCGTATTACATCTTCAGTCTATAGGCTCGTAGTTTTTCTAAGTGACGTCGCCAACTACTGGCCTGATATGCATAATACAGCTTTTTAATCGTTTTTGCAGATTCGTGTGAATGGGGATCCTTTTATTCAGAACTGTTGGATCAAAAATAGACAAAGTAACTGACAATATTGTCTCTAATATGTAAGTAACTCAATATTAACATCTTGTTTATAGAACTGCTGTATTAAAAGCAATATCGCACTCACAATCAGGCTGATACTTTGGGAACATCTGGTGTGATATTGCTTAACTGTATATCAAATGTATGAAACTTTAGCATTTGTAGGATGAGACAACAACAGCAAATTGATATGCATCACATTTTCATGAAAGCTCTGTCAGTACAGTCCATTTACAAGTTACAGATGTTATACACTCACCTAAAGGATTATTAGGAACACCTGTTCAATTTCTCATTAATGCAATTATCTAATCAACCAATCACATGGCAGTTGATTCAATGCATTTAGGGGTGTGGTCCTGGTCAAGACAATCTCCTGAACTCCAAACTGAATGTCAGAATGGGAAAGAAAGGTGATTTAAGCAATTTTGAGCGTGGCATGGTTGTTGGTGCCAGACAGGCCGGTCTGAGTATTTCACAATCTGCTCAGTTACTGGGATTTTCACGCACAACCATTTCTAGGGTTTACAAAGAATGGTGTGAAAAGGGAAAAACATCCAGTATGCGGCAGTCCTGTGGGCAAAAATGCCTTGTTGATGCTAAAGGTCAGAGGAGAATGGGGCGACTGATTCAAGCTGATAGATGAGCAACTTTGACTGAAATAACCACTCGTTACAACCGAGGTATGCAGCAAAGCATTTGTGAAGCCACAACACGCACAACCTTGAGGCGGATGGGCTACAACAGCAGAAGACTCCACCGGGTACCACTCATCTCCACTACAAATAGGAAAAAGAGGCTACAATTTGCAAGAGCTCACCAAAATTGGACAGTTGAAGACTGGAAAAATATTGCCTGGTCTGATGAGTCTCGATTTCTGTTGAGACATTCAGATGGTAGAGTCAGAATTTGGCGTAAACAGAATGAGAACATGGATCCATCATGCCTTGTTACCACTGTGCAGGCTGGTGGTGGTGGTGTAATGGTGTGGGGGATGTTTTCTTGGCACACTTTAGGCCCCTTAGTGCCAATTGGGCATTGTTTAAATGCCACAGCCTACCTGAGCATTGTTTCTGACCATGTCCATCCCTTTATGGCCACCATGTACCCATCCTCTGATGGCTACTTCCAGCAGGATAATGCACCATGTCACAAAGCTCGAATCATTTCAAATTGGTTTCTTGAACATGACAATGAGTTCACTGTACTAAAATGGCCCCCACAGTCACCAGATCTCAACCCAATAGAGCATCTTTGGGATGTGGTGGAACAGGAGCTTCGTGCCCTGGATGTGCATCCCACAAATCTCCATCAACTGCAAGATGCTATCCTATCAATACGGGCCAACATTTCTAAAGAATGCTTTCAGCACCTTGTTGAATCAATGCCACGTAGAATTAAGGCAGTTCAGAAGGCGAAAGGGGGTCAAACACAGTATTAGTATGGTGTTCCTAATAATCCTTTAGGTGAGTGTATACTACGACATTATGTTCCATTGCTCAGCTACGGAGCGGGGACATGTTGTTGGGAGAAAAAAATTAGATTTGAATTATATTACAGGTAAAATTATATTTGAATACTTTTGCATTCTCTCGCAAAAGTATTGCATTCTCTCAAGAAACTTTGCATGTTCTCCTACAGCATTTTGTGAACAAATGCAAAGCTTCTCGGGAATGCAAAAGTTTTGCAAGAGAAAGCAAACTCATTGAAATATATATTTTTAATCATTTTAATTATTATTGAATTAGTTTCCATACTTCCATACATGAATGGAAATGCTTGGTGTTTTTGATGCCAGCGTTTTCTGTTTATGCAGTTTATTTCTTATTTATCATAATAGTCATGAGATACCAGCTCCAAACCTTTGAAGTTACTACAGGTTATAAGCATTGATTTATCCCAACGAATTTTGTCTGTTTAAAATGTGTCGAATAAAATGAAACAAATGCTAATGTTGCTGAGCTTCAGGAGGTCAGTACGTGTTTGACTGCCATGGCAAATACGAGTGATGTGATGTGGCACTGGCTACAGACAGCTTTGCTCGGATCGGTCCCAGGCTCATCTCCACATACGTTGAGACCCCGGAGTCTTTATTGACTGGGCTATGAAAAATTTTGGTAGTACAAGCTCCAAGGTTTTAAGGGCTTTGGGAGCTAAGCCAATCTCAGCTTCAGGAGAAATGACCGCTTGATCTATAAAGCAGAGAAAAAAACACAGAAAAATAAAGTCAGGAGTGTCAAGTGGCCCACATATGATATTTCATGATGCAGAGATATGCTTCACTGAATGCTCGGTCTACAAATTACACCACTTCTTCAAGATTCTAACAACCCCACAGTGGAGTACCTGAATATAAAAGAGGATTCCATCGATGTACTTGATTAAATTCAGTCCTTTGTGTCATGCTCTGGATGTTTTCAATTAATGACGCTAATAAAGACAACCTTTAGCCTCTTCATCTTCCTTTAACCATTCCTAATATGATCAATAATGTGTCTCGACATGCTTTAGTGAATATTTCATCACCACTCAGAACGTTCCCTTTAACTGAGGCCCTTAATCTAAAATTCACTTATATAGACATCACTTATCGCTTTTGAGACATAAGGAAAAGACAGATGTGCAAACAAAACATCCCGTTTTTAAAATCAATTTGACAAATGACTGCCATGTATAATTGATGCACTCTTGTAAAAGGTTGAGGGGAAACCCTGGAGCCACGGCTTCTAGTGTAATGACTTTCCAATGGGTAAATCTAATCAGACTGAAAGTGCTAGCTATTAGCTCTCATTGACTCACCTAGCCATTCATAGCACCGCTGGCATAGTCTCGTTCTAAACCTTGAGTCTGTATCTTCACGCTTGACATCATCTTTTCAAAGTCTAGCCTTCTCTCTTTGACAGATGCCAATATTATTGACACAGCTTCTCTTAAACCGTTTGTCAAAGGCTCAGAGAGAACAATCTAGCCTTAAGCTTCAATGCGAGACAATTCTTTGAATGCACCAATAAATACCCTTGTAAATGTTGTACAGTAGGTTCTGTGACGGATTGATGGGTGTGGGGGAGTGGAAGAAAACACTCTCTGTCATACACTGAAAGCTGAGCCAGGTTTGGAGAAATAGAGCAGCAGTTTTCCACAATGTACCTTCCAATCCATACGATCCAATCAATATATATATATATATAAGAATAATTTAGTGCAGATATGGTTATATAGCCTAAACAATTATAATTGTATTATTTTATTATAATTAAAGTTCAGCATTATATACAGATATACTTGATATACAGTATATCTCAATTTTTATTGCTCTTAAATGGCGTATTTTTATAAATATAAAAATATAAATAAATATAATATAAAAATAAAAATCAATCCCCAGAGGAATATAATTTGAACCAAATAGCCATTGCAGTAGACAAGTAAATTGAAAGTGTTAAAGGCAAAACAGTGTTGTTATTCACTAAAACTATTTATAAACATTTTGGTAAATGAAACAAAGCTGAAAGAAAATTAAATGTAATATAAATATTAGATGATAAACAAAAAGATTCATAATGTTGCCTAACAGAAACAAATAAGTTGAAGTTGAAGTACAAAAATTACTAAAACTAAAACTGAATAAAAATAAAGCTATACAGATATAAAATAAAAAAGACAATATAAAATAAAATGAAAACTGAATATAAAAAATTATTAAATAATAGCATACAAATAATCCTAAAACAACACTGCAAAATACAGTAAATATCCATTTAAAATGTTCAAGGCAAATTTTCCACTGAATACAAGGCACAAAATAATTGAATCATTTGAATTGTTTTGCACCATTGGAGACACCCCTAAACAATTAATAATTAGTTACTCTATTGTCATTTTTGCTGCTGAAGTTTTTTTTTATTTTTATTAAAACACTCATATATGCAAGTTAGCACAAAATGTAATTTCCATACAGCAGTGAAATTTTGTTTAATTTTATACAGCAGTGAAATATATTGTGAATATTCCGTAATTATATATTTTATATAATATTGGATACTCTGTGCTTATCTAGAATCCTTATGCATGGTCACTCAAAAGGAGAAGTGTTTTTGTATTTTCGATGTCTTCAGGACACATTGAGGCAGGATAACTATGCTCATGATGCAGTAAACATTGTGGGAATGAGCTGCCCTATGGCTTTCAATGCCCAGAAGCACCTTGAAGAAACGGGAAACACACAACAGGCCAGAGCATCCTTCCTCTTCAACATGCATGCCATGCTTCCATTACTATTTGCAGTAATTTAAACATAGCCAGTTTTATTCAAAGAAGGGCACTCAGCATTTTGGAGTCTTTTTTGTCTTGTAACTATGCAACGGCACTCTCTGGGTTCAGTCAATCTATACCTTAAAATGTGAAGCTCAGTTCATGAGCAGCATCTCCAGCTGTGTGGGCTGATAGGACATGAAAGGAACCGTAATGAATAACAGATTCACACCCACTCACTCACTGGTCATCCTTTCTTTCTTTCTTTCTTTCTTTCTTTCTTTCTTTCTTTCTTTCTTTCTTTCTTTCTTTCTTTCTTTCTTTCTTTCTTTCTTTCTTTCTTTCTTTCTTTCTTTCTTTCTTTCTTTCTTTCTTTCTTTCTTTGGAATGTTTTGCAGGCTATCAGCATTTCAGAAACAGAGAGTTGTGCAGTTTAGAGCTGCGAGCTACTGCATTGTGGGAAGAGATGCCCGTGTAACTTTAACTAATTGGTGTTTCTATTCACTGCGAAATATTTTCAGAGATGGATGACTTTTTTTTTAGTTTTTTTAGTTTTCCCTCTCTCACATTCCACACACTCTTCTCTGGTGCTTTTCCAAGTAATGATAGCCTCTTAAAAACCATCTCTTGCAGTCTGCCATCTGTTCTCTGAACATATTCAAGGTCTGTTGCTGAATTTTGTATTTTTCTAATTTGCTCATGACTTGCAAGCACCATGTCACCTACAGCAAGCATGCTCATTCTAGTGTAAATATGTACTAATACACAAGGCTAACAAAACAGAGAGAGACTATTGACCCAGAAAACTAATTAGGGAAATACAGTATTACTGTAAAATTAGTGATGCATACAGTAATCAAAAGAATAATAAGCAGGACCACACAGAATCAAAATCATGATTGCTAAATATTTAGGCAAATTCAGTTAATGCTTTCAGCTTTCTTTCTGTGCATTAAGACACATTTCACCTATTTAAATCCATTCCACAGTTTTATGCAGATTTCCCCAAAAAATCAGCTCAGAAAATGTGAAAAAAGTTCTTAAATTTCTTTTGGGCTTACTCACAGAGAATAATATTTAGTATAATAAAATATTGAAAATAATAATAATAATGGAGACATAATTATTTATTAAATGTATTATTTAAGATTTTTTTTTTAAAGAAAATTAATATTCTTATTCAGCAAGGACACATTAAATTGATGAAATGTGACAAAGACATTTATATTGTTACGAAAGATTTGTATTTCAAATAAACGCGGTTCTTTTGCACTTTCTATTCATCGAATAATCCTGAAAAAAATTATAATGTCATGGTTAAATGTTAAATCAAATTATAATTATTAACTCACTCTGGGTTGGAAATGGGCACTTGCAAAAAAATAAATAAAATAAAATAATTAATGAGTAATAATAATAAAGTATATATAATATATATAAAACACTTCTGTTATAGATGTAACAGTTTCCACAAAAATATTTGCAGCACAGCTGTTTTCAAAATTAATAGAATTCATAAAAAATGTATAAAATTAATTTCAAAATTAAAAGTTAATAAGAAATATTTCTTGTGCAGCAAATCAGCATATTAGAAGGATTTCCGATGGATCATGTGATTAAAGACTGGGGTAATGATGCTGAAAATTCAGCTTTGTCATCACATTACTAAATTACATTTTAATATATGAAATAAAAAATGTCTTACAGCATAAGAGCATAAGAGACTTCTTATGCTCACTAAATAATTACCGACCCCAAACTTTTGTATAGTGTGTAAATATAATATTATCATTTCATTAATAGTTTAGGCATGTATAGAGCTTTAAGTAAGACTGAAATATAGAAACCTTATTCTGTGTAATATATCTGCTATCCCAGAAACCATACCTCTATGATAACGGCACAAGAATAGCAGCAAAAACAAGAAAACTGAGTTAGTATAGATTTGAAGTGTAAATCAGTGTGCGGTTCGAGCATGTGGGTTCATATATGGGTGGTGATGGCGCAGTGGATAAGACGCATGCCTTTGGTGTGAGAGACCCGGGTTCGAATCCACTGTGAGACACCAATGTGTCCCTGAGCAAGACACTTAACCCCTAGTTGCTCCAGAGGCGTGCGACCTCTGAAATATAGCAATTGTAAGTCGCTTTGGATAAAAGCGTCAGCTAAATGAATAAATGTAAATATGTCATCAGTGCCCAAATGCATCAAGGGATTTTAATGTGCAGTTCTGTCATTTACAATTATGCTTAACACCTCTAACAGAGAGGTTATTTCTACAGCCGAACTGAACTTGCAAGAGGAGCTGAGGAGGAATGCAAAGTCATGTAGAGAGAATCTCACATCCCTTTCCTGAGATGTGCGATTAAGACGTTTGACAGTTCTGGAAATGACATGATTATCCGTAATGGAATCCGGCTCTGTTTATCTCCTTTCTCATATATATGTCTCAATTCTGCCCCGCATCATTGTGTGATTACTGTTGCAAAACATCCTCGTGACATTTATGACAGATGAGCCGGTGAATACGGGAGCTTGCAGGTTTTTATATGAACATTGATTAAACCGTGTCTCGATTAAATTGTCCTTTCACTTTCACTTGTGTATGGCCCTTTTTTTGCTTCCAGAGAGTAAGTGACACTTTGAGGATTTTGAACAGCCTCCCTAATAAACCAAACACTAAAAGACTGAAAAAAAAAAAAAAAAATGTTCTTCTGATGGCTTGTCTTGTATGGAAGCCTGTTTCAATAAAAATTAAAATAAAAAGGTAATTATGATTTAATCAAAAAAAAAAAAAAAAAAAAAAATATATATATATATATATAATAAATATAATAAATAAATAAAAACAATAAAAACAATAAAAACAATATTGACATTTAATAATAATAATGAATATATATATATATATATATATATATATATATATATATATATATATATATATATATATATATATATATATATTAGAAATTTATATATTTGATCAAATTAACAACATATATATATATAAAATTATCATAATTTTTTTTTACTTTTAGGGCGAAATGGGCATCCATACTTGAAAAATTTATTTAAACAACAACAAATATATATATATATATATATATATATATATATATATATATATATATATATATATATATATACTGTATATATATATTGTATATATTGTATATATATATTGTATATATATATATATATATATATATATATATATATATATATATATATATATTGTATAGGCTACTCACTCTCTTTCCCACCAAACATCCCATGTGTGATCTCAATGTGATCAGATGTGCTTTGCATAGTGAACATGGAAGAATAGACACTGAGGAATATAAAATGTAATTGGATACCAAAAAATAAATAAATAATACAGTCATAAATTTTAAGCACTAAGATTTATGGATGCATCTACCCAGTCGGGCACGTTCTCCGATCACTGTCTGCATTGATTGTGAAATGTGATTTAATTTTATATGTCGTAGTTGCAGCTAATATTAGTCTAAAGTTCCTATTGATATTCCATATCCAAATACCAGATCCAGGCATTTAATGTCAAGAGGATTTAGAATCTCATTCCCTTTCCAGAGTATAAGGGGTGGAGGGATAAGAAATTGGAAATAAATAAGGACAAAAGAAAGATGCAGATGCTTATTTTCATGAACAATAGAACAAGCTCAAAACCCAGCTGTCCCAAACAACTATATTAGCAAACTCTTTTGTCTCTTGCGGCCGGTGTGTAAAAGAAAGCTCTCATCCACTTAATAGGTAGTTTAATGAAAGCACCCTCTGATAAAGAGCTAAGTTCTTGCTTTGACTCTATCCTTTCTCAGTATGACACTATTTGAGTAGCTGTCCTTCAGGCTGAATTATGCATGCAGAAGATTGTTTGCCCTTTGAGAATACACTGCACGGAAGAACGACTCGTCTCATCATTTTCTATTTAAGTTGTTTTAGGCATGCTAGCTCCATTCACAACAGTCTCCTTGAGAGCAAACATTGAATGTCAGTAATACTAATAATATTGACAGTAGGTTGACATCTTTCATATCATACCTCAAGCATTATGCAGGTTATTTCAGACTTGAGTGAGTCAGTCAGTTGTCAAATTGAGGTAGTACAGTCATTTGAAAACTCACATACTCGGCAGCACATCTTCAAGTTAGAGGCGGCCACAGTTGTAATGCCTTCAAGTGAGCTGTCTGACTTTGGGAATACCTTCCAGTTCGATCCATAAGTGTGAAAAAAAAAACAGGTCAGAGGTTTATGTGACTCCACATACTGTCAAAATGACTGGAATGTCACACTTTTTGTGGAGTTATGTACACCAGTGGGCTTTTTTAAAGGCTGTTCACTTTCACAACATGCAGAAGTATTTAAGTTATACACAAAATTGGAATATCACATAAAACATTTGTGAATATAGCAGCATTTCCATCCCATATGTTCAAGAGAACAAAATCGTCACTTCCTGGGAAATTGGTGCAAAATACCTGTAATAAAAATGGACGCTGTTGCAATCGAGGCAGCCACTGTGGATCTTTTAAATTTTTTTTTTTATTACAGTACATCATAAAGGACTTGCGCCTCAGAGCACGCAGACAAACGCAATAAACGTTTTCTTGTCGTCTTGCGTTCGGATGCCTGGTGTAAGTAATTTTGCACCTACATGTTAACTATCAGTCATTAGAGTATTAGTAGACTGCTTAATATCTGCTAACATTTTATTTTGATGGTCCCCAACAGACATTCTACTGACTATAAGTACCTTTGCAAAGTACGTCAATTTATTCTACTAACCCGAACCCAACAATCAACTAATACTCTGAGAGTTAGTTGACATGTAGTTACAAATTAATGAGAGTTAGTTGACATGTTGCTGTAGTAGGGCTTGGCGATAAACGATAATGATAATTATCACAATATAAATGATAATAAGAGTTCGATATAATGTTTATGCACCAAAAGTAGAACGAAACAGCGCTACTCATTTTTACCGTGCAACACGAACCATTTATCTTCTCGGCTCAAACAGCAGCACAGCGTTTACTCGCTGATCGGTCTCAGTCATGTGACTGCTGTGAGATCCAGCGAGAAGCGCATGCATGTAGTGAAGAACACAAATGTCTCTGTTATTTAAACTAGTTTAAAACCAGTTGAAACAGGTGAAACACTGCGCAACAATCAGTCAGAAGGCTTTTCAATCTACAAATTGCCATCATCTACCATGGATTTAACACTAGCTGCACCATGGTATTGTGGAAGAAATGTGGGATATTCATATATATTTTTATTATTTTAATGTAGACATGTATTAAATGTATTTGTCATATCCAGCAGGTGTAGTGCCCTTAATCTCCACCAGAGGGCACTTCTCCCTAGTCCTTTACCATTGCATAACAAACTACATTTCCCATAAACCTTTGCCTGGACTTGTGTGATTACTTCCACCTGTGCATCATTAACTTGTTAACCCGGCCTATAAAAGCTGTGTTGCCCAGTCCTAATTCGCATACTATCCATCCTAAATAGTATTCGAAAATAGAATTAGTACGTCCCAAATTGTAGTATGTTGAATTGAGTGTTCCAAAGATACCCGGATGGTCTACTATATCCGGTCAGAATTCGAAGTGCAGATCGATGCGCACTCTAACGGCTAATATTGCCCACAACCCATCGCGCGTTGGACGAGGATTCGGTTAGAACTACAAACACGAGTGAAAAGTGTTAAAAAAAAAAAAACTACAGACATGGAGGACGCGCGAGTCTGGCGGTTATGTAGAGTGGTTTAGATAAAGGGGTTTGAGTGATTAATTATCAATATCTAACCTGACGAAAATTTATTTATTCAACGTTGTCTATATTGCATCTGCAGCAGCATTGTGAACTTTTGTAAAGATACGTTTAGCCATTAACTTTTAAATGCATCGTTATATTCAAATTGTAAACACATTAGGAGAGTCTCCGCATGAAAGACCCACGACTGGCAGATGAACGTGCTCTCCGAAACGGTAGGAAATCAAATTAGATTGAATGGAGGATTTTAACTGTGACAAAATGATTGACAGGGCAGTTTACGGTGACAGGATGCACGCAACAGATCTGTCCGTTGAAGATGACGTGATAGTATGTCCCAAAGCTTGCCTACTCTATTGCTACACACTCAAAAGTATACACTTTTTCTTCACAAAAAGAGTACATACTTTTAGGTCGTAGTATAAGTAGGCGAATTGGGACTGGGCCCGTGTCTTTCAGTCAGTCTTTGTCAGTTGTTGTTTTTGTGAGGATGTAGCGTATGTTTTGCTTGTGTTCTGGATTGCTTGTTCATGTTTGGATTATCTGGTTTTATAAAATTTCTGCTTGCATTTGGATCCAGTCTCTCTTCTTCCCTACATTGACTATATTACAGTATTAAAAAAAAAAGTAATACAATTACAGTATTTTTTGTGATTTAGCTATAGCATTTGTGCGTTTATATTTAGGCTACTGTTTTTCATACAAATACCATAGAATCCATATAGTTACATTATACCATGGCAGTGAGGTGCTATATGTGTGGTTTTAACTGTGGTTATCATGATCTAAATGTATGCTACTGTAGAAAACCAATGGTTAATTTTAATAAAACTCAAACAGTGAGAATATTTCAATTTGACCATATAAAAATTTACAGATGTTACTATTTTTGTTAACGAAGATACATTTACATTTGCATCCTAGTAGTAAGCTACTAATACTGTCAAAACATGTAATATTATGAATATTGCAGCCTGCACTGCAAACTGTGCTGAAGATACGCATCAAAGTCAGGAAACACAAACCTGTGTTTGTACCCGTTAGAACATGCTAAAACTAAGAAACACATTTTAAAGATATTTATTTTGTTAAGGTTAAATGACTGGAAAAAAAATCAAAAACAGTGTTTGTTATATTCTAACAACTTGTTGGGCCATACCACCCAGCTCTATTAGTAGAATTTCTAAACTGGACTATCAAAATAAAGTGTAACCATTTACATTTTTACATTTTATTTTTTAGTGCCACTCACAGTCCTCCATATACTTGCTGTAAAGTACTTAGTTTATGAAAAATAATAAGTGTAGAAAATAGATGCATGATAACTCAACACATGATTATATATTTACTTGCAAAGCACATCTCCCTAAAATGCCTGAAATACTGTATGCCTATATGATCAGAGTGAACTTCCTTTTATCTTTAAAATGAGTTTCCCGGGATGACTCACTGTAAGCATTATTTTACTGAGCCGGTGAATATTGTATGTCCACTGGGAATAGAAAAGAGCAGTTGTATAGCCACTTTTAATCAGGTTTAAATAGGATCTGTTTAAATGATGTTCTCATGAATAAATTTATTAAGCTGTAAACTCAGCAGTCAGTCTCAAATTAATTAACATACGCAGGAAAAACAAGCTGATTCTTATCTGGCAGTACAATTCACACGCTCACTTGAGTGCCTCTGTCTAAGTTAGCTGTAACAGATTTAAATGAAGCTTACAGAGAATCTGCAACATTCTAGAGGACATTAGAGGGTGAAGGTCATTTTCACTTGAAACGGGTTATGAACGCCACTTGTAGAAGCGTGCGTATAATGAAAAGCTCTTGGTTTGCATTAGCGTGACGGCCAGATAATGACATGAATTCTTGAGACAAAGGTGCCCCGGCATTGTGGTGATGATGGTGTATGCCATCGCCATGACAACGGATAAATGGATCTCCCATTCATGGATGGGATTGTGAGGGAAACAGGCAGAGATCTGCATAGAAAAGACGCATGTTTATTTCAGCGAGATCAATGGTCTGTTCTGAGGGGGTGTTTTCTTTGCTGCAAAACTTCCTGTTATTCTTCCAGTAATTTGCCTATGGCAGCTAATGAATCAAAAGTCTTGAGCATTCACAGGAAATATAGCTTTCCTTCACAATGCAAAATATGCTAGAACAGACTGAAATGTATGCAGTTATTTACTGATAATATTGAATGAAATGAAATGACTCTCTAAAAGGTATTGCTTTACTTGTTACGAACCACTTTCTAAATCCCATATCAGCCTCAACCAGTTGAACAATAATAGGATAGACGTGAAACTTCTCTTTCAATTAAAAAAGTGAAAATTTGTTTAACAGCAGTTTTTAAAAAAGGCAAATGTGCACAAATTTCAAAAGACAACCGTAATTAATTATTAACCAAAATTTGAGAAATGGACAGAAATAACGAGAGCTGCTAGGCGCTGTCTGTAGCTTTATGAGGTGCTGATGGGACGGCTGGGCTTAAGGGAGGCTGGATGCTATGCCCTCTCTCTTCACGGGAGATTTACTTTCATTTATTCAAATGAGTGCGAGCACACAGAATAATTTGGACATTTAGGAGGGACACTTCATAATGGAGCGCTGTCAGATTTCAGCAACACAATCTACTGCATTAAAAACCCATGCAGAGTCATTTTAGTGCTCATATTTCCTGAGCACTGAGGGAGTAGGAGGAAGTGACATCAGACAAACTCAAAAGTTTCCATGCTGTGCTATTAGCAGGTGAAGAAGTATTATTTGACAACTCTTCTTGTAGGGAAAGAATTAGTAACCGGATATAACCTCTCATATCCTTACTAAAGATAGAAATCCTATTACAGTTATCCCAAAACGTCCTCACACAGAACATTAACAGTATATATGCTTCTGTCATGATAGCGACTGTGACTCTCTCTCACTCTCTTTATCTCTCTGACAGAGGCATTCAGAAATTACATAAGTCTAACTACTTAACCACTATTACGATGGATGGCTAGTGCCAAGCAGACCTGTGTGTCAGCGTCAAGGAGCAGTGCAACCTCGCTTCAGACACATCTAGGGATTTAAGCATTGCTTGAGGGCAAATTAACAACCACTGAAAAGCAGGAGGTTGCGGTGGGACCATTTATCTGTGTCCTTCACAACAAGGCTTCAATGTAAACTTGTTAGTTATAGAGAAAAGAGTTCCTCTTTTATTTTTACTGACATCAGCACAGTCTCAACTGAGTTTTGCAGACTTGCAAACTTCTTTAATAAGAATCAACTTTTTTTTTGAAAGTCAATGGGGACCAGTGTTGTTTTGGACACCATTGACTTTCACTATATGGATCAAAACATTCTTCAAAATATCTTATTTTGTATTCCTCAGAAAAAAAGAACATTATGCAGGTTTAGAAATGAGATGAGGGTGAAAAATGACAGAACTATTGCTTTAACTTTATTGTGGATAACCATAGATGTAGACCATGATGTAGACCTTGGTAAATATGGCAGAAAAAAATCAATCGCGTTTTTGCATTATAGCACTACTTTTTCATTGTTATTCTGTGCAAACATGCACTAGACGGACGTGTTTGACGTCTTTCGTCTTTTGCATGACACAACGCTTTAAAAACACAGCGCTTAACTTAAAAAATGTTCCACTGACTCTGATGGTTTCTCTGTGAATGGCCCCTAAAATGCTCATATAATAATCCAACAATCTCAAAGAACTCAAAAAATTCAGTCTTAGGAAGAAAGAATCATAAAAAAAAAGATAAAGGAGAAGGATACATTATTAATAGAAAACCAGTGCCTCCGCAGGGATGTTTGGTTCATCAGTTTTGTGTGCTAGTATAAAAACAAATCCTATAACAAGGATAAGTTTGGTTCATGAGGCGTTTGGTGTCTTAACTGCTCCATCTTAATGGCACTTTCCTTTAACTTTAATTCTAGCTCATAAAACCCACAGACAAAATGACACATGCCTCTTTAAACATTTCCTGTGTGATCATTTCATAATTTGTCTAGTATGCAAATAGTAAATAGTATAAAATGCCATTAAATGCTAAACAGCATATTTTTAATTTGGATGCTGTGTTTGGAGCTTTAACACTGCTACTGAAATAGCCTGGAGTCATTAATATGCTTTGTAAAATTTGAGACCTCATGCTGTCCCATGAATTCCCTCTGAAGAAAACAAAAAGGAAGCCTGGCACTAAGTACAAAGTGTATTCTCACTAAATAAGCACATTCAGTGGTGATATTATTTGTGGATAACTGGGAAAAATTATTACTGATATCAATAGTGAAATTACTGCTGATAATTTATTTTGTTGAGCATTTTTTTTGTTACATGACTATGATATATTATGCTTTGTATTATTATATAATACAATATAATACCATACAATAAAATAGAATGAGAGATTATTATAATATATACAAGAGATTATTATGATCATATAAAAAAAAAATCAAATTCAATGCTTCTAATTTTTCAGTATAAATATAAAAAAATAAAAAATATAAAGTAAATAAAAAAAAAAAACTTTTTTTTTTAAAGTTTCCAGATTTTAAGCTTTTACATGACTTCTATATTATGCCAGTTTAAAAGGGTTAAAGCGCAAAACATAAAACCATCTGTTATCAGTATAGGCCAAAACAAGATATTGATATCGATTATCGAACAATGACGTAACTCATACTTAACCACAATAGTACTATGTATTGATGTAGAAACCATTTTTTAATCACATTAACATGCAATATTTGGCGTACACTTTACTTCAGTATAAATGCGGTTCATTCAATCAGCAGTTTTTTCTCCACAACGTCATTTTTCTGATATGCTGCTGTAACAAACATTTAGCTGTTTTTGCTGTTTGATTCATCGAGGGTTCCCTCATACGTCACACGCATTTATGCACATGTGCACTCCTCAAAAACAGTGCTGATTGATGATGCTAAAATGTATAGATTTAAATATATACATATTTAAATGTCATGAAAGATATAGAATGTACTGAGAATGTAAGCTTGCTTATTGTGGCCAGAAGATGATCTGTTTAAGTCCAAATGTCATTGTAAATAGAAACTACTGTATGCTTCTAACCACAGCTCGAGAGCTTTAGTTCCAACCACCTGAGTTTACGCCATTGTTTGTTGGAACTATGGTTTCGGGAAATGGCAAATTGTCAAATATATAACTTGTGACCAGTTTGTTAACGATGCTTTTGGGAAACGAACCCCTAGTTAATTTCCCAATTAGTGCTGCAGAGATAGTGCTTGTTTTAGAGATTTTTAGAAATTAGGCTTATCTTAGTGTAAATCCATCATAAAACTACAGGAGGAAATTGACATGAACACGATGTATTGGCAGACTACAGATTCTGTGAAGTGTGCTGCATTCTGTATTTATTGTCCTTTCAAGAAGATGGCACCCGTTGCATGTCTGAAAATAAAAAGGTTGCAGTCAATCAAGATTTCAGACGTCACTTGTTCTCCTGCAGCTCTGAGTATTGACACTGTTTATACGGATCTTAAAGGGGTTGCTGACGCAAATTCCAAACAGGCCACAGCAGCCATAGAGCTCTGCCAGTATTCTTCCATTCTGAGCATAATATCTATGAATAGGTCTTATATCAGAAACAGAGATGATCCACTCAAACATATATCTATAGAGTGGCTGTAGTCCTGCCCTACAGTTAGAAGAACCAATCGCTTTTTGATTGAAGCATCGTAACACTCAATATAGCAGCCATAGGAAAGGAAGTGCCATCTTAAAAGAACAGTTAAGACACACACGATCGGCTACAATAAAAGTTTTTTGTTACTCTAAAACAAATTAGAATTACTGTAGGGTTCATTTTTATTAGTCACTTAAAATGCCATGTTGTAATAACATGAGTGCATGGTTCTCAAGTGTTAGGTGTTTCATAGGCTATAATAAAAGGGTACATTTTTACAGTTAAACTAATTAGAATTACTGTAGGTCACTTAGTTACTCAATTTATAATAATATTAATATCCACTGGAGGCAAGTTGTCGAGAGAACACAAGTGCAGTTTATTTCAAAGAAGATCAAACATGAAACAAAAACATGGCGTGGCATGAAAAAAAACTCAAAGTCAAGTCATGAACGTAGACTTACAAACAGTGGACAACAGGAAACAATACTTGACAAAGACACATGGCAAACATGAGGGCTTAAATACACAGACTAATGACAAGACAAGGGACACCTGTGAACAATGAACAGACGATTAACCAATGACAAGACACATGGCAGGATCACATGACAAACAGGGAATCACATGACAGATATGGAACATGACATGAACAAACCAAAATGTGACAGAGACGAGACCAAATCGTGACACTTTGTTATTAAAAAAAGACAAATGCAAAATAGAACATTACTATTTTATTACTAAATACAAAATTGTATTACTAAGTACAAAATAGAGAGCCACTGAATTAGATAATACTCATATAAAAGTAAAATACAAAAGCTATTAAAGTAAAGAAACAGCATTGTAGGCTATAAATGAGCATTCATCTTTTAGCATTGTGTCATTTTCTCCAATTATTTCTTTCTGTTAGAACAAAAAACATGACAAATGAGCTGTGACAGAGATTGGTCAATAAAAATCACAGGTCTTTTAGATCAGAGCCATTATGTGATGTATCTAATAATGAACAACATTAGTGAGCTTGTACTTCAGAGGAGGCTTTCTAGGCACTATTGGATAATTCATCAACTGCAATTTAGGTTACCATTAAATATAATGGAGCTATGCTCTAAAGAAATCAAATCTACAATCATTAAAGATAATTGATTTCCATGTACCTTTAGTATGGTACAAATTACTAAGCTTAAAAAAGTCACATCACTACTTACATTTGATGAATGATACCTAATACAAAAAAATTGTCTTCCACAACAGCATTGTAGGAGATTGGTTTCAAGTGTAACCCCCACAAATCCTAGTGCCATCCCTCCGTTCCTTCCTCCCAGTAATAAATGACACCATTGAAACACAAATAGCCATGGCATAATCACATCGCATGCAATGGGGATTGTCCCGGGAATGCAGGAACGCAACTGCGGTAAATCCATCCAGTGCCCTTCATTCTCGCAAACACATCAATAAAAAAAGCCTGCTGCATTCTGGGAGAGTCTGCAGCAGTGCAATGTCTTACAGTGGCATAACCTGCAACAGGACGATGTGATCGAACATGCCTCCACTCACAGACACTCAGGCACAATGAGATCCTCGGATGCTTGTGGAGAGCGTGTTGACATCAGTGGTCCGACAACAATTGTCACAAGAACGGCAGACATTTAACCTTGGCAACCCTATTAGATGTCGTTCCAGAACAGATCTCAATCCAGTAGGAAAATGGACACACATAAATAAGCACAGTGGAGACATGGCTCACAGTGATGCATGTGCCTCTATTTGAGGTACATAAACACTGTGCTTTTCACATGTTTATATGAGCATGTAACAGCCTAGTTTGGTGAAATGGAGTGAGCTAGTGAACGGCCATATTTGGATCGCTGTGTTGGCGGCAGGGCAACCCTCTCACACTCATACACACGTACACACGTACATGAATAGAAACTGGCTGGACTTTTGCGGTGCCAAAAGAGTAAACATACTACAAAGCAGTTTTATACAGGATGTTAGCAATGTAAATATTCCTAACTAAAATATTTAACTGTAAAACAACACTTCAGCAACATCAAGCTCTTAAAATATAACAATAATAAGCAGGGAGGTAAAAATTATTACAAGATCAGATGTTGTGTTTGACTAAACAGTGATAAATCGATTTTGTCAGGTTTTACATTGAACTCTAACGTGAGACTTTTTCCACATATTTTCAACAGTTTTAGATATTTATACAGTACCGTTCAAAAGTCTGGGGTCAGAATGAGATTTTTGTTTTGTTTTTGAAAGAAGTCTGATCATATTAATTTAAAAAATATTTGATAAATTTCAGTAAAATAAGTAATTATTATTACAATTTAATAAATAACTGTTTACAATTGACTATATATCTGTATTCAACATATGTATTGAGAATTGTACTAATATATCAATACATACAAATTATAGGCTGATCCATATTTGATTTTTGCTCCAGTCTTCTGTCACATAATCCTTCAGAAATCATTCTAATATGCAGATCACAAAAATCATTTCTTATTATCAATGTTGAAAACTGTTGTGCTGCTTAAGATTTTTGTTAAACCATGATACATTTTTTTTCAAGATTCTTTGATGAACAGAAAGTTCTTAAAAGCATCTTTCACTTTTTATTTAATGCATTCTTGATGAATAAAAGAATCTTACTGACTCAAAAGAATCTTAAAAATATCTTACTGACCCAAAACCTCTGTAAGGCAGTGTATATCATATAAACTAATGATAATTCTATACTTGAAATGATAGTAGTTAATTATTTTATAATTATATTGTGAAAAGCGCCATACAAATAAATGTGAATTGAATTAAATCTTCTAACATTCTAGAGTTTAGGTAGTCCTTGACTATATAACTTTGACTAAATAAATCTGGGCCCATTTTATGCAATTTTGATGAATAGTGTAAAGCTTGACAGAAAATGTGTCTTATTTAGCTGACAAAAGAATAATTTATTCTTCACTTTCACCACCAGAACCTTTTCTACTATGTATTTCTTTTCTATTATGCCTCTCGTTGTGTGAAATGGTTTGTTTATGTAAGACGTTTCGAGGGTGTGGAAAGAATCATATCAGTTTGAAAGAAAGCGAGAAGAAAAACAGGACCTGCCCTAAAATTCTCATCCGTCAACGGATGCTAAAGTCAGAGTGCATTGCAGCAAAATGTTCAACTTGGCTTGATGGTAAAACTTTATTTTAGCTCCCTATTTTGTATCATGGAGCATCAGTTTTTCAAACTCTTGCAATCTTCCTCCTTGCGATGTTCCATCCACATTGACATCAACAGATTTACACCTCTAGTATGTAGATGCTCTAATGCACATCCTTTGCTCTCCAAAAAAGCTTCCTGTCTTTGTCAGTAAGTGAAAAAGAGGAACATAACATTGCCACATTGTCATATTTTCAGATTTCCAAACTCGCATTTGGGAACTTCCCAGGAGGACCTGAAGACAGCATGAGTGTTGTGATTCTTCCTATTAATTTTTATAAGAGTGATCTTCCTCCTCCATTTACAGTCTCAGCCTCTACTGTAAGACATTGGCAGACATCCGGAAGAATAAAGTTTAAAAAGTCTGTCTGAATAAAGGCATTAAACCAGGCCAAGAAGTAGAACTGTTCTTTATCAGCATATCAACACAAGCCAAGTCCAAACATACGGTAGAAATCTGTCTTCTCGTTCTAATGAGTGAAGTCGTTTTCTTTGTTCTCTCCTCTCTATCACTCACAGGTGTGAGTGTGAGTCTGTGATTCTGACAACAAGCATATTAGGTCTTTTCCAGCACTCCTGCAGGCTTTTCCCTGCACTCCCATGGGAAAGCCTGGCGTTCTCATTTAGATTTACTCACACTGTTTGGTGTTTGTATATTGGCTATTTTACAATGGTTCAAACATGGCTCAACCAATCATATTCATGATGTACTGCTGTTTTGAGTTTCTCAAGCGTTGTATAATGTTTCTTTTGCACTAATGCCATGCAGTCTTTTGATTCATCAACAGTCTTATCTTTTGGTTTGCATCCATTAAGTTCTAAATAAAAAAAATCAAATAATCCACTGATACTTTCACATGTACTTAATTAATTAAAACAGGCATTATGCACAATATATCGTTACTGCATTAATTACAGAGATTGTTTTATTAGAAATTAGATATTTAATC
The DNA here is from genome assembly GCA_026230005.1 of Gila orcuttii. NCBI lineage: Eukaryota > Metazoa > Chordata > Actinopteri > Cypriniformes > Leuciscidae > Gila > Gila orcuttii. Next base: position 19,351,032 of record JAPDVR010000023.1, on the reverse strand, counting down.
AATTTTATTTCCCCTGGCTATTTTTTTACTTAAAGTTAAGTCTAAAACATACTAATAATTTAATAACGCTGCTAAATGTAATGTTTAGCAACTCTTAAAATTCATTTCAGTTTTTTATGCTGTGATGCCTAAATTCACTTTAGCATTTAAAACACTTGATTTTAGATTTTTATTTCCATTTTTATTTTTTATTTTTGATAAAAAAAACATAAAAATGTAATATTGGTAACTGGTCTAATATATAACAAAATTATGAAATGAAATTAAAATAAAATTGGTCCATTGCCACATGGTTAATACATGCTATATTACAATATTTTGGGGTTAATTTTCCATTAAAAACAAGAATATCAAAATATATGTTATTAAAAATGCCAATTAAATTAAAAATACAATTAAAAATACTCATACAGTGATATTAGATTTTGGTCATGCCCTTCCTTCATAATCCTAAGTTCTCAAAATAAACCTGTGTGTTTACTTCGTATTCAGCTGTCTCTCTCAAAAAGACATACAGCAGGCCTGTTTCAAGTCACAGGACTTGGAGAACATTTCCCACTGCTTCATCTATATTTAATGAACGCTCTTAGGTGTACTAGTCCACAGCAACCAGTGTCTGGCTAATGCTTTTAGTTAGGCTACTCTGAAAGGGTGAAATGTCAATGTTTTGCCCATCCAGTGCTGTTTCCTGGCAAATATGAAGCCCATCCATTTACACTGAGTGAGAAGCTGCATGCATGCATTTAGAGATTGGGTTTCCATCTTATCTTCAGATCTCTACAAATGTGGTTACATGAGTGGGGTTTTCTTGCAGACTGACTTTCACAGCCCTTTTAAAAACACTGATCTGGAACCTGTGAAGTCAGAATAGTGCTGGAATCCAACCAGGAAGTCAAGCAGACTACATTATGAACTTAAGGAATCACTGTCTTTAACTGTCTGTCACGCACACCGCTCAAATGAAGAACCTCGGATAAATAATAAAAAGTAAGATATTGTATGTGGTGAAACCTCTTTAAAAAAAAGAGTCAACAAAAACTAACTGTTACCGATAACAAGTATAGTGTTGTTGCAAACAAATCCCTCATTGTTTCTGTGCCTGAAAAATAAGGCATTAATCATTTTAATAAAATTAATACTTTTATTCAGCAATGATACATTAAATTGATCAAAAGTGACAGTAAAGACATTTCTAATGTTACAAGATTTCAAATAAATGCGGTTCTTTTGAACTTTTAAAAGAATCCTGAAAAAATGTATTGGTTGAAAAAAAATATTAAGCAGCTCAACTGTTTTCAACATTGATAATACATGTTTCTTGAGCCCCAAATCAGCAAAATAGATTGATTTCTGAAGGATCATGTGACACCGAAGACTGGAGTAATGATGCTGAAACGTCAGCTTTGCATCCCAGGAATAAATTACTTTTTAAAATATATAAAAATAGAAAACTGTTATTTTAAAATTGTTATACTATTTTACAATATTACTGTTTTTACTGTCATTTTTATCAAATAAATGCAGCCTTAGTGAGAATAAGTCATTTAAACGTTAAAAAATCTTCCCGACGCCAAGCTTTTGGACGGTTGTGTATATTAAAAAAGATCTTGCCACTATAAGTAGCATCCTTCCAGTTAGCATAGCTTGTTAGCAGCTTGTAGTGCAGCAAACTATTTTTTTAAAAGCTTGACTGTAGTTTTAGTCTGAGCTAGTTTCAAAGTAGCTTCACTAACACTGTCTCCACCACAATTAAATTTCAATTTATTTGTTCAATAAAACAGCAGTCAAAGCTCTGGACTGCATATTGATCAGGGAACAACAAACGCCATACTGCGGTGGTGTATTTTCAACATTCAAATGCAGTTTTCCACACAGCCCAGCCTGGCAGCGAAATGCGTTGCGATTATTGTCATCTTGCATTCATAATTCATTTCAGCAGACATTTTGACTCCTTTGGGTGTTCAAGACAAATCTAGACACGGAAATCTTCACGGAAGCCAGTCTGTCGGAAAAACAAACCTCACGTTCGGTAATGATACTCAATGAGTGCTACTAACTCATTGCGTTTGCCTGAAGGGAGAACCGGCTGCGCTGTTGTCCTCTGATAATACACTAACACTTGACATCTGGTGCAGAGGGAGGAGTATTGCCCGTCCACCCACTCTCTTCCTTTATCTCCAACTCTTCCTTCAGCCTGTAAGCAAATCCGTTATAACATCCTCCTCGGCCGTCACATGTTCGGCCCAATGGCCTGTTCAGCAGCGTGCGGCAGATTGCCTGCACTTCTCTAAACAAATCTGTGCATGCTGATCACCATGCAATGTCAAACCGCACACACACATAATTCCAAATACCTCAGGGTGGCCTAGCTGCTATAAAAAGCAATGCAAATTAGATTGTATTGGGAAAGAGCGAAGCTTGTACCTCCTGCATCCCTTATCTTTCACGCCAATAAAGACAAAAGACAAATACGACCTAACCTGACCTCCATCTCTTCGACAAGCCACACAATAACGAAAAAAGGCATTGTGTTCGTTTGCCCGGGTTAAATGATGTAATGCCTCAACCATGAGTAGATTGCCGCCTTTCGTTAGCCTTGCTTCACAGTTTCCTGGGAAGCAGTAATTAGTGTCAAGAACAAATTTGTTGTTGTTAATGAGCCTACAGGCTAAGGCGACAGCATGGGTAAAGGAAAAAAAGAAAGAAAAGTTGCCCCCCTTGCAGGATGGTTTGGATAGCGGAGATGCACTCCATCTATTCTCCAGCCGTCAACGCTCCTCTTACAACCTCTTTGATGGGACGTCTCTGCCTTTTCCTTCACAGTAAATCAGGCAAGAAGCCAAGAAAAGTCTTATCGCCACCACCAACAGAACAGCTGCATAGACACCAGTGTAAACAACCTCTAATACAGAGATGAATCATCCTGCATAAATATTGTACTGTTCTATCAAGCTTTTTTTTCAGTTGCACTAACACAGAATCAACTGAAAATACATGGTAATGCACATTATTTAAGTTTATGAGGTCTTAAAAGGTTCTATTAAAGTTCAGGTTATGCACATATAATAGTGTGTGTGTTTGTGTGAGGTAAGGCATTTTAATTTTAGCACAAGGCACACGCAGACAGTAAGAGCGATATGCAATCCTTCAGCTGGATAAATATATTCAATTTCCCATAGCAAGCCTCCTCATTCTGTGTTTGTTCACTCCTCATTTTCAGAGCCTCAAAGAGAATAAAAACCCCAATCATGTCATTTTTTAAAAATGCTCTTCTTTGTGTGTCTCATGGAAGACATTCCTTCTTGGCAACAAAGGTGGAATTTACCAGCTGAATTGTGGGAAGGGATTACTATGCCATTGGCAGCTAAGAAAGTGTAAGCCATTGAATTATCTCACTGTTCAAGATGACTGTTAATCATACCACAAGCCTTAGTCACATTAAGTTATTTTATGGAAGAAAGGCACACCCGTAGTCTCTTTCCGAATGCATTCAGAGAAGCAATAAACTCACAATAAGTCAACACCCGCATCAGAGCAATAAACACTGGTCTTGTGGATGTACTCAAAGCACGCAGCTTCCTTGGGGCACACGTCTGCGTCGAAATAAACTTGAGTTCCACTGTAAATACAGATCCAGATATGAGATGAAACATTTTGAAGTGAGATCATTTATGCAGCATAACAAGCTTTTTTCTAGTGCTTAGTACTGTCTACGCTGCAAAAAAAAAAAAAAAAACATTTTTTTTTCTTCATCAGTATTTTGGTCTTGTTTTCAAAGAAAAATATTTAAATTACCGGTACATGTATTATTAATTAATTTATTAATAACATTTTGTCATTTGCATTATATTTAATCGTAGACCTCAATACATTTTGAGTGAAAAATAGGTAAAGCTAAACTAAACATGTTATATGCAAAATAAAATTAATTATTTAAAATTATGTAAATTATTTTAAATGTATTATATATAATACAAATAGTAATTATATACTGTATGTTTAAAATGGTATGTATGTATACTGTAAAATTTAAAATACGGTAAAAACACTAAAACAGTTTTTAAAATCTCTTTTTAAAACACCAAACTTTTTATTCTAAAATGTATTCATAATAATAATATATATCTATTCCACTGAACAACAGGCAAGATGACTTTGGTTGGATTTTTGGATTTTGGTTGGTTGGATTTTTATCAGACTTTAACGGCAGAGTTCATGTCATCACTGTTCACCTGAAATAAAACTCAAAAGCAATTCATCAGATTGCACTGGACGTCATCTCAGATTAATACAACAGAGCAATTTCTATTCTTGGGTAACAGAACGCTGACAATGGATTACAATAAAACCAGATGATCTCTCACAGACACAAAAGTCTTTCCCAAAAGTATGGACAGCTTACGAGAGCGTGCTTGGCCAGAATGCTACAAGAGTGACGTCTTATCTTGTCTTGTGCACTATAACACTGATTGATTGACAAAGCACTCTGACATCAAATTACATTGATAAATCACTGCAGTCAACTTCAGTGCTGCTGAAATGTTATTAGGATAATGCTTTTTTTCAGAAATGAGTGAACACACCATGTTGCACTACAGACAGTGTTCACTGAATAAGAAAAACTACAGACAAAGAAAGATCGCATGGCAAATGACAGATGTGTCCGTTTGTGACCTATGTCACAATGCAGTTTTTAAACATCTGGCTGCAAGAGAGATTGAAAGATTTGTATTCGCTCATTTAGTCTACGACTGACTGGGTTTCCTCCTGCTCTTCTCAAAAGATTAAGGAAACAAACATCAAGAGAGTTGTGAAATCTCACACACACACACACGCACACACACACACACACACACACACACACACACACACACACACACACACACACACACACACACACACACACACACACACACACACACACACACTTTTTGTCTAATCTTTCCATTTAAATATCCAAAAATCCTTAAAACTTGAACTGGCAGATTTTGTATAAATAAATCGTAAAAATCTGCCAGTGCAGTAAGACAAAATACCTTTAATATGTTGAAACAAATCTATAATTTTTTTTTTTTTGCACTGTAGCCACTGAAGTGTGCAATTTATTCAATGATAGAATACGCCTAATACTCTTAATATACAATGGCTTTTGGCTTTATTGATGTCAAATCTTACTCAAATTTTTATAGTCCATACTAATTTTGCCAGCGAAATACAATAGCTATTGGTCCAAATTACTATAATTTTATATAAAGACAGAACTTTTCACATTTGGGTAAAAGAGGGAAAAACTGCAACACAATTTCATTAAATTATATTAAATCATTAACACAAAGCCAACAACTTCCTCTAAGACAATATGTCATAACTTCTTTAGGCTTGATCTCTGTTTTTATTTTGCCTTTGAGAACTTCGGGTTTATAGATTGTATCCGTGGTCTGTGAAGCATTGATTTGTATGTGATGGAGAGGGAGTGTGTTTTCCAGCAGGGAGACCTGAAGGCAAACCCATGCCGCAGTAATGAGAGGCGATGATGGTGAGAACTTCACAATAAAGGTGATCATTCAAGGTGGCCTTTGATGTCTCGAAAGTGCTTTGAATACACAAAAGCCCCCAAAACAATCTATACTCTCTTTTCTGGGATAGTGCTCTTTGCAGATTGAATTTTCTTCAATCAATGTACAAAACTAATTTCACCTCTTGAAGTGTGAATGGAGAAAAGAAATGCACAAACATTAATGGGAATAGACAGTATTTCTTCTAAATGTTGACTCAGCATAGGAGCCCCATATAGATTATATTTACAGGGCACTGCGCATGCCATCCTGACTGACAGACAAACACACAGGCCATCTGATCGATTGTATTGATTATAAGTAAGCTGCTTTGAGCTCTATGGAGTGCTTAGAAATCACATAAACACATTATTGCTTATCAGGTTCACGGGACGACTAAGGTCACTTTGGATTTATGTCATTTCCCTTCAGGCCGGTTACATTTAGCTGGTTTGGCAGAGAGATAAGAGTTACTTTGAACACATTATTATTCAGCTATTATTTAATGTGCAGAGCTAGATAAAAATACATATTGTTGCTTCGAAACACTTCTCAACACAAGCATTGGCTAGCAGATTTCTTCATGCCTTAAAACAGGGTAAACATAACTCTAACCTTTGTCTCATTTAGTATATGTGGTTCTATAAATATATGCAAATGAGCCCCGCCTCCACTCACTCACTCCAGCTCAGAGATCCACTCGTTGACGATCACACGTTGACGTGATTGGTTACAAGGTAATTTGTGACATCAGAAACACCAGCGATTTCAAACTGCGTTTTTGAGACTGTCTTTGGTTCACTGCAGTTTTAAGGAGAAAATACAGGGATAAACTACAATTAAATGTTTCTTCTAGTCTCAAAAATAACTTGGGAAGGAAATAAACTGGAATGTCGGTAATTGTCTAGATTAAATCTGCTTGCAATCTGAAAGAAACAAACAATTAAACAATATGTTTGCTTAGAAGATGTACTCAGGATGCTTTGTCACAATGTCCTATTTGTAAGTGAATTGTTCTTTTGAGTTTTTGTTGTTGTTGTTGTTAAACAAATCAGTTCACAAAAATGGCCTGAATGAATTGTTCATGAATTGGGCTGCATCAGTCTGGATGGTTCCCGAGTCAACAACTCACTGACTCATTAAACCGAGAACTGTCACTTTTGGAGATTCGTAATGAGTCAAGGTCCAACGAGTGAGATTATTACTGTAAAGGTGCGGTTTCCATTTACTGTTGTTTTGGGAATCTTCACAGTCAAAATCCAGTAATTTCAATAGAAATCCACACAATTGGGAATTTCAAGTGAGGGTGAAAGATTTGACCAAAGCTGGTTGGTTTGAAAGTGAAAACTGTGGGGCTCTGCTTCATACATCACCACACTATTGGCAATAGACAATGGACCTTTAATACTTTTAATTCTAATTCACTGACATTCTGACAAGACAAACCATGTACAAATTCATAAGTCAACATCATTACCCAGTATTTTCTCCTTAAAACTGCAGTGAACCAAAGACAGTCTCAAAAACACGGTTTGAAATTGCTGGTGTTTTTGACGTCACACACTACCTAACCAACCAACCAATCACGTGTGATCGTCAACTAGCTGATGTGAGTGGATGGAGGCAGGGCTAATTTGCATATTCATAGAACCACGTATACTAAATGATGCAAGGGTAGAGTTAAATCCAAGCAATTTTAAGGCATGAATAAATGGGGTTTCAAGGAAAAAACATTTAAATATGTCATTTTGGTGATCAAAGATGAATTTTAAGGGAAACAATTATTGACTACAGGGGGACTCTAAGAATTTGTATTGAACCAAAGATTTAACTGATGGGCCAAAAAACTAGTTTCTAAAAAGCTAGGCAGAATATAAGAAATGTAAAACGCACTGGAATTATGTTTACGATTTTTTTGTATGACTGTTTTATCAAACCACAAACAAAACGTCTCAGGTTACGACTGTAACCATAGTTCCTTGAGTAGGAACCGAGACGATGCGTCAATGACGCTTTGGGAACGCCCCTGCGTGAATGCGTCTGAGCACTTGTGTCAACTAGTCCAATGGCGAGAATGAACGTCACGGGCGGGTGACGTCATGACCAGGAAATGATAAAAGGACATCCGGAATCGCACCGCGCTAGCTTCAAAAAGGGCCGAAGCAGTCGATCTCAGGGATGTAGGAGGTATGGCAAAGTGACGCATTGTCTCGTTCCCTACTCAGGGAACTATGGTTACAGTCATAACCTGAGACGTTCCCTTTCGAGGGAACTCGCGATGCGTCAATGACGCTTTGGGAACGAGAATGCCCGAACACCATACAACCGAGAACCTGTCGTGTTACAATGTCATGACATGAGAACTCTGGACCTAGGGGTATCAATGTCCAGGTCATAAAACTTGACAAACGTAAGGGGTGAGGACCAGCCAGCTGCGTCACAAACCTCTTGAATAGATACCCCTGACATAAGGGCTCTGGAAGCAGCCATACCCCTAGTAGAATGGGCTCTGGTAGACAAAGGTGAAGGTTGGCCCAGAACCTCATATGCAAGAGAAATAGCCTTGACTATCCACTTGCTGACCGTCTGTTTAGATGCGGGAAGGCCTTTCTTAGGAGGTCCATAGCACACCAACAACTGTTCAGACTTTCTCCAGTGTGAAGATCTGTGTATATATGTGTCCAGTGCTCTGACTGGACAAATGAGGTTCAGTTTTTCCTGGTCCGAATCTTTGAAGGGAGGAGGACAGAATGCCTGCAGAACGATAGGCCGTGGTATATTGGTTGGAACCTTAGGAACGTAACCTTTCTTGGGATACAGGAACGCCTTAACCATACCGGGCGCAAACTCAAGGCATGACGGAGATACCGACAGGGCCTGGAGATCTCCTACTCTTTTTAGTGAGGAAATAGCTAGAAGGAACACAGTTTTGAGGGTCAGAAACGTTTGTGAGAAAGACTCATAAGGCTCGAAAGGAGCAATAGATAGACCTTCTAGAACAATGGCTGGAATTCTGGTACGAACTGCAGGCCTCAGCCTCAGGGTACCATGGAGGAAACGAGTAATAATAGGATATTTTCCAATAGAAGAACCCCCCAGAGGGGTCATGGTAAGCAGCGATAGCCGCAACATAAACCTTCAGAGTGGAAGGGGATAACCCTGACGTAAAGCGATCTTGTAGGAACTTAAGTATTGGACCGATAGTGCAATTAACTGGATCCCACTGTCATCGATGACACCAAGAGGTAAAAACTCTCAATTTCAGGGCATATAGTTTCCTCGTGGACGGAGCTCTGAAGCTTTAAAATGGTCTCTAAAACCTCGGTTGAGAGTCCAGATTCTATGAGTCGGGCCCCCTCAGAGGCCAGACCCACGCGTTGAGTGTTTCTGGGCGAGGATGGAGGATTTCTCCCCCGTCTCGTTTATGTTTTTTTTTTTTTTTTTTTTCACCTGTGAGTCTATTCGCCATCATGGCTAACATGAACTACTTTCAAAAGTGCTGTGGACAATGGCGATTCTTTTACTGATCACCCGTGATCTTAGAAGTGCCGCGTTACACCCGGATGGGTTCAGCGGCAACAAACTCACCTACTCTCGCCAAGATCTTCTCACTCTCCGGAGCTCCATCACTCTCGGCCTCCATCGGATGTAATCCCAGCTAACATCCTACACAAGCCGAGGAAACGAGGAAGGCGAGGAGGGGTACGCACCAGGTTATGAAGGCGCCCTTTTAACCCCCCCTTCCCTCAGTTGTGATGGCAAATGTGCAATCTCTCCGGAATAAAATGGACATTCTACACACCAGATGCCGAGTGGAGAAATCCTTTCGGGAAACCTGCATCATCGGGCTGTCCGAGACGTGGCTGAACGACTCTGTTCCAGATGAAGAGGTTAGCCTGGACAATTTCACCATCATCAGAGCGGACCGGACAAGTGATTCCGGTAAGGAGAGGGGCGGAGGGGTCTGTATTTACATTAACAACCGGTGGTGCAATAACATCAGGATCCACAATAGGGTCTGCACACCTAACATTGAAATGCTGACTCTTTCGCTTCGCCCCTATTACCTCCCTCGTGAATTTCCCACGGTGGTCATCGGCTGTGTGTACATCCCGCCTGGCGGGAACACTAACATGGCAGCTGAGCTAGCAGCCCAGAATGTCAATGCCATGCTGAGCAAATACCCGGAAGCTCCGGTGCTCATTATGGGGGATTTTAACTGCTGCAGGCTGGACTGTGTCCTCCCATCCTTTGAGCAATATGTGGATATCCCCACAAGGAGGGAAAAGGTGCTGGACTTGTGTTATGGGAACATAAACAGCGCTTATACTGCTCGTGTGCAGCCCCCAATAGGCGCCGCGGATCACAACATTGTTTTCCTGCTTCCGCAATACAAACAACTGCTGAAGAGGGAAAAACCAGCCACATATAGCGTCACAAAGTGGTCGGAGGATGCAACTGCACAACTACAGGGGTCCCTTGCATGCACTGACTGGAGTATTTTTGACGGTGACCTGGATACAAAAACCGACGCCATAACTGACTACATCAAGTTTTGCATGGCAACCACCATCCCAGTCAAAAATGTAAGAAAATACCCCAACTCCAGACCATGGATGACTCACCAAATAAAACTCAAACTCAAGGAGAAACAACACGCATTTCAACGTAAAGACTGGCTCTCACTTAGAGATATTAACCGTTCTGTGAAAAAATAAATAAAAAAGGCTTAACTAGCATACAAGGACAAAACCGAACAGGATTTTAGCAGCATGAACACTAGACAGGCATTTCAGAAAGTTAAAACACTAACTGGCACCACATCAAAAGCTAGCACCCCTGCACCCACTGACCCCAAGTCATTCACCAGAGACCTAAACAACTTTTATGCCAGGTTTGACAATAAGAACTTCTCCACTGAGTGTGAGAGATTGCTCATGAGCCTACCTACCCCTGAGCAGTCACACTTTGTCTTCCCCACAGTGGAAGACGTCTATCAGCAGCTCAGGAGGTGTAAAACTGGCAAGGCCCCAGGCAAAACTTCACCACCTTCATGTGCCACCTCTCCTTATTCGCTGGATCCATAATTTCCTCAGTGACAGACCACAGGCAGTGAGGGTGGGAAGCACCACATCCACCATCATTACTGTCAATACGGGCGCCCCCCAAGGCTGCGTCCTGAGCCCCTTTCTCTACACTTTGTACACTAATGGCTGTATTAGCCCTTCTCCCATTACAAAATATTTCAAATACTCTGATGACACAGCTATACTCGTCCTTCTCTCTGACACAGAATCAGTTACAGCATATCACCAATCCATTACACACTTCACAAAATGGTGTAAGGACAGTCACCTCATCCTCAACGTCACTAAAACAAAGGAACTCATCCTGGACACACATCGTAAACTCTCGACCCCTCACTGCCCCATTTCCATAAACAGCCAGCCAGTGGAAATTGTTGACAGCTTCAGGTACCTTGGCATCACTATGGACAATAAACAGAGTTTTGATCACCACATCACACACATCCACAAGCAGTGTCAACAAAGACTTTTTGTCATTCGTAAACTCAGGACTCTCTCAGCTAAACCACATCTACTGCTTCTTCTGTACCGTAGTATCATTGAACCCATCCTCTTGTACTGTGCTGCCTGCTACTTCACCATGCTCTCTCTCAGCAATAAGAACAAGCTTCTTAAAATTACTAACACTTCCTCCAAAATAATAGGTTTTCCCACTCCCAACCTGCCAGCCCTCATTAATTCTGCCACTGCTCGTAGAGCAACTACCATAGTACAAAATCCCAGCCACCCTCTTAATTCAAGCTTCACTCTTCTCCCATCTGGCCGTAGATACCGACAGCTGCTCTATAAAAAAACACGCTTCGGAAAAAGTTTTGTACCCTGTGCTATAAGGGTGTTAAACTTACAGACAAGGTAATGATGTCACTTTTTGTGTTATGTGTAGATATGTGTATATTGTCCACATATGTGTATACTATGTATAGTTTGTGTACAGAATTCATACTGATAGTGTTGTTGTACAGACTGTGGAAACAAATTTCCTCCACTGAGGACAATAAAGAATGAATCTGAATCTGAGATAGAAGGTCCCTCCTGACCGGCAGCTCAGAGGGAGAGCCGTCTAGAAGGGTAATCAGGTTCGAGAACCAAATTCGGCTTGGCCAGTACGGAGCTACTAACAACACTCTCACTCCGTCCTGGCGAATCTTCTCCAGAACTCCTGGGAGCAGAGCAATCGGGGGAAAAGCGTACATGCGTAGCCTTGGCCACGTCTGCACCATCGCGTCCAGACCCAACGGGGCTGGATGCGTAAGGGAAAACCAAAGTGGACAGTGCGTCGTATCTTGAGACGCGAACAGATCCACCTGAGCCTGGCAGTAAATACCCCAAATTTGCTTCACCACCTCGGTGTGGAGCCTTCATTTCCTCAGCCCCTGTCTCGACAGGATGTCTGCTCCAACATTCTGATGTCCCGGAACGTAGATTGCTCTCAAGGAGAGAAACTTCCCTAGGGACCACAAGAGAATCTGGTGCGCCAGTTTGTATAGTGGACGTGAACGCAGACCCCCCTGATGATTTATATAGGAGACCACCGACGAAACATCTGTCGAGAGTGAAACTCGATGGCAAAGACCTCCTAACACTGGGCCCTGGGATAGGAACCAAGGTTTCCTCCAAGGCACGGAGACACCGCCGTGTTATCTTGATCATAAGGAGTGGGTTTCCCCTCGGGGAAAACCCCTTGGTTTTGAGCCACCACTGTAAGGGCCTCATGTACAGCAGGCCGAACGGAATAATGTTGGACGCGGCTGCCATCAGACCCAGCAGTCTTTGAAACTGTTTTACAGTGAGTGACTGGCCTAGCTTTATCTCTTTTAGAGCTGTGAGGATCGAAGCGACACGGGCAGGCGAGAGCACGGCCCTCATTGTCACTGAATCCCACACTACACCAAGATAGGTGGTTCTCTGAGCTGGAGAAAGTACACTTTTCTTGGCATTCAACCTCAACCCCAAAGTTTTTATGTGCGCGAGAACGACATCTTGATGCCGAACCACCAACTGTTCCGACTCTGCTAGAATAAGCCAATCATCAATGTAATTCAGAATAGACCGAATGGAAGAACCCGATACTGGTATGCTTTGCCCCCAAAGGCGAACCTTAGGAACTTCCTGTGTTGTGGGAGGATGGAGACATGGAAGTAAACGTCTTTCAGATCTATTGTGACAAACCAGTCCTCGGATCTGATTTGAGTCACTATCTGTTTCAATGTCAGCATCTTGAACTTCAATTTCTTGACTGAGCGATTGAGAAGACGAAGATCTAAAATAGGACGCAACCCCCCATCCTTTTTTGGAACAATGAAGTACCGGCTGGAGAACCCTGAGTCCCTGTCGGCCGGAGAAACCAACTCTATAGCATCTTTCGCTAACAGTGCTTTTACTTCTTGTTCCATTACCAGAGACTGCTCTGGATGTACCACTGTGAGTAACACCACGTTGTAGTGTGGTGGACGAGAACCAAACTTGATTCTGTACCCCTTTTCTACTATGTGCAGGACCCACTGAGATATGTTTGGCAGAATCTTCCACTCTGACAAATATTCTACTAAGGGAACCAGCCTCTCGAGGCTGGCCTCTGGTGTAATAACAGTCGTCGCTTCGGTGGCCTGAAGCATACTGGCAGGAGATATCTGAACTGACTGACATTCGACCATCCTCAGAGGGCACGATCCTGACGCCGCGTCATGACAGAGATGTTGGGTCTGAAGTTCGCTGGACACCGAGGGTGTCGGGGTTGGCAGAACGGCCTCCTGAGGGCACCGGGACGGCGCAGGCACCGTGAGATAAGGTGAACACTGCTCCGCCCCGGAGGGGGCTGCCCTCAGCAGTCTGATGCCAGAGACGTCAGGACTTCTTCTTTGCCAAAGCCTTCTTCGTCAACAGAACGGTACTCAGATCGGTCTGCTGCTTCCTCTTCGGCTGAGAGTGTCGTCCTGCGCCCCATGGTTTTTGGGGTGGAGCGCATGAAGCGACACTCTCCTTCTGTTGCGCCCGGTATGAGGAGCTTAACGGCTGGGGCTGCTCACACCCAGCACCCCCAGGGGCCTGTTGACGGCGAGGGAGATATCGTTTGAACGCCTCCACCTGTTTCTTCGCCTCCTGGAACCTCCTCGCCTCTACAACGGTGTTGACAGAATCACCGAAGAGGCCAGAAGGCAATAGCGGGCGTCCAAAAGGAATAATTTATCCTTATCTTTAATTTCCAATAAATTCAACCAATGTCTCTCAGTAGCCACATTCGCTGCCATCGACCGCCCAATAGCGCGTGCGGTATCTTTGGTGGCTCTGAGAGATAAACCGATGCAATTCTCAAATTACGTCAGGCCCCGCCCCCTCACTAGTCTCCAGGTGGCCTCAGCAGGCCAGCCTGGTATGCTTGCAGAATGGACATTGTGTGCAAACATGCCCCGGCCTGACCTGCTGCCATATATGCTTTTCCCACTAACATAGATGACGTCTTTAAAGGTTTAGTGGGCAGCATTGGGGACTTCAAGGACGATGCCGATGCTGGAGAAAGATAACTGGCCAGTGGTTGTTCTTCTGGCGGCATCGTCCTATAACCATATTCCTTCAGCCCCTTAATATCAGAATAGACGTGGACCTGGGGGCTGAATACTCTGGAGGAATATGGTTTATTACACGACCTCGATAACTCTTTGTGCAGGTCATGGAAAAAAGGAAGTCCCCTTGGTGGAGGTACAGAGCTGGATGATAGAAAGCGCTCGTCTAATAAACTTTTGGGACGAGTGCCTTGCTTCTCGGCTGGCCATTCAATATTTAACTTAGACACAGCACGAGAAAGTACCTCCACCAGCTCCTCATGCACTGGGGAAGAAGCTGGCGTTTCTTCTTCCACCATATCGATGCTCAGCGCGTCTAATTCCTCGGAACTAGACAGCTGAAGCACCGGTGCCTCTTCCGAAGCGGAAGGAACCGCAGGGCGGGCTTCCGACTCTGGAGAGAGAGCACTGGATCTCACGGGTAAAGGCTGAGAAAGGGCAGGGCCCGTCTCAAACCCCTCGGCAGCAGCGGGCCCGAACCGCAGGGAACGCTCACCTGAACACACTCCTCAAAGAGTGACAGGTGAGAGCGGAGCGGCAGCCTCTCACAATGCTCGCAGTCAGCCCCCTCGAAGGCTGACATCGCATGCTCCGCTCCCAAACAGATTACACACAGCTCGTGTGTATCCCCACCCGTAAGGAAACGAGGGCAGGGAGGAACACACTGCTTGAATATCTGTTTGGATGCCATTTCTCATATATATTGAAGCTGCTTAGTGTAACGTGACAGACAACAATAAATAAGACAGACAGAGTAACACAGAGCGCTGCTGAGGCACAGAAGCTAGCGCGGTGCGATTCCGGATGTGCTTTTATCCTTTCCTGGTCATGACGTCACCCGCCCGTGACGTTCATTCTCGCCATTGGACTAGTTGACAAAGTGCTCAGACGCATTCACGCAGGGGTGTTCCCAAAGTTCGCTCGAAAGGGAACAAGCTTGGTTTTAAGAAATAATTTTTTTTTTTTACTTTTTTTTTCTTAGCTGAGAGATGTAAATGAATCATCTGCGTGCTTTAACCTGTCAATGAAACAATCTCTTCCTGTCTAAGTGGGCGACTCATGGCTGGAATAAGCTGTAATGTGGGCCTGATTTTATAATAATAATAATAATAATAATAATAATAATAAGTTTTATTTATATAGCGCCTTTCCAGAGCTCAAGGACGCTTTACAATAGACAAGCAACAGTAAAGTCAGTGGACAAAGACAGCAGACAAAACAACAGGGTAGGTAGATGACAGTGGTACAGAAAAAAATAAATAAAAATAAATAAAATACAACTATGTATGTACTTTATGCTCTTATTCCAAAGTCAGTAAAAACCAAGGTAACACTTGTGTAGTTACACATTACTACTGTACATGTACTTGCCATAATAATAACAGTAAATTATGCTTAATTACAAGTAACTAACCCTAAACCAAACCCTAACCGTAACTCTATAGTATGCACATGTAGTTAATTGATATTACTCAGTACTTATCTGAGTAAATACAATTTAACTACATCACCTTAAAATAAAGTGTAACCAAAACTAAACAAAGCAGAAATACACAGTGTGTTACTGCTATCCCTTTAAGTACATTATGACAAATCTTACTGTCAAGAAAATGGAAGAACAATGTCCTCCTCAAACTTCTGTGTCAGACTCTCAGGTCAACAGGCACTGAACAGTGCAGACAGGGAAACAGTGAGTAGATGGATGCTCAGTTTTATGCTCACACAAGATAGCTGGAGCCCGGTGGTTAAGGATCTGAGATGGTAACATTAAAGTTGCAGGTAAAGTTGATAAGATCGTCTATCACCATCATAACCTTGATCAAGGCTCTGGGTGAACTACATAACTAGATACCAGTATGTTTTTTAAAAATATATAAAAAAAATTACAATAAAAATGTACATTTTTAGTAATATTTCACAAAATTACTGAATGGTAGTGTATAAAATAAATGATGGATAAATTTACTGTATTTCACACAAGTATTGTGCAATGTATGACTGTACGTAACTATTCTCCTGTAAGATTAGATAAACTACTAACAGCACCTGCTATGCTTGCAGGTCTGTGTGCGCCGTGTGTCACTGAACAAAGAGGTTCCTGTACCGTGTTCTCCTCACAATAGGTGATCCTGTGTGGCGGATCTTCCCTTTCAGGTGACTTAAGATTACATTGTCCATCTGTTCAGCAAAAGCTTGATCACTCTGTCATCTACCACTAGGTAAATAAGATAACAGCCAATTAGACCCGAAAACACACTCCCCTGCCTGGCCTGGGCTGTTTTCATAATTAAAGAAGCATACTAGGGAAACAGCGGCCAATTTATTTTAGGACATTTTGGCACTGGAGGAGCACATGAATAGAAGCAGCAAAATAATCAGATCTCTATTTGTGGCATTTCAACAGATCTATCTATCTATCTATCTATCTATCTATCTATCTATCTATCTATCTATCTATCTAAAGATAGACATCAAACATAAAGAATGATGACAGACAGACAGATGGATCAAAGAGAGAGAGAGAGAGAGAGAGAGAGAGAGAAATATATATAGGTAGATAGACAGATATTTGAATTTAACTTTTTATGTAGTTTAATTCATCATATATAATAAAATCTAAATGAAATCAAGTTGGGATATTGAACCAATGTCTCCCAAAATTGAAGCACACAACTATACCTTCTTACACTACATAAAGTAATATATTTTTTAAGTAATTTCTTTTAGATAATTGGTCACGTATTATCGTATGCCAGCACTGCCACTGGTGCCCCTCAAAAAAGAAAGATAATAAACAGGTGCATGACACAAACAGTCCCAAGTAATTTGACACTATGCTGGAGGGAAAACTGTTAAAAAGAGCGTTGTGCCTTTGTTGTGGGTTCAGGCGCTCCCTGGGGCTGTAGAGCAGGAAGTGACAGCAGACGAGGGACCTCGTGGCTAATGAGGGGAGAAATGTTTGTCCTTGCTCTTTACCCATCTGTGTGAACCTTTCGGTTCTTTCCAAATCTTACACAATCCAGCTAGCCTCCAAGATGGCACACCTAATCCACAGATTATGATGTCCGTCTGCCTACTTCACTGTCCATTGTCACAGTTCGCTGTGCTGTCCAGAGAGATATATGACCGACCGGATTTGGTCTCAGGGCACATGACTCTAATTCCAGGGTGCAAGGGGAAATCACTGTAGTTTTCCTGTTCAGTCACAGAATCATGAAGACCCTGCAACCGTTTCCATCCCTCTGGCTATGACACCCTTGTTACTTTCGGCTGCCAATAAAACTGGAAATAATGAATTGTAGAACTACCAGGGCAGAGGAACATAACTGCTGTGTGTCCTCCTCTTCTTATAAAACTGTATGTGAGGAAAATTGCCACTGCCGTTTAATTCTCAAATGCTGTTTAGGAAGTTTTAATACACCAGATAAAATTTGACATATTTAATATCATCTATATAAAATATGTCACTGCCTTTCTAGATAACATTTAAAACCATATGAATCTTGTTTAAGTGATCAAAAGCATAACATTGAGTGTACTTTCTCCCATGTCGGGCTGACTGGTGTGATGATATATATAGTATTGTTTTGTTTTTGAATCAATCTTTCAATCTGAAGAAATATTTACTGAATGAATCAGTGAATGAATTTGAACAAATCTTTTTCCCTTTTAACGGATTCAAAAGACTCAAGTTACTAGGATTTATCAAACGAGATAAATACAAAGTTCTGTCATGAAACTGTGGCACAGCCTGATAGGTCCTTAACTCAATCTGCTTGCAATGACATCATTCTCTATAGGGCACAGCTGATTGGTTCCTGCTAAATCAGTAGCCTATGAACCCGCTGCTTAACCTTCAAATATGTGGTCAGCATTTGCTGTAGCAGTGCAGCACACTTTCAGAAACCCTTCACCTTCCCCAGCTCCACCTGTATAGATCTGCTACGGGTAATTCATGTATGTTATACTGAAGACTAGCAGCATGTCTTACTTGCTCACAGCAGTGTGTCATGTATGTATTGGCAGTAGCAAGTCCCATATTGCTCTGCAGCAGCAGCAGCAATAACCAACAGCAGCAGCAACAGCAGTGAAGCAAATCTATTCCACCAAGACCAAACATATCAACATTGCCATATCCATTTCCATGCCAAACACTCAGAGAGTTGTCATGACAGAAATAACATTACTTGTCACAGAAACTTAGCATCTCATGCATGGTTAGAACGAAGTAGTCAAGTTTCCATTCAAAGATTTTTTTGCGGAAAAAGTTTAGCGCATCAAAAAAATTACTGACATACCTGATGGAAATGCTAATTATTGATAAATGTTGATACTTTAACGTATTGTGAAAAACTCATTTGGAAACACTTTCTGTCAAGAAATAACACAAATGCGATGTCACATGACGGAATTACACATGCCGTTCACAAAGCGTTCTTAACATTTTATATGACCTTAGTTGCTAAATGAGTTAAATGAACTCATGCTTTTACATTTTTCAATAAGTTGAATTAATTAGTTTGTGAAATTAAGGGGTGTCTGACATGCAACCAAAAATTAAATTCAAAATGTGGGTCCTTAAATTAGTTCCTTTGTTTTTGTTCATTTGATTTTTGGGGTAAATGGTAACTCATTCTTAATCTAATCATTAAGAATTTGTGTTAATGAATGGATTGTTTTCTAGTATCCTACATAAAATAATACATTACATTTATTTTATATGATTAAAACTTCTGCCTGCAAAAAGATAAAATGCCCATGAAAATCAATTTCAAGGAGCAAATGTTAGCTCTTAATGGAAATATTCATGAATAATTTTTGTTAGCATTAGCTGAAACTGGGTGGGGGATTAGAGTAAATGTTTAAATAAAAGGTTTTTTTTAAGTGAAGATGAAGAGCCACAAATTCACCTCTAACATAAAGAGATTAGAGCACACGGATACGTACTTTTGTACGTATGATTATCATGACATTCCAAGAAAATGTTCCTCTTGGAATAGCCATGTGTTAATTGACCAACAGTCTTGAAGTCCTACCCCACCTTTGTACAAAACACATGACATGGTGACATCTCTGACAGCCGTTGCTGTCACGCTGTTGGACATCTTAGCATTTTGATCCAGATAGCGCTAAATAACACACAGGCGTTCAACTCTCGTCTGTCGCCATAAAAGAGAGTTAAAAAATAAACGCCTGACTTGGGAATAGAGAAATAAAGAAATAAAACAACAAACTTGTCTAGCCCTGGTTTCCTTGTACGTTGTTTTAAACGTGACTAACGCAACCGAAGGCCAGTGGTTGTAATGAATGTATATTTCTGTAGACCGTAACCCTGAACTCTCTCTGGGGGAAGAGGACAATCATCCTAATGAGTGCCTGCTGCACATCCACCGCCACCAAGAAAACTGAGAAAAAGAGATAGAGCAGATGGCGAAAGAGAGAAATAGAGATGGGAGAAATCTGTGAATAACCTCCTAGCAGTGCTTGATCTTATCCCCTGTAATACACCTAGATTCAGCCTCCACCGTGGGAGCTGCAGGGGTGGCGTACAGCATGGGAATGACGCCGATGTAGCCCAAAGAAAATATATACGATATCAGAACAAACCAGGCTGCTTTAAGTGTGTCTTCACTCTTGGCAGGTTTGGTTAGATTAAAACAAACTCTGGTGCGGTTGCTCTGTTAGTGCAGTTTGTTTGAATAAGTGTGAACGCTGACATCTGAATCCTGGTGCGCACCAAATGGACTGAGACCCCCTGAAAAGGAGGGGCTTCCAAAATAGACATCTAAACTAACCAAAAACAGGATGTGATGTCACAATATGTGACCCTAAAAAGGACAAGGCTCAAGCATACCTGGTTTTTCTTATCATATAGGAGCTAAGTTTGCCCATTACAGTTCAGTACAGGTTTCAGAACCACCGTCCTTGCAGCAGATCTTCATTTATGTGTGTAACGGAGGAATCCTGGCTCTTGACTTAAGTTTCAGTGTTAAAAATGACACTGAATCATTCTCTTCATTTCATCATTTTCTTTTTTTGGTCCGGACCAAAAGAACCAAGAGAACCTTTACTAGAACCTTTTAATTTTTAGGTAAATATTTTCTTAAGAATAAATTCTTTAAAATCTGTTTTGTAATAGATGTACCCTTGCTTTGGTGAATAAATGGTCGTATTGGAGCTTTATGTAACTAAATTAAGCCGTTATCACTACAAAAGAGGAGTCCTCAGGCCTTGGGACTGTTCACCGGCTCCCATGTGGGACTTTTCCAAAAGCCGCGGGCCCTTTCCTGTTCTCTGCTCCACTGCTCGAATCACAAGCCACAAAACACATCTAATCAAGAGTGAACAGTTGGTAGGGACATTTTCGAATCATTCACTATGCACACGCACACAGGAATTCCCAAATTTCTACTTTATCTAGGCTTGTTAAAGATTTTTCTTGCCAGTTTGTAACAGCTGAGAAACTGAAATGTAAAGTATCTGCATTTTGCTGAAATCAACATTTTACCATGTTATTTTAACAAGCTATCAATTTTGCTCCCCTCATGATGTCACGAGACAAACGAATTATAAAAAGAAAAGATATACTGTGGCTTAGATTCAGATTTGCTGCACTGACCAACAGAAAGGTGTTTGGTTTGAAAGTGACTTCTGTGTGAACTGTGTTGCATAAATCAATACACTATTGACAATAGAAAACCAAAAATGTGCTATTGTGACCACATCTTAATTGTAGATTTAATTTAAAAAGGGAAACAAAGCAGGGACGTGCACAGGAATTTTGAGGGGCAGTTGCTCTGACCTGAAAAAAGCCCCCCCCCCCAAAAAAAAAAAAAAACCTCAAAGGCTATATGAAGGACTGAGAATAGCAGGGTCTTTATTAAAATATATATTCACAAAGTAAAAAACTGAAATACAGCACTCAATCACCTTAACTACTACTAATAATAACACAGAAAAACATGACTTGAGTCATGAAAATCCCTACATCAATATCCCTATCAATATCCTATCACTGATAGGTTTCACCAAATTTACAACTAAAGCATTGGCGCAACATTTAATTGTCTTGCTACACTGCAGCATAATAAAATGGTTCTCACACTCCAGTAATATTTCTGTGAATTTAATTAATCTTGCACTTGTTCATAGTTTTTGTATTATGTCTGAATATATTCAGTTGAATTTTGCCCATACAAATTGCTTTATCTGACCGTGTTTATGTCCAAACTCAATGCCTCATATTATGGTTTTATTATTATTTATAAAGATTGCAAAACGTCAGAGATGACAGGTTTATGATATACAACTTTGTAAACAGTATACAAAATGTATTAACAATATGTTAAATGCCACCAAAATACACATGAGAAAAAGAGTTCCTCATATTATTGTTTATTGTTTTTTTAATTATTATTATTTTTTTATTTTTTTAAATTTGAAAAGAAATAATCTGGATTGAATTGACAGATGGGGAAAAACTTGCTTCTAATAAAAAAATAAAATAATAATAATAATAAACACTTAGATTTCGGTACTTTTTTAACCTTTTGGCTTCCCTTACATTCAGTTGTGCTTCTTGCTCGTATTCAGTTCTGATGGTACGTATGGTAACTGGGCAACTACGCATGATTTGTAGTATGATTGCGTAAAGGGAACAGGAATTCCGGTAAGGAACAGAATCAACTGATACACCGGTCGCGTGCAGCGCTGCAGCCACGTAAACACAGTTTGCCCTTCCCCTACTGACTTTCACTCTCGGTGCCGGAATGGAAGTGAATGAGGCTTTGCGATTTTTTTTTTTTTTTTTTTTTATCTAGGCTTACGTGAAATTCTGCATCCATTGTACAATTTATTTATTTATTTATTTATTTCCCCCCTCGGAAGGGCAACCTGAGTCGAGAAGGGCATATGGGCAGTTGCCCGGGCAACCTGAGCAACCCCCCTGTGCACGTCCCTGAAACAAAGTACTTTCATTATGTGGAAGAAACATCGTAATCTATCAAATAAATTGCAATCACGCACACAACTGTGTTCACTAGAAATATTGTTCATCTTTATCTGATTGGATGAGCCATGTTTGAAGCCATTAGCATATTGCGTGCATACATGTGACCGCATGCTAATTGAATTACACCGTGTCTACACCGTTCTATTGTCTAAAAGACAATAGAACCCATTATAATCAGTGATGTTGTCTACACTGAATACAGCGCAATGTGACATGACATAACAAATCCCTGACAGTAAACTGATGGCTCGTAATTTTTATGACGTATACTCCAAGCACTCGTGATACTTCTCATAGGAAGGACAAATGGATTTGCAACAGTCGATTTGTCGAGTCCAGTGTAGACAGCTACTAGCTGTTGCGGTGTGATGTGACACGTCAATGGTCATGCCTGGTGTAGACACTGTGTTATATGTATATGAATTGCTACTTTGCTTAGCATTTGTAAAAAACAACCACCTTACTCCACGTCAACTCCCCTTAACCAGGGTAAAATCACTGTAATGTCCTCTCATTGCTTATTGTTTTAATTTTATCCCTTGAACATACAGTAATCGCTACATTTCTTACCGCTCAGATTGATCAAATGAAATGGAATTGTAAAACAAAACATAGTATTGCTGCTGTTTGCTGTTGTTTTTATGGAGGGCACCGTGATGTTCTGGCATGGCTAGAGCCTCTCTTAGTGACATGAAAATAAATAATGAAATCGATGAGGGCCGATCGATAGGCAGTTGAATTAGAAACTTGGCTGACAGCAGAAGTTTCCCCAGCCTCGCTGGCCACACTGTTTCCATCAAACTTTGTTCCTGCTATTTGACACTGAAGCTGTAGGAGCAAACGCGGGCCAGAAATTTGAAGTGAGACCAGAATGCAAGGCAGGGAAGAGTGAGGACGATATGTCTGGGAGGGAGAGCGAGTTACACAGGAGAAGATCCATCTGTTGACGTAACCTTTGCTTCTGCAATATCACCTATCTCAGCACAATTGCTTGACCCGCCGTATATGTCTTGATGTCAGGCTGTCAAAGTGAAACATGAAAAGCCTCCAAATCACTCATCGCAGGGTTCAAATGCAGTTTAGATTGTTTGAAGAAGTGGCTGCTTGTGGTTACGCATGTCAGAAGCCAACAAAGGCGAATCAATATGCATTTGCTTAGGGTTTTGAAGGTAGGGTTTTATTGAGGGATCTGTATCTGTGATTGAGACGTCTCATTATACATTTAACACACGGACTCAACTTCTTTATTTGACTTAAAGGGATCCCTTTCATTGATTTAAAGGGATAGTTCATCCAAAAAATGAAGATACTGTCATAATTATTTCACCCTCATGTCATTCCAAACCAGTATGACTTTCTTTATTCTGTGGAAAATATAAGGAGGAACAGTTTTTTTCCCCACATAATAACTGTCACCATAACACCATAAAAGTAGTCCTAGTTCATATGGCTGATGTGGTTTGTTCCAGTTTTTTGTGAATTAAATGATATCTGTGTGTAAAAAACATAAATGATTATATATTCTGAAAAAAAGAATAAAAGTCAGTATGCATCTCTCAAATAAATGTGTCACAGCAATTAAATAAAATACAAAATTTTAAAGGTTAATTTTATAAATATATTATCTATTAAATAAAAAAAAACTATGAAATTATCAGCGTTTTTAAAGATGAACTTTGTGCGCATTAGATGATGGCAAATGTAAAAGTAAAAATGGGGTAATGAGCAATTAACTATATCTTATATTGCCACATATATACTATAATATGAGTTGAGAGCCTATCTTGGATTTGAGATCATAAGAAATTTATTGATAATATAATTTGGTTAATTTGGATAATTTGGTTTTCGTGCGAATAATCATTTAAATGTTAGTCTGTCCATCAAACATCTAATGTATGAAGACTTGAAAAACATGTGGACAAGATTTATGGTACTTGCACTTTTTTTTTAGGATGTGGTTGTTGTATGGAAAAAAATTATATATAATTTGTTATACCAAAAAGAGATTGGTACTCGCAAACATATGGAAGAAACCGTTTATCTTGATAGGATCCAACGAAAGATCAAATTCAGGATACCTTACACTACCAGGTCTTATGTGACTAAGAAGATCTTGTTCAGTTTTTCTGTTACAGAACAAGGATCTGTGATCTGTGATTAAAACGTTTTAGTTTAAGCCAGCATATTTTATACACAGGCAGGTTGCAATTGATTTGGATCAAAAAAACAAAGTCTTGATCTGTGGTTTCTTATCATTTGGTGTGGCTTCTTAGAAGAAAGGAAGAATATGTTCTTGTGAATATGACCAGGGCTTTAAGAAGCTTAAAGTATTGTTTCAATGCGTCTTTTAAAAGTCTTCTTCATCCGCAATTTTTCTCTGGCACATCTGGTGCAACTCTGGTTGCATGTATGGAAGCACGCACAAATAAGCCCACACACGTAAACGTATAATACGCATGAAGGGACAAAGAGACAATGCTCATGGCACTGTGATGCATTTAAACATATGAAATCTTGAATTAGATTTATAGTGGAAGTCTGATTGGAAGTCATCAGGTTCAATAATTCGATTTAAAACATTCACCTGAAAAAAATTGCATTAAAGTTTGGTTTTATTGCGTTTGGACCAACAATACAGTGCCTTGAGAGCGTATCTATGGATATGTATGCATGGCAACAGTTGCCTGGAGCTACGAGGGCTAAGAATAACTCAGTTTGGAGCAAGGGCCACAGCAAATCATTCACAAGAACCTTTGCAACTTTGTTAATGAATTTCCTCAGATGGGGATTGTATAAAATTAAATGAAACCCCCTCAATATACATAATGATTATTTTATGAAGGAATTATTAACAAAATTATGATGAATTAACCACTGCTCATGTCACATTACAGGAGCAGCATTATTTGAATCACAACATGTCTTAAATAGCAAATAAGTAGAAAGAGAGTGCTCTTGCAAGAAAATAATTTGTTGACTTCACAGACAAAAAAAAAAAAGTTGCCAGCCACCGCCACCAAATATTTCATGGCCCCCAATATATTGTGTAGGCCTATATCGAGCCCATCATCACCCCCTAAGGTTGCACAGTCCAATAACTTGTCCTGAGTCGACATTTCATTCAGTAACATTTGACAGTTTTGATACTGTTTAATGTTGATGATTGTATGTATCTGCTTACATATGTTATCACTTGTTTCTGCTTCTTCTTCGCCTGTGTTTTGAGATTCAGTACTCTTTCAGAAGATGTGTAATAGTGCCCCTTACCGTATAACGGTGAAAACACAGAAAGCTGGAAATTTCTGTCAATGGCGGGAAAAGAGTTCAGATCTCGCCAATGTTTGCTTACTTCCCTGTATCCTAACAGTTACTTTAGTTTAGGGTACATTTACACTTCAATGATGTACTAAAACCGGAAAGGTTTTTCCTTTGCTTTTTTCATGTGCAGACAACATTGTCAAAACGATCCCTGTTCACACAGATCTGCGAAATTAATAAATTAAAATGAAAAATGCTGTTTTATGCACGTCAAGCAAGTAGTTGGCAATGTCACTTTTCAGGCCTTTTCATGTTTTCAGGCCCCGAAAACACCGTTGTCATGTGAATGAATGTCCAAAATGCATAAAATGTTTTCCATTTTTAATTGATATCGGTGTTGTGTAAATGGCCCCTGAATTAGACCATGCATTGCAAGTATGCTGTCCCATTGAACATAATTAACGCGTGCTCTGGCGGTAACAAACCTCAGAGGGGCGATAAGAGTTACCTTCAAATGTCAGTGCCATTTATGTTCTCTTGGATAACTATACACATAAATATAAAGCTTTAATCAAAGCATGTCCATTTGAGATTCTGTTTACGATACTTGATGTGCTCTATGTATGTGTATTGATCAATGTTTATATGTAAGTAAAAGCCTAAATTAAATCTGTTTATATCAAGTGATCGTGTCTCTTCTTTCTTTTGCAATGTCTTTATGAACTTTTTGGTTTTGGATACCTGAACTTACATCTCTCAGGTTTCATAAAAAATATCTTCATTTGTGTTTCAAAGATGAACGAAAGTCGTATGGTTTTGGAATGACATGAGTGTGAGTAAATGCTGACAGAATTTTCATTTTTGGGTGAACTAACCCTTTAATCAAAAAAATATTAATTAAAGTCTAACTTATAAAGTTAAGGTAACATTATCAAATGATATTACAAAAAATTAAAACGATCAAATGAAACATTTCTTCATTTGAAATGCATATTTGGGGTACATAATGAATTGTGGCCTGACACATTTCCGAATGCAACTTCAGACATTTTTATTTTTTTTACTAGAACACTTTTATGATTATTGCAAATTCTTCAAGAACTGGCTTGAAGATGCTTTGAAAGCATTCTCTTGAAAAAGTTAATTTGGATATTGCCATATTTTTCCCAGCAAATTCTATTAAAGGGACAATGTGTAGTTTTTTAGGTATTTTATTATCTAAAATCAATATTTTTATTCATAAATTTGTCCTAAATGGTGTACAAATACCTCTGCCAATTATCTGACTTATCCTCGTAAACGAAGAATTTAATATCTTTATATACATGTGACGGGTAGGTCCACGGAGGCTTCCGTGTAGTTACGCCATCTTGAAAAACTATAACAGCAGAGAGGGTCAAAACGTACTAGGCCAACGCGTTTCCACAACGCGTTTTTGTTCAGAGCCAGCGTCACGTAACTGAAAGCAGCAGAAACGGAGGAGCAGAGCAGTGAGAGGCGCTTGTCACTGCCCCGGCAAGTCAGTCAGTAATTCATACTGTAAAATTCGTTTGTTCGTTGTGTCAGCTTGCAGTTTGTTTGAAATAGCAAACCTGTTCACCCGAAAAAAAACTCAGCGAAGTGCTATTAGAAGACATCCTGTCATAGCTTTTTGGTACATAACAGCTACCGTAGATGCAACACACATTTGAAAAAGCGAGGCGCTGGAGAGCACAATTCGTTTGAATGTAAAATACAATTTCACCGCTAGATGGGAGAAATTCCTACACAATGTCCCTTTAATAAAACACAGAATACCCATACTTTGGTTTCAGAACCATCAAAAACCACTATCTCTTATATCCTGTGAAGACTTTATGAAGTCAGTAATTGAATGCTAAGCTGCAGCGGTCTAGTGGAGAATCCCAAAATACATTCTGCAGTGCTGCAGTTCAATTTAAATTCAAGGTTTTATGATCCTTACCACATCCTCTCTCACTCAACTTTATTGTGTCATTCAGTAGTTGAAGATCTAATGGTGCAAACCTCACACCCGCCACAGCGGTGGGCCTCATTCTTTCCACTGGGGCGCTTTTGAACCGCAGTGCAGTGATGCCTTTGAATCCCCCTTCTGCTTTAACTACCTCATCTTTCACACAGCAGGTCTGGTCGAACAGGGTGACCCAGGGCACCTGTGCTGCTATCAATAGCTTTGTGTCTTTGCCGCAGAACACTCTCACCTGGGAGCGGCAATTAAAGGTGTATTAGTTCAGAACCGTGACCTTTCAACCTCGATGTCAAGCCACCCAAAGACAACAGGATGTTTTCTTTACTCCTGTAATTCCCTAGCACCGCTCACTCTTTCCAAAACTTGCATCAAAACTTAGGGCCCTATTTTAACTATCTAAGCGCATGGTCTAAAGCGCACGCCGCAAGTGCACTTAGGGTGTGTCCGAATCCACTTTTGCTAGTTTAACGACGAGAAAAATAGTCGTCGCACCCGGCGCATGGTCTAAAAGGATTGTCCCTATTCTCTTAATGAGTAATGGGTGTGTTTTGGGCGTAACGTGCAATAAACCAATCAGAGTCTCAACTCCCATTCCCTTCAAAAGCCAGTTGCGCTCGCGCCATGGCTGATTCGCTATTTACATGGCGGAAAAAATGAACGCTTCTCTAGCGAGGAAACGGATCTGCTTGTGCGCGAGTTTAAAAAGCTCAAGCAGACCATATGGGACAAGCTGGATTACACAATATCCATATTATGTACACAATAATAATCTTTTACATTGTAATCCTTTTATTTTTGTGTGCTGCACGTCCCTGTGTGTGTAACGGAGCGGAGTGTACACGCGTTGTGGACCCGCCTATAGGCACACATTACTAACATTCTCTTTAAAAAAAAAAAAAAATATTATACTTTCTATACGCCGGACCTCGAAACAATATAATGATGTCGGTTTAGGTTTGAGCTTTTGTTCTTCATAGCCATAATTTAAGTGATTTTTGTGTGTTTGTTTTTGTTTTAGGCTATAAATCTAGAGTTGAACAGCAAGATCATTAACCTGAAAGGCTGTATCTAACTTTCGTGTTCTGTTGCTTTATAAGCATCAACAGAAAGTCCAGTTACAAGCCTGGACCATTGAAACTGTCAAAGACCATAAGTTACAACTGAATGCCGACTATATTTAGAAGTAAAAAAAAAAAAAAAACCTGTGCTAGGGGGAAAGCTTGTATGATCCTGAGTGAATAATTATTGACTAAGCTGTTTTATTATATAGGATGAAAGTAGTTCATTTAGATCTCAATGGGCTTTGCGGTTTTACTTTTTCAAAATAAAATAGGGTAGTCTATGAATAGATCATTGAAAGTAGGTGACAGTTTTCCAGAGCTTTTGGTATTTTCCTCAGACCAATCTATAATGGGATCAGAAACACCTCTGTGAAACTTTTAATAGCATCACTTTTTGTTAGGAATGGGTGTTTTAGTCATTTTGCATGTAGTACTCGACAGATAAATGAATTGCCCATCATAATGCTTCTTGCTGTTTCTTAGCTTTATCTTTTGCCACATTTCAAGCTAAAAATAGTCCTTTTATATAAATCCTTCCCAAAAAAAAAAAAGCTCTCAATACACCCCCTGCGCCCTGTTCCATTCAATTGCGCTCTTCTAGCTGTTATAAAGCAATAACGTGTCCTGTGCGAACACCCCCAATCCTCTCCAGAGTGCCAAGCATGGCCCGGGACAGAAAGTGACTGTGAGCGGTGTTGACGGAAATTGCTGTCTCATATATCAGACTGCAAGGTACTGTCGAAAATGTTTTGAAGTTGAAATAAGTCATGCAACTATTTTTTTTTTTTATATGATTGATCACTTCTGAGTACTTCAGTACTTGGGTACCTGGTCACTCATCTAGTCTATAATCAACCCAAGATCAACAGATCAAGCCAAAGACCAAAACAAGCTGCTTGTCACTTTTATTAATGGCCTCATATGCAAATACAGCCTTGTTTAATATTAGCTCACGATTTCATTACAGAAGCTCTTGGTTTCAGATCTGTTTATCTAGGATTTGAGAGGCTAGCTCCCGGTCATACATCACCTCACATTGTTTACGCAAGGAGGCATTGTGAGCCTATACTTCATCTGTCCCCAGACAGCTGTGTGGCATGTTCCACTGAGCCGTTCCCAACTTAGCAGCCTCACAGCACTTTTTGCGGATGTCGCCTTAGTAGAACGAATTCCAGGCAAAGGTTATTATAGTTTTGTTTTTATTTTAATAGTATTTTAATGTTTTGTTAAATTAATGAATGCTGAAATAAAATATACAGTAAGCATTAGATGAAAAACTAAATGAAAAATGTTCCCTTGGCAGCTAACTAAAAAAAATTAATTTAATAATTTAAAAGCAAAAATATAAATAAATTAAAGGCATAATATGTAAGATTTTGCATTGAAAGTCCAAAAACCACTAACACTGTTATATATCTTGTTCACTTGTGTACTTACATTATCCCAAATGTTTCCAACAATGTTTAAATCCAGAGAAATTCGCAATTTTAACCAGTGTAACGTCCCTCCTCATTGCGTCACCTGTCAATGGCGTCATGTCTGTGTTATCCTCGGTTTCCGTTTTTACTGCTATAGAAACCATGGTAACAATGAGTCTCATGAAAAAATGCAAAAGTAGTAGTTGTATCATCTATTCTGCCAATCTGTTGTTGTTTCGTCATGGACCACAATGTTCGTTATCGTTTGCAGCAGGTTCTGCCGCCAAAGATAACTCCAAGAAACTTAAACGTATGTGTGAATCAAATGACCCAGGAAGAGTTTTGGACAAGAGGAGAAATAAAACGAGGATCATTATCGGTATGGAATTTCCTAACACTGTTTAACAAGTCTTGATTAGCAAGTCTATGGCAGTGTAATTAAATGCAGTATGTGTTTTTTTTTTGCAAATACTGTGGGTATGTTCAAATGTACATTTTAGTACGATTGTTTTGAACATGCAAACTGCGCTGTGTTACCATACCATTTAAATAGAAAAATAAAGTGACATGTATGAGTAGTAATTTAGCATTAAACATTACGTTACTTGCGGCTAATTCATTAGATTGAAATCAAATGAAATGTAATGGTTATAAAACTTTATTTCATTGCCACCTCACACATGAACATGATTTGTGAGTCCAGTCGGATTGATGACTGAGGTGAAGACAACAACTCCCATTATTCGCATTTGTTGTCGTTTTGAATACGCAACCTATATTTGGTCTAAAATTACATACTATGGCTTTAATCTTAAATAGAAATATTAAAAAACTAAAATAACAATGCACATAACTATAACTAAAATGCTATCTAAAAAAAAAAATGAAATCCAAAAATAGGGGAGTTGGGGAGTAGCTAACAAGTAGTGAAGCTAGTTCGTTAGCTTGACAGTAGCTCAGTTGCTTTTAAAACTTAGATTTTTTAGTAGCTAACTACATTTTACAACAAGTAGCGGTGTAGCGCAACCAAAAGCTATATTCCGTTTCGCGTTTTAATGAGCCTGCAATGCATTGAAGTAGAGCAGCGTCATCTATTGTTTCATTAGCATCTTGCGGCTTTACAGTTCA
Organism: Gila orcuttii; assembly: GCA_026230005.1. Taxonomy (NCBI): domain Eukaryota; kingdom Metazoa; phylum Chordata; class Actinopteri; order Cypriniformes; family Leuciscidae; genus Gila; species Gila orcuttii. The sequence goes on along the minus strand of JAPDVR010000023.1, from coordinate 19,319,964 downwards.
CTGAGAAGAGATAGTCTGATGATTATGTACAGGATGCACAGGAAAGGCTACACTTTTGTAGGCTATGTAATTTATCCAGACCAAAGATTAAAACACTGTATGTGTTGAAGACTTCAAGCGGACACAGGTGAATATTAGCCTTTTTAAATGTATTGTTGTCCTGCTGTATTGCACTCTATATCAAATGTCTATTTCTGATTTTATGATAGTTCAATCTGTCCCACCACAGTGTAATGATGAACCTTAAAGAACACTAACATTGTGTTTTGAGTCATTGCTTTGGCAATGCATCTGTCAATCGAACAGAAAACAAAATCGCGGTATACTGTAGCCTAGTGCTCTTTTCAATGGGCAAAGGCTATGATCTAATAAAATAAATTGCGGTGGATTTCAGAACAAAGCGCACTATGTTTTACGCAAGCAGCTCATGATTCGCGTCTCAGAGCGGCTCCGTTCACAGTAAACGAGCTTCATCACTGCATGTGCTGTTTTCACATGCATTTTTGATGACTTCTGTGCAATTTAAGTTGCATATATTTTGTTCTTGCATTGATGTTACATTTTTGAGCAATTTTGCACTTTGACAGCCAGTTTGAGATATATATTTGAGTTTTGTTTGTGTCCTTGGATATAGTTTACAAAATAAAACAATACTCTTTGAAATCATAATTGTATCACATTGTTGTTTTAACAGATAACGTGAAAGCCATCGGTAAATATTTCTATATTGTTTAGTGAATGACGTTACTCATCCTGCATTGAAGGGGAGCAGAGAAGGGACTTGGCAGAGGAACAGCACGTCGACCTACGCCCACTTTCTCCTCTTCATTTGCATGCTCTCATGTGTGAATGCTTCACAGGGCCACAAATTAAATATTCATTCTGTAAAACCCTGGGTTATGTAACCATAGACGTGCAGCTTCAGAAAGATAACAAAACTAAACTAAAATACATCCAAAAACACAATCCCATTTCCTCATACCTGTCAACTGCGAGACGATGGATAAGAATGAACAACATATAAAACAAAACATGGGTAATACCATATTTCCCACCATGCACCGCGGTCAAGCTCTGAGCCATGTAATGTGTGTACCCTGTGGGTCTGACTGCATTTCCATATCTACCACATATGCAGAGTGATTTGTTTATGACATGGATTGTCATGGTAACCGGCCACATTGGCATCTTTGTTTTCCTACAGTATCTCAGCTTCTGTCACTTAACCTCACTTCTTCAAACTGAATTGACCTGCATTAAAGCGATTGATCGCAATATTATCTCATCACACAACAATAGCAGGGCACAGCGTACCAGATGTAATTGATTTGACTGCATTACAAGGAAATCACTAGTACTTAATAAAGTGAGTCCTGAGCGTTCTGTCTCTCACAGGCACTTGTGCTGATCAGCAGCTCCATCCAAGATTGCCCATTAAAGATTTTCATTACCTGAACGATCAGAAAGCGAGGCTGACATGTGACTACAGATCTGTAGTCTGTAGTCTTGTCTGTAGGGTTGTCAATTTAACATGTTAATTAAGTGTGATTATGACATTATTATTTAAAACATTTGATGGAGGTCAAAAATGGTTATACTCCTGTTATAGTTCCCCAGAAAATGAAAATTCTAAATGTACAAATGTAAAAATCTGTAGATTCTTTTGACCAAATAATAGCCTCTTTCACTCAGAAATCCCGGTAAATTACCGTAAAATTGCCAGAACGACTTTACCCTGCTGTTCACACAAGCAACAGCGTTCTGGCTTTTTACCTGTAACTGACCATTCACACATCAGTTCCAAAATACCAGTAAACTCTGTGATGATGCCATTAACCGGAAGTTTATGCCTTGTTCCTGAAGAAGGCTAATTATTTGATCATACGTGCCAGATTTGATTTAACCGTTGTTGACAAATCTCTTCATCCGCCTGGACAAGGAGAAGTGCTTTAGTTTCGGTATCACTCCAATTTGAAGACATTTGTAAACAGTGCTGAGTAAACGCGTCATATTTTTATGAATGACCAAGAGCCGTTGCTCTTTCAATGGCTTCTGATTGGCCCAAATCACTCCTTGCGTTCTGACCTCATACGTGCAAAATACTGGTAATCTTCATTCCGTGTCCTTTCACAGTAATTTACTGGTAATGTTAAAACTTGGCTTACTGGTAAATTGCCAGAGCCAATTTACCGGTATATTTGAAAAGGTTCTGTTCACACATGATCTGTTACCGGTAATTTACCGGTAACTTACCAGTAAAGACTGTATGTGTGAAAGGGGCTAATGAAACTCAATGGGGTCCAAAACAATGATCTTTCAAAAATTACTCAAATATGCTGATTTGTTGCTCAAGAAACATTTCTTATTATTATCAAAGTTGAAAACATTAGTGTTGCTTAATATTTTTGTGGAAAATGACTTTTTTTCAAGGATTCTTTGATGACTAGAAAGTTTAAAAGAACAGCATTTGTTTGAAATATTTTGTAACATTATTAGTACTGTCATATTTGATCAAATTAATGCATCCTTGCTGAATAAGCGCTTTTATTTCCTTAAAAAAAACAATGTGACCCTAAACTTTTAAATGGTATAATGTCCCTGAATTACCTTTTTTTAGAGGTCATTTCTCATAAAATATTGATATATACAATTAATATGTAGTTAATTCAGTTAAATTGACTGACGACACTATTTCCTGACAGCCTTTTATTGAAAACGTGGATTACTACGGGTATCATATTGATTGACTCCTTTGTCAGTATCCTATAGATAATACCGTCTCAACTTAATAGAGTTACATAAAGCTGAACACATTTTATTTGTTTATTTATGAGGTGATTTTAAATCTGGAAGCCTTTCTGTCATAAAACAGTGACAGTTGCAATCACATTCTGAATGTTTGATAGCTCTGAATAAATGAGACAACATTTTACATGAATAACAAAAGGAATATGTCAGATGTAGAAGTCATAATTTCAGCCCACATGGTGTCATTATTGGACATGCTCGGAGGGTAAACATTCGTGAGCATTTTCAATAATCCCTGACGGAACACAAGATTATGGCTTTTACAGAAAGCCAAGCCCAAACACACAGAAGCTGGATCCTCTTGAAGAAAGATGATATGAATACCATTTCTCCATGCCTATTTCCTGTGTTAATCCTCATTAAGGACCCACGTTGAACGCACACGCATTGTCGGCGCTGCACATATGTATAGTGTGAATTAGTGTATGTTAGAAAATGGATATAGTTCCAGTCCTTGATGCTGATTGGTCTGTTGCCGTGTTCTATGACCACTTCACTGTACAGTTACTCATTAACATAAACATCAATATACTGTCAAAACGGTTCCGTGTGTGTATTTCAGCTAAAGTAACTCTGAACTAATGAACTGAGTGATCCCTGCTATCGTTATATCTGCGTCATTAGTTTTCAAAGTGGTATATCTTCTCATTCAGGAGATATGTTGATGTTGTCGTGTGTGTGTGGAAGCGTCAAACGTTTTCTCATGCTGAGAGATAAGCATATGTATGTGTGTGAGAAAATATCTTATATTGTGTTAAAAAATAAATGACATGCAGGGTTTCTGCAGGTTTTACAATGATAGAGTTAAGACTTTTAAAAGACCTTTTTAAGGCCAAGTAAAGAAAATTTAAGGAATAAAGTCAAGGGAGCACAACATGTTAATCTGTTCTCTAAATGTAAATGTATAAGGAGAAACAACTTTAGATATCAACCAAGCAACAGATATCCATGACTTTTTAATTAATTTTACAAAAAAAAAAAAAAAAATAGCTTAAGGCTTAAATATCTGAATACATAACTTTAACTGTACTTCTGATCATACTGCAAAATCCAAGATCCCTGTGGCATGTTAAATGTGCTATACCGTTTATAGTGCAGGATGGTGCCAGTTGAAGAGCCAAGCTTGTTGAGAGCTTCTTACTTGGGAAGGTAGATCCAAGAAGGGTGAATCCCAAGAATTTGTGAATAACTATACTCAACATTTTATTAGTAATACAGACCTGTGCAATAATATATGGATTTTTCAAGGTTCAACCAGAGAATTGGATTTAATGTTCCTCTTCATTTACTTGACAAGCAAAATAAAGGTATTGTATTTTTTTCTGAGAAATTAAAACAAAAACAAATATGTTAATGGTATTGAATCAAGCTTTGAATTAAGTTGATTTTTCGGATACCAGTGACAGATATTTGTTCTTGTTTTAATCATAAACTCACTTGATTTTGATCTTCTTATCTTATAACAATTCTTCTAGTAAATGTATCTTGATTTAAGAATCTTTAGATATTTGCACTGGAAAACAAGACAAAAATACTAAGAACACCAAGAGCATCACTCTCTTGCTGTTCTAAGTATTTTTGTCTTGTTTTCCAGTGCAAATATCTAAAGATTCTTTCATGATTCGTTTATGATTAAAACAAAAACTTATTGTATTTTTTCTCAGAAAAAATACAATATCTTTATTTTGCTTGTCAAGTAAATTTATCTTGATTTAAGGATGTTTAGATATTTGACCTGGAAAACAAGTCACAAATACTGAGGAATATATATATATATATTTTTTATTATTATTATTATTATTATTTTTTTTTAACATTAACATTTAACTTATTATTAACATTTAATGCCATGACTTTAATGAATGTAAGCCTTTGTGCTCTCTGATTTAAAGTCCCCCTGTAGTCAATAATTGTATCCCTCAAAACTCATCTTCGATCACCAAAATTACATATTTAAATGTTTTTTCCTTGAAAAAAAACATCATGCCTTAAAATAGCTTGGATGTAACTCTACACCCTTACCTCATTTAGTATACGTGGTTCTATGAATATGCAAATTAGCCCTGCCTCCACTCACTCACTCCAGCTCAGAGACCCACTCGTTGACGATCAAACGTTGATGTGATTGGTTACAAGGTAGTTTGTGACATCAGAAACAGAAACACCAGCGATTTCAAACCGCGTTTTTGAGACTGTCTTTGGTTCACTGCAGTTTTAAGGAGAAAATACTCAGCAATGGTGTTGAATTATGAATTTGCACATGGTTTGTCTTAAAGCATATTCATATTTTATGCTTATTATTTATATTTAATATTTTATAATACTTAAAAGACATATAAACAACATTAAAAGCTTGATTTTCACCACAGGGGGACTTTAAGACCTTTTTATGACCCACAGAAACCCTGACATGGCTTTCATATATGTATTGTATGGTAACAGTTTTATAAAAGCAATAAGGTACTTATTTAAAGGTATCCCTTTTAAGTAAGCAACAAAAACGTATCCATTTACGCTGAATCGCCAATAAAAAAACAGGTTCATCCATATTTAATAGCTCTTTCTGCAGCGCAATCTAGACTCTCCTCCACTACCCGTGCAGCTGCGACTGGGCCGTACACGGGAGCATGTGGCGCGGCCAACTCCGGGACCCGGATTGACACAGGGCCTAATCAGCGCATCAAGGGAGGAGGACACTGTACAGTTCATGTAATGACCGTATGAATTATGTATGGGCCGCAGGAGGGAAGGAGATGGAGGAAGTGTGGTCGAGAGTGAGGTGGGAGAGATACAGAAATGCCAACTGATTAATATGAGTTTTCTTTCCCCTCTACCTTTTTTGTCTTCTTTGAGGAACAGAAGCTCTTTTAAAATCAGTTGAATTCTTCCCAAATTGAAAGAAGGGACCTGTGCCAGAAGACTACAGTCTCTTAATAAGAATGTCATTGTTGTATTTCCTGAGCGGGCACCTCGAACAGCCTACATAAAACGCTATGATGAACTTGGAAGTGGTTTATCTCACACCATTACTATAAGGTGCAACTGAAAGATTAACAATGGACCAAAGTACAAATGGAGTGCTGTCTTTAAAACAGACAGAAATGATTACTCAATAAAACACATTAGGTCCAAAGGCTCCCATTTCCCCAAATGTTTCAGTAATTGATTATATTAATTATATTATCAGAGTAACAATTAAAAGTTAAAAGTTTAATCTTCATCATTCCTTTAGTACAATTTCCATTTCATGATTAGAGAATGTTCCAGAGAACATCTGACCTATCTGATCCATCCATCCATCCATCCATCCATCCATCCATCCATCAATCCATCCATCCATCCATCTATCCCTCCCTCTATCCATCCATCCATCCATCCCTCCCTCTATCCATCCATCTGTCCATCCATCTATCCCTCCCTCTATCCATCCATCCATCCCTCCCTCTATCCATCCATCCATCCATCCATCCACACAATTGCTACGATATTCAAACCTACATATTATATAGATATATCTCATCCCTTTTTGACGGTCTGTGTTCAATAAGATCCCCATGAAACAGCTCCACTAATCATAATGTTGCTAATGGCATCTGTGAGACATTGATTCATACTATGGAGATGTTTTTAGTGGTTCAACATATGCAGTGGAGTCCTGATGATTGCACAGAATTTTCTTATTAGAACTGCAGGAGCTTCTTATATATTTAATCACTGAATTAATCATCCATGAGCTATGATGCTAATATTGCATAATATTAGACATACTTTCAAACTCTAAATACTCAGCAGTTTCGTTTGCTTGAGCACTTTTAAGTTACAACGATGCAAATAGTTGATTAATAAATAGACCTAGCATGGCCATCGAACTGAATTAAAGTTAACATGTCTTTGGGGAAGTGATCTATCATCTAAAACATGGAGTTCGGCTCGTGCAAGGTGGAAAGATGGTGAATGAAACCCATGAATCATGTATGAGGAGGTGGAAGGCATGTAGAGAATGCCTCCTTATGGAATATACGCATATATATAACTCAATACGGTTCATGTGCTTCAATGATACAAGGTTTAACTCAGTGGTCTCAAACTCGCGGCAATATTTTGTGGCCCCCTACTTGACATTATGTTTAATGTTAGTGCGGCCTGTCGTTGCGTGTGCCGCGGTTTTTTGTTATTTTTTATTTTTTTATCCCTTATGGGCTACCATAGATAGTCTCGTGACAGCTTACGGTGGGTTTGTTGTCAATAGTTTAGACAACCGCGAAGTACAAACATACTGCGCCTGGAAAAACTGAGCGTGTCGCTTCAATTATGAGCGCGCTTGCCGCGCGCCTACATTTGAAATAACGAACTTGAGCGCGCAAAATATGTGAGCGCGATATGTGTGACACCAATCAGGCCACGAGCTACTGGTAGCTCGCGAGCGACGTGTTGGAGACCTCTGCTCTAAAACAATGTGAGAATAATCATTTTGAGCTTGTAATATGTGTCCAACAGGTTGATAAGAAGGTTTGCTTTGATTTGTGCAAAGTCAGTAATTTGCCTGAGACACTATACATGTGTAGAAAGAATTCAACAAGACGGGCAGACATGACTGCAAATATTTGTATTTCAAAAGCAATAATTGTTTTTCTAAGTATAATAAAAGGAAATGTGCCTTCCAAAAAACATTCAACATCATTAATGTGTTGTATAAAGAAAATAAAAAGGACATGAGCAAATATAAGTATCACAAAGATGTGTTATAAGGAAAAGACAAAGAAAGTTTGTAAAATGAACTTCAACTGTCAGAAGGACAGCTCATGAAGAAACAATCATGTACAGAAAGGAATGTTAAAATTCAGAGGAACAGTTCAGAAGAAACGTAATAATAAAGCTTGAGAAGATTGGATCAGTTGTGTTCCTTTTTTGGAATACTTGAATACTATTTTTTGTGGAATACTTGATGCGGCCCAGCCTGACCCAGACTCTACCTCCAGCGGCCCTCAGTTAAGTTGAGTTTGAGACCCCTGGTTTAACTGGTCTGCAGAAGAACACCAGCATGTAACAGAAAGCTTTGCAGCCCTGAACTGATAGCGACTCTCACTTTGCAGCGGGTTTCAGATGCATTTGCAGTTTTGCTTTACAGCAAATGGCTCCGCTGGGCAGCCGTCTTCCTCCATTAGTGCATAAGACGCGGATTCTGGTGTAAATCATTTATTGCATTCTCAAGTTTGCTGTGTTCCGATAGCAGTACGGCAGGAGATAATGAGATTGTTCACAGAGCAAGGCTTAATGGTAAACACACACTGTGAAGTCCAGGTGCAGCCATCTGCACTGCTCAATAGCACAGTAAATACTGAGAAGATGCGTGTATACTCATAGCTTACCCTGTACAAACAACAACCACACTCCACTAACAGAAGACTGTCAGAGATTTGGGTTTGTTTGCTGAAAAGACCAGCACGAATTTCCCATGTTGTTCCAGGAATTGGGGAAGCATATTTATAATGGAGCACGTAGTGATATAGAGCACAAAAACATAGTGATGAACCAACGTTATCTCACGACCAATTCATACTAATTCATACGAGTGAGTAAAATGTGCCTGTTCGTATGAATTCGTACGACCTCACTTGTACGAATTCGTACGATTTGTCTGAACCCCAGTGACGGTTAGGTTTAGGGGCGGGGTCAGGGGTAGGTCATTTGTACGAATTCATGCGAATTGGGCAACTCGAAAAATATGTACGATTTAACAAAATTTTTACAAATTCGTACGAGTGAGGCTGTATGAATTCGTACGAATTAGCAACCTTGTAAAATTCGTATGAATTGCCGTGTGATCGGGTTGGATGAACAGCTGGATTTAACAAAATATTCCAAAAAATCAGTGCAGGGACAAACCGATTCACTAGAATTAACCAACATTTCCAATGCAACATATTAGAATCAGAACTGATTCTGATTGACTGGAATGGTACATTTGAGAGCATGAACGGTACATTTGAGAGCATGAACCATTTAAAATGAATAAGTCCCAGCTAACAGGGAACATTCCCACAACTTTTTGTTTTTTAAAGATTATGTAAATGTTAAGATAAAACATTCTTTAAATAACATTCTGAGAGAAAACATTCCGAGAACAACATTTTCAAAACATCCGTATGATGTTATTTGTACTTGATGAATGTTCTCATAATGTTGGAAGAAAATGTCCTTAGAACAACATTTTTGGATGTACCGATTCACTACAATAATTTAAACTTTCTAATGCTACATATAAGAGAAATAGACAGGATGCTTTAGGGAGAAATGATTCACTAAAATGAACAAAACTTTCCAACACCACCTGACTGACTGGAATGAATCCAACTTTCAAATATAAATGAGCGTACTGTTTTCTGTAGGACAAACAGATTCACTGGACTGAAGAAACCTTTACAAAGCTACATTTGAGAGAGAGGACCATTTATTCACCAGAAATGAATAAAAATGTCCAACATTTGAGAGTTATATTGAGAGTTAGACATGATTAGGGTGAATCAATTAATTACAATGAATCAAGCTTTCTTGTGCTACAAGCGGGAGAAAGAGGATCTATTAGGACAAACCGATTCAATAGAATCGATGAAAGTTTCCAACACTACATCAGAAACATTGTTTTGGCAAATCAGTTGACTACATTGAATCAGACTTTCTAAATTTACCCATGAAAGAGAGGGAGAGGATCCTTTAGGATGAACAGATTCACTCGAGTGAATATAACTTTCAAACACTAAATATGAGAGATAGAGAGGAATGTTTAGGACAAACTGATTTACTAATGAATTGAATCTTCCAAAGATATGAGAGAGAGCAAATGCTTATGAACAGATTGACTGGAATGAATACAATTTTCCAAATGAGAGAGGACCATTTAGGACAAACTGATTCACTTCAATGAAATGAACTTTTCAAAGGTACACATGACATGAGAGACAGAACAGTATGCCAATTCACTCAAATAAATTCATTCAATTTTCCAAAACTACATATGAGAGGTGACCATTTGGACAAACTGATCCACTAGAATTAATCGAACTACAGGGAAATATATGATTTATAGACTATAGATAAATAAAAATACTGGAATTATTAAAACATTACATTTTTTTTGCTGTAATATTTACAAAATAGGAATATTATTCAAATAACGCACTTCTGGTGTTCCTCCTTTTTCCAACCTTACCCCATCATGTTAGTCTCTTCATCAGTATTATAAACTCAGTTGCACTTACAGAAGTATCACAGAACTGCACATTAATACGGGTTACAAACTCCACTGGCCTTTTTCTGTTTCTCATAATTGCTGCCATAATCTCTTCTGCGGTTACACCACATATGTCAAAGGGTGTGGTGAACAAGCGCTTAAAAGCATGAGAGAATCAAGCGGGAACATACAGTACAGTAAGCGATGAAACAGAGAGACACGGTCTCCTGGGCGGCTCGCAGCCTCTCCGGTCTTGTTTTGGAAAAGATGGGAAGGCATGTGGTATCTCATCTCATCAGAAGCCAAGCTTTTCCTTTTTTATCTCAGTTTTTTTTTTCTTTTCGAGTAAAATCAATTAACACTGTATCATGGGTGCATCAAGTCTCGTAATCCCTCAGTCAGAATTTAAGCATCTGTCAGCCAATGCGACAGAAGCGCCACAATCAACAGCATAAATCAAAAGAAGCTCTGGGTATTAGGTGTCATTGGGAAAGAGGTAAAAATACATAACTCACAGCGGACACAGGTGTCTCTGTCAAATGCCAGCACGAGGAGCGAGAACACGGTGCGGGAGAGGGAGAAAGGAACCGAACACGTGTTCGCTCATATAAAACGTCCATTAATCACAAGCTGTCCTCCGTGCCTCGCTTGACAAATGGACCTGGAAAATGATGGTTACTGCAAAAAGAAGACACGTCAGTGTGAGTTACTCTCCCGCCCCGTGACTATGATGTCAAAGTAATATTAGGCACGAAAAAAGTGGACCTGCGCTTCTAATCTCCTCCTTAGCTCATCATCCCGGACGTTCTTAATGGACTACCTTATTAAATAGCATGTGACTCAGGTAACGGACGTCCATCGGCACACCCTTCCCTACATTTCATACCACATTGATTTTACTCCAGCAGACCTAATCGCCTCAGGTTATTGATTACGAGGAATCATGGCGGACAATTATTCTCGAAACTTACAACTCACCTTTGCGTGAATATACAGCACAATGTCATTATCGTAAAAACCCTTTATCTCGCTTCATTAAAGGCTGTTGTAATCCATCTAGCTGAGACTCTCCGCCAGCATTTAGTGCTTTATAAAGAATAGTCCTGTATGACGAGGGAAAAAAGGTGTGCGGGTGGTTTTATTTTGGGATGTGGCGGAGCCACAGTCAATTGCCCTTTACGACCTGGGCCGCAATAACCAGGACCTGTGTTAAATCATTCTATGATATACATCCGCAGGGCATGTGAAGGCACAACCAAGTCGGGCGACAAGATCTGAAGTTTGATTCTGCATGTCCTTGGTGCTCATTTTGTATTCTGCGAATCCTATGATGCACCGGTTTATCAGCTGAACTCCATGTTTGTTCATTATTGACGCCGGCAGCACGATCTGATGTCGGGAAGTTTGACTTTAAAGTAGCACTTTCGCGTATGGTCTGAGTCTCGGAGAAGGTATGGGCCGCAGTGATGACATCACAATGTGGGTACACTATGTCCCGCTGTATTCATATTACCTTGACATTCAGTGCAATACAAAGACTTTGGTTGGAAATGCCACGGAATTGGGAAGTGAATGATAAAAGTACCACGGGAGCTCGCCGGGGAGGGATGAGTCAAGGTTAGGTCAGAGGAGGGAGGGGAGATGGGTTTAAAAAAGGGAGAGAAAAAAGAAGAAGAGAGAGAATATGGATAGAGCGAGTGCAATACTAGAGTGGCATTTGAAGTATTACGCAGTCTGCTCACATCTCCAAAACACAGCGCTAAAGCTGACCGACGGCATAAACACAGTTTCAGAACACCCACGGGGAGGTCTGCATGGGACAGATGGAAATATCTGGAATATTTGTGAGATCCGTGATGGGCTTTACAAAGTCAGCTGTATTTATGTTAAATGGTGGTCCTGGAACTACATGCTGAAATAATACACACACATTAAGAAGGTCAAAAAAATAAAGTGCAATTAAACAATAGTGGTGTGGTTTTTATCTAGTGCGCCTGTGAATACTTTGAATGCACTAACTACTGTACAAATTGTATTCAATCAGTGTAAGCAAACATGTCTTGGCACACAAGAATCCTGCATCAGTTTTCAGTGTACATATCCCTGCTTTGAGCCAGAAATCTCCACTTCAGTACACCATCGCTGTACGGCCGTCACAATCTCGGCTCCTCAGCGAAAAACAATGAGTGCGTGCGCCCGCTTCCTGTTTATATCCGCGCTGCGGGGCGGGGGTGCGTGACACTTCTCACGCACGCCAACGTTCATTGGCTCGTTCTGTAGACACTCGAAGTTGATAGGGCTCCCTGAAGTGATCCCAATTACGTCGCCACATCGATGTCACGCCGAACGTGAGCGACTGAAAGGGAACTAGAGATATCCAAAATCCCCTCTGTAAAAACCTGACTCTAATGTACCAAAAAAAAATTAAACAAGAATTTTGAACCTGAATTCTAGAAATGTATGCAAATTAGTGCATATTTAATTAGATAACGCCTCATTTTCATTTTTAAAAATAGAATTTTAGAAAACTTGTAATACAAAAAATGTTTGCAATTATTCATTTAATCAATCAACTGGTTAAGTATGCTGATGTCTATTAGTTATTTTTTTTACCCTATTCACCCGGGGTGTCTTGCCTTAAAAAATTAGTTGAATCGTGTATAACTGATTTTGATGATGTAAAGCAATGTAAAAACATATGTTGTCATAACTTATTGATCATATAGTTTTTTAGAGTGTAGATACAGTCCTGTAGTAGTGATGTGGCGCTGTTGACTAAATATTTGCAGGAAATGGTAATGCATGGTAATTCACGGTAAGCTGTTTTTTTCAGCAGAGATGATCAGTCTTTTTCTTTTTATAAATACAGTCATAGATAGTTCAACAAATAATCTTTTTTGTCTGCCAAAAACTACAACATTTTAACAGCACTAATGCTGTTAACACATTTTCTTCAAAGACTACCACACAGGTCAATCGAGTAAAATAGTTCTTGCCTCAAACAAGGTCGTTCAAGCACTCTTGGTATTTGGCAGATTTCCGTCAGCAGAAAGTGTGCTGAGCCGTCAAACTGACGTAAATCACTTTTCTGCTTAACTTTGACAATTTTCTCCTTTTAATAAGCCGTTAGGATTGACAGAAGTCAAAACTCACTGTGATAGGCCCTCAGCATGACGTCTTTGATAAAGAATCAACAGCCATTAAGCAATTGCTCTCTGCACTATCCAGTTCAAACACAGACTGGGGATCGACTGCGATGGGCCAAGGACGGGAACAAAAACTGCTCACCAAAAATTCTCCCTTAAGACTTTGTAAAGTAAGGGAAATGCAAATGAACTTAAATGCAAGAGGAGCTGAATCCTCACTGCAGGAGCTGGTTTTAACAACCAATGCCTTTTATTTCACCTCTTCAGAAACTTTAACTAATTATAACTATAAACTTTAATTTAATTATGATGTTGCCTTTGTAGTGATTGTCAAACACCACTGTGTACATTGAGCTTATTAGCAAAGGTCATGTGGAAGATGAGGTTTTTGAGACCGGCAGGATGGCATTTCTCACCCGTTTGACTCATAGATGAGTATAATGACACATCTGTGAATTGAAATGTTAAACAGGACAAGCCCCTGCTGTAAGGTTACACAGACCTATATGCAGGACAACATGTTTTAATGGATATGTTCATGAGGACAAGGACAAGATCAAGTCAAACCACATCAAAAAGGTCAACTGAATCTTAAACGCAGTCAGATATTCTTGAGGTGCCAGGAAAATGTTTAGTGCGAAAGTGCTAGTAGGATTGTGTTCATAACCAACAAAGAGCTAAAAGTCGGATCCTCATTAATTATAATAATTATTACATACAGTAGGATATGTGATGCATCTTCAACTTTGGGAACTTCAATAATTCAATGCTTGATTTTTCGAAATTTACACTTCAAAAGTTTGAGGTCAGTAAAAAAAGTTTTACTTCTTTTTTTTATTGATCAAAAGTTACAGTACAGACATTTATAATGTTTCAAAAGTTTTCTAAAATATTTTTTTGAACGATCTATTCATCAAAGACAATTTCAACAATGTTTATTAAAATATTAAGCATAATATTAAGTTTTCAACATTGATAATAATAATAATAATAAATGTTTTTAAGTACCAAATCAGCATATTATAATGACTTTTTGAAGGATCATGTGACACTGAAGCTGGAGTAATGATGCTGAAAATTCAGCTTTGCCATCAAAGGAATAACATTTTTAAATATATTAAAATAGAAAACTGTTAAATTGTAGTATTTTACAATATTACTGTATTTTTGATAAAATTGGTGAGAATAGGAGACTTCTTTCAAAAACATAAAACAAATCTTACCCTTCACTTTTGAACAGTAGTGAAATAATTTATTATTTTATATTTCATCTATTAAATACCTTTTATGTATTAGGTTTTATTGTTCGACACTTTTCACTGACTTTCAATAATAAAATATGCAAATTCATTATGAGAATTATTACATTTAAAACTAGTGTATTAAACAATGCACTAAATAAACAAATTCAATATGTATTGTGTGAATTTAAATATTAAAACAATAGAATATATGCAAAGATTTTGACTGTTCAATTATTTCAATGTGTTAAATTATTTCAATGTTTTTCAATGTCATTTAAAATACTTTTACCACTTTTCTGTCATTGTCATTATCACCAAATAATGTATATTTAGTTTAATAATTATTTAATAACATATTTATTAATAATTATTAAATATTAAGACATTTACAACTATTCAGTATGTCATATTTAATGCAAGAGTCATTAGATGCATTCAAGGCTATGTTCAGACTGCAGGAAAATAATTTTTTGTAGGTGCATCATCTCGCTCTCCAAATAAGCGGCCTGTTGAGTTGCGGGGGTGAACTCCTCCGTTGCACCAAAAAAAAAAGCCGAAATCTTTGGACGTACCATTTGTACACCGTATCAATACTTCTGGCATTTCCATCAGCAGTTTTGACATTATCGTTGTGTGTCGCGTTAAGAGACAGTTTGAAATCCGATTTGAGCAGCCAGAGTGTCCAGACTGAGAAATCTGATTGGAATTGCATTTCAAACCACCTCCATTTGAATCAGATAAAATTTTTTTTTTTTTTTTTTTTTTTTTTTGCCGTCCAGACTTTCAGAAACCCATCTGGATAAAATCTGGATATGTGAAAAAATCTGTTTTTTGCTGTCAATCTAAACATGGCCTAGGCCCTAGAAGATCAAGAAATAAAGCACAACCACTGAGAGCAACACTCACTAGATATTTTGGTCAGAGGTTGTTAAATCCACTGAAATGCGACAACAACAGGTGGAAATCAATTTACATTAAGAGATGCCAGGTGTCCCACCTCATAAGGGGATTTGGCATTGATCAGGGAGCTCTATGAAAGGCCAGAGGCATAAACCTTGGTACACAGCCCTGTGTCCTTTACTCTTCAAGAACTTTACATCTCGTCCTCTCCATGACACCAACATTCTGCCAAGTTCGTTTTAATTAACCGTGTACTCTGAGTTTAATCACTTCTTCTAATCAGCAAACCAATGGCCGAATCATAATTTTCTGCCCTTTAACACTGTCCATTAGTCACATCTCCTTCATCCCTCATCTATGATCAAGAGACAAACAAATATGCAGAGTCCAGTGTCGCAAGCTTATTAGCCAAATATGCAGTGCATAAAGGGAGGTTCCATCCCATTTGGTCAAATATCGAGAGAGAGAGAGAGAGAGAGAGAGAGAGAGAGAGAGAGAGAGAGAGAGAGAGAGAGAGAGAGGGAGAGCAATACATGTTGATTACTGGATTCACATTCGATGTAATTACTTTTAACACAATCATTTTTCTAAGGGACAACAGGAAATGCTGGGCTCTGCAGAGGGAGGGCACCATTAAACTTTTGTGTTGCACCCCATGAATTTCAACAACAGCAACAGCACTACTGCATTGTACAATGTGATGTAATAAAAAAAGATGTTTCACTTCCTGCGAAAATTACTTGAAGGTGATCACACTGCCAACTGCATACGTCTGCCTGTGGATGGAATTCACAGTTGTCTTGGTTACTTCTTCTTTTTTTCCCTTTACAGAATGTCTAAAAATAATGTCCAGCTCTCAACGAGGAGGACGGCCGCACTGTGTTCTGCAGAAAAGTAAATCATTACATCACCAGCAAAGGTTTTGTTTTGAAAAATCTTAAGCGCTCTCCTAATAATTTACAGAATAGAACAAGCACAACCAGTGGGGACGGAATGGAAAATTCCCAGCTGAACCAAAAATGAGCTTTCCAAATGTTAGAAAATGTTCTTTTTGGAGCCCCCGGCGCCGTACGGATGCAGTTTAAACATTTCTATGACAAGCTGTACATAAACATTTGCTCTGTCCCAAAACCTAGAGAGCTGCCTACTGACATTTTACGCCATTGTTGATGTGCTCCAAGGCTTATTTCAAAAGGTAGACAAGTTTGTTATGCATTATTTATTATCCTGAAGCAGTATCAGATATAGGCTTCACAGAGAAGGCAATCCCAGAATGCACTGTGAGGAGCTCAGTGAAGGAAAAAATCTAAAATGGCTGACTTGGGTAGAGAAATGCCACTTGTAGATTATAATTTACATTTGATCTCATTACAATTTCATTTTAAATTCTGAAAAACAATAATAAACATTTAGTATGATTTATAATTCATTATCTTACCAAACTTTTCTGCATAGGGTACAACGGGGCTAAAGGCAAACCAGGGTAAAAGGCACATTTGATTTTATTCTCTTTTAAACCACTAGATAGCACAAAAATTCAACTCAGCACTTTTCCTAATAACCGCTTTAGCACGTGGAAATTTGACTGATCCTTGATTGCGGACAGCAACGCAAAGTTGATTCTGCGCTAATTTGATCTAATATTTAATGTTTTTTGAAATGTTGTAGATTTATGTAGCAAATGAGAATCGATAAAATTTGTCTATACTTTGAGACAAATGTCTTAATGATTTACAGTTTTGTTCAAGATAAATAAAGCAACAGTTTTGCAATTACGGAAGATTATGTAAAATTATGGTATTTGGGATAAAATGCTGTCAGGGCTAAAGGCACAATAATTAACATGATAATAAACAGCTGCCTGACTTTCCCATTTGTTGACATGACATGGTTTGTTCAGATGGTAAATATCATATCAAATTGGGTGTCTACCTTAGGGCCGTTACATAGCCAACGCATCGGTACGCATACGCGTCTGAAAGGCTACGCATCGCTACGCTTCGGCCGCCATTATGCGTCGACGCGTAGCCAAATGTGTCGTTCTAGTTTTTGATACGCGGCGCACCAATGCACGCAATACTATGCGTTGTCGGTGGGGGCGACATTGCAAGTATTGTACATTAATTCAAGGATATTATGTTTACAGAAGGTAGTTTGAATACAATGGCGGGCGAAGAGGAAAATTATGCAAGCTTATACGTATACATACGCATTTATATGACAGTTCATCGCAATTACACTCAAATAAAATGTCTCTCCTCATCCAGGCTTCGCATGGGAAGCACCAGAGACACAAACTCCCCATCCTGATCTCTTCTTCGGTTTAAAGGGCGAACATACCATGAAACATACCACAGCCTATCTCTGCGCTGCCTTTGTTGCCGCCGATGTAAAACCATAGAAAGTGTACAATCAGCAATATGCACTCTTCAGTTGTCATTTTGATCTGAATATCACCCCACTCTACTACCCCCTGTTGTGTGAGGGTGTATTGCATATCACGCATCGCCCGTGATGCTTGCGTCCACTGTTTAGACTATGAAAGGAGCACGTCGCTCGCGTTGACTATGTAACGGCCCTTAGAGATAATCACCATATTTATAATGAAACCATCATATAAAATTATGATATTAATCATATATAATAAAATATATTTATTTGTTACTACTGTAAAGCTTTATTAAATTATTATGGGATCTCATTCAATGGTTTCAGAATCTTTACTTTTTTTTAACTAATTTAGTTTTAGAAGTTTTTTAAATGAACAGATTTAAATGACAGTATTTTTTTTATTGACCAAAATTAAAGAAAAGATGAAAGAAAGATTTTTTTAAAAATCTGAAAAATTCTGACAAAGTGAATAAGCACTCTCTAAAAATCAATTGTTTTTGTTCTTCTCAAAAGTACAGTTTGTTCTGTTATTGTATTAAATATAACTCTTGCTAGCCTTTGTTGTCCTGCAATCATTTCTCTGACTACTACAGAGTGTAACAAAAGTCTCTAGTTACAGAGGAGAGCCGATCATATCTGATTAAGCAACACATTGCTATTAAAATCCTTCCTGTCTGATGACCTATCTGCTATTTTCTGCTTGTAAGCCCTTTGTGAACAGCAAAGAGCAGGTGATGATTCAGCTGACGCACAAGCATCAGGATGCCTGGAGTGGCTCAGCTTACCTTTCATACTGATCTCATATCAGCCCTTTAATTACATTTGTGTGTGTAAGGGGCCGGCTAGTCCAGAACATGCTCAAAAAGGCAACTGCTATTAAACGTGGCTCTGTTTGGAGCAAATTACTTCTGTAGTCTAATTCCATTGAGCAGATTTACCGTACGAGCCTCATTCCTTTTGTGGTGGCACAGGGATCATGGGTAACGCCTTTCAGATTGGTTTGCGTTAGAAGCATCCTGCCCTTTCTGTCAAGCTGACATAGCAAGGACATTCCAGTGCGGTGCCCAGCTAATGTACTCTTTCCGGATTGTGCTGCACCATGAAGAACACATTAGACATCATCTGCGCCGGCTAGTGGAGTGAAACTCGGCAGGAAAAGCCCTGCTGTAACTGCCTGGTGTTCATTTCCGCTGAGAATGGAGCATTTTGAGATATGTAGTGATAAACGTCTCAAAAGATGACACACACATTGTGTTGAAGGCTAAGAGAGGGTTTGCATTATGGCTCGCAGTCACTTTGGCTTCTTTATCAATTTAACACAAAGCTTACTGGAAGTAATCTAGAAAAACAGGAAGATTCTAGTAGGACTGGATCGATACTAAAATTCTGTCTTTGGTACAATACTAGGGTAGCCTGGGAAAACCCAGACAACTTCCGGCAACTTTAGATTTGCTCTGAAAGTTAGTCTGGCAAAGAGCTCTTCAAGCCCATTTCCAATCCGTCGAAATCGCAGCACCAATCAGAAACGTTGGGGAGGGCTTTACACGATGACGACAGCGCTGGGATTTTGAAGCAGATTTTGTAGCCTACATTACAAAGATGGATGCCACCGTCGAACATCACTCGTTCGAATCAGCTATCGTGTCTGTTTTAAGCGATTTGAACGTTTCCTTTTTGTTTAAAACCGAGCAAAGAACAACACTCTGAGATGTTTCTCCGCCGCTCTGCATACGTCATCTCCTTCATCGCTTTGATTGGGTTTAGGTCTATCCGCGACGTCCGTTGGTGACGCCCCTCTGGAAATGATTTGTCTATGACGCTTTGCCAGACCATAACTCAGTTACAACTGAGAATGGTCTGGTTTTAACCAGGCTAATACTAGGGGAATTTCCTGCCAGTATGAGAATCGAACCCGCAACCTTTGGGTTATCAGTCTGACTCTCTGACCATTAGGCCACAACTGCCTAATCAGTCAATAGGTCTCTAAGCTACAGCAATAGCTGGATGTCTTTGTCCATATTAAGCCCTCTTCACACCGTCAGCAACTTTGTCGCAAGTCTCTGTACAATGAAGATGCTTTGTGTGCGTCATAGATCTTTAGTGTGGCCATGTCTTTAGAAAATGCGATCACAAATGATATATAAATCTACGATTTCATTCTAATTTGACTAGGAATTACAAAGAATTAAAAGTAGCATTCTGCTGTTGAAGATTGTTGTGATGTAAACTACAGCAGTGCTCAGTGCATTCAATCATTAACCAGATTAACAATCATGAATTAAACTCACCCATATTGTCAAATATTACTAAAATGTCATTCAAATTTGACAAATAATCAATTTTCTTGTCCCCAATAACCAACAATGCAGGGGAAACTGTAATATGAGCTGCATCAGTGCTAAACTGCTCACTGTATCATATAATTAACAACACAAACTATCAATGTATGATTAAACTCACTATGACTGCCGACAGTTTCTTTTCCACGCATCATATTATTATATCTATCTATAGATATACTTGACTGCTTTTCGAGTACTTCATTCTACATACAGTATAAAAATGTCTTCCAGTCAGCGCTACACTCCATCTATGAGATCTTCAATTTAATTATATGCGTTCTTCCGTAATAAATGATAAACAAAAATGATCTAATGCATCTACTACAGCCGTCTAATTCTGACTTATTGCAGTGGAAACTGAACTTAAAATATAAGGATTACCGCAGGCACGCCACTCATTGCCTCATTTGCTTAAGACGTCTTAAAGGGTGGTGTCAGATGGAGTTGAGTGACTTGAACTCGTGAGAAGGAAGTCTGTCACTCAGAGTTCAGTGAGGTGAAGAAACACATCTAAGGTACCCAAACACCAAACACACTAGGGATGTCCCGATACCACTTTTTCACTTCCGATACCGATGCCGCAGCTTTGGCTATTTGTGATACCGATATTAATCCGATATTTTTATTTTATTCTATTTTATTCTTGAACTAATACTAGGCCTAATAAAATATATGGAAGCACTTTGCTCAATTAGCAACCTAAAAACATCTCACTCAAATGGAGAACAAATACTTCTCCAGTATATAGTCCACAACAACAGTTGATTATGAAAGACTGCCACCCTTAATTCAAACAGGACAAAATACAGGCAGGCAGGCTACTTCAGTAGGCTACTTAAAGCTACCAACAGGTTTAAAGTTAATCATTTAAAATGAAAAAGCTTTAAAATTACCCATTGATCCGTGTGCTTTTGCGTCCATTCGTTTTTCCTTTTTTACCCGTAAAACGAAAAATTAACGGATGTTGTATTTTTAAAACGCAAAGTTGAACACCAACATTTTAATTTGAACTGTATGCACACCAAAAGCTGCGCAAAAAATAAATATTGACGTAAGTTATATATAAATAAGTTATTTTCTGTATGACCAGAAATGAGTATTTTAAGTTGTTTCCACTGTTGAAAGGAAACCGGAAGTGTTCGCGCCCGCGCTCCGTCCATGCAGTGCGCGCTCCACACTCTGCACACACACTTGCTATGCGTCAAAATCTTGTGTAGCATACAGTTTACAGCCTACGGTTTATAAACTGAGGAGAAAGATTGCAAAACCGTGTTTATAGTACACCGAAGGTAGTGGGATGGAGTGTCTGTTGTGAGTTTAGAGGGCACGTCAGCCAGAGATGTGTGTGTGTGTGTGTGTGTGAGTGAGTGAGACAGACTACTGCCTGCTGAACAGAGGGTCGCCGGAAGAAGGATCTGAAGTGCCGGTGTTTCGGCTACAAAAACCCGCCGAACTGATCCGAAACCAGCCCAATGTTTATCCACCCGCCCAAACCCATTTTTTGCCCGCAAAATAGATGGCAAAACCGCCCAATATGCGCGGCTTAATGTCGCAGCAAGGGAAATGCTATATTCAAGCATTGTTGGATAGGTATCGGATCATATTTTTTCTCCCCTCCGATCTCCGATCTAGCGTTCTGGGCCAGTATCGGCACGATACCGATGCTGTGGATCGGATCGGGACATCCCTAAAACACACCATTTCACAAAACGCAAACTCTTTTTGCTGAAAACACGAGTGTGTGGATTATTCTTTTCCCTTGAAGTTGTTGAAGGCCAGGCAGGCAGCAGATTCACTGAGATGATAGGACAGCCGGTTTACCTGAAACAGCTAACACAGCATACAGGCATCACACACAATCGTTTCATCTTGCATATTTCTTTGTGAAAGTTTGACAACATGACACCATGCGATATTCAGCAGCGTGTCAGTGCTCCTTGGAGAGGCTTGGGCTTGTCACCACATTACTTCAGAGGGCAGCGCTGCAGTGCTTTGTGGGATATACTGTAGGAGATGGGTGTGTGGGTGGAAAGAGGACAGGAGACATGGCAGAGAGATGCATGGCAAGAATAACCTCAAGCAGGAAGATTTAAAAATGGAGAAGCACTGAATGAGATGCAAAGGTGACAGAAATTCATCTTTAGAACTGACACGGAAAGACAGGTAATATGTAGATGATAGATACATCAATATTTGAAAAAGATACTGTGAGTGTGTCTGCCCCTCTGACGTAAATAAAGGCAGTATAACACTGAAGCATTAGAACACAGTTACTCAAGTGGTTTTGGTTTAGGAGCCAGATTTGGACAACTAAAAACAGAGCCAAGACTATTTACAAAAGTTAAAAGTTAAGACAAAGTTAAAGCAACTTAGAATGCAGCAATGCATACTGGCAGATACCAATGCGCCGGTATTATTTTACATTTATGCATTTGGCGGACACAGAATTCTTTGTCGGTCTGTCTGTCTGTCTGTCTGTCTGTCTATCCATCCATCCATCCATTAATCCACCCATCCATCTATCATCCATGCTATTTTGTCTAAAAGAATTTAACACTAAATAAATGGAAGTGAATTTAAACATCACAACATTATAATGTATAGTATAAAAATGGATATTTTAGTTTGAGTTTCACTTAAGATTAAATTGTTCATTTTTTTAGATTCATTTTTATTGAGCGTTAGATGACAGCACATTGCAAACTAAAACTATAGATGAAAATCTGATAAATGTTGCCTTGGCAACTAATTGAAAGAAATTTAAGATGAAAAATGACTAAAAACTAAACTAAAAACAAATAGAAATTTATGAAAGTTTCAAAAAAGAAAATTAATCAAAAATTGAAATGAAAACATTAAAAACATAAAAATAAAAGCTAATTAAAAATACAAATAAATATAATATTGTATAAATAGTTCACACACTTTAAATTAGGGTATCATTCTCACTATTACCTAACTATTAACTACAACTTTTGCCTCAATAAACTCCCAATTAATGTTTATTAATAGTAAGGTAGTTGTTAAGTTTAGGTATTGGGTAGGATTAAGGACGTAGAATATGTTTATGCAGAATAAGGCATTAATATGTGCTTTATAAGTACTGATAAACAGCCAATAATCTAGTAATATGCATGCTAATAAGCAACTAGTTAATAGGGAGAATTGGACCATAAACTAAAGTGTTACCAATAAATAAAACTAAAATAACACTAGGCAAAGGTAATCTACATGTAATAAAGAGAATTCACAATTAAATATGCAATATCAAGTAGGGTGACCAGAAGTCCCGAAAAATTCGGGACAGTCTCAAAATCTAAGCTGTTGTCCCGAATCCCGAATCCGGCCCTGATTGTCCTGAAAATTATACTAAAGTCAAGTCAAGTCAAGTCAAATATATTTATATAGCGCTTTTCACAATACAGATTGTATCAAAGCTGCTTCACAGTATCAATCAAAACAACTTAACAATGTTTGTTTATTACTTGCTTTGATTAAAGCAAAATCTTGAGTAGTTATTGTCTGATAAAACATTAAAAACTGTCCGTGGAGGTTGAGTCGTGAAGAGAGCGCAAGTTGCAGCAGCCGCGAGCTCAGTGAATGAATGTGCAGGCAGCCAGTCGTAAACGAGTGATTGATTTGTCGCGGCACTGTGTGCCAAAAAATACTTTGGCATTGAGCAATGACTACATATTAGACTAAACCCCACTCCGCTCCCCCCCATCCCCTACCCCCCCGTCCGTCCGTCCCAAAGTCCGTCCCAAACCCCCGTCCCCCCGTCCCCATCCCAAATTTCAGCCAATCTCATCTGCTCACCCTAATATCAACCAATACAGAGTTTTAAAAGTCTAAAAAAAAACTTTAATATCAGTAATCTTTAAGATAAAAAACTCCAATATTGACCAATAACCCAGACAGATGAAACATCATTTTGCTTTAAAATGATCTTTGAGAGGAAGAGCATTTGAGCTCAGTCAGCAGAAGGTTTTCGGTCGTCGTGGCCTCCTCATGGCAGGCTTAAATCTGAGTCAATCAGGCACAGGGATCAAAACCATGACCTTCAAATCCAAAGGTGCTTAAACGTACCCGGCGCGGTCTGGGAGGCTTTTAACTTCCCATAATACACCATTGCATATCTTACATATCTCGACTCTAATCACCATTGATTAGAGTCGAGATAAACCTCAGAGAAATCTTGTATCACATCCATACAACACTGGCCGGCAATTTTTTTTTATCCCAGTAGAGAGAAAAGATATAGCAATCTATGTCTATTGTGACCAATTACCTAATTACAGGAATCCCTCAGGGGGTTAAACATGGGCTTACAGGGATTTAACATGTCTTGAAAGCAACCCAACAGACTGACCACTGGAGTCATTCATAACCAACCAGTGTCATTGTGCTCTGAACATTTCTCTTTGAAAGTACTCCTCCGCTTTTAGTTCTATATTCTCTTTTTTCCATTTTTTGTTCATAAACTTCAAATTGTGTCTTGCAGCGCTCTGTTGCTTTGTAGTGAATGTCGTTCCCATCAATATTTCAGTCTAAAGTGCCCAGATGCTTTCAATGGAACATACAAATGCTGACAGATCCACACTGATGGCTTAGCTGGACTAAACAAATAACGTTAGGAAAGAAAAACGACAAGCTATTATGTTTGACTTTCAATTATTGTTCTTCAAACTACTGATTTAAATAAAAAATGAGAGTAAAGGGTAAAATATCAAACACAAGAAAGTATGGCTGTAACACCTAATTGTTAAAAAAAATCGATTGATAATGGAAATACTTGACAGCGAATTGGATTATCAATTTATTGCGACTTCTCACAGAAAACATCCCCAAGTCATGTAATTTCATGTCATATTATGGCCTTTAAACTATTGTTTAACACGGCTTGCCATCATGTGCTTTATGAATGCATGTGCTATTTACTGTTTACACTGCACAAAATATTTCTTGTTAGACATGTAAATGTAAGTTTAAAATTTATGTAATTAATGTATAAAACATGTAATAGAAGTAATTATATTTTTTATTTTAAATAATGGTGTTAAACAATGGTGTTAAATAATAGCACAAATACAAGTAAATTGACTAGCCCAAACCTTAGGAAATCACCTTGCATGATTCATTTAAACATTCTCCTCCCATAAATTTTGCATCTGAAAGGGAAACTCCTACAAATGCATATCTAATAAGGTCAGCCGCAAAAATAACTGTGGCATGGAGCCTTCTCAGCGCTAATTTTTTAGTAAAGTAAATCCTGACAGTTGTTGTTTAACATCAAAAAGAGGGTTTGCGCTGGCACAAGCTGTTAGTAAATCTGGTCCATAATCTACTACATTTTAACCTCTTTTTTGCACATAGATACGTTCATGTGGGCTGAGTCCAAAAGCTGCCTTCGGAGGATGTATTCCAAGGTAGGAAGGCACCAATGCACGTCCGAATCCAATGTTAGCTTCACTTCCTGTCTCCTGAGATACCTTTATCTGATCGATTTTTGAATCCAGCGTAGATGTATCCTTCGCTACCTTTGATATCCCACAATTCTGTGGATTCCATTCTGTGACAGTTGAGCTAAAAAATAGAGTTTGTGAGTAAATGTATGTTTTTGACCAACATTTTCCACTTCTGATGTCATTTCTAGTGAGAAATTACTATTGTAGTAATTAAATGTTTGCTTAGTTATTACCAAAGCTTGCTTTATTTTGCTGTACATCATTAAACCGTTATGCTGCCTCAGAAGTCGGAACGAAATCAGTTTTGTGAGGTACTTTCACCTGATAAGGCAGCGAGGTAACAAGTCAGCTGCCTACATTTTCGGACGCAGCCAACATTTGTTTTTCATTGCCTTCAAATTGCACATTATTTGGAGGAAAACAGGATGTGGAATAACAATCTTGGAAATAATTATTAAAATTAATTAATTTTTATAATTAAAAAAAGTAATAACAAATGTATTATTTTTCAACTTTTTAAATTACGTTTTTTTTTTTTTTTTTACCGATTAAAAAAAACAAATCGACAGATTAATTGATTATCCAAATAATCGAGTATCGAAATAAAGGATGTATTAAGGTCCTGCAAGGCAACAGCCTCTTTGGACACCCCCTCTTGTCACAACTGTTCTTAAAAATATTATGAAAGTTAATATGAAGCCTTGTTGAATTAAAATAAAGAAACTTTTTCATAAAACTAAAGATAAATGATAATAAAAAAGTAATTTACCATCATCTACCTCAAAAACGAGCACACAACTACAAGCAAGCAAGCAACTTTTTCTCTCTTTGACATAATGGCTTTACATGTTGGCCACAAACATGTCTTGCATTTCAAACCATTTAGAAACCCCCTTATAGTGGCTCTGTCTAAAAACCCTATGAGCCCACTTGGTGTCTACTTCATATATAGGCAGCTGTCTACATATACATTAAACTTACCTAAATGGAACATTAGCACCTGTTTTGAGACACTTTTCATAGGCGGCAACTTTGTTAGCAGGCACTCTCGCAATTAACGTCCTTGCAGAGAGATAATGCACACAGTTAACTCTCACATTAGCATGAATCTAGCAAAGTTACAAAATCAATACACCAATAAGTAAATGAATATGCAGTGCACATAAACACTGGAAGAAATCTGTGACCCTTAAAAAATGGGCATATTTCCTGATCACTTTTGAGCATGAGTAAACATGTATGTTTCTATTAGCTCCGTCCAAATTTGTAAATATGTACAGTTGCTTAGCTTTTCGGATAGGCTAACCTAAAATGTAAGTGTTTTTCTGTCTCCTACAGTAGATTACATTCAGATAGAATGTGAAAATGTACAAAAACAAGCAACATCCCCACTTAGAGTGCATTGTGGGATTGTTTTATCTATAAAGGGCACACAACCCAGGGAACTTTAGCCAATGTTCTGACAAGGTTTACTCAAAGTTATGAACAAACATGTTCCCAGTAATATTATTAGAATTAAATGTTTTAGTTAGACTTTTGTCTGTTTTTTAAAAATGTAACTACTTCTGCTACTACTGTACGTCTAAAATGCTGTTTATGTAGGCACAACTATGTTTTAGGACTGAACCTTTATCTTCATTTAAAACCTTACAAACTCAGCTGTGCTCACGACTCCATGTTCCCTCTGGAGCTTATCCTTTAGACACATGGAATAAAAGGCCATCTCTGGCAACATGCAGTCTCACAGTAATTCAGTTTCATTAGGGTTTTGCTTGAGACACGGACAAGCCGAGTCTCACAGATTTCATTAGCTGCATGGAACCCAGTAATTGATTAACTGCCACCATCAACTCATGATCTCTGTGACAGACAGAGTGACAGACCAGACCAGGATAAACAATGTGGGACAATGACCCCAAAGTACAGCAGAATTATTTGCACTAAGACTCGGTAATACCGCAAAAGAGGATTAGTGAGTGGTGATGGGGTCTCCACCCACAAAAAAACAGCTCAATCTCGACCCCAATATCTCCACTCATACACTATGATTCAGTGTATGTTTTTATTAAAGAAGTATCCTTTTTATACAGTAAAAAAAAAAAAACAGTAATATTGTGAAATATTATTACAATTTAAACTTCAGTCTTTAGTCTTCAGTGTCACATAATCCTTCAAAAAATCATTCCAATATGCTGAAGAAACATGTTTCATTATTATCAATGTTAAAAAAGTTAATATGCTGCTTAATATTTTTGTAGAAACCATGCTACATATTTTCTAGAATTGAACAGAAAGGTCATTTGAAATAGAAAGCTTTTATTATATTATAAATGTCTTTACTGTCACCTTTGATTAATTTAATGTGTCCTAGCAGAATAAAAGTATTAATTTCTTTCTTTTTAAAAATCCTACTAACCCAGAAAGTTTGAACAGTTATATACAGGTCCTTCTCAAAAAATTTGCATATTGTGATAAAGTTCATTATTTTCCATAATGTAATGATAAAAATTAAACTTTCATATATTTTAGATTCATTGCACACCAACTGAAATATTTCAGGTCTTTTATTGATTTAATACGGATGATTTTGGCATACAGCTCATGAAAACCCAAAGTTCCTATCTCAAAAAATTAGCATATTTCATCCGACCAATAAAAGAAGTGTTTTTAATACAAAAAAATCAACCTTCAAATAATTATGTTCAGTTATGCACTCAATACTTGGTCGGGAATCCTTTTGCAGAAATGACTGCTTCAATGCGGCGTGGCATGGAGGCAATCAGCCTGTGGCACTGCTGAGGTGTTATGGAGGCCCAGGATGCTTCGATAGCGGCCTTAAGCTCATCCAGAGTGTTGGGTCTTGCGTCTCTCAACTTTCTCTTCACAATATCCCACAGATTCTCTATGGGGTTCAGGTCAGGAGAGTTGGCAGGCCAATTGAGCACAGTAATACCATGGTCAGTAAACCATTTACCAGTGGTTTTGGCACTGTGAGCAGGTGCCAGGTCGTGCTGAAAAATTAAATCAGATGGAAGCATGAAGTGCTCCAAAATCTCCTGATAGCTAGCTGCATTGACCCTGCCTTGATAAAACACAGTGCACCAACACCAGCAGCTGACATGACACCCCAGACCATCACTGACTGTGGGTACTTGACACTGGACTTCAGGTATTTTGGCATTTCCTTCTCCCCAGTCTTCCTCCAGACTCTGGCACCTTGATTTCCGAATGACATGCAAAATTTGCTTTCATCCGAAAAAAGTACTTTGGACCACTGAGCAACAGTCCAGTGCTGCTTCTCTGTAGCCCAGGTCAGGCGCTTCTGCCGCTGTTTCTGGTTCAAAAGTGGCTTGACCTGGGGAATGCGGCACCTGTAGCCCATTTCCTGCACACGCCTGTGCACGGTGGCTCTGGATTTTTCTACTCCAGACTCAGTCCACTGCTTCCGCAGGTCCCCCAAGGTCTGGAATCGGTCCTTCTCCACAATCTTCCTCAGGGTCCGGTCACCTCTTCTCGTTGTGCAGCGTTTTTTGCCACACTTTTTCCTTACCACAGACTTCCCACTGAGGTGCCTTGATACAGCACTCTGGGAACAGCCTATTTGTTCAGAAATTTCTTTCTGTGTCTTACCCTCTTGCTTGAGGGTGTCAATGATGGCCTTCTGGACAGCAGTCAGGTCGGCAGTCTTACCCATGATTGCGGTTTTGAGTAATGAAACAGGCTGGGAGTTTTTAAAAGCCTCAGGAATCTTTTGCAGGTGTTTAGAGTTAATTAGTTGATTCAGATGATTAGGTTAATAGCTCGTTTAGAGACCCTTTTCATGATATGCTAATTTTTTGAGATAGGAATTTTGGGTTTTCATGAGCTGTATGCCAAAATCATCAGTATTAAAACAATAAAAGACCTGAAATATTTCAGTTCGTGTGCAATGAATCTAAAATATATTAAAGTTTAATTTTTATCATTACATTATGAAAAATAATGAACTTTATCACAATATGCAAATTTTTTGAGAAGGACCAGTATATATATATATATATGATTGAAATCCTGCATTAACAATAGTATTTATTCACCATTAGTCCTATATAAATATATAAAAAACAATACTAATAAATGAAAATGACCTTTCTTCTTTAAAATAACATAATATTAGTGTATTGTAAATGTGAAATTATCTTAGCAACTTATCTTAGCAACTAATATCTGTCTGAGTGACAAGGAGAAAGTCATCAAGGTCATTTTCAGAACATGCCAACTGTTCATGCTGGTTTGCAGCCCAGATTGAAAGAAAATGCCATTTGAAACTGACTCACGTAAATGTGAATAAACAAATACTGAAATAATGACAGTCATAGACTATGAGAGATTGTTTTTGACTTCCGCATTTTTAAAGCCCTTCTATAATCTGTATTATCCCACTGGACATTGACAATATACAGTACATAAATATGTGGTAATCAAAACTCAGAATTAATCTCGGACAAAGATTTGAACTTGTCCTTGGAAAATCCTTTTGGTAAATTTTTTTTAAAGAAAAAAATAACCTTGAATTAAGTTGTTTTACAGTATCAAATAGGGAAACATTACATAAAATCCTTTGGCATTCACCAGTTTAATTCACTGCACAGACGATAATATGAGACAGCTTTTGAGAGTTTCATTATCTGCATGACTGTAATTCTTGTCAAAGCAATAGCCTTTTTGCCATTGAGTGGTCTGGGGGTCTATTTGAGCCCTATGGTCTTTGCTGATCCAGCCATGCTTTATCACAATGTCAAACAAATAAGGAAGGCAATATTCCACCAGTCACTGAATTTAGACAAATAGCCTACTACTGTGCCAAATCATGTGTGGGAAAATAGCACCTGCAGCTCCGAGCGTGTGGGAGGAAACTTACCAAGACAAACAGGAAGGACATGAGAAAGAGCAGTCAAGTTTACCTTTGCTCATCAAACGTCCCCAGCACAAAGATACTGCTCCCTCGTGCTATTTACTTGACATTTGCAATGACCCTCAGGCACTGAAAATGCATTATAAGGTTGGTTAAATAGGGGTTATGGTATTCTGACCATGATAGGCCACTAGGAATGAATCTGTGAGGTCCAAGACCATGACCCTGGACTTTAAGCTCATTAAGAGCCAAACGCATCATGGACCGGATCAGGGCATAGGTCTTTGAGGGCAGAGCAGGAGTGAAGACCCAGGAGAGTAACAGCGCTGTCTACAGGCACACACTAAATAAACTGTGTGGAGACATAATTGGCATTGGCCCACAGTGGCTTGTGCCACTTCATGTGACAAAGACACGCAGTGACAGTATTTTGTGGCTGACTTTATGCATATGCATTTGTAGGAGTTTCCCTTTCAGATGCAACATTTATGCGAGGAGAATGTTTAAATCATAGGTTCTCAAAGTGCGGCCCAAAAACATTTTTGGCGGCCCGCGATAACATCTGTAAAACTGTTAAAACTATTGCTTTGAAAAAATGAATCATGCAAGGTTTGCGCTAGTCAATTTACTGGTATTTGCGCCATTATTTACAGCCCCCCAAAAAAGAATGTTTTAAACCAGACCCTAATTTGCGTTGCTCTTGGTAGATTGCATTGGTCATTATGGAAATGATGATGACGATGATGATGGCTGCTTTACACTCCAATAGGTGCTTTTTTTTTGGAATTGCCCTCTCACGCTAATTTGCCCTGTTTAGTAAATCTGGCCCTATACAGTACATATGTGTAATAAGACAATAACATTGTGGCGAGCAGGACGAGGCCGAGGGACGTGAGAGAACGGCGTGAGGCCGGTGGCGTGAGTGATAATGAACGTCACCAGTGAGACGCACCGGTCTCGTATCTCTCACGGAGGAACGGAAGCATGAAAGGAGGAGTGATGACAGAGGAGATCGAGAGAGGAACAGACCTGATTTTACGTTGTGTTTTGTTTCTGTTTTGTGTGGCCAGCAGTCGTCCGTGAGGGGCTGCTGGCGGATCCTTTTGTTTTTATATTTGTTTTATTTTATTATTAAATCATATTTACTTGGGGGGTTCCGGTATATCACAGTATACCCACTACAAAAAACTAGACTACACCACTGTGTATATATATATATCACAAAGGATGCAGAAGTGTTCAAGTACTGCTTTGTTGGCTCAGTAATCGAGGCTTGTGCCAGCATAAAAATGCAACTAGCACTATTAACAATAACAAGGATACTCCCTTGCTTAAACAAATAAGGTATAATGATGAAAGTCTAATTACAGTAAAATTCCCCCTATTCCTTTTTGTTTTACGCACATTATTGGTCTAAATGCATGTCTTTTTATTCCAAGCTAAGTGAGATTGTGCTCAGTCATTAGTTTAAGATAGCAGTCGGACTCACACCCGTACACCAAACCCTTCCAGATCTCCATGGCAACACTGCAAACACTGGGCTTTCTTCACAGAGAGGGGTGAAAAAATTTTGTTAATTATTATTCCTACTTTTCCTACCCTCTCACTTCCGTTTCAGCTGTTACGACTACTTTCTTCTGCCAGCAAGGACAGAAACAACCAAAGGGGCAGTTGTTTGAGATCTCTGCATTTTTTACAGAGTCAATTAGTTCATCAATCATCTGCACCACTCCCACTGTGAGTGTTTGTGAAGGATGTAGTCACGACACACCTTCTGCCCCCTGACAATGACCAGCAGCAGGTGGCCCATCATGGCAGGGACACCTGGAGGAACACATACAGCATCGCAAACATGATTGACTACCGACCAAATATAGAAGTGTTGCATTAGGTGCCAATGCCAGAGTGTCTTCTCATCCCTGAAAGATAACAGGACACACAAGATTTCACGTCTTCCCACACCTCGAGAAGGATACAGCTTAAGGGCGGAGTTACAGACTGACATTTGGTCGTGATGTGTTAGATCATACAAAAGAAAAAAGGACAAAAGTTTGTCTGACAGGATCTCATTCTATGTGTTTTGACTATGTTCATACACTTAATGTTTGGAATTGACAACCGTTTTTTACTAAAGGCCAATTCACACTGTACTGACAGATGCCGTCCAATGCAGACGATCACAGTACATCACTTCTCAGACATTCCACGGCCCGTCAAACAGCGACTGAACATGTTCAATCGGAAAAAACAAGCACCGACCAATGCCAACAGATGCCGACAGGTGTAACACACTGATCCAACAAAACCCCACGACAAACAAAACCCTGATCTAACAAATGATGTTCAGTGGGAATTGGCCATAACAGGTGGGACTCTTGAATTGTCCAACCCGATCTCACGGCAATTTGTATGTATTTTACGAGTAGGCTAATTCGCATGAATTCTTACAACCTTACTTGTACGAATTCGTTGGATTTTTACTCAATTGTAAGTATTTTACGAGTTGCCCAATTCCCATTTACACCTGTATTTAGCGGCATCCACTAATGATCCGATCGACCAAAACGCATCTAAATACCAGGTGTAAACAGGGCCTAATTTACAGACTGACAATCTGTCTGTCTGGAACCATAATTTAATGTATATCTCTGTTTAGAACCAAAATATGCATAAACATAACCACATTTGCCACTCTAAAGCAAGACTGACAAGGGTATTCTGCCGTGAACTTAACATTTGTGTCTCTTAAGGATGAAGATGTTAAGAGTTGTAGAGTATGCCAGGTCAAAGTATTCTTTCACAACAACTGCTTTCAACAAACGGTTTTCAAAGATGCTGTCAAACCTGTTTTTATATTGTACCTTTACAGCACTATTTTTTAAAAATTTTTTTGGCAGGACTCTTACCAGAGATAAAAATTCTCCACTGAGGGATTCTGTGAATTCAGAAACCAGGTCTCTTCAGGTCTTCGATAGAGCTACTAGACCATCACCTCATTTAGAAGAGCCAGACATCTTCATTCTGTGTCTCAAATACTTCAAAATGCAATAGCAGTCTTTTTTGTCAACTTTTCCATTAATTAAAAGTTTTCCCCCCTCTTGGACATGACTTTGATTTATGTTTTTACAGATGTGAGCTCTACACATATTGCTTAATAAATTATTCCTTCGCAGGTATTTTTGGCATCCGAATCATCAAATTACCGTCTTTCATCAACATTAGACGTAAATGCTGTTTTCACCGCATGCTTGTCTCTGTGTTGTCTTCAGCCACAGCAGCACATAAAATTAAGCCATGCTATGCAATGCCATAGCATCTCATGGGGATGTTATGACCCCTGGCCAACATTTCTGATGTCTACCGCCAGCAAGATCTCTTGCCGGGCCATTAAAACAAAGCACTAAGCGTGAAGCATATTTGTCTTGAGCTTGGTGTGAAAAGTCTTGTTTCTGGTTTTTAATACTTCCATGCTTTTGTAATTACTGGGGCCATTGATTTCTGGGTTATGTGTGAAATAATTAAAACTGCAAATCAGAAATGCCAAGGATTTCATTGGTGCAGATCAATGAATGAAGTCAACAGGAAGAGGCAATTGCTAGCTTTTCTTACCCAGTGACATTTCCTCTCTTTCTCTAGTTTAGTAACTCCTGCTCTTCAGGTAAAAATACATTTGCGCTCCTTATTCACCGCTGTGTCCTTAAATACCTGTCCATGGCCAAATGGGATCACTTCAGACGCCTTAAGCTCCTAAAATAATCTGAGCTTCCTGAATCATATCCCCATGCCATTTACACTGATTTGTTTGTGTCTGGTGTTCATGCTCTTTGTTGTGGTTAGCATTATCCCGGCACCATTTCATAATTATTCATATATTTCCATCACTTGTTCTCAGATTTTTCTGTGCTGGGTTTATTTTACAAAATGAAAAATGGCCACATGGCTGTACAGTCTGCCATTCAGTTTTTTGGAAGCAAGTGGATTGTCCATAAATTTATTCAAAAAGATTTGTGATTTTGCTTCAGTATTGAAATGGACAGTTAACCGAAAAATTACTGTATGAATAAAGTCACTGTAAGATACTGTATGACTTTCTTCATTCTATTAAACACAAAACTAGAAGTTTTGAAGAATATTAATTTTTTAATAAAAATGAAGCTCCAAAACATAAAAAATATCAGCAAAAAAGCATCATAATGGTTAATTCAACTTGTGCAACTATATGTCAAGACTTCTGAAAAGATATGACAGCTTTGTGCGAAGAACAGACCAAAGTTGTTCACTAAAATACGTGGTCACCATTCACTTCTATTGTATAAAAAAAGAAAAAGGGCAGCTTGGACATTCTGCTAAACATCTTCTTTTGAGTTCCACAGAAGAAAGAAAGTCATACGGGTTTCAAATAACATGAGTAAATAATGACAAAATAAAGGCTGTATGACTATAAATCGAATTAAATGGATATCTGAGCACCACATAAATTGGATTACTGTATATCAATAAGTTGAATGTTAATGTAAATGCTCAAGCATTCAAAAGCATTACAAAGAGCACTATGAAATGAAAGCTTTTTTTGATCACATTTTAAACAAAGGGCAAAGTCTCGAACATCCCCTTCAATCATGATTCTCTGCAAGCAATACAAAGTCAGAGGAACCGTTGTTACCCATAATCCAAAGAGTTCTTATCTGATTATGAATGCATAAAGATGATTTAGGACGTGGCACCTAAATGTTAGCCTATGCTGATTAGGTCTCTCTGTCTCTCTTGAAAGTATTATGTAACTACACTAGCACAGTTTAGAAGAGGGTGCCTTTGCTCT
This sequence comes from Gila orcuttii, assembly GCA_026230005.1. Lineage (NCBI taxonomy): Eukaryota > Metazoa > Chordata > Actinopteri > Cypriniformes > Leuciscidae > Gila > Gila orcuttii. The sequence goes on along the minus strand of JAPDVR010000023.1, from coordinate 19,284,724 downwards.
GTAAATGACAGCTAGACCCGAGGGGTCCTCTAATTTAAGGACTGCATGCCGTTGAAAGCAAGTTTGGTGTTATTATAATGCTCTTTGAACATTTGGTGGGATGAAACAGCCACAGAGCAAACAAGCAAAGTGATAAATGATGCATGAAGTATTCGGTCTTGACACAATTAATGATTTTTGGCAAAACACAAAAACTACTGTACAGTCCAACTTCGACAATTAAAGCTTCCTCAAAAGCAGGAAGCAGCATCAGAAAAGATCCATGTACTGAAAAAGTTTTTTTTTTTAAACAAAACACAATTCGCACGGATGAAAAGTGAGTAATAAACGCTAGATCCACCAGCTGGTTCTTTTCACCACTACTAATAGTGAAGAACCATGTCAAATTCTGAGACTTTCATGGGAACAGACCACAGCTGGCTATTCACACTGCAGACTGGTGTTAGATTGTTCATGAAAACACTTACTAAAATAAGAAGTGAATTATACTACATTTTCATGACTCCAAAACCAACTAAAATAAAACAAAATAAAAGTGACCACAAATTAATTTAAGTTTTAATACAGAATTTATTGTAAAGGTTTAAAATTTTGTAACCCACATTAATCAAACAAGAAAATGCCAATAAAAACACTAGAAAGCCCTGAGAAATGCAATGTCTCTATTTAAATAATAATTTCACACACTAACCTTGGCATCGTAAAAAAGTGAACAAAAATAAATGTTCATGACTCCAAAACCAACTCAATTTGATACTAAATTAATTATAAAGGTTTAAAATGTTCTAACCCACACTCATTAAACATGAAAATGTCACGCTAGCGGGATCACTAGAAAACCCTGAGAAATGTATGTTGCAATTTAAATGATCATTTAACATTCTTTGGCAGCACAAAAATACTGTACTAAAACAAAAAACAAAATATCATCGCTATTGGGCGGAAACCTTGTATCTTCATATTTAGTATATCCATTTTCTTTTTTCACAAATCATTCCTATCGGTCACCCTTTACTTCTCTCTGTGGGTTTTACAAAAATATAACCAATGAAAAGTATTAAAAAGAGCTTGTGACTAAACTGAAGTGCCACACAGAGTTTGGACCGTCTTAGCTTGTTTGCAATGCAAGTGTAAATAAGTACAGTGTTTTCTTTACTCGTCTAGAAACACTATATATAAAGGCTAATGTTTTATGTATTTGAGGAGCAGAGAAGAGTGTCTTAGTCTAACATTTGTCGTCGAGTTATAGCCAATACGGTCTTAAATAGCCTGGGTGTTGCACTTCATCGTTTATAACACGAGATCTTGGCCAAATGACAGAAGAAAAAAAAACACACAGCTACAATAAACTTTATAACCTGTAAGTTGATGAAAATGTAATGCGATGCTCTTACTACCTTAGATTGTTCTGTCCATTCTAATGACGGACAAAACACGGATGTCCGAAATTCTCCGAAATTCTCCGCTGGTCAGAAACCTTGTACTTCCATTTGAGCTTGATTTCGATAAAATGTTAAAGGATTAGTTCACCTCAAAATGAAAATTTCCTAATAATTTACCCCAATGCCATCCAAGATATCCATGTCTTTCTTTCCTCAGTGGAAGAGAAATTAATTTTTTTAAGGAAAACATTTCTGGATTTTTCTTCGAATAATGGACTTCAATGGCAACCAACGTTTTGAAGTCCAAATCAATGCAGTTTCAAAGGTCTTTGAAGTGCTTCAACGGACTGTGCACAATCGCAGCTGAGGAGGAGGGTCTTATCTCGCGAAACGATAGGTCATTTTCCTATCGTTAAAAAAAATATATTTTTTTTAACTTTTTAACTACAATTGTTCGGATTGAGCTGATCTGCAACGTGCCGGGAACTACGTCATCACGCTGAAAGGTCACGCTCGATGTCGGAAGTACCGCTCTACTGTTTACAAAGCGACCAATACAATGTGAACTATACTCCTTCGCACGGTCGCTTTGTAAACAGTCAGGCGGTACTTCCGCCGGTGCCGGCGACATCGAGCGTGACCTTTCAACGTGATGACGTAGTTCCTGGCGCGTTGCAGATCAGCTCAATCCGAACAATTGTAGTTAAAAAGTATATATATATATATATATATATATATATATATATATATATATATATATTAGGGGTGGCACGGTACATGAAAAAACACCCGAACCGTTCGGTTCGCTTGTCTCGGTTCGGTGCGTGTGTGCGTCACACGGTTTGTTCGACGGATGCACAATGTAACCTCGTGCCCGTGACCTCAGACAGTGCGTTTACTTTTCTCGCGAAATAAGAGATGTGTGGACATACATATGAGGCTTGTTCGACTTGAACCGGCACTGCACAGACTGATCGATGAATAGCATCAAAGTACCGCGAGAGCAACGGCTCCGTATGCTTTTCAATCACTCTCGCAGTACTTTGATGTCATAAACCGATTGGTCTGTGCAGCGCTGCAGGTCACGTCACGTGTAGAAATGGCAAGTGGGAGAGATAAGGAAGGCTAACAGGAGTTGGAGGATGCACCAGCGTCGTATAAGTCCGGTGTGTGGGAACATTTTGGATTTCATGTTACCTATGATATTTAAATATACAGTGACACTAAGTTTAGATAAGAACTCCAGTCATATGTTTCCAAATACTGCACTTTAATTTCAAGTGAAAAAAATGTATCCTCACTCTCGGGGAATAGAAGCATTGTTGATACTGTTTTTGTGTTGAGGTTGAACTTATGTTTCACTTTATGATTATGGCCTTTGCTATTGTTATAGCAATAAGAGTTCCTCTCTTTTTCTTTTAAAAGATAAACATTTTGTATGAGCTACACTGAAGTTGACAGTTTGATAAAATGCAAGTTAATTTTAATCCTTGTGTGCTAAAAATGCACATAAGTTCCTGTAGAGATAGCAACACACATTCTCCCTTTTTGCCACATAAACAAAAGCATTTCATCAATGTCTTCTCTCTTGCTGTATCAAAATGTCACCTGCTTTCCTTTAGAGATGGTCTCAATAATGTGCTTAAAGTCAAGTCAAATTCAGTTTTTGCATGATTACATGATACACATTTTTTTTTAATACTGTATCCTGAATTGTGGATAATTAAGCTATAGCCTATATCATATGCTGAAGTACATTTCTGGAGTGTTAAAGATTAAAAGTAAAATAACAACAAGAACTGTACAGAACTGAAAACCGTGACCCTAAAACTGTGATACGAACCGAACCGTGGGTTTTGTGAACCGTGCCACCCCTAATATATATATATATATATATATATATTTTTTTTTTTTTTAAAGGGATACTCCACCGGTTTTTGATATTAAACAATGTTATTCCCTTAACTAAGACGAGTTGATACATATCTCTCTCGTCTCAGTGCGTGCATTCAATCGTTCTGTCTTGCGGTGAAACTTTGTTTACACTTAGCTTGCCCAGTTCATTCAATATGGGCCAAGCAGAGAAGCGACCAAACACCTCCACGTTTTCCCTATTTAAATAAAGTTACTCGAGTAGTGTAACTCGACCTAAAACGGTGACACAAAATAAAACGTTGCGCTTTTCTAAGCGTGTAAAATGGATAACTATATTGTATGGCGGAATACCATTGCAAGTGCTTCGACTCGGCGCAGTAATACATTCACTCGAGAAAAAAATCCTCTCTCCCCGCTCCCGTTGAAATGAGAGGGAGGAGGAGAGGGAGCGGGGAGAGAGGAGTGATGATATTACTGCGCCGAGTCGAAGCACTTGCAATGGTATTCCGCCATACAATATAGTTATCCATTTTACACGCTTAGAAAAGCGCAACGTTTTATTTTGTGTCACCGTTTATGGTCGAGTAACACTACTCGAGTAACTTTATTTAAATAGGGAAAACGTGGAGGTGTTTGGTCGCTTCTCTGTTTGGCCCATATTGAATGAACTGGGCAAACCAAGTGTAAAAAAAGTTTCACCGCAAGACAGAACGATTGAATGCATGCACTGAGACGAGAGAGGTATGTATCAACTCGTCTTAGTTAAGGGAATAACATAGTTTAATATGAAAAACCGGTGGAGTATCCCTTTAAATGAACTATCTTTTTGCTAGATAAGACCCTCTTCCTCAGCTGGAATCGTGCACAGTCCGTTGAAGCACCTCAAAGACCTTTGAAACTGCATTGATTTGGACTTCAAAACAGTGGTTGCCATTGAAGTCCATAATTTGAAGAAAAATCCAGAAATGTTTTTCTCAAAAAACTTAATTTCTCTTCCACTGAGGAAAGAAAGACATGGATATCTTGGATGGCATTGGGGTTAGTAAATTATTAGGAAATTTTCATTTTGAGGTGAACTAATCCTTTAATAATATAATAACACATGCAATAATATAATGACACAATATATAAAGCCACAACATCAACTTTGACAATACAACCTTGACTTTAAATTTCAAATCTATAATAATCCTGAAGTAGACCCACCAAATCTAAATCCATTCCCACTCTATCATGACAAGACTTCCTCTACATTTGAGGCTGTGGCAAATATACTGTTGCTTCGAAGACCTGGCATCAAGCGGGCCTGTACCCCTCTTTTAAATCAAACCAGTTCATTTAAACCAGACTGCGAGTGCGAGCTCCAGTGTGGTGGAGATTTGTGGCATATTTTAGCCCCATTATTCTGTTTGAAACGTGGGCATAAATACAAGGCGAGAAGTGCATTAAGTGCATATGTAAAAACGACACTTCTAGCATTTATCCTCAGTAAGGTTATTAACTTAAGTTTGAGTGAGCTCTACAATTCTGCGACAGTCACTTAAACCTACAGGGCACAGCTGTTACTCTGCAATAACAAAGATACACTGGCACTGCGGAGTATGTGAGACATATGCGACTATAAATAAATCACATATTATGAACCAACCAAAAATTGAGCTAGCTTCAAGGCCTCACTGTGCATTTCTATTTATTTTGAAGAATCAAGGCAGTTTTCGGCTAATTGTGGAATGCGATTTCATTACTCATATTATCAAGTGGTGAAGTACACGAATGTGTAGTTCTAGCCCATTTTTTCACCTTTAGATAGACATTAATACGGATATGATACATTGATACATATATATCAATATGGACAGCTTCTAAAACAACTTTTTATATGTACAAATGTTTACAAATCCTCTGTTTATGCTCATAGATTAAAGAGGCATGATACATTGGGTGATATCTGAGTTCTTGTTTGTTTGTTTTGTATTGGTTTTGCACGTATTCTAGTTATGTTTCCTTGGTTTGTATTTGTTTCCATGGTTTCTCATTGATTTGATTATCATGTGCACCTGTTATTAATTTTGTTGATTTGTTTGTTTGTGAATTTAAGCTCCGTTTCTTTCAGTTAGTTGTCTGTTCTCTTCACGTTCTGTTCAAGTCAAGAGTATTTTGTTTTGAGTTCCTTGTTATAAACATCACTACTGCTGCGATTAGATCCAGGTTTTCTCATTGTTATTGCAACCGTCTATGACAGTAGATAAGGACATGAAATGGTATTGGTCGATATTGTATGGTATATTTAATTTTACAAGCTCATTTCCCCTATTTTTACATCTTGATTATCCTTGCCATCACCTAATGCACACCCTAAAGTTAAACATTAATAATAACAATGTTAAATGTAATCTTTAGCATTTCTCAAAAATTAATATCCATTTTCATACTGTATATAATAATATTGTGATGCCTAAATACACTTGTAGCATTCAAAACCATTGATTTTAGATTTCAGTTTTGTAATTGTTTTTATTTATTTAGTCAAATATAATATATAGGAGTATAGAATTTAAATAACAGCCATTTATCGGTTATCAGTCATGAACGTCTCTGGTTACGTATGTAACCTTAGTTCCCTGAAGGGAACGAGACGCTGCGTGAAATGCTGTGGGAACGCCCCTGCGTGAGTGCGTCATGAAGCACGTATGAAATCAATCCAATGACGAGACGGAACGTCATAGGCGGGTGACGTCATCGACCAGGAAACTATAAAGCACTCCCAAAACACAAGCGCATCAGCTTCTGATAAAACTGAAGCAAGTACTCACGGGCATGCCGGGAGTATGGCACAAACACGCAGCGTCTCGTTCCCTTCAGGGAACTAAGGTTACATACGTAACCAGAGACGTTCCCTTTCAGGGAACTCGAGCTGCGTGAAACGCTGTGGGAACGCTAATACCAACGTCGCCATACGAGCAAGTGTCCGTCGTGTGTAGTCAAGGCGCACATTCGGACGAAAGCACCTGCGCCCACTGGAGTGGAGCTGAAGTCAAGGTGGTAAAACCTGACGAATGTATGCGGTGAGGACCAGCCTGCCGCATCACAAACGTCCTGAAGAGAGACTCCTGACAAAAGAGCTTTAGAAGCAGCCATACTCCTAGTAGAGTGAGCTCGGACAGCCAAGGGTGAAGGCTGACCAGCCGACTCGTAGGCAAGTGTGATGGCCTCAACCACCCACTTGCTCATCCTCTGCTTAGACGCGGGACACCCCTTTTTGGGTGGTCCAAAGCAAACAAACAACTGTTCAGATTTCCTCCACAGGGCAGCTCTGTGGACGTAAGCATCTAAAGCCCTAACTGGGCAGAGCAGATTAAGCTTCTCCTGGTCCGACGTCAGAAAAGGAGGAGGACAGAAGGCTTGCAGTACAATAGGCCTAACAGTATTAGTTGGGACCTAAGGAACATAGCCCGGTCTAGGAAGGAGAAAGGCTTTTACCATGCCGGGCGAGAATTCCAAGCACGAAGGAGAGACCGATAGAGCTTGAATATCTCCTATCCTTTTGCAAAAGAAGAGACAGCAAGAAGAAAAATAGTTTTTAGAGTAATGAATTTCTCAGAAACTTCTTCGATGGGCTCGAACGGTGCTAGAGAGAGACCTTCTAGAACAACCGCAAGGTCCCAGGTCGGCACCCTCGTGCGAACTGCTGGCCTCAGCCTCAAAATGCCACGAAGGAAACGGGTTACAAGTGGGTGTCTCCCGAGAGAGGCTCCACTTAAAGGGACGTGGTGAGGAGATAAGGCCGCCACGTACACCTTCAGTGTGGAGTGGGATAACCCTGTGGAGAAACGCTCCTGCAGGAATTCCAGCACTGCACCCACCGGGCAGTTAACTGGGTCCAGCCGGTGTTGCCCACACCAGAACGTGAAAAGTTTCCACCTCAAAGCATATAATTTCCTCGTGGCTGGAGCTCTGGATTGGAGGATGGTCTCAACGACCTCAGTCGAGAGACCAGATTCTATGAGCAGGCCCCCCTCAGAGGCCAAGCCCACAACTTCCACAGCTCTGGGCGGGGGTGAAGAAGCGACCCACTCGCCTGAGAGAGAAGGTCCCTCCTGATCGGAAACTCCAGAGGAGAGCCGACAAGGATAGATACCAGGTCCGCAAACCATACTCGGGCCGGCCAGTACGGGGCTACCAACAGTAGACTGACCCCGTCCCGGCGAACCCTTTCCAGAACTCCTGGGAGCAGAGGAATCGGGGGAAATGCGTACAGACGTGACCTAGGCCACGCCTGTACCATAGCGTCCAACCCCAGAGGGGCTGGATGGCTTAGAGAGAACCACAGTGGGCAGTGTGATGTCTCTTTGGATGCAAACAGGTCTACCTCGGCACGACCGAAATGTTTCCACAGGAGCTCCACAACCTCGGGGTGTAGTCTCCACTCCCCGGGTCTCGGCCCCTGCCTCGACAGGATGTCTGCCCCTTGATTTAGATACCCTGGGATATAAATCGCCCTCAATGAAAGAAGCTTCCCCTGGGACCATAGAAGGATCTGGCGAGCCAGCTTGTAGAGCGGGCGCGAACGCAGACCTCCCTGGTGATTTATGTAGGAGATCACCGATGTGTTGTCTGACCGGACAAGAACATGATGACCCCCCAGGTCTGGGAGGAAGTGTTTTAGAGCCTGGAACACAGCCAACATTTCTAGACAGTTTATATGCCAAGAGAGATGATGGTCCTGCCACAGACCCTGAGCAGGGCGACCACTCATGATCGCCCCCCAGCCCGTGAGGGAGGCATCCGTCGTTAGCGTTACACGACGACAAGGAGCTCCCAGCAGGGGCCCATGAGATAGGAACCAAGGTTCTTTCCACATGGCCAGGGTGCGAAGACAACGTCACATGACCCTGATCATGCGGAACGGGTTTCCCCCCGGGGAGAACCCCTTGGTCTTGAGCCACCACTGCAACGGTCTCATGTACAACAGGCCGCAAGGAATAACGTTGGACCCAGCTGCCATCAGACCCAACAATCTCTGAAACTGTTTGACAGTGAGTGACTGGCCTAGCTTCGCTTGTTTAACGGCTATAAGGATCGAAGTGATACGAGCAGGAGACAGACGTGCCTGCATCGTCGTCGAATCCCAAATTACACCCAGAAAAGTGGTCCTCTGAAGCGGAGATAGCACACTTTTCTTGGCATTGAGCCTCAACCCCAGTTTCTTGATATGAGCGAGAACGACATCTCGATGCCGAGCCGCCTGATGGTCCGATTGAGCTAGAATCAACCAATCGTCGATATAATTTAAAATGCGGATGCCCTGGAGTCGCAGCGGAGCCAGAGCTGCATCCATGCATTTCGTGAAAGTCCGGGGAGACAGTGCTAGGCCGAATGGAAGAACCCGATATTGATACGCTTCGTCCCCGAAAGCGAACCTCAGGAACTTATTGTGTTGTGGAAGGATGGAAATATGGAAGTATGCGTCCTTTAGATCTATCGTGACAAACCAGTCCTCGGATCTGATTTGTGACACGATCTGTTTGAGAGTAAGCATCTTGAACTTGAACTTCCCTACTGTACGATTTAACAGGCGCAGATCTAAAATTGGACGTAACCCCCCATCCTTTTTCGGAACGATGAAGTACCGGCTGTAATAACCTGACTCCCTGCTGGGAGGAAGAACTCGTTCTACAGCCCCCTTCAGCAGAAGAGTTTTTACCTCCTGTTCCATAACCAGAGCCTGCTCGGGGCCCACCACTGTAGGTAGGATTCCCCTGAATTGAGGCGGACGAGACCTGAACTGAATAGCGTAACCCTTTTTGACTGTCTGCAGGACCCAATGAGATACATTTGGAAGGTTTTTCCACTCTGCCAAAAAATCTACTAAGGGTACCAGCCTCTCGAGGCTGGCCTCTGGAATATTTGGAGCTGCAGACACAGTGCCCTGTAACAGCGCACCGGCAGGGAACAACTGGTCTGACAGCTCTGGACCCCTCCTCAGAGGGAGCGAGCGCCCCTCGGGGGAAACACTCGCTGGGACCATCTACGCCCCGGCATGAAGGCGGGGTTGGCAGAACGGACCCCTGAGGGCACCGAGAGAGAATGGCTGTCCTCAGATCAGCCTTACCCCTCGAAGACTTCGTCTGAGAGCGCCGCGTCTCGTCCCAGTTTTGCTGAGGAGGAGCACGAGACGCTACGCTCGGTTTCTGTTGCGCCCGGTGTGAGGAGCTGGTAGACGGCCGAGGCTGCCCCTGCCCTGCAGCCCCGGAGACGTGTACGCGAAGGGGAAGAAATTTTTGGAGCGCCGCCGCCTGCTTCTTTTCTTCCTGAAACCTCTCGATGACAGAATTTACCGAGTCACCGAAGAGGCCAGCAGTTGAAAGCGGGGAGTCCAGGAGGAAAGTTTTCTCCTTCTCTTTCATATTGGAGAGGTTTAACCATAAATGTCTCTCCGTGGCCACCAGGGTTGCCATAGAACGGCCCACTGACTTGGCCGTCTCCTTGGTGGCACGGAGAGATAAATCTGCTGCCTGACGAAGCTCTCTAATCACGTCAGCACTAACCTCCTCCCCTTCGCTCACATCTTTAAGCAGATCAGCCTGATACGCTTGAAGTATCGCCATGGTATGAAGGCATGATGCTGCTTGACCCGCCGCTGAATAAGCCTTGCCCACCAAAGCCGAAGTATTTCTTAAGGGCTTGGTGGGCAATGCCGGTGTCTTAAAAGACGATGCCGAAACAGGAGAGAGATGGCTAGCGAGAGTCTCCTCAGCCTTCGGCATCGCCCCATACCCATAAATCTTAGCCCCAGATATATTGGAATAAGTAGAAGTCTGTTGACTAAAAACATGTGAAGATACATGTCTTTTCCAGGACCTTGACACCTCAGTGTGGAGGTCTGGAAAGAAAGGAAGACACCGGCGCGGAGGCATAGCGCGAGAAGGCAAAAATCTTTCATCTAGTTTAGATTTTTATTTAGACTCCTGCCTATCAGCTGGCCACTCAATGCTTAATTTTTACACAGCTCGAGTGAGCACCTCCATAAGCTCCTCACTGGCAGGAGACTGAAGTGACGAGTCCCCAGTCTCTAGTGTGTTATCAATACTTTCAACATCCAGCTCCTCAGAACTGGATAGTTGAAGAAAAGGTGCCTCAGCCTGGGCGGAAGAAACCGCAGCGCGTGCTTCCGAACCCGGGACTGAGGCACTGGATCTAACAGGTAAAGGCTGAGATAAGGCAGAGCCCGTCTCAAACCCCTCTGTTAGATCCAACTGCGATCCCCACGACAGGCGTCGCCGCTCAGCCTCAGCAAAAGCGGGACCCGATCCGCGGGGAGCACGCACCGAACCGCCCTCCTCAAAGAGCGATCGGCGGGAGCGCAGCGTCCGTAGAGGTAGACGCTCGCAATGCTCACAATCAGCCTCCTCGAGAGCTGACTGGGCATGCTGCACTCCTAAACAAGCAACACATAGTAGATGTGTATCCCCGCCAGTAATGAAGCGAGTGCAGGGGAAAACACCTCCTAAACTGTTGCTCGCTCGCCATAATGATATATAGTTTTTTATATATATATGAGAAATTATAAGTGAAAACTCCTGCCTAGTGACAACTAATGACAGACAAAACACAGTATTGAATGATTTCACACACACAGAGCACTTGCTGAAGTAACAGAAGCTGATGCGCTTGTGTTTTGGGAGTGCTTTATAGTTCCCTGGTCGATGACGTCACCTGCCTATGACGTTCCGTCTCGCCATTGGATTGATTTCATACGTGCTTCATGACGCACTCACGCAGGGGCGTTCCCACAGCGTTTCACGCAGCTCGAGTTCCCTGAAAGGGAACATAATTATCAGTTTAAGGGTTTTGGCCAGAATCTTAATATCTCCGTATCATACAATATGGAATGAATGTATTTAATCTAAATTTAACTGTAATAAATGCATTAATTACATTAATAACATACATTTGAGAACACAAACTTTTTAGAAGTTTAGAATGTTTTAACATAAGGTATCATTGTCTATAATTTTTTTTTAAAACTACGAATAGTAATGAAATCTCAAAGGAAAATGGCATTGAAAATAAGATTAGCAGGAAATGCCTCAAAAGACAATTATGTCAAATTAAATTATTCATTGAAACATTCACTAAGATCACCTGAAGCAACGTGGGAACGTGGCCGACCATTACTTAGAATGTTGTATTTACAGTTACTTTGTTTATTTACAACTCTGATTATAATAAAATGGAAGATATATCGTACTCAATGTTACCCAATGTGGTTTAGTTCCTGGAGGAACATTTTTGCAGATGTGAACAAACATGGTTTAATGTATGATGCATGACCCTATATAAAGCCACAAAAACAATCCACTACAGTACATGAGAGTGCATTTCTGTCATCTCCACCTTGATTTATTGATGTAGACTAGCATCATCTAAATTCTATATTTAACCTTTGAATGAGAAAGTCATTATGAAGATAAATTACTTTAATTTAGATTAACACATTTTGTTTTGTTTTTACCAGTCCTTCTCAGTTTGTCCTGTGAAGGACTTCCTACAGTACATCTCCCGTCCTTTGGTGCAATCCCCCTGGCGAGTGAAAACGTTGTACCCTCACCTAAGGCTACTGTTGCATTCGCCAGCTGCCTATTTATAGGTGTATAGCGTCAAGGTGCAACTCTCCCAAATGATTCTCTCTCCTCTGCAAATGTTATCGCTGTAAGCCAGGACCACAACATTGCGTTGCGCTGGATGTTTGTGTGAATGTGAATCTGTGCATGAGTGTGAACTGACCAACACATTTATTATTCATGGTGAATGTTTGAAGAGAACTGATTCAGAAGAAGACGCATGCTGTGGTTTCACTTAGATTACCAGTTTATCTCTCTCTCTCTCTCTCTCTCTCTCTCTCTCTCTCTCTCTCTCTCTCTCTCTCTCTCTCTCTCTCTCTCTCTCTCTTTCTAGTCTACCAGTTTCTCAGAATACATGCTGTACTGGACTCATGCAACTCTACCTTTGATCGGACCCCCTAAACAACGTGTCTATCATCTCCTTTCCATTTTTAACCTGTTCACTGCAAAGGAAGTGTGGTAAATGATTGCTCGATGTTGTAATGTTTGGATACATTAGTGGAGATTCCTCTGAGGAGATGTAATGAGATCTCTGCATGTGTGCAAGCAGTGTCGCAGTGTTGGGAGGGGGATTCGTGCATGTAATGGTCCTTTACTGACCAGGGAAAGAACGGATAATTTCCTAATAGAGCATTTGTATTCTTTTTTCTGTTCTTTCTCTCTCTCTATCTCTCTGTAAATGTTCTGTAGCATAAAGTCACTATGAAATCAAAATTCACAAATCTTATTTTTTATACAGAATCTTGCCGGTTATTATAAATGATTTATCCATGCACATCGTTATTTTTTTTAATTCACATGCCCTTGTAATCTTTAATCAAAAAACGCTAACATCCCCTCCCCCTCCAAATGACATCTGTTCTCTTCACAACGAATGTCTCAGCAGAGGGTTTGACACTATCCTCCACAACATGTAGCTAACTGGCATTCAGATCTGAGGCCATTTAGTTGGCCACGCCCAAATTCCTACGATCCAATCAATTCCTAAGGACGAAATCAAGTCCCGCCCTATATATTTTTTCTCATTCCAGAAGCCATTTCACTTTATATGCGTCATTTTAGGGATACTTTATAAATACTTTATATAATACTTTATATTTCAACAAATACTTTGTTGAACTGTCTATCAATTCTCGGTGGAAAAAAAAGTAATTTGGTCTGACAAAACATGCCCAAAATAAGAGAGTTACCTTAAAGCGGCACTATGCAGGATTTCTGTTTTTGTCAAACAGCGATCCCTAGAGTCGCTGTAGAGTACTTGTATTTAACGTTACTGTCGTAAATACAACTCACGCAGAGCGTATCTGCACTCACGGCCTCTGCACTTCATAATAATAAAGTAGCCTACCACGTTAGGCTTACCTGAGCCTAAATGGCAGATGACACCAATAAAGTGTATCATGTACGTCGCATTATTTCGTAACAATGTCCGTTATGATGTTGTTAGACATGATTATTGCAATTTATCATAATAGTTTGCAAATTGCGCTCATTTACACTATTTACAATGTGTAGGCTTCTTTATGTCCTGATAATTATGTGAGATATTGACAACTGTTCTCATGATAATCGCAGGAATCAACTTTAACAATGAAAGCCTGACTGAGTGGGACTCTTATCCGGTTCCTCGCGCTCTCAGATTCTCATTACCTTTTTCTAGACCCTTCCGACCGCACTTTCTTCGTTTTTTTTTTCGCCATTATGAAAACGCAGGTCCAATGTTTAGTCGTGTCTGACTCCTCGCTCGGTCAGTCTGCCGTTTCCTCTTTCTCTGTTCCTCCGACAATGCTTTTCTAGCTTTCTGCTTCTTATATGTCGGCTTTGCCATGGGACGATAGTTGTTCTTATAGCTAGCCGGATCCTGGATGGGGGCGTGTATGCGTGTAATATGTGCAGTGCCGTAAAGCAATTCGTTACATCGCGAGAGCTGAAATCACGCGATACTTCCTGACGGCGGTCCGCCGGCCCAAAGTTGCAAGTGCGGTTTTTCCACTCACAGGCACCAGGGGGGTGCGAGATGACCACCATTTAACCCGAAAAGAGTCATATAACCATTCCAGTAACTCCAAAGCTGTTCAGTTGAGCTAAAAAAACTGCATAGTGCTGCTTTAAGTAAAAATGAGTTTTCCCGAGTCTTGGGAGGGGCTATCTGTCCAACCGACTGCAGACAAGGGGCATGACCAACATTAGTTCAACGAGTAGGCAGGTAGGCAGGGAAATGTTCTGGAAACTTGACAGTGCAACAGTGGCATTCACTTTTCAGTGGCCAATTTTTTCCATTCATTTTTCACACAGGGATTTCAAGAAGTCTTCATTAAAGAGTTATAACATAAAGCATGAATAGCGATTCACATTACTAATTTTGATTTGAAGCAAAAAAAAAAGTATTTGCAAATCAGACAAAAAGACAAAGGAACATGATGTATGCATCAGCTTTAATGAAGGGAAGAACAACAATCCCCAACTGAATTAAAAATGAAGGAACAAATATAAAACTATTGATCTAAAGATGTTGTTTATGTATATAGAAACAGTATGTAGTGCAAAATATGCCCTTGTGAAAAAAAAACTATACCATACATAAATACATTTATTTCACACAAACCATTAATATATTTACTGACATATCACTTGAGACCTTTATAGTAAATATTAGAATTAAACTTTATTTGAAATACTTCTCTTTTTTGCACAATGCACATTTCTTAATATTAAGCCTAAATTGTGTTTTAATATCACTATTAGGAAGGATAGTGCTCTCTGCATAATATCAGTCTGAATCTAAAGTATACTTGCAATAGTTCCACTTTAGCACAATCAAATATACTTAAGTATATTTTTAATTATACCTCTATTTCCGGAAACCTAAAGTACATTTAGTACAAAATTAGTTGTTCCAATTTAGCAGACTTTAAGTCTATCAGTTTAGTATTGCAAAAGTACAAATGCAGGGTATTTATATTAAGTACATAAATATGTAAATGTATTTTTAGTATACGTAGCATAAAATAAATGCATTTCAAATACAATTTGGTATATTTATTATTCACTATGGTGGATATCGAAGTATTTAAGTAGTTTGACTCTTGAGACTGCTCTATTATGTCATTTACAATGCTTTTGGCATGATTTGTTTGTTGTAATTCTCTGAAAGTAACTAAAATTAAAAAATTAAAACTATACATAAAAAATAATAACAGAGCATAACCGAAAAAAAAAAAAAAAAGTTAATTTTCATGATTGGAAAAATAACTAAAATAATTATGTTCACAAAATAATTTTAATGTTTAGTTAATTTGAGTTTAGTTTTTGATACATGTTATAAAACTAAAATATAATAAAACTAAACTACATTGAAAAGAGAAACTGACAAAAAAAGAAAAACAAATGAATTACAATTTGTCCATGTTTTGACACACTCCAGCTTTAAATTGTTTTTTCTTCATGCTCAAATATGAGGGATTTCCTGTGAATATAAAGAGGCTTCCCTCATTCAAACTGCATGAAGCTCTAAGGCAAAGATCTATGAGCAAGCTGTTGTTCGTACATTTGAGAACACACATGCGCACTCTATTCACGTCAGGCATGTAATTTCCTCTCTTTGTGCCTTTGCATGCTGTTTAGAAAGCCTTAACAGAGCACTGACAAACACAAATGACTCTCCCTCACTTGCCTGTGAGTATCACAGTTTTCCCAGACCACAGTGAGTGTCTGAGCTCTTATAATCCACACCCAGTGCAGGAAACAGCCGATGCCTCTTCTATATTACCACAATCTTCCTGCTCTTTCCATCATGAGCCTGTATCATAAATTAAGTGGGTGGAGGGAGGCTGAAATTGAATCAGCCATGATTCCCATATAGGTGGAGGAAATGTCCAACAAAACGGATGACACTGCATTTGTGGTAAAAACAACACGCACTGCATGACGTCCGAAGTGGTTATGTTAACAACTGTATTTTTTCATCATGTCTCACATGGCGGTGTACTTTTATCATACTTTAAGGGGATGTTTTTATGATACACTGTCTCAGACGTGAAATATGATCCTTCTCTGCACTGAGCTCTATGCTGGATACTCCTCGTAAATGATCAGTGATTGAATTTCATCAGCGTTCCCCCCAGCCAATGGATGACTTAGAGCACACTGTACGCCCGTAGATACAGGCACACATTAGAAGCTACACAGGACATAAAACCATTCGTTCTCCCTGCATTGTAAGCAAGTACAATGAAAGATCAAATGGATGTAATCCGATAGATGTAGCATTGTGAAAGATGAACCATTTCAAAAGTAAATTGCCTTTAAGATATATTCGAACAATAACATGACATTTAAAACAATTCAGCAAGCACTAAATATCATCTAAAATTATGCAGGATATTTTTATAAGTTTTAATGCGAGATATATGGTTATTCTGACACAACAAGCAGAGCTGCTCTTGCACACATTGCATTCAACAGCTAGCTGCCAACCGGTGCCAACTGTCTGTGATCAAGCCCTTCCACCACAGACAAAAACCTTTGCAGCATAAAAAAAAAAAAAAAGCAAATTTTTGCATCCTCTCTAATCATGCTTTACTTGTTACACTGTGTATTCTGGCCAAACAAATATGTTCCATCCTTCGTATTGAAGTTAGCATTACACTCAGTTTGCCAAACATGTTTGCACAGCATTTTTTTCCAGTAGGCATAAATATAATCAATTAAAAAGTATGTTACCACGGAAGCAATGTAATATCCAGACACAAATGCTCTGTTCCAAAACTTAATGAGACCATTTTAAAGCACTGTTGGTCCACAGTTTTAGCAAAACTTTTTTTTTACAATCAAAGACTTCCCAGAGGTTACACAATATTTGTGTGCATTATGTTTTATGCTTATTAAGGTGCGGTCCATTGTCCATTGTAAATAGTGTAGTGATGCATGAAGCACAGTTCACACAGAAGTCACTGTCAAACCAAACAGCTTTTTGTTGGTCAATGCAGTGAAATTACACGACCAACTTGAACCCATTGCAAAATCTGCATGAAAAATATTTCGCCCTCACTCAAAATTCCAAATCGTGTTGATTCCTATTGCATGACTGGATTTTGCCAGCGGAAATTCGTTGAACAGCGGTAAATGTGACTGCACCTTCATTGTGCTTTAGCTTAGCAACACACTAACATCAACAATTCTAACTTCAAAATAAGCTGTGTTTTGTTTTGAAATGAGGCTGCCTCATTTCAGTAAAATAACCATTACATACCAAAGTCATCAAGAAATTACAATTATGTACTTCACAAGGAATAACGCTCAATTTTATAATGGTTAATTTTCTGAAAAGAGATGACATATGCAAATGACAAATGCGACCTCCGAAGGATGCAGCCTTCGAAATGAGACATGCAGAGCTGCCCATGAAGAATGTTCCAAATCCCTAACTTATCGGAAATCGGAAGTAGCCACTAAGTTTTGGAACAGAAAAAACCAGAAGGCAGCATTTATGTCTATTAAAGTATTGTGCTGACTTAGCAACATGCTAACATCAAACTCTTCAGTTGAATTTCCCGTGCACAGCCAATGTAGATTGTTCCAAAGCAGTCATTTATGAGGTTTTATAGATTAGAATACTGTCTTACATGCGAGGAACCTGTACCTCACTCGGTTCTGGAACAGAGCTACTCTGAATCAACCAAATGTACTGATAAAACAGAGCACACAATGCAGTTGAACTGCACTTCATCATTAATAGGGAAAGAAGGGCTTGTGCTTTTGCCTTAAAATGGTTATTTGGGAGCTGACAAACACCCCAGGTGGCCCAAACTGTACCGCAAGGTGTACAGCAACACCTTACCTTAGCAGCGACTGAGGAACCCGGCTTCTCCAAAAGGTCCCAAAGTTTCTTCCTCTTGTCTGAGCAGCAGGTGTTATCAAATTCCCCCTCTCCATCCCTTTCTCTCAGAGTCTCTGCCTCTCTCCTCAGCTCCTCGTTCATCTGCTCTTTCTTCTGATGGTAGCGAGCCTGGCAGCACGACTCCAGGTAGATCTCATCGATGCCCCAGTAATCGAGCTCTTGCCCGAAAGACAGAGCGCACATTTCCTCCATCATGTGCAGCTTTCCAGTTCTGTAAAAGTTCAAGATGGACGTGAACGCGCCGGGGTGTCTGTCGAAGAAGTATTCGTTCTCATTCAGGCAGTAGTCGTCGCAGACCTCCATTAGTGTCTCGTGGGTGTTACAGTCTCTGAGCTTGCCTAATCTGGTTCTGGGAAGCCGGTCCAAGGTCCGCCATAAGACCTCGTGGTTGAGCCCCCCGACGTTGATGCGAACCCTCCTGGAGCGGGCCTTGGTCCGGATGATCTCGATAGGCTCAGGTGGAAGCGAAGTCGAGGATCTGCCTCCAGGTTTCGGAACCCCCAGACCAGTCTTCTCTGCCATTGTGCGTGTGGAGACAGGCGACTCTAGCCAGGAAGAGGTGTAAGGACGAAAATCAACCAGAAGACAACTGGGAAAAGACAATTATGTTGGGTCCTCCTTAGACGAGTCCCTCCATGGCTGCGAAGACAGACACAAGAGAAAGGATGCTGGAATATCTGAAGTAAATGTTCTGATCATGCACAGACACCTGTTGTTTCCACCTTGCACGTTGTGTGAAATTAAATTTGTCCATGCAGTGCACAATATTCCAGCTCATAATTGTTTTGGAAATTTCCTTCCTCTGAGATCCATTAGGAATATGTTAGATTGTACTTTATATGTTTTGCAAAGTACATTTGGAAGCATTAGATCCCATTTACATGTCACGAGCCAAGCGTGCCCTGCATGTAAAGAAGAAACGTAAGCTCTGGTATATTTCACCAAAGCCTAAGCAGAGAATCGTGGCACATCTTGTTTAAACTAAGGAGAATTAGTAATTAATACAAGCATTATCCTGTTGCCACATTCAATATTTATCATTGGCCTTCTATCATTTCAAGGTTAAGTTCAGGAGTGTGATGTAAGGTGATATGTGAGCGGAACATGCAGTTCTCCTTTTTCTTTCTTAAACAAATTATAAAACATAAAATAACAGCAAAAACATTGTTTTATTGTACACTACTAATATTCAGCTGCTTCTGAACCTCTTTATTTGACTTTTTGCACAAACTGAAGTAATTTAATTGCATTCACTGACATTAAAAGAACTAAAAAAATCAATATTTTATGTTATTTGTGATCTCCTAAAAATGACATTCATTAGTGTAATGTTAGTCAAGTTTATTTTCTCATATTAAAAATGATTTTTGACTCTAATGAAACTAAATAATTGAGAAAGATTTTAGGTTACAAATCATACATACAAGACAAAAACTGCAAACTCAGACTTTCACTCCAGTAATCTTTCCATTTTAGATTTTATTTTATAAGTTAATATAATATTCAGTGAAGGTTCAATAAAATAATATTGGTATATCAGCAAAATATCTACGTTTTCAACTTGTGTGTCCATCTGTACCACTGTTTCTCACATTAAGATTCGTCATCAGTGTCTAATAAAACCGTTGCTTTGCCATGCGATGCCTTTAACTTTGCAGCCTTGCTACTTAAAAAGAATGAACCTGTTCTTAACAGCAAATCTCCTTTCACTTCATCTCAGCTGTTCCACTCAAACAAGTAACGTCCAGGCATCACGACTTGCCATAACAATGTTTCTGCCAATGCAACTATATTTCTTACCTTCCTGAAGTGAACCACCGTTTGCATATACAAACCGCTGTGTGCGCAAACGAGAGAAAAGACGTCTGCGGGTTTCCTTTAAGATTCCCAGCTCTCAACGGAGGCTTCAGTTAGGACCGAACATGTGTTCCACATTTTGTTCAGATCTCACAGTACACCGGGACATTTCTGTCAGTGAAAGAGCTCCCCTTGTCTCGCTAAGAGCGCTACCTCAATCGATGGCTTGATACGGTTAGTAGGGATGTCTGCAGATGTCGGACGCGTAAAAGCTGAGGGCGCGCGCACTGTGTGTGAAGCTGCAGAGTGACACTGAGCGCGCGTGTGTGTCTGTGTGTGTGAACGGAATGGATCGTCTGAAGCACGAACTGCATCACAGCCTAGAGGTGAAACCTAATTGGATTGGTCTGTACATCAGCAAGGGCAGCAGCAGATCAACTTCATCAGGAACTCTCTCTCTATCAAGTTTATGTTTCGTACATTTATGAGTAGCTATAGACAATAAATATAGCCTATATTAACCACCATATATATATATATATATATATATATATATATATATATATATATATATATATATATATATATATATATATACTATTCTGTTTACATAGAATATCATGATAAGGCAATCCATACTTTTATTTCAAAAATATTTTACAGTAAATCTACATGTTTTATATATAATTTCATTTTTTTGTGCAGTATGACGTGACTTACAGTTAACCATTAAACCATTTTTATTGTTGTGCTGTATTTTAATGGATTCTTTTCCCATTAAAATCCACAATCTTTTTTATAATAAAACATAAAACCCTTGCGGCCTCAGCATAATAAAGAATGCTACAGTAAGTAGTCTTAACTTTACAGTAGCCTATGTAGGCTAACATAAATTTTTGTACGCAGGACAGATTAAGACAGATCATAATGAATAAATCTATTCTAATAATAACCAAGTAAAGGTGTGACTTGAAACCTCAGTGTTGTAAAAAAAAGGCATGAGTGGACACCAACAGTGTCAGCTGTACTGCAGCCAGTGTCAACAAGATCCTGTATATTTTGACTTTTTTATGACTGGCAGCATTCAATACATGATACAGTATATGTGACTTGGCACTAAGCCGTATGCGTACTGCATTACTAGCGAATATTTTACAGGGTATAAGAAACCGTAAAATTCCTTAGCACGTTTCCATGCTGTGGCAGCAGCGGGTCCTTGTTTTTATTACATTGGCCTGGGGAGCCATGTGTACATTATGAAGTGTGATTTAAAATGTATAACACTACGTGAGGATATGTAGTCACAGCAATTATTAGTTATGAAGCAGCTGTATTGAGTTTCATTTGGTGTTGAATGACCTGCATGCCTGGGTCTGTGCTATTAAAGTTCCCTCCATAACGGTAATTAAGCCTCTAAAACTGTGTCTGCTTTGTCTTTCAAACAGGGCCAAGTGAAAAAGATGAAAGGAAACAATAGTTTGGAGACCGTCCATCTATACGCACGAGATGTCACAGGACTACCGGAGACACAGTGGTTGAGGAACAGATGGTGCGTGCTATGAATATATTCTATGCCTATCAAAGGGGCTGTAGTTTGATTTCAATATACATTATAGTGTGGCTCAGTGGCATTGATCCATGAATAATACTTGAAAAGGAATAAAGGGTGATATTTACATATACGTTAATTTTCAGATGACTAGTACGACTAATAACAATGAACAAATCTGATTCACGCACTGTGTTGTGTTACAGTATTTTAGAGAAATGCCGTTCACCCAAATGTTTTCTTTCACTTGAAATTTTCCTCTGACCATGGCATTTTTGTGAAACCAAACATCACTGTGTGTGTGATTGATGTTCCAGCCTCAAATGATGGGTGATCAATACATCTCCATTGATTTTTCTGACTCCTGTGCATAGTCTGCTATGAGCCACAATGTGAGGGTGAAGGACAATTGGAAAAAAGAGATGAAATAGTGACAAAGGACTAGACACAATTTAATAAGGAGTCGTAATCAACTGCCACTGCAGTTCAATATAAATATGCTAGTTGCCCTAACAAGTAAACATCTTGATGCTATGCCTGTCCAGCTACTGTAGGACCAGTTCACACGGTTCCTGTTTATAGTTTGCATTTCTCATCAATCCAAAAATTCCTATTGGCTTCCTTATTAAACATGATTATATACACAGTACTGTATATACAAGTACATTTTTCATGATAAACTTCATGGATTTCTGTTTGCATTTCTCATTAATAATTTTGGCTTTAAGCAATGTATTAAACAATTTCAAAATTTCTCATACATTTTAACACACACACACACACACACACACACACACACACACACACACACACACACACACACACACACACACACACACACACACACACACACATAAAATTTGGATTTTTTAAAAATTGTTTAATACATTGCTTATAGTCAAAATTATTTTTTATTTTTATAATATTTTTTATTATATATAACAGTTATTTCTGGTCCTGGAATCTGATTGGCTGAGAGGTCTTTCAGAGGTCAAGCAAACCCACATACTTTTTCATGAGTTTTGTTTAGGCGAGAATGTAGTTGTTTAGACCTCAAACATGTTATTTATATATAAACATATCGCCTATTTGACAATTTGTTTAGACATTTTCAGAGATGTGAGCTCCAGGCCATCAGCGGCCGTTCAGAGCTCATGTACCCACCGAGAACAGCTTTTTTTCGGCCAGTCCTTCGGGAATTTTGTCGCTGGCTTTTATGATGATGGTTAAACAAGAGATGTAACTTGTTTAAGGTATATCAAAAATGGACAGTCTTTGGTTTTATTAATTTATTACTTTTTCTAAAGCAAAGAAACTCATCAACACAGCTTCGTTGTTAAAAGATAGAGATGCTGAACAGATGCAGATAATTCACACATGCATCTCTCATCTCTCTCTCTCTTTCCAAAATTAATTCAAATAAATGGTATAATTCATTAATTCAAATAAATGTAATTATACACTCTACTTTATCTCTGTGTCTGATTCAAAGTGGGCAGAAATCTATTTCTAATAAGCCATAACTGTCGAAAATAACCCTAAACTAAAGTGTGACCATACTTATTATAGTAATTACAGTAACTGGGAAAAACTAGGTACTAAACCTGAACCTACTTCTAAACCTAATCTCAACCCATGTAGTTCCTTTATATCACCAAGTACAGGTCCTTCTAAAAAAATTAGCATATTGTGATAAAGTTAATTATTTTCCATAATGTAATGATAAAAATTTAACTTTCATATATTTTAGATTCATTGCACACCAACTGAAATATTTCAGGTCTTTTACTGTTTTAATACTGATGATTTTGGCATACAGCTCATGAAAACCCAAAATTCCTATCTAAAAAAATTAGCATATCATGAAAGGTTCTCTAAACGAGCTATTAACCTAATCATCTGAATCAACTAATTAACTCTAAACACCTGCAAAACATTCCTG
The DNA here is from genome assembly GCA_026230005.1 of Gila orcuttii. Lineage (NCBI taxonomy): Eukaryota > Metazoa > Chordata > Actinopteri > Cypriniformes > Leuciscidae > Gila > Gila orcuttii. Next base: position 19,261,656 of record JAPDVR010000023.1, on the reverse strand, counting down.
AGGCTTTTAAAAACTCCCAGCCTGTTTCATTACTCAAAACCGCAATCATGGGTAAGACTGCCGACCTGACTGCTGTCCAGAAGGCCATCATTGACACCCTCAAGCAAGAGGGTAAGACAGAAAGAAATTTCTGAACAAATAGGCTGTCCCCAGAGTGCTGTATCAAGGCACCTCAGTGGGAAGTCTGTGGGAAGGAAAAAGTGTGGCAAAAAACGCTGCACAACGAGAAGAGGTGACCGGACCCTGAGGAAGATTGTGGAGAAGGACCAATTCCAGACCTTGGGGGACCTGCGGAAGCAGTGGACTGAGTCTGGAGTAGAAAAATCCAGAGCCACCGTGCACAGGCGTGTGCAGGAAATGGGCTACAGGGACCGCATTCCCCAGGTCAAGCCACTTTTGAACCAGAAACAGCGGCAGAAGCGCCTGACCTGGGCTACAGAGAAGCAGCACTGGAGTACCCACAGTCAGTGATGGTCTGGGGTGCCATGTCAGCTGCTGGTGTTGGTCCACTGTGTTTTATCAAGGGCAGGGTCAATGCAGCTAGCTATCAGGAGATTTTGGAGCACTTCTTGCTTCCATCTGCTGAAAAGCTTTATGGAGATGAAGATTTCATTTTTCAGCACGACCTGGCACCTACTCACAGTGCCAAAACCACTGGTAAATGGTTTACTGACCATGATATTACTGTGTTCAATTGGCCTGCCGACTCTCCTGACCTGAACCCCATAGAGAATCTGTGGGATATTGTGAAGAGAAAGTTGAGAGACGCAAGACCCAACACTCTGGATGAGCTTAAGGCCGCTATCGAAGCATCCTTGGCCTCCATAACACCTCAGCAGTGCCACAGGCTGATTGCCTCCATGCCACGCCGCAATTTCTTTCTGTGTCTTCCCCTCTTGCTTGAGGGTGTCAATGATGGCCTTCTGGACAGCAGTCAGGTCGGCAGTCTTACCCATGATTGCGGTTTTGAGTAATGAAACAGGCTGGGAGTTTTTAAAAGCCTCAGGAATCTTTTGCAGGTGTTTAGAGTTAATTAGTTGATTCAGATGATTAGGTTAATAGCTCGTTTAGAGAACCTTTTCATGATATGCTAATTTTTTGAGATAGGAATTTTGGGTTTTCATGAGCTGTATGCCAAAATCATCAGTATTAAAACAATAAAAGACCTGAAATATTTCAGTTGGTGTGCAATGAATCTAAAATATATGAAAGTTTAATTTTTATCATTACATTATGGAAAATAATGAACTTTATCACAATATGCTAATTTTTTGAGAAGGACCTGTACTTTCTTAGGTAAGTAGACTGTACAAATAAGTGCGCGTACTGTAAAATAAAGTGCAACCTACAATTATAATTGTTTAAGATATTAGTCCATCTGAAAGTCATGCAGTTCAGTGTATATATGGTGTGTGTTGACATCGGTATTACCAGTGTAAATAAGGCTGAATTTCTGCTATCTAGAGGTCCTCTGGACCCCATGTGAATGATGATTAAATGATACTGAGCTTCTGCATTTTTAATTTTAAACTTTATGCCAACATTGTGTCAAAGCACTCCATGTTACCAAGACTACAAAACATTTTGGGAATGTAATGCATGTTTAATACTCAGTATCATGTGGGCATGTGTGTGTAGGCAGTTACCATAGGAACGGCAATCCTAGCATCATGCACAAGTAACATTTTGGCACAGCAAAAAGGTTATGTCTCAGAGCTAGAATTTCATGATACTATCAATATATATGATTGATTCTGTACATAAAGCAAACATGAGGACCTTTATAAGTGAATGTGCTCACGAAAGAAAATATGCAAGCATAATGCAGGTGTCATGTGTGCATGACAATGTTGGTGCATGCTTGTGTGTTCGTGGGTGTTTATAGTGGGGGTGTTTATGGTGGGATTTAAGAAATAGTTTCAACTTAACCATCTAACAGGTAGTTGCCCACACCGGTACCCAGTTGTTCCTTCCCATTTGTTGTAAAGGCCCTCTGACCCCTCCAAATATACACAGTGCCAGATGCTCCGTTTCTATGAAACAAAATAAACAGCATAACATATACACAGAAAGGCTAATGGTTCCATATAGACGCGGTTGAAGCATTGCAGTGCTGCTAGCCTGTGAGTTTGCAAGACAATTGATGCTAGTGAGCTGCTCTGTTTATTTACTCTGTGTATGTGCATGGCATTAAGTTATCAAAGGGCTGAGAAGGGGGGGGGGGTAGGGGGGTTGAGGCGGACGGCTATAATTTAAGTAAATGTCTGCAGGAAGAAGAGGCGGGAGGGACCTCTCAGTTAAATTATAATAATAAGCTCTCAATCGATGTAGGACCCCTTGTTAAAAACAGAAGCAGCTCTGGATTGAATTGTGTGTGTGTCCATAAAAGAAGTGGGCTAAAATAGGGTCAATGATGTACACACAATGGAACAGTGTTACACAGTGTAAACCCTAATTTTTTTCTTAGTGATGTCACACAAGGGATGATAAAAATAAGAAAAATTGACACCCTATTAGAAACTAGTACTCAGAATGGCTGAGGTAGGAAATTCTGTCACAGTTTTCTGGTGTCAACCAAACAGCCTTCTGTCAGATGACATTACAAATTAAGTGAGAGACCTTGAGTGATGTATTTTTCAATTCTAATGATTAATGGATTTCTGAAGCGCAAGGCGAAGAAAACGCATTAATGAAGCAGCCGTTGGACTAGCAGCCATGGTCAGGCCAGGATGAGGAGGAGATGGTTGATGTCAACAGGAAAAAACCCAATGGCACCCATCCATTTGTTTTCTAGGATATTTTTAGGCCCTGAAACAACACTCAAGAAAGCCACTGTGGTGAAGGACATTATCTTACAGAGAAATCTCAGTTCTGGAAAACAGAACTGAAACACTTTCCCTGTTCGAACATGTCTTCAGCTGTTTTTCCATTGCATGTTTGCAGAGCAATGTCAAAGCCAGTCCCACCATTAAGTATATCTTCTCACATTGAGATCCATTGTTTGTTTGTTTTTTGTATATTTTTTCTTTAGGTGCACTAACACCAAGAAAATATCATCCTATTAGGTTCTGGATTTATGACGGTAAACATAACTTCTAAACCACAGTCATACATGATGGATTTTTCATCATCTATGGGCATTTTTGGCCCTGTAAAAAGTGATCAGTTGACTTAACTTAAAAAAAGTGAGGGAACCTGTTGCCTTAAAGGTGCAATGTGTAAAAATTTTGAGTATCTATTAACAGAAATGCAATATGACATCCATAAATATGTTTTCAGTGGTGTATAAAGAACTTACTTAATAAACCGTAATGTTTTTATTACCTTAGAATGAGACATTTATATCTACATAACCGCGGGCACCCCCTTCTATGAAGGTCGACATATTGTGACGTCATGTTTCTACCGTAGCTGAACGCGAACAAACAGCGCTACAGAGCACGTTTCGTCACTACCTTGAAAGAGAAGCAGCAGAAAGCTAGAAGCTAGCCATAAACACCGTGACTAGTGACTTTTCCTTTGTCAGTGGTGTAAAATATGTAGTTGGATTGTTTCATGTAACTTAGTTCTTCTCCCTCGCTGTGTTATGGCTTTGCTATGTGGGGATAAATGTGCTGGTTACATTCGTGAGACAGCTGATTAGTACTCTTGTCATTGACCGTAAAACAGTAACGTTACAGGAATCACCAACCCGTCGATCGTGGTCGACAAGTCGGTCTTGGAAGCATTTTAAGTCGATAGCGAAGAGTTTTCAAAATCAGAGAAAAAAAGCCTATTGTGTGTAGTAAATGGTGTCTAGGGGATGCGGAGGCGCGCGCGCTGTTACAATCATGCCATTTTGCCTCGTGCACCTTTGGGCTCATGCGGACGCGTCGAGTTTAAACAAGGCTTTACGCTTTAACCAGCTCAGCCACAGTAACATCTCATATTTAGACAGCTAAACTTTTACTACCCTGTTAAAAAAATTATATAGTTGCATAGTTTCATGTGGTTCTTCTCCCTCGCTGTATTATGGGTTTGCTATGTGGGGGGAAATGTGCTGGTTACGTTTGTGAGACAATCAGCTGATTACTATTATTATATTATATATTAAGACCCTTGATCCTCACCTGACTATGGCTTTGTAAACTTTATCCATGATGTGGTTTATAATGGACTGTGGTACAGAAACAGTGACAATGTTACACACTCTTGGCTTACTCTGGCTATTCTCTGCTGTCTCAGACGACGATATGTTTGTCCCGTTTTAGCCACCGTAGCTTCTTCGAAAGGGAGGGGTGAGCAGTGGGCTGAGCCCTTAGTGCAACTCGCAGCCGAACCGCTAGATGTTGCTAAAAATCACACACTGCACCTTTAAAGTTAGTAAACTTATTATATAAATAAACCACGCGTAATTAAAAATAAAGTTATGTGGAATTTTCAAGTTCACATAACTATTATTTTTCAATTACTCATAAAGTTTATTTACTTCATTATTTTAAGGCAACGGGTTTCCTCACTTTTTAAAAAAAAAGTTTAGTCAACTGATCACTGTCATGTTGGGTTGTAGGAAGCAAAGGAAGATGACGATCAGGTTTAGAAAGGCTTTCATAATCCATATGAGCAAACAATCCAAAAAGCAGGCGAGCAAACACAACTTAACATTAACGAGACCAGACAAATGAGAACTGAAAACACAGCAACTTAAATAATAAGGCAAACAAGGTGATCAATGATGAACATCTGAACAGAATGTCTAATCATGATATGAAAGCTCTAGCATAAAGTTCTGCCAGGAAGACTCGTTACGTCACTCACCAGGAAGAATGTTACGTCACTCATTATTTTCTGGTCTATCCAATCACTATATAATACTTGGAGTATAAAAAGATTGTTATACTTACACGTTTGAGTTCACAGATGATGACGCAAACATTCACCTCCATCCTCCCCACCACCACCAGGATGGTCCCTGTCCATACCTCCCCAGGGGTCGGCTGCGCCCCTGCCTTCATCTTCAGGCAGGATATGCAGTCTGCCACCCTCTGAATGTGAACTAAGGACTGAGCCAAATAACTTTACCATCCAATATTTTGTTTTAATTTTCTGGTCTATTAATTAATAAATGTCATTGTTATAGTGCAGCAGATTAATGGCATATTTCAAGAGAGTCGTTCAAATTGGTATAGAAGCATGAAATTTGGCACAGATACTCTCCAAGGGTAATTTTTTGTGAAAAAGGCGTTGGCCACCCAAAAATTCAACATGGCGGCAATTTTTTCAAGATGGCCGCTATTTCTGTCAAATGCTCATTATGTCAATCGTTCAAACAGTGATATCATGTAGGCATAACATTTTGTGAAAATACTCTCTTCAGAATGTTTTTTTGGAAAACAGTGCTTGTCCCTCAAAAATTCAAGATGGCAACTATTTTTCAAGATGGCCGCCATTTTTGTTGAATCCTTACATATTTTTTTTAAATGGTGATGCTATCATGAAATTAGGAACAAATATTCTTCAAGGAACATTATCATGGAAAAAGGTGTGTGCCACTCCAAAATTCAAGATGGCGACCATTTTCAAGATGGCCATAAAATGTACATTTCCAGAAGAAAATGTGAGTGGGTGCTTGCAGTGGCAAAACTCGCAACTCGGTTGCTAGGGTGTGGTACATGATTGCATACGAGCCAACAAACATGTCTGTACGATGTTCTGGTGCCGAGATATGGCTTATTCATGTGTTCAGGTGGTTGCTAGGTGGTTGCTAGAGTGTTCTGGGTCGTTGCTATGGTGTTGGTAGACGGTTGCTAGGGTATTCTGGGTGGTTGCTATGGTGTTGCTAGGTGGTTAGTAGTTGTCCCAGATGGTCACTATTGGAGTTCTTAGCATTTTCTTGGCATGATTTAGCACTTTCCTAATCGCTATTAGCATGTAGCTGTTCACAGCTAGCATGTGTAGCATGTTGGAACTCCTGTTTGCTAGCATGAGTCAAAAGAGCCAACCCCCATCTCTAAACGATGTTCTGATGCAGAGATATGCTGCCGTGCAAAGGCAAAAGACCGTAACTTTGTTTTTGGTTGAAAATGAGTTATTGATATTTTTGCCACATTTTTGGCCTGTGTACTTACAGCTGCCATCAGTCCCTGTAACTTCTGATGTTCTCAGAGCCTTGTCCTGCACTAATGCGGTCAGAAAGTATGCTCCTAACCCGCTCCATCGACAAACGTGTGATATCGATCGGGAAGGATATATGCAGAGTTGACAGAAAAGTGTTACACATGCCGTAGCAGGTGAATACAACAAAGAACTAAAGCCCCACCTGGCCAGTTCGGGTACCGGACCTGGTTGAAACAATCATGCATCTAGCTGGCAGAGTGCCAAAACTTCACCGGCGCCTTCAGCACCGCCCTGAACACGGTCGAGCCAACGCAGGACTAATACATCACAGGGAGCAGTGTTGTGCAAGTTACTTCCAAACTGTAATACATTATACATTACTTGTTACTGTTATTTAAAAGTAATTCATTACCTTACAATATTATATTGTCTCCAAATTGTAATGCGTTACATTACTCCTGTATTATTTTTGAGTTACTTTCACCAAAATAGCTATACAGTAGTAGAACTTAACATTCTAAGGCTGTAACGATATGCGATATGAAACCGAAATCGCGACACTCAGATCCACGAACCTGCAGAATCGCGACACACCCCTTCCAAGAGTTATCCTTCCCGTCCAGATCCAATGATACCACATCTTTAAATTACTATTAGTATTATTTGAATTTTGAAGTTAACATTATAAAATACGTAGACCTACACCACAAAACTAGTTGGGGATAAATTATTTAAAATTGGGGAATTCCAGCATTATGGACGTGACATTTGCAGTCAAAACTTGAAATATAAATTCTCAGAAAATGCATTTAATACCAATATATTGAAATGTCTGTTTATCCATAGGATACCCCCTTAAAAGATATACATAAAAAATATTTAACTTTTAGGAGGCAAAATATTTTTTTGTAATTCTGTGAATTACACTGCGCAAATCAAAAGTAATACTACCCACCGGATGAAGAAGGGTTGGCTCTCCACAGAACATAAAATATTCATTTTATTTAATTTTTCGTGTTCGCATTTATGAGGAAAAAACAATGTAAGGACGTGACAGTTCTCCGTTACGGACGTGACCGCTCTGAAGCAGCACTAAAAGACTGTTTTAAAACTTTCACAGAGACCTCAAACAGAAGACACAAAGCCTTTCTTTAAAGTGAATTTCGATTTGTACTAATTGTATCTTAATTTTAATCAATGTTTCATCAACCAATTGCCTGGATTTAATAAATAAGAAGTAAATATAGCAGAGAATAGATCACGACACGGAGGCGTCTGCGCGAGCGCATCTCATAAATTAACCGAAACTCAGCGTAGGCTATAAGGTAGCCTAGCCTACTTCACAGACCTGAAATGTATATATATATATATATATATATATATATATATATATATATATATATATATATTGAAATGTCTACTTGTAAACAGAACAATTCAAAACGAAAGAAAACGGACTGCTGTCTGCTTATCTGTATGAAATGTGCATTTCTCTCTGGCGCATTCACTACTGCGAAGATCGCGAGTCAGCAACGTCAACTTCATCTTTATTAATAAACAATTAAAATGTCTCCTTGCTATAGTTGACATATTCATAATCATTGCTTTTGCCGGTTCTTTGTGACAGCTTTTAGTTGCTTTCCTTACATCATGTTACGTGAATGCGTCACCACCGCATCAAAAACATGATTGCGTGATGAAAACAAGAAAAATACCACCTAAACATAGCCTAACTGTTTAGAAAGAAAACACAGAACAAATGGAGTAGCCTAATGCGCATACGTCCATCTCGCGAATGTACAGTCTTTTTCTTCACCCATTAGCCGCTTTTCCACTGGCCAGCGCGAGCACAGAGGCCAAAATCATGTCTCACGGCACTCCTGTAAAAAATAAATCGCTATATAAAATATATCAGACGCTGCCATTTAGTATTTATTTACAAACTTGGACACCACACGCGGCTATTGACTGACCACGAACAGGTAACTTAGCCTACTTGCATTTTTCATTCGTAATGTCACGCGGTCTTGGTGTTTTTTTTTGTTGTTGTTTTTTTACAATTAAAACTAAAACTGTGTTGTAACGCAAGCGTAACTGAACATGTAATATAGTAAAATATTACTGAAAATGTATTAGTAATGCCTTACACTACTGCGTTACAGCTAAATGTAATATGTTACTGTAATGCATTACTTTTGTAACGCGTTACTCCCAACACTGACAGGGAGTGATAATAATGAAGCAACAAGGGTATATTGGTGCATACAACATAATGAAGCAAGTGCTGGTGCATACAACATCAGACCAGCTCAGCTGTTACCAGCAGGTTATACAATCACAGCGTCCGGAATAAATCCGCGGGACGAGCAAAGTGTTTTTAAAACAGAAGATCTGTTTTATCGTGATCATTTTGAATGCGTGTTTAGCAAGTCTTATGCCACTCAGTACCACTTGAAGATAGCCTATACTCTTTACCGCTACGGAAGTATTTTGTCATGTCTAATGAATTAATAGGGCCACCAGAATGCAACCAAAGCACAGTAAGTAGATGGCTATAAGTAATTGTAAATCATTCAAAATAAATGCCATGATCACTAGATTTTATACAGGTGTTACTATAATGATTTTGTTAATGCTGATCAGCAACCAAATATTGATAATGTGGAAGTTACTGTCTTTTGCCTTGGCATGACTTCTCACTTTTTGCTGACAATACAAAGGCAGAGTACAGTAACTTTAAAATAGGCCTAGTAGTCAAAAGTCAAGTTTGAGCACAAGATTTTTTTATGTAGATAATTTTCATTACTTAAACATCTAATTGCCAGATTTCCAGTGTCCTACCTATAATTAATTTGGCGGGACAACTAAAAATCTTTAAAGTCATTTTTCTTAGTTCCACACTCTAGCGAGTTAAGGTCTTTTGCCTTTGTAGGGCAGTATAGGTCTCGCAAAATGGTACCTAGGGTACTCTCTTTGGTTGCTAGGGAGTGGCTTGGCAGCTGCTAATCCAGCGCAGTCTCATCCCAAGACGTCATATAACTGACGTCTTGGGACGTGTTTTGACCATACGTCAATATCCGCCTTTTTAGGGTACCCTTAAACGTCGGTTAGATGACGTTATCGGATCCTAACTCTACCCCAGACCTAAACCTACCCCTAAACCTACCCCGTCACCTAAGTGACGTTAAAGGTAAAGCGTCAGTTGTATGACGTCCCAGGATCGTCTATAACCGACGTTTAAGGGTACCCTAAAAAGGCGGATATTGACGTATGGGCAAAAGACGTCCCAAGACGTCAGTTATATGACTTCTTGGGATGAGACTGTGTTAGCCAATCATGAAACTCTAAAGGCTGCGTGTCACTATGAATGATATAAACCAACTCCCATGTCTCTGTGACATTCAGAATGGAAGATATACCTCTTTGGATTTTGGTTGCTAGGGAGGGGCTAGAAGTGTTCAGGTAATTCATGATTGAATGTTTGCTGCCCCGGGTAAAACGAGACCACACTCATGTTTCTATGATACTTCTATCCAGAGATATCCCTTTTATCTCTTTCAATGGAAGTCAATGGAACTTGTTGCTAAGGTGCTGTAAATGGTTGCTAGGGCATGGCTTAATAGCTTCACAATGATCCTGAGAGACTGATTGGTCGTCTAAGTAAAATGAGCCCGTCCCCTTGTCTCTATGACACTGTGATCCAGAGCTATGTTCAATACAAAATCCCTATGCAATGTGTATGACTGCCCATTTCTGTCAGGGTTCTGTCACTTCTGTCTGGTCTTATCTTAGTTGGTGACAGAGGTCTGACATTCCCGGTTTGTCATGTTCTTGTGTTCTAGTTCTGTTTATTGTGAGCACATGGCTTGTCATGTGTTTCCTTTGTGCCATGTTCTCTCCTGTCTATTGTCAGCCCCTCCCATCTTGTTACCTGTTAATTGTATTATCTCCCTCACCTGTCTTGCTTGTTACCTTCTGTCATTTGTTCCCTATTTAGTCTCCTTGTGTTTGCAGTCCTGTGTTGGTTCGTTATTATCTGTTTCCCTTGTGTTTCCTGTGTCTGCCTGATAGCTCTCTGGTTTTCCCCTACGGGGCAGTTTTGGTTTTCAGTTTTCATGTTGTTTTGTAGTCATTTAATCAAACTTACCTTCCTGCACTTGAATCCTCGTCTTCCTTATTTTCCTCATCACGTGACAATTTCATGGGCCGTCCTACACCATAGTAAGTCAATGGGGCAACTTTGGGCAGCTCCTGCCCCCCAGGGGTGCAACTTTTACCCCATTGTGAGGTATGTTCTTACAGAGCCTGCCAGCCTCTTCAAATGTGGTAAACCGCACGTTTCTGCGAAATCCTCGCTCGGAGCTATGAATCGTCAAAGTTTGTTGCAATGTTAAGTCTATGGGATTTTTTTCTGCCGCTTTTTCGCCCCTGGGGCGAACATCGTACCCCCGATCACTTATAAAAGTCATAGCACACCATTTCCGAATAATCCGCACGATTTGATGCCTCATTCGTGGGTCTGTGACAAAAGCTGTGGGAGGAGATGCGGGTTGGGGACAAAAGTTGGTGCTTTGCCTTTGGCAATGGCGGCCATCTTGAAAATTGGCCGCCACATTGAATTTTTGAGTGGCCAACGCCTTTTTCCAAAATAGTGGCCCTTAGAGAGTATCTGTGCCAAATTTCATGCTTCTATACCAAAGTGAACAATTTTTTTACTAATCTGATTCACTATTATGTCATCTCGCCTTCAGAGTCTTTCTGGTAGAATTGTAACCATAGTAACTAAAGAGTGCTGGGAAACTAGAACAAAGGAAACATGTGACTGAAGATAAACAAACTAAAAGTCCATGAAAATGAATTTAATAACATAACTGTGACAATCACTTTTTACAGTGTGTGGATGATTTGAAAAAGTCTTGTAGAACACAGTTCCCTTTTGACATGGTTCACTTCACATTGCGTCAGAGAATCTTCTCTGATTGCTATTGGAAAGCTCAGTTTTCTCCGAATACTGAAGCCTGATTGGTTCATTTGTGGTTTCACAGACAAATGGCCTTTCAGCCCGCGAAGATGTGCAGGGCCGGCTGCCTATACAGTATAAGTCTCCCCGAACGGCTTATAGCCCAACTCAACGCAGATAGCCCTCCATCACAGACAGTTCTTGAGATTCTTAGTGAAAGTGAAAGTGAAAGAGACACGTGATGGCCAAGTATGGTAACCCATACTTGGAATTTGACCTCTGCATTTAACCCATCCAAGTAAGTGCACACACATTAGGAGCAGAGTAGTGAGTAGTGAACACACACACACTGCAAACGTGGATACACACACCCGGAGCAGCGGGCAGCCTTGAGTGGCGCCCGGGGACGGTTGGGGGTTAGGTGCCTTGCTCAAGGACACCTCAGTCATATTCCTGCCGGTACTGGAATCGAACCAGCAACCTTTGGGTCACCAGTCCAACTCTGTTACCATTAGGCCATGACTGCCCCCATTGGCTTTATTTTATGGAATAAAAAAAATTAGGGTTTATCAATATACAGTCCTGCCATTCAGACTGTCTCTGGCTCTGCACACTTCTACAAAATGCATAAATGCGGCTCTCTCCCCACTGAAACAGAGGCGAATTCGCGTCCTGAATTACCTCGACGTTTGGCTGCTTTTAGCCCAATCGAAGGAGGAGCTGTGCGCTCACATATTTCTGCTCCTCAACCACTTAGAATGCTTGGGGTTCAGAATCAACCTGAGCAAAAGCTTGCTGTGACCCAGCAAACGCATTGTACTTGACTCGTCTGACATGCAGATTTGGATCTTGCCGGATCGCTCCCTAAAAATTCAGCAGCTAGCGACGGCTTTCAAACCGGGGAGCAACCTCCCTTTAAAAATGTTTCAGAAGCTACTGGGCCTCATGGCAGCAGCCTCCTCAGTAGTTCCCTTGGGCCTGTTACACATGCGGCCTCTACAACACTGGTTGAAGGCCCGCATCCCAATTTGAGCGTGGCGCCAGGACCGTGTTATTTTCAGTGTGAGCCACGGCTGTGCTAGAGCCCTGGTCCCCTGGAAGTCGCCCCATCTGTATCAGCTGGGCTCAGTCTCCAGAAGGAAGGTAGTCGTAACAGAAGCCTCCAAGACTTTGCAAAGGCAGGCCTTTGGCTCTTGGACAGAGCCAATGTCCAGCTGGTACATCAACTGCCTGGAAATGATGGCAGTGCTTCTGGCTTTCAAGCAATTTCAACAGGAGCTAAGGGGGCACCATGTCCTGGTCCGGTCGGACAACATGACAGTGGTAGCCTATATAAATTGTCAAGGAAGTCTCAGGTCCCGTCTTCTGAACAGACTGGTAGACTGCCTCCTCCTGTGGGCACAAGACAATCTTCGCTTAACTTTAGCTCTGCATGTGCCGGGCTCTATGAACAAGGCAGCAGATATTCTGTCCTGGAACAGACCACCTCTAGGGGAATGGAACCTCCACCCCCTGACGGACCGCATGATTTGGAGTATTTTCAGACATACAGAAGTGGATCTCTTCGCATCAGAAGAGAATACCATATTCTTTTAGAATAAAAAGGATGCATTGGCCCACAGTTGGCCGCCTTTGCGCCTCTATGCCTTCCTGCCGGCAGCACTTCTCCCTCAGGTCATCAGCCTAATCAGGGAGGACAAATGCTCAATCTTACTCGTGGCACCACTATGGCAGAACCAGCTGTGGCCGATCCCTCTGAGAAGGGACCTCCTTTCCCAAGTGAAAGGGTCAATCTGGCATCCCCAACCCAAGCTGTGGAGCCTCCACCCATGGCCTCTCGAATGGAGCCTTTAAGCCTTCCTCTGTGGGTTATGAACACGATCACTGAGGTGAGGGCACCTTTTACCAGACGCCTCTATAGTCAAAAGCAGGCTATCCGGCTTATAATCCCCAAGATCGACACCATTCTCTCTTTTCTCCAGGAGCTATTGGACGACGGACGCACTCCATTGTATCCACTCAAAGTATCCACGGCAGCTATCGCGGCTTACCACGCCCCTATAGCTGGCCATTCGGGAAACACGACCTGATGATCAGATTTCTCAAGAGGGGCCAGGAGGCTAAACCCGCCTCGCCCTTGATGTGACCTGTCCATTGTTCTAAGGACACTCATAGGCCCCCAATTTGAGCCCGTCTCGACAGCTGACCTTCGACCTCTTTCGCTAAAGTCCTCTCTTCTGCTGGTTCTGGCATCGGTCAAGTGAATTGGTGATCTGCAGGCTCTCTCAATGGACTCTTCCTACCTTGAGTTTGGGCCTAACGACAGTAAGGTGGTCCTTAAACCCAAATGAGGCTATGTGCCTAAAGCTCTCCACACCCTTTAAAGCACAGATTATATTGCTTTCTGCTCTCCCCTACACTGAGGGTGATCAGGCATCACACCCACTCTGCCTGGTCTGGGCCCTTAAGGTGTACATTGAGCGCTCCGGCCAATTCAGGAAATCGGAACAGCTTTTTGTGTGCTTCGGAGGCCGCTCTAAGGTGCTGCCAGCTACGAAGCATAGACTGTCCCATTGGATAGTGGACACAATAGTGCTAGTCTACAAGTTGCCCCTCACGGATGACAGCCACACACATGTAACCCAAAACATACGTAACAAATGTAAAAATCCATGACTTGTACTCTCTCGTCCTTCACTGTAGCCGCTCCTCCTTTTATGCTTCCGAAGCTCCTCTGTGAGAGATACAAGACCGGTGCAGCGCTCAGGGGGCGCTCATCATCACTCACGGAACGTTTACATAGCTCAAACTAACGTTTACAAAGATAAATAAATACTGTAACAAATGTATTGATCATAGTTAGTTAATGTTAGTTAATACATTAACTAATGTTAACAAATGAAACCTTATTGTAAAGTGTTACCTACACTTTTTTACGGTTTATGTTTATTTCACCATTTCTTTTGCTGATTAATGTTAAACATATAATAATTAATATTTTTATGATGGATTTTCAAAGGTTATGTCTGAGGACTATGCACAGCGAATACGAAAACTTGGACTGAAACTAGACCTTTTTATAAAGTGTGATTTAAACCACATGCTATAAAACGTTAATAAATTAAATAAAAAAATTATATTGGTCAGTTGGGAAGTAACTTGATTTATTCACTTTATTGGCACTTGGCGGGTGTTAATTTTGGACCCTGTTTATGTGTATCTGCACAGATGTTATGTAACAGACGTTGATAGCAACTAAAATCGATGGGCAATATGGGCCTGCTTCACATAATTACTGTAGCAACAAACTTAAAGAGGTGATTTGTCAAACGCTGTATGAGACAGGTGCGCTCAACTAGCATTTTCTCAAACGTTTCACGTTTGTAGTAACAAGGCCATATGTAGTGCTATCACTCTCTATCTTCCTCTCTTTCTCAAGAGTCCTTAACAATCGTACACACACACACACACACACACACACACACACACACACACACACACACACACACACACACACACACACACACACACACACACACACACACACACACAGACAGGCCCACACACAGATAGACTCTCACATGGATGTGCCCACACAAACTTTCTTTGAATACTAACATCACTCACTCCTGAAATATATGATCCACTGCATTTTCCCTCATGTTTTGAACTGTTACCTTCTTCTGCACATCAATAAATGACTTTAATTCTTGAATAAACAGAAAGTGCTATTTTTTTTAAATATAAAATCAGCATATTTCTTTATACTATAAAGAAATTAGATTCCCCTAATTAAAGTTAATTAGAGAATTAAGGTTGTGTAATAATGGGATTATTTCTGAAACTGTGCATGAAAAAGGCTGAAGGCTAATGTGGCGAGCAGGACGAGGCCGAGGGGCGTGGGAGAATGGCGCGAGGCCGGTGGGGTGATTACTAATGAGCACCACCTGCGTGACACACCGGTCTTGTATTTCTCACGGAGAAGCGGAAGTATAAATTGAGGAGCGACGACAGTGGAGATGGAGAGAGGCCAGGCCTTGACTGGTGTTGTGTTTGTTTTGTTATATGTGACAGCAGTCGTCCGTGAGGGGCTGCTGTCTTTTACTTTCATTTTGTATTTGTTTTGTTTTGTTATTAAATTTTTTAAATGTTCCTGTGACATCTAACCTCGTTACAGCTAAATATAAAAGAGAAAGGAAATTAACTGGAACCCAAAAGTGAATTTTAATTATATAGTTAATATCTGGACTTGCAATATCTGGATGTGAAGTGCAGAACTTTTATATTATAAAAATACCTGCATGTAATTACAGCTGTAATTAATGTATGTAATTACAGCTGTATTTAATGTATGTAATTATATTTGTAATTACACTATTGACCCTTTACCAATATATATCGTAAAATTGGGAGCCTGATGTGTCTGGCTAAGACAAGCTTATGTTATGCTGAATGCTTGGTAGTGCACACAAACATTGCGGATTTCTATGGCAACAGTGGATTTAACATTTGATCCCGAACTCAGAAAAATCATTCATTAGCGTTCGAGGGGACAACTTACCTGATGCAAAATGAAGACTGCAAAGCCGTGTGTTGAGTTGGAAGCCAAACACCGCCATCAACGTTTTGCCTGTTTATTGCCGCCAACCACTTGTTTCACCGTTTTGTTTCTTTTGGGATATGGTATAAAGATATTCCTTTTGTATGATCAAGTATCTAATCGCATCCAACTGCACAGCATCGCTTGGGCATGATAGATTTCGCGACGAGCTATATTATAACCGGCGGTATAGCATTTTCTATTCCGTCAAGATGGCTGCTCCAAATGGTGTGACGTCACGCAGGACGTCCCTATAGATGGGTTTCCGTCTAATTACCCATTATCCTCTGCGGCGCGCCGCCATGTTGTGAGTCAAAGCTGTCATACTCATGTTTACCGCCTTTTCATTTACCCAAGTATTTTTAACTCTTTTGTGTTGAGATAACGATGACAAATTCCTCCAAACCTGACGACAAGGTGAAGGTTATTTACAGGGACACATTAGACGATGTTTGCAAGGCAAGATATGATGAGAAATTGAGTTATATCGATGGAAAGGATCCTTACACAATGTCGAAAGACGACTGGTCATGTAATCCTACCCCGATATTCAGGAAATGGACATTGCCAAAGCCTTATTTGATTGGTGAGCAATGTAGATGAACTGCTGTGCTTGTGACAGGACGCATGTTTAACTGAAAGAACAAGCAGAAAGAGTGAGAGAGAGCCGGTCGCGCGCGCGCACTCCCCCTCTCTTCGGAGCCAGGCGAAAGTGTAAACAAGACTGTAATAAAATATAGAACTATATAGTCGTTTTAAATCGCCAACATGTACGTACGGCTCGCATGCATTTAATGTATTTGTGTGTACTCTTCTCTGGGCGTACTGTAGTCGCTAGTGTGTTTTTGCACTGACAAGGAGCCATGTGATCAATGGCTAGGCTAACACAATCATCGTAATGTGCATGATAATCATGTAAATAAAACAACGTAGAATTAAAGGAACTCAGCTGTTTATCAATTTACCTGAGATAAAATGATCAGAGCAGACTTTATAGTGTCTTTTGTTTGGGTCAGGATCGAAGCCCTCTCTCTGTTGATTCTCGCCAGCCATACGTTACGTCTCTTGTACGAAAGCCTTTCCGTCTCTGTTCCTTGGAGATAAATCACTTTTGGAATATCGAAATATTGTCTCTTCATCGTGTCGGGATCAGCACGATTCGTACAGCCCCACACAACACAGTTGTGACCCATTGCTTTAGGATATTATCATGCTCCGTAACACAAACGCTTGACCCACTTGACACACAAGATGGCGCCGTAAGGAGTTGCAGGAGAAATGTGACGTCATCGTAAATCTATCTATAGAAAAGACTATCACTACTTCCGTTTCATGACGACTTTAACATCTCAAGTGTCGATTGAAAAGTTCACGAGAGAAGGAGAAAAAGAGAAGTTTATGTTGATTCTATAATTTTTTTGATTATTATTTGGTTATTTACTTGCAGGTCATGTTACTCTGAAAGCACAGTTATAGTTTTAGATTTATAACTATATAGATTTATATATAGAAACTATACAGATTTATAGCTTGTTTCCCTTAGGTCCCTGTGCTATGTATTATGTAATTTAGTTTGCTCTAGTTTGAATGCTTGGATGAATCCAAGTATATGTATTCATGTATTCAGTCTCTGCTATGCTTTCTCTGCACTCATCAAAACCTCAGACCATAAAAATGTTAACTTCCACTTGACTGTAAACTAATCAGGGTCCAATTTCTTTTTAACTCACCTACTGTATCTGCTTAGGTCAGTCTTGACTGGGCAACAAAACGTCAGCAGTCTGGTTTCTGATGAACGAGGGGTCGTTATTTACGGTTTGCCAGCAGATCGGTGTCATATCGCAATTATGGAGAACTTCCTGACATTCTGCCATACCTCTGTGGCACTTTGCTGACAATCTTCATTTGTACAGACAGCCAAGGCTGTGCCCCATAGTATCTGGGACACGGTCAGGCAGAGAGACTTATTTGTGCCATTACTGTGGTTGACAAGAGCTTTTTAAGCTACAAATGGATGAGAGAATAAGTGCATCTAATCTTATCTAATTTTGTAAAGTCCTCAAGTTTGATACAATTGTTCACTGACAAACTCATTGTGACTGAATCTGATGGTGATGAGGAGTGAAAATGGCTTGTGTAGGTCAGACGGTTCATTCTAAAGTGGTATTGGGCAATCAGTTTCTGGTTTCTAGCTCAACATTAGCATCGCATCATACCTAAGGGGTTTAATTGCTTCAAATAAAAGGATATGTAAGGGATAATGTACAGGGAATATGTACAGGGATAATGACCCCATCTTGTATCACATTGAAGGGATTTATTTTGTAATAGTGACTGGATGACTGTACATTATCCTGCTTAATACACAGCTAGTGACTAAATAAATAAATACGGTTACATGAGAATTAAATTTATAATTTTATCTGTATATTCCTTAAAGCCTAGATCAAAGTAGTCCATTACAACATATAAAAATCAGCCTAGCAACAAGACAAACACTGCAACAATATTACAGTGCTAATAATATTTAAATACTTAAATATTTGTTAATATTATTAAAAACGTAATTTGAGGTAATTTTCTCTACAATCCATAACACAATGCCACCAGTTGCGTTTGTATAAAAGTAATATTTAAAAAAAAAATTTATGAAACAAAAAACATGAAAGTAATGCCAGTTTTACACATTAGAATAAGCAAGCTGATTGCAATAAAGATGATTGTTGAATCTAAATGCAGCGTTTTGAAGGCTGATTTAACTGAAAGAAACAGAGCTTAAATACACAGAACTAATTAACCAAATGAACATCAGGTGTAAACGATAATCAAACAATGATTAACCAAGGTAACTAACTGAAAACACAGGAAAAAATCTTCCTAACCCTAAACTTTTGAGCTGTATAATGTTTGTCTTCGCACAGTGCAAACAGGAGAAAGTATTTTAATGTAGAAAAAAATGCACACTTCACCTTTAACAATCAAGTCTTTTCAGTTAAATTTGTTTGCAACAAGCATCATTAAACTTTAATGATTCCTTGTAGCCAAGTGAATTTCAAGAATGAGTAAAGCAATTTAAAATAAATCAGCAGAATACTTATCTCATTAATACATTTAAAATGAATCAGCTGAATGTTCACCTCATTAATATTGATTAAATGCACAGGCTGCTCATGCTTACAGACACGTATCAATGGCCTTTTTACAGCACATGTAATGATACCTGTTTGATCTTATCCTCCAGTTGCAATGGGTGTCAGAAGTCTCAGTTTCTAGTGCTTTATACTTCTTCCACTTCTATAAGTAGGGTTGAGGCGAAAAAAATCCAATATGCACTAGAACTAGAAGCTCAAATTGAACACCATGGGTTCAGTACTAACAAAAAACATACAAAGACAGTTAGTTCAGTGCTCATTGTGAAGTAACCTTCAGATCAGCCTTTAGATGATGGACAACTGTGTTGAAAAGGGGACGTAATTAGAAATTGCAGTGAGTGTCTCTATGAGGACGTCCTGCGACTGGAGGAAGTTTCGGAAAAATGTTCCCCCAAGGTCAGTTTCAGAGGATTATAGTCTTTACGACTCACCTCTCTGTGTACTTGCCATAATTGTAAGAGAACACCTAATTGTGTAACCCACACCTGAAGGGATGTCAGGCTCGGTCTACTTAATTAGACTGTCGAGGGAGAGGTAATTAACCTAATACAGTTTAATTACACAGAGTGCGTGTCTCTGAATGTTTAATCAAATGTTTATTTTGGTGTTCAATTCTGCGTGCAATAGACTGGCATCATTAAACTTCAATCAGTACTCAGAGAAGATGTAGTGGTTATATTTTAACAAAAGATAGTCAATTTTCTGCAGTCTATTAATAATAAACAACAGTATAATGTATTCATTGAAGAAACTTGGCTGTGGCTATTTTCAAGTAAGTTTTTTTTTTTTTTTTTTTTGCATAATGCATAAAACCAAGATGCTATCACATCTATTCTGTTAAGCAAGACGCACAACATCTTTAAGTAAGAAATCATGCAGGAGAAATATCTACATCAAACAGCAAATCAACGATGATAACCGAAAAATATCGGAACGAAACAGGAAGTATATACACAGGGAACTAACTGAGACAGGGGCGACTAATGAATAACCAAGGGTGCTTCTCAATATCCCTCCTCGTCTCCTCGCTCCTCCGTCCTCCATCCTATGACCCGGAAACCGATCGAGCTCAGCCATCTTGAAGGACATCTCAATTCTCTAATTGCACCGCGAGGAGTCGAGGATCGAGGAGTGAGTAGGCTTCCTGAGGAGTTATGAGCAAGGATACACAGGTGTATCCTATGCGGAAGTGTTTTATCGACTAAACGTGACGCACGTATCAATTCTCCTCCCCCTTCACATCGATCACAATCGTTTTAATTTATAATTTAACTTTGCAGTTTAAATAAACCACACATCACACATATTTCAACAGGGTATCTTGCTTTATTATTATTTATTATGAATTTCTTAAATAACCAAACTTCAACAACATAAGGGCAGATCATTTGAGCGCTGCTGATGATGCTGTTAAGTGACGCTCGAGTGATCAAGTATTCCAATGTATAAAAAAGCTTTCATTCGATTCCTTCATCCTCATTTTCTTTCCTCGCAGCCTTCCCTCGCATCCTACAGGGGGAGGAGCTAAGACGCGAGGAAAGGAAGCGAGGAAAGGAAACGAGGATGCACAAATAAGAAATGAGAAGCACCCCCTGTGTGGCAGGGTAGGTAAATTCCTTCCTTATTTGTGGTCACTAAATGATTGTTAGGAGTGACAGCCTATCAGCACTCAATCCCTGCTGATTTAAAGGCTGCGGTTATGCCACCTGGGTATGTGTTATTGCTAGGTCCCTTGGTGTGTGCGCTTCTGGTGTGGTTTAGCTGTTTGGCTAATGTTGCTGTCGGTGCACATGCATTAGTAAATTCTGGTTTTGTAACAATTCACATATTTGTGTATAAGCTGCTGCAAACAGTGCTGTGAACAACAGTATGACCCATGTGTGTCAGAGACCATTATCTGGTACACACATATATATATATTTTTTTTATAGTAACATGTGAGTTGTGTTTTAGTACCTTTAACTGATTGATTTGTGGACGTTCTGTCTCTATGGGGACGTTAGGACGGCCCTGCTGTTTTGAAGGTTTTTTTTTTTGTGTGTGTGTTTTTATTTTGTTTTGTTTTCTCTCATGCTAAAGCTGGGGTTCGTTCTTCTTACGTTGCTTAAAACATCCGAGATCAAATGAGACATCCAAGACATCATCGGGCTAATCATTATCTGGCTAATTGGGTTCTTCGAACACACCTGCCGTTTATGATTAGTATAGCTGGATTGAGTTATCTGAGATGTGCGCTGGTTTAAAAGGGGATATGTATCGATAACATTGATCGGCAATGCTGCTCATCATGGCTAAAGAGTGTGCTCAGTTTTTCTCCGGAGCAAAGCAAGAGTTATTGCTTAAAGGTTATGCTGAATTTGAAATCTTAATTAAAACGCCAGGAAACACCTCAAAGTGTGCAAAAGCCAGGAGAGAGGGCTTGCAAAAAGTAGCAGACAAATTAAGTATTTAGTGACCATGTTAGATGTTTTTATCACTTATTACAGTATATATTTTTGTCTTTTAATCATTTCTAAATAATTAATAACTGTTAATCGTAATGTCAGAGTCACCAACCACTACTATAACATGGGAACAAGTAAAAGTGAAGTACTAGAAAATTTTACATATTTGGTAATTTGTACTACTTATACTAGTCTCTTTTAAAAAGGCACTGTTAATAAATGTTTGCCTGTTTAGAAAAGCAACCAAGAAAAAGGCTGAGAAAAAAAGAAAAGAAAAACAAACAGGTGGTGGTCCTGCACCCCCACGTTATACCCAGGCAGAAGAGCTGGCCCTTGGGTTGAATGTGAACCAACCCATTGTGAAGGGAATCCCTGCGTTCAGCTCTTCCTCAGACCCACAGCCAGGGACCAGTAGCAACAACTCCTTCACTGCTGGTAAATGAACTTTAAATGATCTTAGTACACTGTAAAATAATTTGTTGCTGCATTAAATTAAGTAGGCATATAATCCAAATGGCTGGTCCAGTCATATCAACTGTTAAACCTTGAGTAGTAATGAATTGCTTTGACTTGTGAAAGTGCACATGTGTGAAACTACATGTAGTTAATGTAAAAAAATATGTTGCCATGAGTTATTGATCACATTTCCCCCCAGTGTACTTCATTGTAATGAAATTGTGTATTCCTCTTTTGTGCAATTTTAAACAATACACTTTTACCTGTTCCCAAACAAGTGGTGGCTAAAATATGTGCAGTAAGTGGACTTTCTCTAACTTTACATCAAAAGGGAAGAAAGTACAACACTTTGTAATGCCCATTTTTTCCCCCAAGGCACAGGGCAGTGAAGAAACCCTATCAGATAACTGTCTTTTGGAGAAAGTATCTGTAAGTGCATAAATAACTTTACTTAATTTACACTTGAGTACCTACTATTTTTGAATGCAATGAGTTGCAGGAGTCCACATCTACAGAAAGGCCTACATAAGAGTCTGCACAAAGCAGTGATACAGAGGTGGACAGTGTTGTACTTTTCCTTTTAATTGTTGTTGCATAAGGCATGTGTTGACAGGTTTACCCCAACCCACCCCCACCCCTACCCCTACCCCTACCCCTACCCCTACCCTACCCTAACTTGACAACTTAAAGAAAAAAACTGGCACTAGAGATAGAGTTGCTTCAAAGGAACTTCAGAGTAAGTGCTAATATATTATTTCTGTCACGGGTCAGGGTGTGTCACCGGTCCCTCTCTGTTGTTTGTTTTGGTCCTGTCATTTCTGCAGCTTGTGACGGTGGCAATTAGCACAATCACAAGCTGATCTTCCCCACCTGTCTCTTGTTTCCTCTACCCTTTATATACCCAGCTGTGTCTTCCAGTGTTTGTCAGTGGATTGTTTGATGTCGTGTGTGCGTTTCTTGTCTGATGTGTGTTCGCGATTCCACTTACCAGTATCTTACCAGTATCCAGCCTAGACGTGGGGATCGGTGCAGGTCTGTTCACCTGCTGGATCCTGTTCTCGTCTCTGGCTGGATATTCCTGGACTCTCCCTGTCTGTCGGTGGTCTCCTCCTCACTACACGTCCGTATGAGTGCGGGCTGTCCTCACCGGAACCACCTATCAGAGAGGCTTCACCTTTGTTTCACCGTGTCACAAAGATGATACATTGTTCACAAAGTTTTGTAATAAACTTTCTTCACTTCTTACCTCTGCTTTTGAGTCCTTTTCATCTCTATAACCCAGAGCTCACGACAATTTCACACAGAATACTATTGCTGACCTTGCATAATATCTCTTATTGCAGGCAAAAGATGACTTGATCTCTGGCTTTTCTTTACAAAGAACAATTAAAATAAAACTCAAAGAACTAAGCATACAGTATTTGTCTTGTCTTTTATCAAATGAAATGAAATGTTTTATATTTTTTCTGATGGTGGCAATGTTGTGTAATATGGCACATGCAACAATGTCACAGGCCCTGTCAGGTGCAACCCTCAGGCTTTTCAGACACTGAAATCTTCCTTTTAGTTGGCCAAAGTTCATTTCATTGTGTGCCCTTGTCCTGGCAAGAGCTGTATTGTATCTGGTCTGGGGTTTGGGTCAGTGAATGGGGTCATAAAACACCTGTCTCCAAGGAGGGTCCTGTTGTAATCACCTGTATAATCGAAAAATGCAGTTCTGTTAGGATCAGCATAAGTGTATGTAATAAAGTGAGCTTGATATCTATATTTATCCTTACCACGTTCAAATAATGTGCATAAATGTCATGCACAGATCCTAGCCATTTTGCTTCCACATTTGTGATATGGAACATAGTCACACACCATCTAAGAGATTTTAGTCTGTCAACTGCCTTTTTAAAATTTGATATAATACTAATCTGGAATATTAAGATTCACAATAGTAACTTGCCTGCACATTTACATTGTGATCCTCCTTTTGGTTCACAAAATCCCCTTCATTGAGGCCTTGATGGGAACATGTGTGCAGTCTATGGCACCAATCACATTAGGGAAGCCTGAGGGACATATACTGTACGTCATTTTAATCGGCATGGTCATGATTGCATGATCTTCATTAAAAAATGGTACCTGTGTTGGCAAAAAAAAAAAAACCGCTTTACAACCTTGGGTCTAAAGTGGCTTGGAAATCCCACAAAAAAAACCCCTAAAAACTGCTTGAGCGCCAGGTAAACTTTGCGAATGGCACGACAGACAGCACTAAAGTTCTCAGAGTTCTCCGCATCTCCAATAGTGTAAAAGAAAGAGCCACTCGCAAAGAATCTCAGGGCAATGCACACAGTTTTTGCTGTTATTAAAGCCCGACTGGTCGAACATTTATGCGTTCCCAACAAATTAATGATGTAAACGACACCCTCACAAGTCCTGGATGAGCGTTGAAGAACCAAACAATCCAAGATCATGCCAAATCGCCAACAATTAAATCCAACTAACTGAGTTAGCGACGTACGAAGAAGGACCCATGTTCTCCTTCGTTCTCTCCCTGTTTCTTTCTACGGTTACTGGTTGTGTTAGTTGAGTTCTTCAGGTGTGTCTTGTTAATCAGTCTCATTAATAACTCGTTTACCTGTGTATTTAAGCCTGAGTTTAATTCTGTCTAGTTGTCTGTCGATGTCGTTGTAAGCTTGGTTGTACTGTTCTGTGAATTAGAATTCCAAAGTATCCTGAGTATTTCTGTTAGTTTGAGATTGTGATGAATAAAGACTGCTGCATATAGATCCTCTGCTGCAACCAGGACCCATGATGTCACACTTGGAGTGCCCTTACACATAAAAGCGTGCTTAACTTACACATTATCAACTATTTTGTCTGAAGGAGATTTGCCCCTGCAGGCATGCCCTGAAGTATGGTCTTTAAGTATGGTCTCGCTCCCCATCTCTGGGAACTGGGTTGCATACGCAACCTAAGACGTTCCCTTTCAAAGTGGAACTTCGACGTTGCAACTTGGTATTGATGCTGTGGGGATCACAATTCCCACTACGCCATGCTGAGATTATGCACACCCACTAGGTAGGGAAATGTGCACAAACAGAGCGAGCATCACATTAAGTGACTCTGCAGAACTTGCCAGAATCAAAAAGAGTGTCAACACCTAAGCACATCCTATGTGAATTGTACAGTGTCTTTCTTCCCTAAACCCAGTGTCCCAAGAAGAACATATTCTGGCCTGAGACGGTCATTTGGAGTACTTCAGTAGTTAGTAAGAAGGGTAGGCTATAAACTCCAGAATGCCAAAACCCAAAGGGGAGCAATACCCCTCATGAATAGATTGATAAAGGGTGGGAGACAAACGAGAGAAATTGGTTAGATTTTTTTTTTAAAGCTGCCTCGAAAGCCTCTATAACCTAAGGGAATCAGAGGGGAGATTAAGCACTACTTAAAACCCCAATACGTTGTTGGAGAGGGCGGAATAAGAATGGGACACTATGTCCATTCCTATTTATCCAGTTCTACCCTAAATATAAAAAAGAAACTCTCCAGTGACCTCCAGCACTGCGCCTTAGTGGGAAACAAATAAGAGGGACGCCATATTTCAAGCGATCTACCTCTACGGTCATCCCTACTATACACAGATCATACTAGATGAGGCCTCTAGGTGGAAGCATTTAACCCTAGCTAAAACTTCAATCTGAATTATTGGAGGGGGCAGTAAATGGGAGCTTGGGACGCAAAGCATTTTGCCCAAAGCTACCCCTATTCACCAAGTTTCACCCACGTGAGAACACTATACTACAGTTTGTATAATATAGACAGTACTGCCCCCTGCCTTATAAGAAACAGGTGACAGAGAGAGCGGCTTCCATTTGTTCTCTCCTTTAAAAAAAATTGTTAACCTGCTCTAACTCTGTGCCTATTAGCTTGGCAACTGTTGCTCTAACTAGCACAAGCCCGACTAGGAACTGTAATGACTCAAACGCCTCCCAGCCAAAATGCTGGAGTGGAACTGATGAGAAATGAAATTTTATTTACATTGTTTACCAAACCCAAGACTCGTGGTTGACTATTAATACAGACGGCAACTAAGAGGAAGAGGGTCGCATCATTTCACTGTGATCATCCTATAAAGAAGTTACCTCCAAGCGGTGTTCACAACAGACACTGTCTCTAGACCAATCAGAGACAAACACCATTTCATCAGTCCAGACTCAGTGCCTGCCCCAACATCGTCCTTGCTTGGAAGAGGAAGTTGACCAATGGCAACGGCCGTCTGCTTGATGGCCCAGAGAGCCAAGTCTGTGGTCTGGTGCAGTTCAGCAACTGCCTCAAGTGGCAATCCCTGCCCCTGGGTTATGTCCCTGGGCAAGTCGGCATGGTGTGCCTACAACTGCCATAGTGTGCAGAGCACTGCCAGCCTGACCTGCATATGCCTAACCTCTAAGCCGCGAGGTGATCTGACATAGTTGTGATGATAAGTCCAGAGCACTCAATAAGGATACCTCTGTGAGAGATAGCTAGCCAGCATCTCTTCCACAGGGGGCCTGCACATACCCCTAATCACATAATCCCTCCTGAGGGTTCTTCCCCCAAATTCAGGAGACAGTGTATGTAGAGCTTTCAAAAATAACTTGTTTTATTGACTGTAAAATTCTCTTTAATATGCTGGCCTCAAAACGTGAAAAAGTATTTTCCATAAAAAAAGAATGAAAATAAATACTCTTAGAACATACAAAAGTATATTCTACAACACTTTCAAATAAAAAAAATTATCCTTTTAAACAAATCTAATCCTAAAACCCACATTTCCCATAATTCCCGAAAAAAGATTTAAAGTGTATCAGGAAACACCGCGCCTTTTTAATAAAAGGCGACTAACGCTGCAGTCATTAATCCTGGCATAACCACGGTTAAGACGTATAATAATATAAAACAACATTAAAAAACGAGCAATTCCAATAGGGTCCTCACACCATCGGAGCTCAGGCCCTAATATAGATTTATAACCTTGTCCAATAGGCCGCGATCGCCTTCCTGCTTCTCGCGAGCCTAAGTCAAATTCAATCAGGCTGTTCCGCGTGACATTACATCAAGCAACTCCTGATATGCAGGGCTGATGGAGGAAGTAGGCTCAGTAATTTCACTATCATGCCACACTCCCGACATATCTAACCACACAGCTAGACGGCACCAGCAACATGCTCTCTGTTAGTTAGGAAGAAACCGCAGAGTGGGCATCTGAATCCAACAGATCTCTTCAACTGGCAAGCGGAGATTGGTAAATTTTCACTACCTGAAAATCTTGTTCTCCATTGACACGCACTACAAAAGACAAAAAAACCTGATGATGTGTAACTTTTATGTGCACTGGCACTTTGCATGTGATGTCATGGACTGCTGTCTGCCAATAGATTGGTGTGTGTTTACACATGCTCAGATATCGGTTACTCTGAGGGCCTTCCCCATAGCATCAACACCAAGACGCAGCGTCAAAGTTTCACTTCGAAAGGGAACTAACAACGGTGTAGTCAAGACTAAACCACAATGAAACTCAAGAAACAAAAACACAGAAAGACAACTAAACTAATCAATCCTGACAGATGTAATCTGAAAACATTTCTTTTAATTCTCCATAACTACTGTTCCCTATCGGTCAGTCACTACAACGTAGGTCATGACTGACCAATAGGAATCTCGCTAGAGAGGCCAATCTACTTCGCGTGAAACTAAAACAAGCCAATACACATTGGCGTGCAATCATTTGCATCAGCTGCGCGCCCTCGTTAGCGCGGGTATAAACGAGCAGCTGGTGCGATTGCACACTAGCTTTTTGCTTCGGAGCCAAACACTTCGATGCCTCTGCTTCAGTTGAAGTCTACTGTTACGAGCCTCTCTGAACCTCTCGTTCCCGGTGCGGGCGTGACAACACGACAGCGCGAGCAGTCTCTCTCTCTCTCTCTCTTTCTTTTTCTTGTTTTTTGTTTAAACTGAGCAAAAAGAAAGAGCTGTTTTAACAGCTGGTAAGGTGCGCTTCGAGCGCTCAAAAGCTGTTATAACAGCTGGTAAGGTGCGCCTCAGAGCGCTCAAAGGCTGTTATAACAGCTGGTAAGACCAACGAGAGATTCAGCGCACAGACGGGTGCACATTCCCATCTGTGATCGCTGTGACTGTTCCCCTGTGTGTTTCAGCACCAGTGAGAGTAGTTCCTAAAAGAGCTTACACAGATAGTTCGCGTCTTTTTCAAGATGACGTTCTATCTGTGTGTTTCTGGATGCGGTCGTTACCTGGGGTCGCAGGATGGTCACGATCGCTGCCTTGTGTGTCTGGGCCTCGAACACGCACAGGCAGCGTTCGTGGATGAGTCATGTACCCATTGTGGGAAGATGACCATCTCGGAGCTGAGGTCGAGACTCTTGTTCCTGCAAAGGGGCGGAGTCCCCGTGCCTGCACCTCGTTCCAACCCCCCTTCGCGGGTTGCTACGGGCAGTGACACGGGTGACCTGAGGATTACAGTGAGCGCGCTTCCTTCGGGGAACCAACCCCCTAGGAACCCTCACTCCTCTCATGCTCCGCAACCAGTTGAGCTGCCAACGGAACGTTCTGGACCATCCTCGAGATGTGTACCAGTCGTTTCGTTCGGCGCTCCCTGCGACGACCAGATGTCGATCGCTGCATCGGAGGGTGGGTCAGACCTCTCCGCGGACGACGGCTCAGAGCCGCTGCCTCCTTCGGGTGTGCCAGCAGTGCCCGAGTCGGACCCGGAGATGATGGCCATGCTTTCCCGGGCCGCCAACAGGATCGGGCTCGTGTGGAACCCTCCACCGTGTCCCGAGCCCTCGAGGTTGGACGATTGGTATCTCGGGGTGGCGCGCGCTGGTTCTCAGCAACCCACCCCAGTGCCTTTCTTCCCGGAGGTGCATGAGGAGCTCACAGGGACGTGGACGGCACCTTTTACTGCCAGAAACCGTCTCGGTGGCTCCTCCTCCCTCACCACCCTTGATGGCGGGGCAGCTAAGGGATACACGCGTATCCCGCCAGTGGAACGGGCCGTTGCTATGCAACTGTGCCCTAACTCCACTTGGCGTGGAGAACCGTGTCTTCCTTCCCGGGCCTGTAAGTACTCGTCGGACCTGACCGGCAAAGCTTACAAGGCCTGTGGGGAAGCTGCCTCTGCCATGCACGCTATGGCGTTGTTGCAGGTTCATCAGGCCAAGGCACTGAAGGACCTGCACGAGGGTGGTCATGATCCACAAGTTCTCCAAGAACTTCGTGCCGCAACTGACCTCGCGCTTCGTGCGACGAAGGTCACTGCGCGGTCGGTGGGTCGTGCGATGTCCACACTTGTGGTCCAGGAACGCCATCTCTGGCTGTGTCTGGCTGACATGCGGGAGACCGACAAGATCAGGTTCCTTAACTCCCCCGTGTCCCAGACCGGCCTCTTCGGCGACGCGGTCGAGAACTTCGCCCAGCAGTTCTCGGCTGTACAGAAGCAGACTGAGGCCATCAGACACATCCTGCCGCGGCGGTCAGCTGCTGCCTCCACCCCACCGCCCGCGGCTCCTCGGTCTGCTCGTCGCCGTGGGCGTCCTCCTGCGTCTGCCCCTGCTCCCGCGCCGCAGCAGCAGCCTCCATCTAAACGGCGCCGTGGAGCCAGTCGCAGGCAGGGCGCCCCGCCCGTCCAGGCCCCCGCCAAGAGGGGTGGCAAAGCCAAGGGTAAGCGGCCCTAGGACGGGCGACCCGGAGATGGAAGGGACTGCTCTCCAGGAGACGATGACTGCATCGCTCCCTCCCCCGGAAGAGGGCCGGGTGGTAAATCCTTTGTTTCATTTTGTTTGTGTTCCGCCGCTGGCCTTAAAACCAGCGGTACCCAAATTCTCAATAAAAGAGCAGTTTCTATCATCTCTGGGTCCGAAGAAGACCCGGAGAGCAGTGGGGGGTTGGAATCCTCACCACTCTCATCCGCCTCTTCTTTCGCCAGCCGGCAGCTGTGTACGGTCCGAGAACGCCACCGAGCCGCCTCCCGCACCTCCTGCCCCGTGGAATCAGGTAAGTGCTGCACAGCACACTCAGACCCCGCTACGGGCCGCCTCCCAGAGAGAGCCCCCCGAGCCGCGTCCCTGTGTTCCACCTCGCTGCCCCACTCCGGGTACGCCTACGGTCCCTTTGGTCCCGCTTGTACGGTCTCTGCGAGCCTGGTTAGCGCTCCCCAGTCCGTCTCGCTGGCTCATTCGAACCATCAGGCTCGGCTATGCGATTCAGTTCGCCCGGCGTCCCCCCAAGTTTCGGGCCATCCACTCCACTACAGTGAGAGCAGCCGATGCCCATGTCTTGCGTGCGGAGATCGCAGTCCTACTGGCGAAGGATGCGATAGAGCCGGTCCCTCCAGCCGATATGAGGTCAGGGCACTACAGTCCCTACTTCATTGTACCCAAGAAAGGTGGTGGGTTACGACCGATCTTGGATCTGCGAGTTTTGAATCGGAGCCTCCACAAGCTACCGTTCAAAATGCTCACGCAGAGACGCATTTTCGAATGCATCCGTCCCCAAGATTGGTTTGCAGCGATCGACCTGAAGGACGCGTACTTTCATGTCTCGATTCTTCCTCGACACAGGCCATTCCTGCGCTTTGCGTTCGAGGGTCGAGCATATCAGTACAAGGTCCTACCCTTCGGGCTGTCCCTGTCCCCACGTGTCTTCACGAAAGTCACGGAGGGGGCCCTTGTTCCCATGAGAGAACAGGGCGTTCGCATCCGCAACTATCTCGACGACTGGCTCATACTAGCACACTCTCGAGATCAGCTATGCGAACACAGGGACCTAGTGCTCAGGCACCTCAGCCAGTTGGGTCTTCAGGTCAACTGGGAAAAGAGCAAACTCTCCCCTGTGCAGAGGATCTCTTATCTCGGTATGGAGTTGGATTCGGTCACCCAGACAGCGCGCCTCACAGAGCAGCTTGCTCAGTCGGTGCTGAACTGCTTGAACATGTTCAAAGGCAGGACAGCGGTCCCACTGAAATTCTTTCAGAGGCTCCTGGGGCATATGGCAGCGGCAGCAGCGGTAACCCCGCTCGGCCTACTTCATATGAGACCGCTTCAGCACTGGCTTCACGGCCGAGTCCCGAGATGGGCGTGGCATCACGGCACTCACCGGGTGGCAATCACACCGGCGTGCCGCCAGACCTTCAGCCCGTGGTCAGACCCCTTGTTCCTGCGGGCAGGAGTCCCCTTGGAACAGGTGTCCAGGCATGCTGTGGTATTCACAGATGCCTCTGCCACCGGCTGGGGTGCCACGTACAACGGGCATGCAGTGTCAGGGGTGTGGACGGACCCCCAACTGCATTGGCACATCAATTGCCTCGAGTTGCTGGCAGTACATCTCGCTCTGAGCCGCTTGAAAAGGCCGCTACAGGGCAGGGACGTGCTGGTCCGTACGGACAACACGGCGACCGTTGTGTACATCAACCGACAAGGTGGTCTACGCTCCCGTCGCATGTCGCAACTCGCCCGCCATCTCCTCCTCTGGAGTCAGAAGCATCTGAGGTCGCTTCGAGCCATGTATGTCCCCGGCGTGCTCAACCGTGTGGCCGACGAGCTATCACGAGCTGTGCTTCCGGGAGAGTGGCGACTCCACCCCCAGGCGGTTCAGCTGATCTGGAGAGAGTTCGGGGAGGCTCAGGTAGACCTGTTTGCCTCCTCAGAGACCTCCCACTGCCAGCTGTTTTACTCCCTGACCGAGGGAACACTCGGCACGGACGCACTGGCTCACAGCTGGCCCCGGGGCCTTCGCAAATATGCGTTTCCCCCAGTGAGCCTACTTGCGCAGACACTGTGCAAAGTCAGGGAGGACGAGGAGCAGGTCCTTCTGTTGGCTCCCTATTGGCCCACCCGGACTTGGTTCCCAGAACTCATACTCCTCGTGACAGTCCCTCCCTGGCCCATTCCTCTGAGGAAGGACCTTCTGACTCAGAGACGGGGCACCCTATGGCACCCGCGTCCAGACCTCTGGAAACTCCATGTCTGGTCCCTGGACGGGACGCGGAGGTTTTAGGTGACTTACCCCCTGAGGTACTTAACACCATCACTTCAGCACGGGCGCCGTCTACGAGACGTGTTTACGCCCTGAAGTGGAACCTGTTCGTCGAGTGGTGTTCTTCTCGCCGAGAAGACCCCCGAAGATGTCCGATAGGGTCTGTGCTTTCCTTCTTGCAGCAGGGGTTGGAGCGTAGACTGTCTCCCTCCACCCTCAAAGTACATGCTGCCGCTATTTCAGCTTATCACGACCACATAGATGGCAAAGCAGTTGGAAAGCACGACCTGGTCGTCAGGTTTCTTAGGGGGGCGAGACGATTAAATCCTCCTCGACCCCCCTCCATACCCTCTTGGGATCTTTCCCTGGTGCTTCGAGCACTTCAGGATGTTCCCTTTGAGCCTCTGCAGTCAGTAGACTTAAAGCTTCTTTCCATGAAGACTTTGCTGCTGGTTGCACTGGCCTCTGTCAAGAGGGTAGGAGACCTGCACGCATTTTCGGTCGACGAATCGTGCCTAGAGTTCGGGCCGGGTGACAGCCACGTGGTACTAAGACCCCGGCCCGGCTATGTGCCCAAGGTTCCTACCACTCCCTTCAAAGACCAGGTAGTGAACCTGCAAGCGCTGCCTTTGGAGGAGGCAGACCCAGCCCTGGCTTTGCTCTGTCCCGTTCGCGCTCTGCGTATGTACGTGGACAGAACTCAAAGCGTCAGGACCTCAGACCAGCTCTTTGTCTGTTACGGAGGCCAGCAGAAGGGAAAGGCTGTCTCCAAGCAGAGGATGGCCCACTGGATAGTGGATGCCATCGCCTTGGCTTACCAAGCACAAGGCGTGCCCTGCCCGCTCAGGTTGCATGCACACTCCACGAGAGGTGTTGCATCCTCCTGGGCGCTGGCACGTGGCTCCTCGCTAACAGATATCTGTAGAGCTGCGGGCTGGGCGACACCTAACACGTTCGCTAGATACTATAGCCTACGTGTAGAGCCGGTTTCCTCCCGTGTTCTCACCCTAGACGGGTAGAAGCACTGAGAGGTCTGGCTCTGTCGGCTTGCTGCACCCTACTGTGCACCCTTATTGCTCCAGAGTAAAACCTGTCGAGTCCTCCAAAACCCCTCGGCCCGGACTTGGCGGAGCGCCCGGCGCCAGGCCCTTATCCGCTGAATCCTTGAGAACCGGATCTGGGCTGGGTTCCATATGTGTGACCCTACGGGGATCCCATATGTGTATATTTCCACGGCTGCTCCTATCGGAAGCCCGTGTCTTTCCCTTGGGCTAAGTCACCCATTATTTCATATGCAGTACAGCCTTCGGGCTAGTCCATATGCATTTCCACATAACTCTTTGAAGAAGTGGCTTCCGCAGCGTTCCTTCCTAAACAGAAAGGGCACGCTTTCCCAGTGTTATCCAATATCTCACTGTATGGGTTACCACGGAACAACAGTGTCAGACTCACTCTGTGTAAGCCTCCGCCTATCGTCCTTCCAGGCAAGAAGGTGTAGAGGCTTGCACGGGGGCGCTGGATGGGGTGCAGCGGCTGTGGCGCTTTGGTAGGGATTCCTATTGGTCAGTCATGACCTACGTTGTAGTGACTGACCGATAGGGAACGTCTCGGTTACATATGGTAACCCTCGTTCCCTGAGGGAGGGAACGGAGACGTAGGTCCCGTCGCCACATCCGCTGCCGCCCGCCGGGGGGCCAGCTTTCTCAGGCTTGGGTCCTCAGCAAAAAGCTAGTGTGCAATCGCACCAGCTGCTCGTTTATACCCGCGCTAACGAGGGCGCGCAGCTGATGCAAATGATTGCACGCCAATGTGTATTGGCTTGTTTTAGTTTCACGCGAAGTAGATTGGCCTCTCTAGCGAGATTCCTATTGGTCAGTCATGACCTACGTCTCCGTTCCCTCCCTCAGGGAACGAGGGTTACCATATGTAACCGAGACGTTTTTAATGATGAATTTATTTAATATAATTTATGGAAGTTGTGTTTTTTTTTCTATATTTTTTCTATTATTATTTTATATAATTTACACATTGTCTTTATTCTGTGAAAGCCCATGCCCATGCCATCAACTGATATTGTAAAAAAAAAAGTTATAGAAGATTCATGGCATGCCATTTATCTGACATTGCCAGCTGGACGTTCTTAGATAAGGGCCATTTTAATGGCTCCAGGAGGCACAGCAGTTTAGATAATTAGATCTAAAG
Organism: Gila orcuttii; assembly: GCA_026230005.1. Taxonomy (NCBI): domain Eukaryota; kingdom Metazoa; phylum Chordata; class Actinopteri; order Cypriniformes; family Leuciscidae; genus Gila; species Gila orcuttii. Next base: position 19,227,726 of record JAPDVR010000023.1, on the reverse strand, counting down.
GTGACTTTTGATTTTACTTTTGGGTAGGCATGAGTATGTGCTAAAGGGGAGAGGCAGTTTTCACTTAATCTAAAATGGAGGAAAAAGTCACTGAAAACAAATAGATTAGATTGCAAATTAAGATCAGAATCTGAGTTCTCTCAAGCAAAGATAGAGATGAAATCAATAGGTCTCACACCGGGTCAAAGAACAATTCAAAAGGAACCTATTAAAAAGGCAGAAAGTGAGGAGAAAAGTACATTTCCATTGCATCAGCGTGTGCAAAACCAGTACGATAAGCAATGAATAAATTATTCCATGCTTTACTGCAAGGTCAGGGTGGCATGTCTTCTCCCATGGCGCTGCATCCCACGTTAGGAAGAACATACCCACACACAGGTCAAAGTCTTCAACATTCCTTGTACAGTACACATACAGTCAAACTGATTCTTCTTAAAGTTTTTATTTTATAGGGCTTTTTTGTCCAGGGTTGGATAATGATTCTATGCTAGGAAGTTTAACGTTACACTACTGCTTAACCTCTGCCTGGGCTCTGCATGTGGGATGCTGCTCGCTATGAGACGAGTACCATCCTTAACAACTCTAAAATGAAGCGTATCTAGTATAGAAACATTCTGTATAAGGCCTAGCCAATCAATCTAATCTCTTGTCAGGTTTTCTCCTTCCATTCTTGTGATTATTTATGTGATAAAAGGGGTAATAACACGATGCCCCCATCACAGGACTGCCCAACTTATGAGCGGCTGTAAATATCCCTAAACTATAAACACGTTCATTATTTATAACGTGCTGAGGAGGCATTTTTTGGGCATTATTTATATGCAAGCTCCTACAAACAGTTTTTGGATCTGTGTCAGCATCTTGCTTCAAACTTGATCTTTTAAAATACGAAGGTTGTGATGTTGGCTCCTTTTCTGGTTTTTACCCATATTTAAAGCCAGTTACCTTCATATATTTCGTTTCTGTTTTCTATTTTGCCAAGTGCCGTAGTGAAATGTGTCAGGACTTTTCTTTAAGAAGTTAGTCCTATGTCATTTTTCTTTTGCCTATTATCTTTTATGCCAGCCTGGTCTCATTTTCAATCCATAGGCATCAATACATAACATCTTCAGGTGCAAAACGTACATTTGTATACATTTTATACATTATTATGCATTTACAGCTAAAGAAATGTAAAAAAAAAAAAAATTGTACAAATCTTTTATCTCATAAAGTAAGATATTTGTATAATTGCCTTTTTACCATTTATAGATAAATTGTAGATCCCTTAACCCTACCCCCAAACCCAAACATAACCATTTTATAGAAAATATAAAAATAATATATACAACGTGGACAGAAACTTGTAGTAAAATTACACTTTTGGTAACAATTTACCATACAAATATATTTTAAACCACTAATCCCTCCTATAAACATTTGTTAGAAATATGTAGAGTTGTAAAGAAAAACATAATCAAGTGGAATCACAATAGTTTATGTATTGGAAAAATGTCAAAAGTGGTACCAAAAAGTGATGATGTGTTGCAGTCTCAGTCCCGCGTTATATAATTAGTTCGAGGTACAGAGCAGAATTTAAGTTATTAATCACTGAAAATGTTATCCCGATAGAAGGGCACACATTTGCCATTTTGACATCACTCAAAACACGGCATGTCGCAATGTGTGACAAAGCAGATGAGAGCCAATGAGTGTTTGGTATTACTGCCGTAAAACGTGTTGTAAAGTTTCCGCGGTTTTCCCTGGGAATTTGGACTAGTTTTACACTGTTGCCACGTGTTGTTTAATTTTTCAGCCAAGTTCAAGTTCATTTTATTTATATAGCACATTTTACATCAGCCACTGGCTGACCAAAGTGCTTTACAGAACAGCAGAATTAAAAGAGAATAATACCTGCATAACAACACAACACAACACAACACAAAATTACCTCAGCAAAGCTAAGAGCAGCCTTAAAACAGGAGTAGCAAAACAGTATCAGACTCAAAAAATAGTAAATCAGAGATGGCAGTATCAGACTCAGATATATAATGGAAAGAACCTGGTGTGGCAAAAACACTATCAGACTCAATGGAAAATAGTAAAAACCAACCAACCTTAATTATAGGCCATGGAAAACAAGTACATTTTTAGAAGTGACTTAAAAGTGATCACGGAAGGGGCTATTCTAATTTCTAACGGCAAATTGTTCCACAACTGTGGCCCGACCAAGGAAAATGCTCGATCCCCTCTGCGTTTGAGTCTGGAATGTGGGACTAATAACAGGTTTTTATTGCTTGATCTCAGATTTCTAAAAGGAGTATATGTTCGCAGCAGTTCAGATAGATAGCTGGGGGTTTGGTTACGTAGAGATTTATAAACAAATAAAAGGATTTTAAAATCAATTCTGAAATTAATGGGCAGCCAATGAAGGGACCTCAGAATTGGGGTGATATGGGCGCTTTTATGGCTATTAAAAAGGAATCTTGCAGCAGATAATTAACATGAGTGGAGAGCACTCAGCAATCAACGATAAGAGGTGTATACACATATTCAGCAGTCTCACCTCAATTTGTTGACAATTTAGCAGCATCCCTCCACCACCCCTTCTCCACACTTCTAGTCCTAACCATTTACATATGGGGGGGGAGTACTCTGGGTTCGGGCAGAACTCCAAGCTCAGAGCCCTCCCCCCGGACAGCACGCCAAATACGCATTAAACTTTACTCCCTCTAATTGTATGTAAGTGTGAACTTGTGAATTGAAGATGAGGAATTTGAGACTTTGAAATCCCGCAGTAAAGTGAATTGCAGTAGTCTAAACGTGAGGTGATAAAAGCATGAACAGCCATCTCTAGAGCTTTATGATTAAGAAAAGGTTTGACTTAAGACAGCAGACGAAGTTGATAAAAACTAGAGCCTATTACAGAGGAAATTTGTTTGTCAAAGTTTAAAGACTCATCTAGTAAAACGCCCAGGTTCCGTACACGTGAAGATCTAAAAGCAGATAGACTGCCCAGACCGAAGGTAGCAGCCTGAGAATTAACAGTGGGCCCAAAAATGATCACCTCAGTTTTGAAAATTGCGTTTAAAACATTTAAAAATAAAAAAAATTGGGCCAGCCAAGATTCAACTTCATCTAGGCAACTTAATAATGATAGAAAAGCAAAAGGATAATTTCTCTTGATTTGGTAAATACATTTGTGTATCGCCCGCATAACAGTGAAAAGATACCCCGTGTCTTCTTAAAATGGTGCACAATGGTAACATATATAGAGAAAAGAGAGAAGGCGCCAAGATAGATCCTTGAGGAAGACCACAGGTTAGATGCGCAACAGAAGAGGAAAAATTGCCTAGCATGACTAGGAAATTCCGATCAGTGAGATAGGACTGGAACCATTGGAGGACGATAGCTTTTATCCCCACATAATACTCTAGTCTGGATATGCATATCAGGGTAGAGTGGTCAACAGTGTCAAAGGCTGCTGATAGATCTAAGAGTACAAAAACCAGCGAGTCACCAGTGTCCGTGGATAGATAGATGTCATTTTTTTGTCAAGTTTGCAGCAGAACTCACAGGACAGAGCAAAATGTTATAATTTCATACAAAGTAGACGAGTAAACTGCTTTTAATAAATGCAACTGACATTGACCCGACAATTATTAAATACAATCAAAATATTAATGCCACGATTAAAAAAATTGATAGGCTAAATGATTCATACACATTTGTCTAAAAGTTGTTCATACGTAAATAATTTATGTTTTAGTGCTGTCAATATGTCAAACGTGAAAGTAAGTAAAACTTAAGTAAACGTAAGTAAATGTAAGTAAAAATACACAAAAATACTCATTAGATCACTTTTCAGCCTATGATAAGATGCCAAGTGTGTTTATGAGCTCATGCAGTAATTTCAAAGAGTGCACAGATGGAACAAACACTGAGTCAGCACTGTGAAACTGTACTTATTTTTGATCTAGGGTATATTTGAAATGCAAAGGGCTTTTTATGCAGAGAAAAACTTCATGGGACCAAAGAAACATATTTTAAAACCTACATTATTCGGACTGTCAAATACTCTATTTTAGTTTAAACTTCAAACTCTTCCACTCTCATTAAATCCTGCCTGTCAAAATATGTCCACAAGGTGGAGATGTGCTCATTAGCTATTAGCTGAACATAAGCCATCTACAAACACAAACACATTCAAATGATTTTATTTTTAATAGCTTAAAGGTTAATGCTAGGGCCTGCCCCTAAGTTTGTAGGTAAGATCATTAAAATAGGCCCACCAAACTGTCATAACATAAAAACATCCATTCAGAGAACCAATGCAACAAGTTTAATGGGAAAGCGCAAAAAATGAATCATGATTTCCACAAAAATATTAATTATTTTCAACATTGATAAAATTGTTTCTTGAGCAGCACATCAGCATAATCATTATTTCTGAAGGATCATGTGACACTGAAGACTGGAGTAATGATGCTGAAAATCCAACGTTGCATCACAGAAATAAATTACATTTTAAAATATATTGAAATAAGTTATTTTAAATTGTAATACTATTTAACAATATTACTGTTTTTGCTGTATTTTTTTATCAAATAAATGCAGCAAGATACTTCTTTCAAAAAGATTAAAAATTGTGTATATTGTGCTGAATTTTATTTTGTGCAAACAAATGCAAATGTTTGTAGGTACAACAATATAGAAAAATGAAAATAAAGATAGAAATTTAAATTTCAAACAATTAACAGCAGAAATGCTTATTTACTTATTTTCTGCTATATTAAGGTCTTAGACAACTTTCTATATCACCTATAGAAAGGTAAGTTTTTGATTAACAATTTAATTCCCATTCCTGCATGATTACATTCATATTTGCTCCTTGTGAAACATATAGGAAATTGCACAGCTGTATGCTTTTCCTATAGGAAGAGAAATAAAAATAGTCAGCTTCAATCAGAGTTGTGTACGGAAAGCCTGTGGAGTTTTTTTCTATGCAATTGCAATCCACTGTCATAAAACTGTACACCACACTCCTTATTATGAAGCCTGAAAGGAATCATACGGTTGAGTGCACTCGTGACCTCTGGTATTGACCTTCATGACTGGCTTGTTATGGGAGGAAGACGCCTTTCATTATTCGACGCACTTGACAGTGAGGCATCTTGAGCTGATACATTCATATCCTTCCTGCCAAATAGTATCAAATCTGCAGAGGTTATATGGTCTCTAACGGTGCTAAAAGTCACTCTGCCTGTTGCCTTTTCTCAATAAGTGGCCTGGGATAGAGAAATGGAGACATATGGTAGCATGCCTGAAAATAAGATTAAAGCCGGTGGAGGGGTTTGAGAGGGGAACAAATGCTATCACTGCTCAACCTAACTTATGCTCAAACTGATTCTGCTTGATTGGATTCAACTCATTGGGAAAATATGCATCATTGTATTAAAATGATCATTCATGCATGCATTTGTAATGCACTTAGCCTGTAGTACTCCGGTAGGTTTTTTCAATTGCGCTTTTGCAGCTCTATCAGTAAGTACAGATTTGCGGATAATTAGGAGGCCTTAATGCCTAAAGGTGCTGGCCGACATAATGGAATATCCTCCTTAAACTGCTAACCATCACGCATAGACATCTTAAGAGATACAGCTGAAAGACAATGAAATACAGTTGACAAAACTAATCCTATAGATTTTACTAAGTAGTACTGGTAAAACAGCAAAAGATGCAAGTGTTTATCTTTCTGTGGTTTGTTGCTGTTAATAATTTTTTAATTACACTTATGGAATATGTACTTTAAATCATACAAATACTGTCAGGAGTAGTTAGCAAGCCTGCAGGAGATATCAGGAAACAGTCAGTTTATTAACTGACTGTTTATTAATCTAAACTCAACAATCACTAGATCTCAAGAACCGAAATAACACTATCCACATAAATCCAAACAAGAACCGACAATAGACTGAATTTAAGAAGAGGTATATATACAGGACTAAATGAGTGAGTTAACAACAAATACAGTACTTTAGGACGGACGGACGGAGAGGACAGACAGACAGGAACTGATTAAGTCTCATCTATAAATATCTATATTTCACTTAAAAAATAATTTTATGGGAACCATTTCAACTATCATAATCCTGGTATCTCAGCTATTAAATTGCCTTCAACATTATTATTTCCAGTTACCAATCAATGGATGATGTTATTTAATTATTTGTGGAAAAAATCAAATAAAAATATGATTTAAAATAAAGAATACAAATATTAAAAATATGATTGGTCTATTTATAATAAATTATTATTATTATTATTATTATAGACCAAACAGACCAGCAAAAAAAAAAAAAAAAAAAAAAAAGAAAAACAGAAAATAGGTGCATTAGAGATTTTTGACCATTTGAATTAGATTTTGAATACTCAAATGAGATCAGTCATTATCTGCATGATCATTGGCTATGTAATATAATATGACTAAAAAGATTACATAGTAAAATAAGCACCAGCATGCCATTCAAAAGTTTATACCAGCCAAAGAAGCCCATACTGTAAGTACAATTCACCCTGTTTGAGATTACATAGTTTATAGATCTGTGGATCTCTTTTGTATGCAAGCCCATTTCTGCCACATAAAGGCCAAAGTATACTTCACATTTTACGTATACTCGAGGGTCAGCATACGCACTGTATTCACGTGACGTGAATTTCATCATCAGAAGAGTATGCGCATACTGTAAACACACCCCAGGATTTTTCTAAGGTCGCACAGCATAGCGTTTCAGACTGCTCCGAGACTTGGGTTGAAGATCCAAATGCAGTTTCATTGGGACAATCTAGAATTCATGTAACAAGCAAAAGGTCAAACAATCCAAATAAGCAAAATGGCAGAAAGACAGGCAAAAGGGTAATCCAGAAAACAGGGACAGAATATATAATTTTAAAAAAAAGTTGAAAAGACACAGGAAACCAGGATAATGCTCAGAAATTCAGGATAAGAACATACAAGATGTTCCCAAGAATGAATGAAAACACAGGGGTTAAATAGGCAAGAGTAAACAAGATAATAACACACAGGTGGAAGTAATCAGAACATGATTAGTCCAGGCAATGGGTTATGGGTAATGTAGTTCATGTTGAGATAAAGCAGATGGAAAGAGTCCCCTCTGGTGGAGATCAAAGGCACTCCAGCTGGTGGTTGTGACAATATTAAAAAAAAAAGTGCTTTGGTAAATCATAATTATAGCATATAAGTCATAATTATTAGATGAAAAGTGGAAATTATGACTTTTAAGGTCATACAAATGACATTAAAAAGCCAAAATTATTAATTAAAAAGTCATAATTATAACAATAATGCATAATTATAAAAAGTTGAGTTTTTCATCTCATGCATGACTAGTTATAATTATGATTTACCAAAGCTTTTTTTTTTTCTTATGTGGTACAAATGGGCTTCCTTTTTTGTGTGTGTGTGATGCGACCTGATGTGAGTTTTTTTAAACTCAGCCAACATTGCTGACTGTTTGTTTGTCTTTTTCAGACTGGTGAATTAGACCAATATTTTATTGGTCTGTATTGGTCCAATATTTCATTCTCTGTATTTAATGCACTCTTTGCAGTTCTATCCTCATCAGTTTCATTTTATATTATCATACGTGCATGTTCATAATTGTGACCCTATCACATTTCCAAACCTGTGTGGTTGCATTGTGCAGTAACTAACCATACTATTATGGGAGTAACTAGAAATGCTAACTATCTGTCCTCTCTTACATACTGATTTGGAATTTAATAATCAATTAATTCTAGTAATTCGGTTAGTTTGGACAAACAACTTTTAAAATAAAGCAATAAAAATCCCAGGAAGCCGTGGTTTACAGTGGTTTTACAACAGCAATGGGGCGCAACACAAAGCATCTACTAGTGTACATTTATTGTGTCAATGTTTCATAAAATAAATACACAGCAACAAAATTGTAGTAATTTATTGATAACAAATAATAATTCCTCCGCCAAGCATTGTAGTTCTTCAGCAATTTAGCAGAACGGTTTCCAAGATAAACACAGATGCAGTAATACTGATGTAAAGTTCACAGGTGTGTTTATACAGAGTTTTACAACCACTTTGAACATGACTCAGCCAATCATTGTGATGGCGGATCAGGCAAAAACCAGAAGGAAGGTTCTAAATGCAGCAATATCATTTATTAATAACAAAAAACAAAGACGATAATACAAACAGGAGAAAACAGGAGCAAACGTGTGGCAGGTCAAACAACACAAGACCAACCTGAAACCAAAACAGTAACTTCATTGTAGTTAATTTTAGACTACACACTTAGAAGAAACGGTTCTATATAGAACTTTAAAGGGTTCTGTCTGGGTTTTCATAAATAGATCCTATAGGGGTTCCCAACATGGTATGATTTTATGTATTTAGTTTTAATCAAATTAATTATTAAAAATCATATCAAATCATATTTTATCACTAGAAATTTTTCAGTAACATTTCAGTAACACTTAGTTTTGATATTGCACTTTGAAACTCAGATCTTCTACTAACTAGAGGTCGACTGATTCATCAGTTTTGCCGATATATCGGTGCAGATAGTTGATTGGTGGAACCGGTTATCGGCAAAAACATATAGCCTAGTCAATGGTTTTTCCGGGTTGCGTCCGTTGCTGGAGCGACTGTGAATGTGCGCTGTCATTACACAGCACGAGAGCGCTGAGAAGAGACTGCTGGAATTATTCAGAGCGAGAGCGGCCTCTAGATGACAAATAACAAACTATCACTGGCTGAATTGTTTATGTTAACATATGAGGCTGCGCGCAGCACGGAGAGAACACGTAGCACAGAGAGCGTTGACACTTCAGACGCGCATTTAAAACACCGACAGCAAAATGGTATGAATACAGAACACTAAAGTACATATTTGCATATCATTATACAGTAATTAATTTGTTGACTATGCTGCATCAGCAGAGAAAGAACAGCAGTTCCATTTCGTAGTCACTCAAGTTCCGTCGTGACGAAGAATGGGGTTCCCCAATAGAGTCAGAGTTGCAACAGGAAAAACTAGGGGGAAGCGTAACAAAACATGGCTTCAGAATTCAAAATGGCTGCTCAGCACATCAACTGTAGTGAAACAGTTGTAATATATCGTTTATTAGCACTTCTGTTTGTGTGTATCTCAATAAACTCAATTGTCCACATATTGAACTTAGACATGATAATCAATCATGTATGACAGTAAGTTGATATGTACAGTACTTGCAAAGTTACTTATAGTTGGTAGAATGTCTGTTGGTGGACCATCAAAATAAAGTGTTAGCAGATATTAAAGGTTCTCTAAGCGATCCTGGGTGACGTCACTTCTTGTTGACGTTCAAACTATTGTCAAACAAAACGGAGCTAGCTAGACCCTCCCTCCTCCGCATCTCGTCTCCTCACCCTCCCTTCCGTGCTATTCCGTCAATTTAGAACAAAAAAAAAGAATTTAACGTTACCCGCCTGTCCAGCAAAAACAGAGCAACCTGAATGTCAGACTGGAAACCCTTCTGCCGGCGGAGTTCTCGCCATCTTTCGAATGCTTTACCGATGTAAATTCGGTACTTCGCGCGTTCTTTATCCTTTTCCCTCTTCTTTGTAAGTTGATCGGAACGTCATCGCTTTGGTCGTGTGTCGGACATTATTCAAACTTCCCTCTTGATGCTTCTCTCTCCTTCACACAACCCCTTCATGTGCACGCGCACTAACCCCCCAGACCCACCCTCAAATACTTCTTGCCAGTGATTGGCTGGAACACTGTTTGTTATGTTTCGTGGTGCGGGTAAGCCAAGTTTGTTTTTGTTGCCGTTTGTGGAGCCTGTGGTGCCTACAGAGACGTCGTTTTTTTACAGTGTGTTCAGGGGACAGGCAGCTAGCGGATAGTGAGGAGATGTTTGCTGTATGTGACAACAAATATTTTGGCCTGACATCACTTAGAGCACCTTTAAGCAGACAGTCTGCTAATAATCTAATGACTTGTACGTGTAAATTTTATATTAGTAGAATGTGGACTATCGAAATAGTGTAACTGACATTTCTCCTTATATAGAACCTTGTTTGGCATAAGGGGCACTTTAAAATTGAGTGAAGAACCCTAGGGTTCTTTAAAACCCCATTGAACCTTTTTTCTAAGAGTACTTCCCCAACTCTTCCCGAACAAGACTGAACTTCAAGTCAACTTTTAACCTCAGTCTGGTCTTATGAAGTAAAGAATTAGACGTTGAGCCAGAAGGCAGAATTCTGGAACATCTTGAACTTAAAGTAGAGAGTGTTATATATAGGTGCTTTAAAGTTAATGACACAAAATTATATTTTTATGAATTCTCCAAGACAAACATGCATAATACATGTGGATGCAATAAATCTGTTGGTTAATCTAATATTACCATGTAGGTCACTGCCTGTATAAAATACTTTTTTGATTTATGTAAGTACAGCAGGTGCAGATCATTAATGTAACCACGCACCACCTGCCCATTTGGGATGTCTGTGTCAATGTACTAGTAACTAGAAGAAAGCTTTCCACGGAGTGCTCTCTGCTCTCCTGGGATTCACAGTTATGTAGATAGAAAGCTGATAATGCACAGATCCTGAGTCTTTTAAGCAGCAGTTTCAAAGTGATTTTGGGGATGTGGAGGAGTTTCCCCCTTGACAATCTACATAAGAGTGAAGATCAGGTTTCATTGTTCTGTGAAAAGCATTACATGCAGTCCAATCGGCCTATTGCTGTATAAAGGCACTTAGTAATATGCTATGGGTTATTAAGGACAACTGGATACATTTATTACAACCGCAGATGGTTGGGAAAAATGGTACGTTTAATTGTCATTTGGAAAATTGTCGTCTAAAATGGACTTCTAGGATATGAACGGAACATTACAGCTTTTTATGGTGTCCATTGTGATTTTATTTGCTTTGTGGAGAGGCTACTAGTGTACAGTAATTAAACTACGGAAATTACTGAAATATGACCTTGTGGAAGGCAAACATTCAGTCATCATTTTTTACATTGCTGATGACAGGTGTTTTAGGTATTAAATACACACCAGATAAGGTAATGGCTTCTACACTTTAACATAAAGTAGAATTTTTGGGTGCCGAGGTATACACTATAACACTATAAAGACATTTTAAACTTAATGAAAATCCTTCAAAACAATATCTTTACTTACCTTTAATTTTTTAAACAAGAGTAAAATAAGTGTAAATAAATGAAATTACACTGTGGTTGTCATAACATGGCTTGAACACAATGACGACTGTAGAGTTGGATGAACAATAAACAGGTAGGCCTACGTTTATTAATACAAGCAGCAGGAACACAATTCAATGTAGGCAAGCAATGATGAGCAGGATAAATAGCAGCCATTTGAAGACGATAACTGGTTTTGTCTTACAGGAGATCTGTAAGGGGGTTTGTGCATGTGCGTGCGCGTGTGTGTGTGCCATAGTGCTGGTGATGAGGGCTGATAAGCGGCAGGTGTGTGTGTGATCAGTATGCTGGTCTTTTCCAAACAAACTCTAATTTTTATTTTTATTTTTTATGTAAACTTGTACAAAGACATGAATATTAATTCACATTAGTGCTGTTAAAATCCACTAATCGTGATTAATCACATCTAACATAAAAGTTTGTAAATAAATAACATATATGTATACATATGGTAGCCTACCGGTCAAAAGGTTGCCTGCATTTATTTTATTAAAAAATACAGAAAAAGGTGTAATATTGTGAAATATTATTACAATTTAAAATAATGTTTTTTTCTATTTTAATATACTTTAAAATATAATTTATTTCTGTGATGCAAAGCTGAATTTTCATCAGCCAATACTCCAGTTTTCAGTGACACATGATCCTTAAGAAATCATTCTAATATGCTGATTTGATTCTCAGTTAGTGTTGGAAACAGTTGTGCTGCTTAAAGGTGGGGTATGTGATTTGGAAACGACCGGCAGATTTTAAAAATATACAATTCAAATGGTCCTACCCAAACGTGCTAGCCTGGGAAAACCCAGACAACTTCCGGCAAATTTAGATTTGCTCTGAAAGTTAGTCTGGCAAAGAGCCCCATGAAACCCATTTCCAGTCCGCAGAAATCGCGGCACCAATCAGAAATGTTGGGGCGGGCTTTACACGATGACGACAGCGCAGTGACGGTGAAGCAGATTTTAATTTGTACATTACAAAGATGGATGCCGCCGTGGAACATCACTCGTTCGAATCAGCTATCGCGTCTGTTTTAAGCGATTTAAAATTGTCCTTTTCATGTCTAAAAAAGATGTTATCGCTGTCTTACCGACTGGATTCGGCAAACGCATCTCTCACGGAGGAGCAGAAGCATAAAAGGAGAAGCGACAACGGTGAAGATCGAGAAAGGACAGGCCTGAATTTTATTTGATGTTTTGTTTTATTATGTGTGGCGGCAGTCGACCGTGATGGACTGCCGTCTTTACTTTAATTTTTGTATTTGTTTTATTTTGTCATTAAAATGTGTGAATGTTCGCCGGTTTCCGCCTCCTTCTTCCCATAATAACGAACCCCGTTACAATCATAGACTGTAAAAAATGATTACAACCAGCTTGACCCGTTGGTTGCTAAACCTTTACTGTCTATGGGCTAAATGAATGGGAGGGTCTTAGCGAGAGCCCTCTGCATGCATACGTCATCTCCTTCATCGCTCTGATTTGTTTTAGGTCTATCCAATTGCGCCCAGGGGCATTTGAGCGACGTCCGTTGGTGACGCCCCTTTGGAAATGATTCGTCTATGGAGCTTTGCCAGACCCTAACTCAGTTACAACTGAGAATGGTCTGGTTTTAACCAGGCTACATACGTGCCGCACAAGACCTGAAAAGTAAAGCCAAAGCTTCTCGATCGCCCCCCGGTGACCGGTCCTAGTATAGGTCATAAACCCCGCCTCCCCATGTTATTCAACGGGACGTGAGACCAACTAAACAATTAAATTACACTTCACATATCTTTTTTCCAAAGATAGTTTCTGTCATTTACTGTAGTTTTTATCACGCTGATGTAATTTCAAGTGTTTGTTTTTAAAATAAGTTTGTTTTTAGTTAGTTATTTGATGCTATAAAAACGGCGCTGTGACGTAGATGATTGACAGCTGTGATTGACAGGTTCTCCGAGCAAAGTAGTCACTGAAGCAACAACGGACTGTTTTTCGGGATCTTTGGAGGACTGAGGCGATTTAGCTTTAAATTGAATTTCTATTTCTATCCTCTATAGGACATTGATTTTGCGGCTTTACTTCCTGCTCACTACTGCGCATGTCTGGTCCCGAAATCGCAACTGCGCAGACTCAAGTCCCAAGATTTCAGCTTCATATCGGGACAATGACGGCTTCACTTCTCGCCAATGGAAGAGAGCGAAGGGGCGTCGTCCATCTTTTTTTACAGTCTATGGTCGTACCTTCTTCCATCCAACGCTGGCCCTGACTCCACCCATTCGTAGAACATGGACGCGCAATCATGCACGAGCGAAAACTCAGATTCGCGAGAGATTGTAATGACGATTTACTACTAATCATGGAACCGGCTTTACTGACGAGAAGCGAATGCTTCACGAGCTTTGAGTATGCGCACGAAGGGGGTCACGCGCGCTGGGGGGAGGGGGGTGTGGTAAGACCGTTTGATTGACGAACTTACTGTCCAATGATACTAGGTGGTCTTGGAAATGATTGGCTGGAGTTTTTCGAGTCCTGCCCATTCCACAGATGATTAAATTGCTTAATTTTCATTTCAGTGCTTCTAACTCAGTGGCTGTAAGTGGGTTAGGAATAGGATTTCAAGTTATTTTGAAAAAATTGACAAAAAAGAGAATCACATACCCCACCTTTAATATTTTTTTGGAACCTGTGATACTTTTTTCATGATTCATTGATGAATAAAACGTTAAAAAAAACAACAATTATTCCAAATAGAAATCTTACAATATAAAACTTACTATCACTTTTATTAAAAAAAAAAAAAAAAAATACTGACCCACACTTGTGAACGGTATTGTATATTGTAATTATGTGTATATATACATTATATTGCATACTGTTATTGTGTTTGTGTATATATATATATATATACATACATACATACATATATACATACTTTCATGTTAGATGCAATTAATAGTGATTCATTGATTTGACAGCACTAATTCATATGAATTAATTAAGTTTGTCTTTATGGTACATATACTAGCTATGGAATTAGCATTAGCAAGACAAAATGAGTCAGCAGTTTTATACCAAATACTACAGGATGTTATCTGGAAATGACATTTGTTAATTTATTGAAAAAAAATTCTCATGCGATGACATTGTTACCAGACACGTGTGTCACGTACAGTTTATTATAAATATCACAATCCCACATTTGAAATGATAAATGATAAAGGAGATACAAACATTTGAATGGACTTGAAGTGGAACGGATGGATACAGGAATATCTGTTTGTCCTTATCTGACATGGTAAAAAGATGAGTATGCCTCTGTGTTTAGCTTTCTCGCTTATGTTTATAAATAATCATAAAGTAGGAACAGCTGCTCAAAACTCATAAATATTTCTGCCCACTCAAGAGTATTTAATGCACTATCAATGTAATGAAAGTTGCAAATAAGTTTTACAAACTGCTGATAGCAAGATCCTCATGTTGATTATCTAGTTTCCTACAGCTGACACTTGCAACCAACACATTGGAAATGTATGACTTCAGCTGTTGAAATCGTATGAGGCAAGTAGTAAACAAGCACACCATGTCTACAGTGAGAATACAATAATTCTTGATATCCCCCATGATACGGCATAATCCCTAGTTAATGATGTATTTTATCAAATAATCCTTTTTGATAAACAGTATGCCTGCTTTTAATTCCAGCCTTTCTTTTCCCAAATGAATATTGTATAATCCATGCGATCAACAGCCTGGGGAGTCCAGCTGAGTCCAGCTTGATTTGATCTTGTAGCAAAGACTGCTTTGTGATAAAATATCAAGAGGATTTACCTTAGAGACAGATTGGAGTGTGAGCTTTATCAGATCACGCTTGGACATGTTAGAAAGTTCAAGGGACAAAGGGTGGACAGTTTGAGGCCAAGCCTCAAAAATATGATTAATATTGAGGGCAGCTCTTTGAACGTGAGCTTGACAATGCCAGAATCCTTTTTTAAAGCATCTGATAGGATCAAAGATTCAGCCATCTTGGGAATGCAATTCATTTTTAAAGCATTATTTTGTCATTTACTGATATATGACAACAAACAGGTTATTAAACATAATTTGTATTCTTTCTACAGTAAATTTAAAGGAAATTATATATTTAAGATATATGTATTTTAGTAACATATAATGTCCATCCATTTGTATTCCACAGTCAGTCATACATATATTAAACAAATAAGAATGCAATTTAATTTATTTATCAGTACAAAACCAACTATGTTTTTATACATTTTTACAGGTTTATATATTTTTCATCAATAAATCAATTTTTATTAAATATAAACCAATCATAGATACAGGTCCTTCTAAAAAAATTAGCATATTGTGATAAAGTTAATTATTTTCCATAACGTAATGATAAAAATTAAACTTTCATATTTTAGATTCATTGCACACCAACTGAAATATTTCAGGTCTTTTATTGTTTTAATACTGATGATTTTGGCATACAGCTCATGAAAACCCAAAATTCCTGTCTCAAAAAATTAGCATATTTCTTCCGACCAATAAAAGAAGTGTTTTTAATACAAAAAAAAAAAGTCAACCTTCAAATAATTATGTTCAGTTATGCACTGAACAATAGTCAATACTTGGTCGGGAATCCTTTAGCAGAAATGACTGCTTCAATGCAGCGTGGCATGGAGACAATCAGCCTGTGGCACTGCTGAGGTGTTATGGAGGCCCAGGATGCTTCGATAGCGGCCTTAAGCTCATCCAGAGTGTTGGGTCTTGCGTCTCTCAACTTTCTCTTCACAATATCCCACAGATTCTCTATGGGGTTCAAGGTCAGGAGAGTTGGCAGGCCAATTGAGCACAGTAATACCATGGTCAGTAAACCATTTACCAGTGGTTTTGGCACTGTGAGCAGGTGCCAGGTCGTGCTGAAAAGTTAAATCTTCATCTCCATAAAGCTTTTCAGCAGATGGAAGCATGAAGTGCTCCAAAATCTCCTGATAGCTAGCTGCATTGACCCTGCCCTTGATAAAACACAGTGCACCAACACCAGCAGCTGACATGGCACCCCAGACCATCACTGACTGTGGGTACTTGACACTGGACTTCAGGCATTTTGGCATTTCCTTCTCCCCAGTCTTCCTCCAGACTCTGGCACCTTGATTTCCAAATGACATGCAAAACTGAGCAACAGTCAGTGTTGCTTCTCTGTAGCCCAGGTCAGGCGCTTCTGCCGCTGTTTCTGGTTCAAAAGTGGCTTGACCTGGGGAATGCGGCACCTGTAGCCCATTTCCTGCACACGCCTGTGCACGGTGGCTCTGGATGTTTCTACACCAGACTCAGTCCACTGCTTCCGCAGGTCCCCCAAGGTCTGGAATTGGTCCTTCTCCACAATCTTCCTCAGGGTCCGGTCACCTCTTCTCGTTGTGCAGCGTTTTTTGCCACACTTTTTCCTTCCCACAGACTTCCCACTGAGGTGCCTTGATACAGCACTCTGGGAACAGCCTATTTGTTCAGAAATTTCTTTCTGTGTCTTACCCTCTTGCTTGAGGGTGTCAATGATGGCCTTCTGGACAGCAGTCAGGTCGGCAGTCTTACCCATGATTGCGGTTTTGAGTAATGAAACAGGCTGGGAGTTTTTAAAAGCCTCAGGAATCTTTTGCAGGTGTTTAGAGTTAGTTAGTTGATTCAGATGATTAGGTTAATAGTTTGTTTAGAGACCCTTTTCATGATATGCTAATTTTTTGAGACAGGAATTTGGGGTTTTCATGAGCTGTATGCCAAAATCATCAGTATTAAAACAATAAAAGACCTGAAATATTTCAGTTGGTGTGCAATGAATCTAAAATATATGAAAGTTTAATTTTTATCATTACATTATGGAAAATAATGAACTTTATCACAATATGCTAATTTTTTGAGAAGGACCTGTATTTTAACTAATTAAATCTTCTAACTAATTGATCATTCTCATACCATTTAATTGATTTTCACAATTCTGTATTGACAATTAACAGATGTAACCTGTTTCTAAGTCATTTTAATAAATACATTTACATATGAATTAAAATTGTAAATATGATTATTTAAATAAAATCATTTATATATATATATATATATATATATATATATATATACTTTATGCCATGATTAATTCAACATTAAGTGTGTGTGTGATTAATAAATATATACAGTATATATATATATACTGTATGTATATATGTATGTATGTATATATATATATATATATATATATATATATATATATATATATATATATATATATATATATATATATATATATATATATATATATATATATATATATATGGATTTTTCTTTTTTTACTGAGTCATCATCCTTTAAATATTGTTTTTATAACTTTTCTTATTTTCCTTTTAAATAATGCAAAGTTTTAACCAAAGACAAACCAAAAATCCATATTTTAAATATTTCAATACACTGAGGGAAGCCACAATTTTTGCTTTTGTTTCAAAAATCCTTTTATCAGTTCTGGGAAGCAATAATACATGAAACCACAGGCCATTGTCTGGACATTTACTTTTACATTTACCAGCATTTGAAGTACCGAAGTCTCATGTGAAATTAGCATGGGCTTTAATGATAGCGTTAGATGACATTACCTCTGAGTGAGAGCCACTGTAACTGGATCTCCTTCAACCAACACAGTATATATACTCACTTCATACTGAGAGAGAGCAAAACCACAGCGCACAACTGCTCAGCAGACACATCATCTAGGTAGGAAAAAGTTCCTTCTCTTTATGTCATCTAATAAACAACTATATGACTTTATTTATTTTAACTTATTGATTCATGATTAGTAAGTATTCAATTACAATTACAAATTATGTAATAATTTTGTAATAAAATTTTGTAATATACAAATTTTTATTCAGTTTAAGTACAATACCAGTGCATGACTGGGTACTAGTCTTATGCTAAATATATGTTCATTAATACTATTTTTGTTGGCTATCAACTCTAATTTTACAAATACTTTTCACCTTTTGATTTTTCTGTAAATATAATGTATTCTTATAATGTATTAGCCTACTGTTGCTGGTACTATCTTTTGTTTCTCATTTTTTAATGAAGAACTTTAACGAGTCTAGATAATGGGTCAATTTTGGAGAACTACAATGTGTATTTCTCTGCAAATTCTTAGAAGACTATAAAAATGATTTGATGGCAACAAAAACAAAAGAAAATAATTTGCATCTCAGCACACCTGTGTGACGGGCCGTATTCCAAGAGCAGACTGCTGCGTTTACAGCAGCCCGGGTCTATCTCATTTAGCAGTGTTTGCTCACTGTTGGCAACCATCTTTAGTGATTCATCTTGAAAATAAAAAGACTTCCTGTATTCACTGTGTCTGCTGCAAATTACACAGACGGAAATCCATCAATTAGTGCACTTATCTGGCAGAGGATATAATGTGTTTTCTTTGAAAATTAGATGTTCTATTCCAAAGTTCCCGAATTGGGCCGTTTTCCAAGAATAATCTCACACAAAAGATGCACACTGCACTTGATCTGAATTTAAAAGCACATGGATGTTGTCAGCGTGTGTTCGGATCTTCGGTAATTTGACACCTCAGTCTGGGAGGCTCATGTGTGGACAACTGTAAACAGTAGTCGAAATGGAATAAAGCTTTTTCTATAGTTCAGTCAGACAGGCGGTTGTTTGGTGCATTTGATTTTCCTGCTTAACAGCTTCGGCACACCCATCACTCAGCATTGTGGTTATCTTAGGTGCAACATGACATCAGCTTATTCTTCATGTTAATTGTGATTGCTAATAAATTTTATTTGAATGGTCTATTTAAATAGACAGAAGCCTATTGTTACATCACAGCCACAAGCCATGACTTGCAACTTACTATTCAGAACTATGTGGTATTTGGAGGAGGGACCACCTTATAGAGATAATTTGATTGAACAAAATGAGTCAGCACAGGATGAGTCATCAATAGTTTCGGTCTGAAAGGAAAAATTCTACATTATACATGCATAAATCTGCTAAAAATGAATTTTGTCAAGGTTTAGCAGTATGTAAGCATATAGATGACCTCAAAGCTAATACACATGAACTAAAAACCAAAATATGTGTGTTTTTGATGTATATAAAGTTGATTATTTTCTGGTTTAAATTTAGTGTAAATTTATCTGTTTTTCTCTGTTTATGTTTTTAGTTTAGATAAATGCTGCCCTGATAACAAAAATAAATGATACTATCTATGTACAAAATTCAAAGGTTTGTGGTCAGTAATTATTTTTTAAAGTTTAAAAATAAGTTAATATCAACTAAGCAAGGATGCATTTAATTGGGCAAGAATAAATTGGTTTAAATTGTAGTAATATTTTTACAATATTACTGTTTTTATGGTATTTTTCGTCAAATAAATGCAGTGAGCATAAGAGACTTCTTGCTTTTGGTTTTGGGTTCATTATATTCAGTTCATGTTTGCCAGTGTTTCCTTTGCTAGTTTGTCTCTGTAGTTGCTGATTGAGTTATGTAGGTGTTCCTTGCTCTGTGTGTATATTAGCCCTCGGTTCATTCAGTTATTTTTTTCCATGTCGTCTGTGGTTGTGTCCATTTATTCTTGTGTTTTCTCCTGTGGTTGTTAAAGAGTGTTTTTAAAGTCTGTTATTATAGTATTCTTGTGCGCATCATTCATTCATGTGATATTCCTTACAGACAAATCTTACAGACCAACTTTAGTGAAGATTACCTCAAAGGTAACACACATGGACTAAAAGCCAAAATAAGTATGTTTTTGATACAGTTATTGTATATACAGTTGGTTGTTTTTGAGTTTAATTTGTTAAATTTAGTGTAAATGTATCTATTTTTATGTGTTTTTATGTCAGATAAATACTACTCTGATGGCAAAAATAAATTGTATTATAGTTATATATTTTAAAAATGTCATCACCTTAAATAGCTTCAATGAAGTTCAGTGTAGTAGCTTGTAATATAGGAACAACAACATTTTCAACCCTGCAACTAACACATTCTGTCATACTTGGGTCAAATGAGATTATGTTCAGTTCTCTTTCACAATCTTTTACTAAACAATCAATGATTGTCTTTGATTGAACAAATCAATAGTTATGCCAGTTTTTGTGGATATTTAAGTTCAATGATGTGAGAATAAACTCTCAAGTCCAATCACCTGCTCTCAGTTTAACATTGTACCTCAGCGCAGTAAAGCAGCCACTAAATGAAAACACAATCAATGCCATTCTGATGTTATTATTAATATCACAGATTGATTGAATTGTCTTTACAGAAGATCCTCACTAAGCTCACCAAATGCAGTTTGGAAAGGAGTTTGTGAGGCAAAACAGCTTCTACAAATGTGTGATAAATGAAGGGGAAAAAGACATGGATTCTGCAGATGTGTTTGAGGTGCGTGCTGTTTCTCCTACATGTGTTTTAGAGAGCTGAGGGCGGAGGGGAGAACAAATATTTACAAAAGATGATGCCATCGGCATGTGTGTATATGTTTGCTTCTCTATCCAGTACAATAGCAACCAGAAAAAATACCAGGTAACTGAAACAGACTTGTGTTGTGTTTCACCTTTCCATGGCAAGATACTAAGATATAATTTGTTCCTCTGCCAGTTGGCTTTCAAAGGGAAGGCTTCTGCTATCGACCACCTGATCCAGAAAAGTCCAGAACGCCTAAGCTTCAGAGATGAGAATGGAGCTAGCCTACTGCACTATGCCTCAGCCGGAGGAAACCTGGACATAATTCGGCTCATTGTTTCTACTGTGGGTCCTGAGGGTAGGACTTACTCCTCGACATGGTTTTAAAGTCGCAATGTAATGGAATTAGTGACAGGTCGTTACTTCCATATTGTGATGCAAAAAAAAAAAAAAAAGTAGGATTTGGACAAACTTACAATATCTTATTGTAACTTATCTTATAGATAAGACAAACTTATCTATAAGATCAATAAGATATAATCAAAATAGAATTTCTGTTTCATTCTGACTTGAGTGAGTAATTTCTACACTATTAGCTGCTCTCTCCTCATCTGCTATTGGTTGGACAAACAGATAAGCCCAGCAAACTGCGAAATCTGTGACATTTTCATATTAAATTCAATTTGACATTAGTTGTTGACTGGATGGAGGCAGATCTGAATGCGAACTTGCAGTTGATTGTAAGATGGGGCGGAGTTTAACTGGACTAAGTCCAACATACATCACCAATGAGAAGTCTGTTGTTTCACTGGAAAAATAAAACATTTAAAACATGCATAAATACATTTTTACAATAGAGTGCTGCAAGGATGATGTTTTTTTGTAGGCCAAAACATTGAAACAAGTTTTAGCATTTCCTGTTCCAACCTTCCTGAACTAAATGGTTTTTCAAATGGCTTTTTTCGTTAAAAGTCATGTATTGGGTAAGTCTTTGTGCAGTTCGTTTATAGCCTACATTTAGATTTTTAATTCTGGCGATTGTATTTAGGTTTCAAAATTCATAAAAATTTTGTTTATTTGTGAAGATTATCCTGATGAACAAAACAAGTACGAATCATAAACTTTTGTTGGTCACAGAGCTTATTTTTTGCAATAATACAAAAGTTAATCCTATTTTTTTTATTGAGGGAGCCAGGATGGTGCTAACCTCCAGGTTGGCCTACAAACTTATCTATTAGATCAATAAGATGTAATCAAAATAGAATTTCTATTTCATTCTGACCTGAGTGAGTAATTTCTACACTATTATTTTCTCTCTTCTCTTCTGCTATTGGTTGGACAAACAGATGAGCCCAGCAAACTGCAAAATCTGTGACATTCTCATATTAAATTAAATTTGACAACCCAGAAATATAACATTTTACATTTTGTAGAAGATCATATAACTACTTTTAGATCAATCTACAGCAAAAAGGAAGGAATCATTTAGGATCCAGTTCTAGGAATTAAGATGCTAGATCTGACTCTTGAGGCAGCAAATACGTCATCTTCATAATCTACATAAAATTACATTTTAACCTTCATAACAAACAACACATTTGGAGAAATTACACTTGAGTCTGTGCTTTGCACTAATTGCATTGTATATATAAATATAGACCTGTTTTGAAGGCCTTGTCCTTAGGCCTTGTTTGTTCACCCCAGTCTTTTGCTATTCAGATCACATCAGGTCAATGTGTCATTATGTTCTAATGATTATAAAACTATCTCATAATCTCCTCAGGGATCACACACTTATGTCACTGGGCTGCTTATTGTGAACACTACTTCAATGAATCATTGACAAACAGAGCCACCGGTTCACTCACTACAATGGCAAAAGACTAAATGATATTCAGAGTGCACATTTCTCTTCTTAATTACATCTATTACACTGCAATATCCTGCTGAAATAAACAACTCTAACCAGCCCAAGGTGGTTAGCTGCTCTCCTAGCCTAAGATGTCTGGTTTTTAGATGGGTTTTAGACACTTGTTAGCTGGCTAGGATGGGAGATCAGCTGACCAACCAGCTAAATAGTAATACTTTTTTTCTCAAACCAGTCCCAAGCTCCCCCTGCAGCCAATTCTAAAGATTCCAATGGTCATTTCAGCCACAGTGCTGATTGTCTACACAAAGCCTGTGACGATGTCATGAGTTACCCCAGATTGCGGTGTATGCACTGTGTTTGTTTGGTTTATATTTTTTGCATAAATGTTTGTTTGTTTCTCATTGTTTGGTTAAATATGAGTTTGGTAACTTTTTCTAGGCTAAGGTGCACATTAGACAGATGACAAAAGACACCAAGAGTTTTATTTCTTTATTTTCTTTTTTTTTAGAATTTACATTAACTATATTAGTTTATATCTCCATTTTCAAAACTTAACTTCTGGGTTCATGGCTGCAGCATGGTTTCCGGGGGTACTTCTCAATTCTTATTTGTGCATCCTCGTTTCCTTTCCTCGTTTCCTTTCCTCGCGTCTCAGCTCCACCCCTGTAGGATGCGAGGGAAGGACGCAAGGAAAGAAAATGAGGATGGAGGAATCGAATGAAAGCTTTTTTATATACATTGGAATACTTGATCACTCGAGCGCTCAAATGATCTTCCCTTATGTTGTTGAAGTTTATTTATTTAAGAAATTCATAATAAATAATAATAAAGCATACCCTGTTGAAATATGTGAGATGTGTGGTTTATATAAACTGCAAAGGTAAAGTATAAATAAAAATGATTGTGACCGATGTAAGGGGGAGGAGAATTTATATGTGCGTCAAGTTTAGTCACGTTAACTCTTCAGCATAGGATATATCCTCGCTCATGACTCCTCTGGAAGCCTCCTCACTCCTTGATCCTCGACTCCTTGTGGTGCAATTAGAGAATTGAGATGTCCTTCAAGATGGCTGTGCTTGATTGGTTTCTGGGTCATAGGATGGAGGACAGAGGAGCGAGGAGACAAGGAGGGATATTGAGAAGCACCCCAGGGGTGGGGGTTTAAGTGGAAGTGCAGCCTTCCTGTTCCTCATTTTATGCCATCCCAAGGCATTCTGGGTCGTGTAGGCATAGCTCATTTCCTAGTGTGAGCAAGGGGGTCATTGTTTTATTGTTTCATTGTGTTAGTGTTATTGTGTTTATATAGTATGTAGAAATGTATTGTTTTTTATTTGTATTTCTTTCCTTGAAAATTGATGTTAATGTATTTTGAATATGATTTTAATTTAAGTTTATTAATGTATTGTATGTGTACATATTATTTCAATTCCCTATTATGAAATGGTTGAACCTTTCAATATAAAATAATTTTTGTCTGTTCGAGTCAGTTCTGGTGAGGGACCTCCATGAGGTTTAGTGTATTTGTTTATGTTATTTTTGATTTGTTATTCTTTTTCTGAAGTCAATAACATTTTGAATTGACTGCAAGCAGTGTCTCCTGCCTTTTGCTCTGGTTGTGTCCCCACAATGCTAAAAGAAATACTAACCCTTAACTAACCTTAACCTTAGTATAGTGTTAGTAGCTCACCCTGAAGTACATTCTCCCTCACCTCAATCCAGTCTCGCTAGAAAAGTTTAAAACATGTATTTAGACCATTAAGCAAGTAGAAAATATGTACGATATAGTTTCTTGTTTCAATGTTAGTCTTGACAAGTTTAGATTTCTGAGATGCGTACAATAAAAGGAGACGCAAAATGGCTACCCTATTTGAACTTTAAATACACGTGCACATTTTTATGGCTTCAGGCCTTCACATCACCAAATTAATCATTAATGTTTTTTTTTATTATTATGATTTGGTAGAAGCCATTATTCGTGCTTTTCCAAATAAGGAATTTTGACTCATCGCTATGACATCCTAGCTTACCTCTGAACGCCTAATGAAAGTCCTACTGAACGTCGCAACCATTGCATATATTGAGTGTGTTTTGCTTTGTAGAGCTGAATGTACAGGATGAGCAGGGCAGAACTCCTCTGCACTGGGCTGTGGAGAAGGATCAACAGCAGAGCTGTGAATTACTGTTCGAGCTGGGTGCTGACCCCAACATCCTCAACAGTGCCCTGATGGGCCCTCTGCATCTGGCTGTCACTAAAAGATACAATCATCTGGTAGAGGTCAGTCACACACATGCTGCTGGTAATCTGTTTGGGTTACTGTCAAGGTAAAGAGCAGCAGTAGATATGCATTCTCTTGAATATTTTGTCATTATGTGCATCAGACTTTATCAAATATTTTAATTTCTTAAAAAAGTTTGGAATAATTAAGATTTTGTAATGTTTTCGATAGAAGTCTCTTATGCTTAGCAAGGATGCATTTATTAGATCAAAAGATACAGTAAAAACAGTAATATTCTGAAATATTAGAATTTTAAAGAACACTGGTAACACTTTATTTGTGTCCTGGTTACATGTACTCTAGTAATAATATTAAATTATGCATAATTACATGCAACTAACCCTAAACGCAAACCTAACCCTTATTATATAGTAAGTACATGCTATTAATTAATATTACTTCTTAAAAGTATAGTTACACTGTAACTGGGACACCTTAAAATAAAGTGTAACCAACTGTTTTCTATTTCAAAATATTTTAAAATATAATTTATACCTGTGATGGCAAAACTGAATTCCCTTTTGAAGACGCTGTGGTAGCGCCCCTAGAGACACCTGCAGGATCCAGTGCTTTATCTCAGGATTTGGAAGCACGCTCAGAGGTTTCTTTAGGCCAGAGTGAAGCACCGGAACTGCAACTTTCCAGCTCTGATATGTTGGATGTTGTGAGATGTTGAGGAATCGCCACCTCACACTCCTGCAAATGAGGAACTGTTGTAGTTTGTGACTCATGCCGTGGCCAGACTGAACATCGACTGGTCGGCCGAAAAACAGGAAGTTCGCCATAAAAGTAAATTAGACCAACGTTTCACAACCTCTTCGTCTGGGCCTACAGTTTTTTCCCGATCTCCACACCGATGTGGAAGAAACCAGTTTCCTACCACGTCTTCATTCATCCCAAACATTATTCTAACATCTTGGGGCTGAAGGAGTATGGTCATGGAGCCTCCAATGGCTAAAATGGATATGAGGATCGTTATCATCTCTAACAAAGCTTCAGCGAAGAAGTCCGACACCACTGGCAGACCCCTCTAAGGGGAAATGGATTATACCTCATTATACAGTGCCCATCTCCCCTCGGTGCCCTCAGGGGACCACTCTGCCAACCCAGCTACCTTGTGTGCTTTGGGGTGCAGCGTTTTCTAGCGAGCTCATGTCTCAACGTCTGCCCGGAAACATTGCGGGCTAATTTTTAAAAATGTTTTCATCATTAACAATAATGCTTCTTAATATTTTTGTGGAAAACAGTAATTTTCAAATTGTCAAATTTCAGTTTGAACTTCTTTCAAAAACAGGGAAAAAAACAATAAAACTAAACAAATATCATTTTTAAGCAGCATAAATATGGAGCTTATAATAGGCCTACGACAAAATGATTTGAATTTGAATTGTGTAAATTTGAATTATTGACAAATGTAATCTAACAAAATTTAATATTGTGTGGAATTTTAAATAGTTCTGAATTTGATATCTTTAAAGGATTATTGAAGATTTGAAATTTTACGAATTTAAAGGTTTTTATGGCTGAATTTTATAGACATGTATTTTCAAACAACTGTTTTTTGTTCTGAATTCTTAGACTGCAAATATCCAGTTTTAAAAAATACAGATTCAAGATTTCAAGATGAAGAAGAAATTCGGAACTTCAAATTCAGTTTTCTAAAATTCAAAATGCGGAAAATTCAGATCTTACAGAAAGTAGGTCACAGGTCATCCACAGGGAAGAGTAGAGGATCTCAGAAAAGTCAAACGGGGCATTTTGCACTGCAGTCTTTTCTGGCTCAAACGCGGTGGTGGTTCAAGAGAATCCGTGTATCATTTGTTCAGTCGTTTTTTGATTTAATATTAAGAGTAGAAAAATGAGAAAATGGCTTTAGTATTAGTTTTCTAATATTCTAATAATAGTCCTCCGCGGCTGCAGTTGCACGGATTCTTAACGCGTTTATTGCAACTACGTAGTAAAAATGTAGGCTATATGCTACATTCAATCTTTTTCTCATCAAACAACCAGACTAACCAATGGCTCGACACAACCCGTACCGGGGAAGAGCCTAGACAGGGCTTTCATCTGTGTAGTTATAAATTCACCTACACTTTGCATCAGCTGGGTATGGCAGGGTATAGGCTAAATTACGAATGTCATAGCCTGCGGTCGCCCAGTAAGTTAAAAAAAGAAATTAAGATATGAATCAATATAATTAGTAGTAAATTAAATATTTTAAACACTAATATAAAAAGGAAAGAATAATGCATCGACTTGGGTATATAATATGCCTATAACGTTTACGCATGAACTGTCATTCAGACTGACTATCAGAGATATTAAAAAATACACAATCTTCTGAGTTATATGATGTAGGCCTTGTGTTTTATTTTTATTAAAATTTATTATAATTTATATCTCAAAAGTATGCGCTTTGTGCGTTTTCTGACATTACATTTATTTATTTAATTAATATTGAGTATCAATTGATTTCAAGCAAAACTGTGTGTTATTTTCTCTGCCAATTAAACTTCTAAAAAATAATAATAATTAAAAAATAAACTTCCAAAGCAAAGCCATTGTGCTTTCTCTCCGGTGGTGTCTGTCCAGTGCGTCCCGCAGCTTTTCCACACAGATTTTGAGAATTGGCCAGCTAAACAAAATAGGCCAAAGAAGTAGACTAATGGCTGTAACACTTATAATAGCCTAGCCTATATTTATCTTGCATGCGTTAGCAATAAGTGAATTTAATAATAATAATAATAATAATAATAATAATAATAATAATAATAATAATAATAATGAATTTGTCTACACCAAAATAAATTTCCAAGGACCCCCTAATAATAACAGCCCAGTGATTAAGCCCAAAATGAATGTGAGTGGGGGTAATGAACACAATATCTACAGTACACAAATAGTACACAAAAACACAAATAGTTTTTTTTTTCTTTGCCTAAATGGTCTCCACTCTATGCATTTTTTAATACAGCAAAACAATTTAACTGACCGTATTTGGCAGAAAATAAGTCACATGCAGCTGAGTGCAAGTCACACCGGATCATGTTGAGAGAGAATGCACGCGTCACATCGTCGTAAAAAACGCATTTTATTATTAGCCTATTCAGCAATAGAGTTCGGTAAATAAAATACAACATTAACATTATAAACACTATTAACATGTATGCAATGTGTATTTTACTTTCCCTTACTTTGACAAATCCTTAAATGAATGCAGAAACAAGAATAAAAAATAAGTAGCCATGTATAATAAAATAATACATAGTAGCCTAGCCTATAAAAATAGCCTATTGTGCCCTTTATTACAAACAACATTTAGCCTATTTTAAACGCCAAGCCTAAACTAATTTATTTTAAGCGAAACTGAAACTGTACCGATGTTGAGTTCGTGCTTCTCTCATTCGGTCCAAAGTTTTCATGTTTGCAATGTAACATTTGGATGCTAACTATTAATATAAAGAAGGCTTCATACTTCAGTCGAGGCCCAATGTACACATATAGGCTAAATCAGCATCTTCACAGCGAGGGAAATGTTTGGAATAACAAGTAGGACTGTGCGGCCCAGCCTTGCCCTTTATATTGTACAACAGACCAATTAAATTAAGCAGAATAACTTTTTATATGTTTGGTTGACTGTTTTATTTTGATAATGAACAGGCTGCAATGTCAAGATAGCAATGCCAGAACTGATACTATGTTGTGTGGGCGTGCGATGCGCCAGCGCTATCACTTGGATTTGTTCCACAGCAGGGGAAATAACTTAATACTCTGTCATTTAGTCATACAGATACTGTAATATGACATCATTTGAAACAGTAAAATGTATATTTTTATTAGTGTACATTCGAAATGACTACAAAAATGTCATGCCTTTGAAAAATAAATAAAACAACATGATGCGCTGCTTTAGCGCGTCTCTGTCTCCTTGAAGATCTTTCTGGCTGCACACCAAAAATGAACCAAAATTCAGCGAATAGCCTTCTTGGTGTGCCTACTTTTGAAAGTCAACATTTAGATTATTTGACGTTAAATGCATTATATATGCATGAGTCACTTTGGAATAAATCACAGCGTGTTTCATGATAAAAAACGTGACTTTACAGTCCGGAAAATACGCTACGGTAGGTTGCCTAGTTGCAATAAACGCGTTAAGTTTCGTTCGCTCCGTGCAACTGAAGCAGTGGAGGACTATTATTAGAATATTAGAAATCTAATATTCAAGCTGTTTTCTAATTTTTCTACTCTTATTTAATTAAAAAACGACTGAACGAATGATACATGGATTCTCTTGAACCACCACCACGTTTGCGCCAGAAAAGACTGCAGTGCAGCCAAAATGCTCCAATCGACTATTCTGAGATCCTCTACTCTTCCCTGTGGATGAGCTGTGACCTACTTTCAGTAAGATCTGAATTTTCCGCATTTTGAATTTTAGAAAACTGAATTTGAATTCCTAATTTCTTTTTCATCTTGAAAACTTGAATCCGTATTTTTTTAAACTGAATATTTGCAGTCTAAGAATTCAGAACAACAACAAAAAAAAATAGTTGTTTGAAAATACATGTCTATAAAATTCAGCCATAAAAACATTTAAATTCATTAAATTTCAAATGTTCAATATTCGTTTAAAGAAATCAAATTCAGAACTATTTAAAATTCCACATAAAATAAAATTTTGTTAGATTACACTTGTCAATTCAAATTTACACAATTCAAATTCAAATCATTTTGTCATATTATAAGCTCCATACATAGGCTGTTTTTGAAACCATCAAATTAAAGTGTTATCAGATATTAAGCAGACAGACTACTAATAATCTAAGATTGGTAGTTGACATGTTGGTGCAGTTACTTTTGTTAGCAGAATGTCTAAAGTGGACCATTGAAATAGTGTTACCTTACTACTAAAACTAAAGCTGAACGAAAAATAATTTAAAGCTAAATAGAAATATATATATATATAACATTTTTTTTTTTTTAATTACTAAAATGAAAACTTAAAAACTTAAAATATAAAAAAAGCTAATTAAAAATATATAAAAATAAAAAATAAATACTATAACAGTATATAAATAATTTTAAAATAACAATGGTTGAAGTAAAAATAGATAAAGCAATATTGTGTCTAAACTGTAAGTTACTAAGTATTAACTTCTTGTTTATTACCAATGTCTAAAGTACAGAAGCAATATCACACTTGTAACTGTGCTCTTGATCTAAATATCATCACACTGTAATTACCTGTGTCCTTGTGCCTAATGTTGAACCACAGTCATACTGATTTTCTGGCTTGTGAGATATTAATTAGATAGCATAGGGACAGCTCAGTGGGAAAAATAAGGGCATCTTCCGTGTAGAATCTGCTTCCTGTTGGGCTGAAATGTTGGAGGAATTATACTGATTGAGTGCCTTGCAGATAATTATGATCATTTTGCTCATGTCTGGTATAGGTCCTTCTGTCCTGTGACAGAACAGACGTCAATCTGGAAGGGGATCTGGGAAACACCCCTGTGATGCTGGCCTGCAACAATAATAATTGCCAAGCTCTCCATTCTCTTGTGAGTACAAAGGGCATTTGAAGTCAAGTGTGACAGACAGAATCCACAATCTCACATATTGTGTAATGTCAATAATTTTTTTTCTTTCCTTACAGTTCAAACATGGCGCCAAGATGTGTCTTCAGAACAAGCTGGGTCACTATGCCATCCATACAGTTGCTTTTGCAGGTGCCAAAGAGGCCATGGAGCTGGTTTTGAAAATTGGTAAGCAAGTTTAATATTCTCGTTACACCAATTCACCATGACGAATCCACTCCCAACCTATTCACCAAGCTGTTTAGACAGGCACTGTGATTTAGCACAATGCATGGGTGGTCCTCTGTTCCGGAATGATGTGTTCAAGACATACTGTAAATATGGGTTTTCTTTTTCCGACAGTTCCCTTTGGCTTAGAGACAAATAACACAGTTTTCATTTCAGTTCAATATTTTTTAGATGCTGAAATGCAAAACAAGGGTCAACAAGTCAAACGTGACTGGCAACCTTCAGTGCTATAAGATTGATTTGCTAGCATGTCACATGGTAACCAAACAAAGCAGTCATGCTTTCATTGTGATTGAGGTTTGTGACATCGAAAAACTAAAATTCAGTCATCCGTTACTCACCCTCATGTCATTCCAAACCTGTATTACTTTTTGTTTGTCCTATAAAAATGAATGCAGATTAATTAATTAATGTAAATAATGTAGACCACTGGTCACTCTTTCTCCATGTATTTACAATTAATGGTGACTGGTGCATCAAAAAAACATGCAAAAAGGGGACTGGCACTTCAAAAAGATGCAAAAGCACCATAAAAAGGGGCCCGTTCGCTTCATGCACTATATTCCAAGTTTTAGCTATTGTATGTCCCTAGAAGTCTTGAAATATAGAGCATGAGTTGGATGAAACCCTTTTATAATAACATAATGGTGCTTTGTCATTGTGGAGCTCAAGACCCCATTCACGTCATTATATTGAAAAGAATGGCCAAGATATTTAAAGAAATGACCTTTTGTGTTCTGCAGGAGAAAGTGGAGGTTTGGAATTACATGAGGGTCAGCAAATGATGACAATTTAAATTTTTGGAAATGCCTCTGCGTATTCTTTCATCTGTATGAACTGTCAAATATGAAAAAAATGAAGCTGAACATTTCATCTCCTCTCTTTCTCATCCTCATGAAGGAGAAGAGCTGGGCCTTTCCACTTCGGTGCACATTAATTATTTGGATAAGACCAAAAGCACCCCCCTCCATCTAGCTGTACGTGGGGGCAACATTGAGGTGATCAAACTTTGCATCATTAATGGAGCCAGAGTGGATCAGCAACAGGTAACTGCTGTTTCAAGAGGTATAAAATGTCTCAGTTAGGATTGTAACCCTGGTTCTCTGAGAAGGGAACGAGATGCTACGTCAAAATGTTGAAGCTATGAGCATGCTTCTGCATTACCTGCATCTGAAGCACGTGTGAAATCACTTCAATCTCATTGGTGAAACGTAGTCTGATTTATACCTGATGATAACCCTGATGATGCGAATTGGTTTGCCCTCTCAGGGAAAACCCATTGGTCTTGAGTCACCACTGCAATAGTCTCATGTTTATAAGGCCCATCATGTTGGACACAACTGCCATGAGCCCTAACAGTCCCTGAAATCGTTTTACAGTGACAGCCTACCTAGCCTGATCTATCCCACGGCTGAGAGAATCGTCTTGATACAAGCAGGAGACAGACCCTAACCCTATGCCTGCATCATAGTCAAATCCCATATCACTCCTAGAAAAGTGTTTCTCTGTAATAGAGAAAGCACATTCTTCTTGGAGTTTAATCTTAACCCCAAGCACCTTATGTGAGTGAGGGCAACATTGCGATGCCAAACCGCCATCTGATCTCTGGTAAAGTCTGAATAATATGCCCTGAAATTACTTGCCGGCAGGGAATGACCAAACATACTTCTCCAATATCCTCCTCAGAGTGAGCGAGCAAGTAGCAACACTCTGCTTTTATAATTTGCAAAACCCATGGAGACACATTTGGCAGAAGCCACCATGCTGCCCAATAGTCTGCAAGAGATATCAGTCTCTCGAGACTGACCCCTGATGTAGACTGAGTAATATGCCCGGTGCCCTGAAACAGCTTGCTGGCAGGGGACCACCGAATATATTTCTCCAACACCCTCCTCGGATGGAGTGAACATCTCAGTTCCACAACATTCTAAGATGGAGACTGGGCCAGAAGCTCACTTGAAACTTCTCCGCCCGAAACACCGGAGATGGCTGGGTTGGCAGACTGGTCTCCCGAGGGCACAGAGAAGAAATGGGCACATTTAACCCTGGTGTGGGCCACTTCTCCTCAGAGGGGCCTGCCCTCGACGTCCTGACTTACCTGAAACCTTCTGCGATAAGATGGCGGTCTTCAGATCTGTTCGCCCCTGGAAAGGCTTCAGCTGTGAGAGCCATCTCGACCCCCAGTCTCTCTGAGGGGGGCTCGAGAAGGGACACTGTTTTCATTGTTCACGTCTAGAGGAGCTTGTACTCAGCTGGGGCTGCTCTTTAGTAACAGCCGTAAAGGCAAGCAATCAGGAATGTTGCCACCCGTTTCTTGGCCTCCTGAAACCTCTCGACAACAGTATTAACTCCGTTGCTAAAGAGGCCAGGAGGAGCAACAGAGCGTCCTCAGGAACGTTTTGTCCCTCTCTCTTATCCTTGAGAGGTTAAAGAAGAAAAGAAAGGGTCCGGCGTGGAGGTGGGGAATTACTTGACAGTAAGGCCTTGTCTAACTTACCTGTGATGCGCTTCCTGCTTCTCTGCTCGCCAATCAATTTAGCAACATCATGACTCAAAATCTCCAAACTTTCCTCATAAGCTGGGGAGAGAGATGGCAAATCCTTGAACTCCACTGCCTCGATGCTAACAATATCCAACTTCTCAGAGCTGGATACAGCCAACACTGGGGCCTTAGTCAGCCAAGAAGAAACCACAGAGGTGTTTCAGGGTCCGGAATGAAGCCACTGAAACCGGTAGGTGAGAGCTGAGAATGGGAAAAAACCATCTCAAGCTCCTCTGTCAATTCTATTTTTGACACCCATGATCTGAGCAGGTGCGTTTGCCTGACCTCCCTCCTCGAAGAGAGCCAGGTGGGAACGGAGCGTTCTCAATGGCAGACGCTTGCAAGCTCGAGATCTGACTGTGCTCCTCTCCCAAGCAGACCACACACAGTGTCGTGTGTGTCACCTCCTATAATGTAGTATGGGCCGGGAGACACATTTTAAACTGCTGCTTATTAGTTGCCATAATGATAATATAATGGGTCAAACAACACCAAATAAGACTCACATGACACAGAGCACTTATTGAAAATACGTAAGCTGACGATGTTTGGTCCAGGTGTCCTTTATAGCTTCCGGGTGCTCCATCATCTGTCACTGGACTATGTTTTGCCAATGAGTTTGGAATGATTTCACACCTTCTTCATATAACATCATAATATAAAAGTTAACTGGTAAAACTAAAATGATCAAAGAACTCGACAGACTCGATGGCCCAAGGCTTATGATGAAAAAGAAAGAGTTTATTAAGAGTCTGTGGCAGTCCAGTATGATATTGTGGAAATAAAAATAGTGTAATTTTGACACACTAATTGGAGAGTCTTAAAGGGATAGTTTCCCCAAAACTGAAAATTCTGTCATCATTTACTCATCATCCTCATATCGTTCATCCTCATGCCAAAACTGACTTAAAAAAAAAAGTTACTTCTTGGGCTTAATTTCAACCCCTCTTAGGGACTCAGGGACTGATTTACTAAATGGGGCAAATTAGCGTGAGAGCACAATTCCACAAATGCGCTGATGGGAGTGGCGAGTTTTGCTTGTGATCTACTGCTGACACGCAAATTAAAGAACACAGATGCAGTCAAATCATTCACATAATGAACAACACAATCTACCAAGTGTAGCCCAAATTAGCGTTGGGACCACAGATAACGCAGGTGAAAATGCAAACTGTGAAATCCCAGCTAAAAAAGCCACAGTAGGTTGAAAAGAGCCAGAGGACAAACAATTAAGGGTTGCAAGAAGACTTGATGCACCTGGTATTGTGTGATTCCTTGTAGTTGAGGGTTCCATGTCATCTTTTATTTCCTGCAGCAAATTAAAAATACCATGGCTTGGCAAAAAATATGTTTGGATAACGTCTTCCTCTGGCATATTTTCTCCCTTCTACCATGCGCTCTCTGTTCTCTGCGGTGTCTCCTCCTAGCAGCAACAATTGCAGCCATGTTGAAAGATGGGTTAAGACATGCTTTTTTGGAGCGTTAAATAATGGCGCAAACATTAGTAAATTGTGTTGCATGTCTTCTCACCTCCCATTAATATTTGCATCTGAAAGGGAAACTCCTACAAATGCATATGTAATAAAGTCAGCCGCAAAAACAACTCAGTCCACGCTAATTTTGCCCTGAGTGTCTTTAGTAAATCCAGACAGTAGTTTTTAACGCCAAAAGAAGGTTTGCGCTGGCGCAAGCTGTTAGTAGATCTGGTCCTTAGTGACACAGTTATCTGGTCTTATTCATCTTTAGCTTCACTTTCATGGACTTTCAGTTTGTTTTCATTCATCACATGTGTTCCTTTGTTTGATTTTCCCGCCACTCATCAGTTGTCATGGACACTCATCAGATCATCACACCTGTTCATCATCTCCTCATTATCACTGTGTATGGAAGTTCCTCTCCTTCACTCTGTATGGGATGGTTGAGACCGGGGCTCCGATGCTCCAATGCAGTTTTCAAAGCACTTTTGGATCATACACTGTACCGAAGCTTGAATCGAAATGACAATACCACGTGATTGATGACGTTTGAAGCTTCGAACGTCATGCAGTATTGGAAGGTCGGGACACGGGGGCAGCTGGTTTGAAATATATTGGCGCTTCACGACCCCACCTGATCAAAGGGAAATTATTATGGAGGAGGCATTATTTAAACGATTTAACACTACACTTCCCTATAAAATAATTTATATATTTTTTTTAAAACAGAACACTCAAAATATTTTTTCAATTACAATGACTATAATTATGATCACATGTATAATTTGTATTATTGATCAATATGTGAATCCGTTGACCAGGCTATGACACGAGTTGTGGTCTTTTAGTCTAAATTTGGCATATGTTATAATCATGATTTACCAGAGCATGTTTTTTTTTTTGTGTGTGGCAGTAGTGGATTTCAATAGAATGGCCTAGGAACAAAAAATCATGGCAGGTTGAAACCACCACCCAGTGGTTTCAGTTTCCACCAGTCTGCTGACTAGATTATCAACCAATTTGAATTTTGTCATAAACATATTTTACCATACTCCTCCTGCAACTGTAATAAGATATTCTGCAAAATTATATAATATAATCATGAACCCATTATCATCAAGAATTATTTCTAAAAGCTTTTTGATACATTAAACCACACCATGCCCTGTAAGAAGTTTGGGGACAGAAATAACAAAATTGTTAAATATGCCTAATGTCTTGCTATAATGTCACCATTCTGAAACAGATACAAAAAAACAAAAACAAAATAATTTAATGAAATGCAGCCATAGAAGAATGTGGTCTGCAATGAAAACAAAAGCAGCCTGATTTTCTGACTCTCAATCTCGACCACACAGACACAAACACACTTACACTTCTCCATTTTTCGTCTTCAGTCTGTAGCAGGAGGGTTAATGCATTCAGTAATAGCTTCAGATATTTAAATTGATACAAATTGCAGCCACTTACGTCTATAACTGAGCTTGGCCGTTCTGTAATTCAGGGTGCTCTCTCATTAATGGTTTGTGTTATTGGTGCAGTAGCTGAGAGAATGTCCCCCTCTTGCAATACCTTGCCCTGCCTTTCCTACTTATGTCAGGCTAATAGCTGACTTCCATCTTTGTGTCTGTGTATGTGTGGCTTGATTGTTTTGCAGTGTGACAAATCCACGGCCCTCCACTTTGCCTGCACTCAGGGTGCTCTGGATGCCATCAAAATCATGCTTTCCTCTTACAACAGAGTGGAAGACATCATCAACCTCAGGGATGGAGCCAATCAGACCCCCTTACATAGGTCAGTGTGATGCCTTACTGCTCTCCAGTAGTCATTATTAAGTGAACTAGCCTTCTGGTTTATATCAGAGCTGATCTCAGTTTATGTTAAAGGGACAGTTCCCCCAAAAGTTAAAATTCATCAATTACTCAATTACTTATGTCATTCCAAATCCATAAGGCTTTCGTTCATCGTCGAAACACAAATGAAGTTTTCTTTTTTTTTTATGAAACGGACTGATTTATGTCCCTATTGAAAGTCCGTTCACTTTTTGAGTTCCCTTTCGAAGGGAACTCAACAATACGTCAACGACGTTATGGGGAACGCCTCAGGCGTGACAGGTGTCTGAAATCACTATCAAATCACGTCAATCATATTGACCGGCGACAGCCCGTGAATCATTAGCGTGAATGATTAACGTGCGACCTGGAAGTATAAAGGGGCGCCTTGCACACATGACAAATCATCTCATCGTCTTCAGGGACTGTCTGTTTGAAAACGCTACTCAATGAAACGGTAAGAAAATTAAATGTACAGCACACGAGTGTGCTTTTCCTGCCTGGGAGAAGAGCGCGCACGGGAGATTCTCGAGGGAATCCTCTGTGTGAACTGTGAGCGTTTTTCTTTTAAAACGCTCGCTCTCGTCTGGCCCTCTTCTCGAGTGAAGGGGGTTCAACGTCTGGTTCTCGTGGTCCCGCTCGTGCCGAGGCAGAGCGGCGACTTGCATTATGGGCTTCCAGATAGAGCTCGTCGATCATCTTGAGAGTGCTGTAAACCTCTCAGATGATTCGACGGCTGACGAGGGCGAAGCAGGTGCTCTTGCTGCTCTTCAGGACGAGCAGGAGATGGCTGAGGAGGTTTATAATCAGGTAGATCCTGAACCCTCTCAGCCACCCTGCCCCGTGTATGCAGGTCTGGTGGATGTTGTGGAGCGCGCCGCCAACAGGCTGTAGCTGCCATGGCAACGCACTAGAGGAGAGACCGCTCGCGGTAGGCTCGGCGATCGGTTTCTCCCCGGCCATACACCACCAGCTCAGGTGAGCCTAATCCATTCCTTCCTGATCTTCACACAGAGATCTAGAGGGCATGGAAGAGCCCATTCTCTGCCAGTATTCACTGACATCAGCGGGTTAATTTCGCTGATGTTGAGGGGATCGCAGAGCATGGGTATGTGTCGATGCCCCCCATTTGACGAGTCGTTTGCGAACTATCTCATGTCTGGGCAGGCGTCGACACTGAGAGCTCCATTTCTGCCATCCAAACCGCTAGAGACAACAGCGCGTTTGAATGGCAGAGCATACACGGCAGCAGTTCAGGCTGGTGCTTCCCTGCACACCATGGCGGTGCTGCAGGCATACCAGGCCGACCTGCTGCAGGATCTCGACCAGGGGGCAGGGATGTCCCCTGAGGCGGTTACTGAGCCGCGCCGAACCACGGTTTTTGCGCTCCGGGCCACCAAACAGACTCCTGCCACGATCAGTCGGTCGATGGCGGCGATGGTGGCCACGGAGAGACAGCTTTGGTTAAACCTGGCCGACGTTGAGGAGAAAGAAGGCCTTTCTCCTCGATTCGTCGGTTTCGCCCTCTGAACTCTTTGGCCCCTCCGTGGAGGCGGGGCTTGGGAAGTTCAGGGAGGCGAAGGCGCGCTCAGCTGCTTTTAGGAAAAAACCTGCATACCGCTGAGATCCGGTTCCATGCCCAGGCAGGCGGGAGGGCCTGGCCCTTCACGGTCTGAGGACCATAGACAGGGCCAGAGAGCCAGTGTCGCCTCTCGTGCGCCCCCTCTGTGGAGGAACAGGGCGCAGGAAAGGCGTGACTCCCGCTAGAAGAGGGATCTGAGGGAGGTTATCCAGCACAAGCGCATACAGCGTCGTTCATGGATAATCTCCCCGGAGGGCTTCATTAAAAAGAGAAATCCAGCCCTCTCCTCTCTTCTGACTCCCCAGACGTGCATTACATCAGGCCTGGCGCTGGGCCTATGATAAGAACGATGTTCCGATGGCCCGCCTAGGCTTGGTTAGTAGAAACGCCTCTTTCAGGCATGTAAAGTGGTGGACCCCAGGTTCATAAAGAACTATCTGGCGAGTCTTCACTCTGCACGCCGCAGGTGAGCTATCTGGTCTTTTCAAGAGTCAATTTTGTGAATTAAAATTCCGAAATGTATCTCTCTACAGACCTCGTTCCCTGTATAGAGCTATGGGGTCATGTCATTTGCTATGTCATCAGGTAATAAGGTAAGAGAAGTTTCCTGGATTATTAGGGCCCTGAAGTTCCCCATTAGGTGGCCAGAACGATAACTATGTTAGCCTTCGGGCTGTTAGCCACCTCAGGGTAGAGTAGTTGGTCTCTCTTAGAATTTTTTACTTAGAGTGTTGACTGACGCTAGAGCTTCAGATAGATCTTATGTCCGGCCCACGGGTCCGTTTGACTTCTTCCTGAGTATTTCGCCCCTTGAGCTCTGTTTGGGTTTTCATTAGGCTGAGCGATCATGCAGCCCTTTGTATGGAATAATACAGACTATATTCTTTAGTAAGGCTGTGGCTCCTCCGAGCCCTCAGATAGATCTATGCCTGCAGGCTGGCCCTCACCAGGGCCGCCTCTGTAGCTGGCCTAGGCTGTGCCAGGGATAATAGAAGTGCTCTGCTAAAATTTAGCATTGCTTCCTCTGAACCTTCACTTTGTGAATGTAGGTTTCTAGCATCCCTGTATAAACAGCCTCCTCCCATGGGAGTCGTTAGGCCAAGGCCCGCCCCCTTCTCTGCATTCTGGGGTGACTAGAGTAATGCAGCATGGTGCAGAGGATGGTTTGTAAGGACATGGTAGGCCTCAAACAGGCCTCCGTGGTATATATGTCTTTATTGAGCAGGGTTAGGCCGTCTTTCGCTTCACGAAGAAGACTGGGTTTCCTGCCCGACCCTGCCATGCAGAACTGGCCTACGGATTTAGGCCGCCAGTTTAGGCTTCACTCACCTCGCTGAGCTACTGCTCGAGCGCTAGGTTGTAGGTGGATGGCTTTCATTCAAGCCCCACTCCCCTAGGTTGGGCACAGATAAATTTCTGTCACCCCTAGAGCCGCTGGCAGGCCCGGACCCTGGTAACCTCAGGGTGAGGTGTGAGTATCCCCCTGTGATACAGGGTAGGTCTGAGCACTTCACTCCCAGTTCTGTTTATCCTACCTCGCACCACTATGGCTCGGGTCGAGTATGAAGTAAGCTTCACTTCTTCTTTGGTCGAAGTACGCTCCCCTGAAGCCAGAGCATTGCCCTGAGCTGACGCCCATGCATAGATGGTAGGCCCCTGACTAATGGGGCCTCCGTTGAGGCAGAGTGGCGTATGTTGTACTCCCCTTGTTTTAAGGGTGCTAGCTTTTTTGCGGAGTACACTGCCATGGGCAATGTGATTAGGCACCAGGATGCTGTAGGCGCTGCGTAAACAGCTTTGCTGCCAACGAAGGCTGCGCCATTAGGTAGTAGGCCTCAGCAGGCCTCCTTGATTGGACAGCCCCCTAGAGGGCACTGTAGGCCAGCTCACGTGGTTGGCCTTGGTGGTTCGGGCAGGTGACTCACTGATGGGTAGTAGGCCTTAAACAGACCTCCTCGGAGGTGAGTCCCAACATTGTGGGACATACCTTATAGTGCTACTGGAAGCCCATTAGTAAATTATGCTTGTGTAGTATGGTTCCCAACAGTGTACTTTATAGCAGAATATGACTTGCTATTAGCTAGTAGGCCCGACCAGGCCTCCCTGATAGGCGAGTCCCCAGCTGGCTGGCCTTAGCAGGCCACCTTATACTATCACCCGGACTCAGGGCTCAAAGCTAACAGTGGTTATCAGGTAGTAGGCCACTCAGGCCTCCCTGAAGGTGAATTCCCACTTAAGATGGTTATCAGGTAGTAGGCCTCAGCCGGCCGCCCTGAAGGCGAATTCCCACTTAAGTTGGCTATCAGGTAGTAGGCCTCTCTGGGCCTCCCTGAAGGTGAGCTCCCAAATATTGTGGCTGTCAGGTAGTAGGCCGCTCTGGGCCTCCCTGAATGTGAGCGCCCAAATATTTTGGGTGTCAGGTAGTAGGCCTCACCAGGCCTCCCTGAAGGTGAGTTCCCACATGCTGTGATTATCAGGTAGTAGGCTCCTCCAGGCCTCCTTGAATGAGTACGGTCAGGTAGTAGGCCTCACCAGGCCTCCCTGAAGGTGAGCTCCCCACATACTGTGGTTGTAAGGTAGCAGGCCTCACCGGGCCTCCCTGAAGGTGAGTTCCCACGTACTGTGGTTATCAGGTAGTAGGCCTCTCTTGGCCTCTCTGAAGGTGAGCACCCCACATACTGTGGTTATCAGGTAGTAGGCCTCTCTGGGCCTCCCTGAAGGTGAGCACCCCACTTACTGTGGTTATCAGGTAGTAGGCCTCACGGGCCTCTCTGAAGGTGAATTCCCACTTACGTTGGCTATCAGGTAGTAGGCCTCTCCGGGCCTCCCTGTAACGTTCCCTAGTGGTGCTGGGTTTATGAAGCTAGTGGTCTCTTGCTATCAGTTTCAGCTAGCCTTAATAGGCAGCTGCTGAAGGTGAGCTTGCGCCCTGGCTCGCTAAAGTGTTCATTCTCTGCTATTGGTTCCCTCCCGGAACTTTTTCTGCCTACAGCCTGGTTTGCCTACCAGGCAGACCTGTGCTCCCCTCACCGAGGGTCTCTATGAGCATGCGGCTTCCTGAGTCTGGTCAGACGGTCGTAGGCCTCTCGTGAGGCCTCCCAGTTAGATCAGCCCTTAGGCCTTCACAGGCCTCCTCAGTGTTTTGAAACACAGACACTGGGTTGATCCGTGGATCGAGTAGAGAAACTCCCCTCGCTAGCAAGGGTTGGAAAGCACTATGCTGAGTCATACTCTCCGGGATATCCCGTCTCTGAGATCCGGGCCGAGTGGTTCACTGCCAGCTTCGCAGTCCCTCGAGTTGG
Source organism: Gila orcuttii (assembly GCA_026230005.1). Taxonomy (NCBI): domain Eukaryota; kingdom Metazoa; phylum Chordata; class Actinopteri; order Cypriniformes; family Leuciscidae; genus Gila; species Gila orcuttii. Next base: position 19,186,339 of record JAPDVR010000023.1, on the reverse strand, counting down.
ATGCCTTTCTTAAGGCTTTGTTGTCCAGAGGCTCTGTCTTCAGACAGACAGGATTTGGCCAGACTAGTGTCTATGTACTGACGCCAGGTCAGGCCGTCCTGGTGGCATTTCGGGGTGAGTACGTTCCCCTGAATAGTGACTGGCTGGGGTTCCTTCGGGTTCCCTAGCCACATTCCCTAGAAGGGACCCCTTCTAATCGGAAGCTGTGGTTCCAGGCCCGGAGCCGGCCCAGGTAGACCTTTTTATTTAACCATGTTTATGAAGGTTTTTCTGTGAGGCTGTAGCTTGGGCTATGACCGTAGGGAATGCTGTCACTGACAGCCCAGTGTGACCTGAGGGTGAGTGGTTCTAGCGTTTCATTTGAAGTTGCTGGTTCTGACAGTTGTCACTGCCACTTGGCATGCACTCCCCTTAGCATGGCGGAGTTGGTATATCGTTCCCCATAACGTCGTTGACGTATTGTTGAGTTCCCTTCGAAAGGGAACGTCTCAGGTTACGACTGTAACCTATGTTCCCTGAGAACAGGGAACGAGACAATACGTCTCCCTGCCATGCCTCGGGGCTTGCCTACCATACAGTCCCTTCAGACGATAAGGTGATTTGTCATGTGTGCAAGGCGCCCCTTTATACTTCCAGGTCGCACGTTAATCATTCACGCTAATGATTCACGGGCTGTCGCCGGTCAATATGATTGACGTGATTTGATAGTGATTTCAGACACCTGTCACGCCTGAGGCGTTCCCCATAACGTCGTTGACGTATTGTCTCGTTCCCTGTTCTCAGGGAACATAGGTTACAGTCGTAACCTGAGACGTTTTTTTTCCATTGGACTTTATAGTAAAAATATTTAAATATTAATATTAAATTATTATTTAAAATTGACATTAAAATGTATTTGTAAACAATATCTAAAGTAAAAACCTGAAAGTAAAAACTTGAAACAATTAAACTGTGCTTGATGTCATTTTATGAGTATTTTTATATTGCCTACTCCTAATAAGTTTGGTTATATGTATTCTTGTTTGTACAACTTGTTTGTCTCGATAAAAATTCACTTTTTGTGCTTTTAAAGCACCTTTGCTATGACCAAACAAATGTATTTATAATGATGATGCCATTAGGGTGCTTTTCAAATTGAAATTTGCAGCTGGGTTTGTTGGATTTATTCCCAATGCTTTAATGATTAACAATGACTTTCTTTCCCTAATAGAGCCACGTTGTTTGATCATGTCGAGTTGGCTGAATATCTTATTTCAAAGGTAAATGTTTGAATGGCTGCTTTGTGAGAATGTGAGTGGCTGAAACATCCAAACTCACACCTTTATTTTGCTGAACGTGCACTTTGTGAACCAGCAAACTGCGTTGCTTGGATTGATCTTTTGATAGGACTAATATTAACCACCCAATATCTCATTATCTTATTGTGTGTTCTGTTCTTTGACAACGCCGACAATTCACTGTTATGTGGATCTCATTTGTCTTGGAAAGGGAGCAGATATTGACTGTATTGATTGTAAGGGACTGTCTCCACTGCTGATGGCCTCCAACTGCAGTGCTTGGAAAACTGTTGCATTTTTACTGTCAATTGGTAAAGCATTTTCATGAATATTCAACACATTTTATCTCCAATATCATTTGCATGCACATTTCTGCATATTTAACATTTTGTCCTATTGAAAATAGGTGCCAATTTCAAAGTCAAAGACAAAGCAGGTCGCAACTTCCTCCACCTTGTCATTCTTCAACCGAAAGGGCTGAAAAATCTTCCTGAGACAGTCTTACAGGTGTGAAAATCTTCCTAAACATCAAGTTCAGTTTGTCAAATGCAGAACACTTTCATTTTGAAAGAAAGCCTGAAGAGTCACTTGGCCCTGTGTTATGGATTATTACATAATGCATTGTTTTGAACATGCGTATGCTCTGTATATAGTTATAAGAACCCATTGCCTCCTCCAGAGTAATGCTGTGAAGGAGATGTTGTCTGATGAGGATGTTGAAGGCTGCACTCCTCTGCACTACGCCTGCAAACTTGGCATTCACGATTCGGTCAAAAATATGCTGGGTCTCAATATCTTCTTGGGTCAAAAGTCACGGGAGAAGAAATCAGCGCTTCACTTCGCTGCAGAGTGAGAACGTTTGTAATGCAGTCAGAGCTATATCAAAGCCATATCTTTGTGCTTATTTCCTTATAAGTAATAAGTTTTGACCTGCAATAACATATCGTTCCTGATTTGAGAATTTTGCTGGAATTTATACAAATGAATGCAGTATAACTCCAAACTTTCTCATTTCACATTCTTTTTTTTCTCCAATATCCGTCAGATATGGGCGTTTAAACACATGCCACAGGCTGCTGGAGAACCTCACGGACTCCAAAATGCTGAATGATTGGGACGAAAAGGGTCTGACATCCCTTCATCTTGCTTCAAGGGCAGGACACACACAAGTAGTTGAGCTGCTGCTCCGGAGGGGAGCGCTGTTTCAAAGGTACACCATACTTTTTTTGGGGGGAAAGCATTTTTCACAGTCATCACAAGCAGTACTTCATCACTCTAATAACTACCAGGCAGTGTTATTTTAATCATTGAGATACTGCACTGTAAAAAGTGGTAACCTGGAATTGTTACCTTGAAGAGCTGATTTTTAATCCATGTATTTTGATGGTATAAATTAATATTGGTTGATTCAGCAACATTAAATTAAATGTAAAAAAAATTCCGACTGGGATAAAACAAGTTAATTTAAATGTTATCATTTTTAGGTTACCAATTTTTTTTTATATATTTATTTTTTTATTAGATAATGTTTATTATATTAAGTAATGGAAATGTTTTATGGCTTAGATATTGATAGTAACCCTGTTACCAGGTCACGATTGGGTGAAAATATCAAAAACTAAAATTATTATTTTTTTATTAGGTTAGCGCCAGCTTCACAAAATGCTTGGTTAGGTTGTGAGTTCATTCAGCTGGACGTTCTGTCATAAGGTCTGTTGTAATCTCTAGTGATTACAAAGGCTGGTCCTGTTTACATCATGCTGCGGCTGAGGGATACACACAGACAATGAAAATCCTCCTTGCAGCCAATGTCAAACTACTGGACGGAACAAATGAAGATGGGGTAAGCAGCGTAACAATCCCTAACACCTGTGGAACACAGTCAGTTTGAAGAATACAATTACCAAACCATAGGAAACTGAGCTTTGAAGATCCAAAGAACAAAGCATAATACTCTCTTTAAATTTCACATTTGTCATAAAAAAAGAAAAAAGAAAATTAAAACGTGTGTGTGATTGGGTTAGAAAGATTTTAAAAAAGAAATTGTACATCTTTATTCAGCAAAGATGAATTATTAAAACATTTACAATTTTACAATGGTGATTTTTTTTTTATTCATCAAAGAATATTCCTTTTTAATTATAATAATATTAAGTAAGCAGCAAAACTGCTTTCAACATTGGTAAGAAATGTTTCTTGAGCAGCAAATCAGCATATCAGAATGAGGATCATGTGACACTAAAGACTGGAGTAATGATGCTGAAAATTCAGCATTGCCATCCCAAGAATAAATTATATTTTAAAATATATTAAATTAGAAAACATTTCTTTTACATTGTAATAATATTTCAAAATATTACTGTTCTGCTGTATGTTGTCAAATAAGTGCATATACTTGTTGAGCATTTTCAAAAAGTATTTTATTTTTTATACTTTTACTATACTGTATTTATCGATGAAAGCAATTGTCATTTATGATAGGTTTGAACAACACTGCTTTTTAACCAAACATATATGCTTTAATAGAACACAGCCCTCCACATTGCTGCACAAGCAGGACATGTAGGTGCTGTTTTGCTGTTACTGGAAAGAGGAGCTGAAATTACTCTCAACAATGCTGACAACTCTTTTTTGCATGAAGCTGTGCGAAATGAGAAAAAAGATGTAGTGAATGCCACCATCGAAAGTGAGAGGTAAGGAGACATCCACGTTCAAGATGGTTAAGTTAATAGCCTGGCATTGCTTTGACACTCCACAGCTAATACCTGTAGTAAAAAAGAAAAAAAAAAAAAAGGATTGGAGGACAGTATTCATTTTAATATAAAAAGCAACTTGGATTGCAGATTAATATTAATATATTAATTAATATTGTAACATTGTTGCAGTGTTCATTTTGTCTGATTGTTCCCTTTCAGTCAGTCACGTTCTATGTACGTAAGAACTGAACGACAAATTGAGGATCGCTTTGAGGGACCAATCTACTTTGATTGTAAACTAAACGATCCAATGCAAATTGGTGCGCAATAATTGCATCAGCTGCTCTGCCTCGCAGTGTGAGCATATAATGAGCAGCAGGTGTGTCGCATCTTTGCTTTTCTCTTCGGAGCAGAGCGGTTCTACTTTTCCTGCTCTGATATTTTTTGAGAGTGTTTAACTTCAAAAAGAAAACAAGTCTGCTTCTTCAGGAGGACACCTCTGCAAGCTTGTGTTGGTGTTACAGCACGGTGTTGCAGTGGAACATGTTGATCGCTGCATCGGAGGGTGAGCGAATGTCCTCCGGGGATGAAGATTAGGCTGTGATGCCTCCTTCAGGTGTGGCACCGTTGCCCGAGTCTGACCCAGAGCTGACAGCAGTGCCTTCCCGGTTCACTGTGAGCGTCGGACTCTAGTGGAACCCAACACTGTGTCCCGAACCCTCACGGCTTGACGATTGGTATCTCGGGGCGGCCCTTGCTGGTTCTCAGCGCCCTACCCCAGTGCCTTTCTTTCCGAAGGTAACCAGATCATGGACGGCACCTTTTTCTGCTCGAAACCAGTCTGCTGCCCTTTCCACCCTCACTACCCTCGATGGCGGATCGGCTAAGGGGTACGTGGAGCTCCCCCAGTGGAGCGGTCTGTGGCGATGCAATTGTGTCCCAAGACCACTATCTCCTGACGGGGTAATCCGCGTCTCCCCTCCCGGGCATGTAAGTTCTCGTCCTCTCTGGCGGGCAAGGCTTACACAGCTTGCGGATAAGCCGCTTTCGCCCTGCATGCCATGATGTTCCTGCACGACTACCAGGCCAAAGCGCTCAAGGAATTGCACAAGGGTAGTTCCGACAAGGTGGTTATGCAGGAACCGCGTACAGCTACGGGCGACGAAAGTCACTGCATGCTCCCTGGGTTGGGCGATGTCAACCTTAGTTGCCCAGGGACGGCATCTTTAGCTAAACCTGGCAGATATGCTTGAGTCCAACAAAGTTCGGTTCCTCAACTCCCCTGTCTGCCAGGCTGGCCTCTTTGCCGATGCTGTTGAAAACTTCGCTGCAGTTTTTAGCAGTACAGAAGCAGACGGAGGCGATCAAACCTATCCTGCACCGACGACCAGCTGCTGCCACCACCCAGTCATCTGCTGCTGCTCCTACGCCTGCTCGTCGCCGATGGCGCCCCCCTGCGAACGTCTCTGTCCATGCTCAACCTAAGCAGCAGCCTCCACTTAGGCAGAAGGCGGCCGGACGCAAGCACCCAGCTCGTCCAGGCCCCCGCCAAACCAGGCAGTATACGTAGGGGCAAGCAGCGCTGAGATGGGCGACACTGAAATCGAAGGATCTGCTCTTCGGGAGATGGTGACCGCAGAGGAGGGACGGGTGGAAAATCCTTTGTCATTTTATTTCTGTTCCGCCCGGAGTCCAGCGGAATCCACATTTACAAAAACAAAACAGTTTCCTCTATCTCTGGATCACAAGTGGGCATGGATGGTAGTGTGCGATGCTGTAAAAATACCTTGCCACTCCCTTCTCCCTCTTCCATCGCCAGTGGGCAACAGTGTGCAGCTCAAGGACGCCTCCAGGCCTTCTCATGTACCCTCAGCCCCACCCTGGAACCAGGTAAGTGTTGCACAGCACACTCAGACTCCACAAGATATCCCCAATTCGTTGGTCAGTTCCTACGTACGTAAAACGTGACCGACTGAAAGGGAACATCTTGGTTACGTATGTAACCCTTGTTCCCTGAAGGAGGGAATGGAGACGTATTTCCATTCACCACGGTTACTGTACCTCCGCTGTACGGCAGTTACTGAACTTGGTTCCTCAGCGAAAAAAAAATAAATGTGACGCACCTGCTGCTCATTACATGCTCGCGCTGCAAGCCAGAGCAGCTAATGCAATTATCGCATGCCAATGTGCATTTGCTCGTTCAGTTTACACCCAAAGTAGATTGGTCTCTCAAAGTGATCCCCAATTTGTCGGTCAATTCCGTCATACTTAACCGCTCCCTCCTTCAGGGAACGAGGGTTACATTTGTAACCGAGACATTATCTGCTTTTCTTAAATTAAGCTCTAGTCCTGGAGGGCCACTGTCCTGCAGAGTTTAGCTCCAACCCCAATTAAACACACCTGGACCACCAGCTAATCAAGGTCTTATAGGCTAGAAACTTCCAGGCAGGTGTGTTGAGTCTGGCTAGAGCTAAACTCTGCAGGACAGTGGCCCTCCAGGACTGAGTTTGGACACCCCTGCTCTAGGCTAATTAAAATAATTTAATCTCAAATCAGTATTTCAATCAAACTGTCCATGTATTTATTTGGTAATTAACCATTATGTAAAAAAAGGCACTTTGTTCTAAAATGAGACAAGAATAAACACTTTCCTTTCCAGTTTCCTGTTCCCTTTTAATAAAAAATATCTCAAAAACAATGTCAGTGTAGGATTTTTAATGGAACAATATTAGAGAATGGGTTGAGATTTTTTAAAACCTATATTATCTTTCTCCTCTCAGTTTGCCAACAGTTGACAAAGAAATATTAATTCACTGCAGGTGTGCTGAGGCATTAAAGTCATTTAAAGCTAAATCCCGCTGTGTCGTGATGGACATCATAGAGTTCCTCCCGGAGTCTTTCAAGGTCTGTCTATTAACTTCACACCTAATGAAAATCTCTGAGATATTGTTGATAAATTCTTTGACATAAAACCCCTCTCTCTTCTGAACAGCACCTTCTGGACCGGTGTATTATTGAGTCTGATCATGATGCCAACAGTCCAGATTATCATGTAAGCTTTCCACAAATGTGCAAAAAGTTGCATTAGAACAATTAATAGTTCATTAATGCTATAAAAAGATCATTAATCATATAAAGTACAATTATTTAATGGTATTGGCAGATCAGGTACGATTTTCACTGGCTTCAAGCACCTATACAGTTGAAGAAGTATGCTAAAGCAGACAAAACAATGAATTTCCAACCATTGGCAGCTATGAATGTAAGTCTGCATTCTTATTAAATACAAACTTCTAATTCATTTTGCATCTTAAAATGGTTTGAGAATAAATTATAACTCTTGTACCTCACTAGGCAATGGTGAGGTACAACCGTCTGGAGCTCCTCACTCACCCCGTTAGCCGAAAATACCTGGAAATGAAGTGGTATGTTAAAGATGTACTGTAATTCTCTCAGAAAGTCCCTACAGTTCTGGTTGTAATGTTTTCATTTACTATATTCTATATTCACCCCACCCTATTTGGATGGTAATTGTTACTCATGGGGACGTAAGATAATTTCAACATTTACAGGGGCTAGTCAGTGATTCTATTGCTGTTTGAATCCAGAATGTCAGTGTTTTTCTACGACCACCCACGTAAAATCATCCTCTTCTTTTTTTACAACACCAGGGTCATGTGGTAATGTCATTGCCATCTGAAGTTTACAAGAAGAGATCAATTCAAAAGTTGTGTAAATAGTTTTTGAGCACTGCCTAGCACTATATAGTAACTGTTGCAATTTGCGGTAATGTGCATGGATTTTAAATATGGACAATTTGTTTTCTGTGAAATGCTGAAAACAAGAATAATGATAAATAATTTGAAATCTTCACAGATACCATTTATTTATGTGACATACTGTAACACCCAACATTTACCAGCCCCCTCTGCACCCCTATCCCACTCATTATAAAGAGCCAAAGGACAAGACCAGAGATTGGTTGGCAGAAGGGAACACCAAGGTAGACAAGAAGGAGAGGGGACCAGGGTGGAGACGGGATAAGCTAGAGAATGATCCAGAGCAGAGCCAGGATGAATGCTCATGGCATAACTGATGGAGGGAGGAGCCAAGATGGAGCCAGGGGCCTGACCGACTGAAGTGATGTTGTGATAGGAGAAAACCAAGGAGGAACAGAAAAGACGAAGACCCAAGGTGACATTGGAGGCCTGGAGGGCAAAGGTGGAGCCGCAGGTGTACTCGACTTAGGTGAAGGCATGGGCTTGCCGGACCTGAGCAGAGTCAGTGTGACTCAGGATGATGATGGAACTGGAGGGAGGCCAGAGGGATGGAGGGTCGAGGTGCAGCAGGAGATCCACAAGTCCGAAGCAAAGCCAGAGCAAAGACTGTAAAAGGAGGGAGCCCAGTGGAGCCTGAGGGATGACAGACCATGGTGGAGCTGAGAGAGCAGGGATGAGGTAGACTACAGGGTTTGGAGGCCCAAGGTTGAGCTAGGAGATCCAAGTAACTGGATGGAGACAGCGGAAGTCAGGCCGAGGAATTGGATAGCTTTGGCAGAGGAGGAGGGAGAGGTAGGCTGGGCGGGACCATCCACAAAGAAAGACACTTGGAGCTGGACGATGAAGGAAACTTTATTCTGGACAATGAAGGAGAGTTGATGCTGGACGATGAAGGAAACCTGAAGCTGGGCTGAACCAGCACCAATGAAGAAGACTTGGGGCTGGGCGGAACCAGTGGCCACAAAGGCAACTTGGGTCTAGCAGAGACGAAAATGACTTGGGACTGGGCTGAACCACCAGAGCCAATTGCGACAAAGTAGAATTGATGCTGAATACTAGGGGCTGGACAATGAATGAGACCTACTTATGGACAATGAAGGAGACTTGGTGCTGGACGATGAAGGATACTTGGTGGTGGACAATGAAGGAGACTTGGTTCTGGGTGGAACCAGAGGCAATGAAGAAGACTTGGGGCTGGGCAGAACCAGTGGTGACAAAGACAACTTGGAACTGGGCTGGATCAGCAGTGAAGAAGATGACTTGGGGCTGGAGTGAACCAGCGATGAGGAAGACGACTTGAAACTAGACAGGATCAACAACATTTCATCATCCAGCTAATCAAACAATAATTATTCAGCAGGTACCCAGCTCATAGCATCAGCAACGGGAGTGTGTTGGGGGCTCCAATCCATGCCAACGTACTCCACTAAAATACTTTTAGTGACGGGCACGTTTGCCGGTTCACGCACCTGGCCAGACTCCTTTCTGTACTCGGGCTCCTGGACAAAATTGGTCACTGACAAACACTCTGGCTTTCACTTCGTGGTGGGCTTTGGCTCTGAGTCTGCGGTGGGCTCTGGTTTATTATCCATAACAGGCATGACTGAAGGTTAGCTGGGCTCTGGGTTTGGAATGGGGCTAGTGTTGTCTTAATCAGCGAGGCAGACAGTTCATGGCGATTCACATTTGACCAGCACCCACTCCACATACTGTGCAAGGCTACCTCGAGGACCTTCCACGGGCAAGCATGTCCTCGGTCACTCGTTGAGGCCCCTGTTGTAGAAAATGCACAGTGAGTGGTTGGGATAGTGGGTCAGGCAAGCCAGATCTGAGAAATCCCTCGTGTGATCCTACAGTTGGTAGTCAACCAAAATGCCTATTACCGCCGCATTTGATAAAATAAACCAGTCGCGTTTCAAAGTCCTTCATGAAATGACCGCCAGGTGGCGCAAAGGGACATTTTTCATAACAGCTGCATTTGCCGCATTTTGAAATGTCAAGTCAAGTCAAGTCACCTTCATTTATAAAGCGCTTTTAACAGAATGTATTGTTTCAAAGCAGCTTTACAGTGATAATAGAAATTACCGTAACAGATTGTTTAGGCTTTACCACAGGTCTAGGACAAAGTTATTGTCCAGCTAAATATAGTCTTGATTGATTCACTTCCGTTGCGAAGATCATTAGTTATTAACTTGGGGGCCGCTAACACGACACCGTTCTAACAGAAAAATGTAAGTGGAGCTGTCAACTATATATATATATATATATATATATATATATATATATATATATATATATATATATATATATAAATAGGTATATCTGTTTGTAAGCTATCTGTTTATTATTGTATTTAATAACACACAGCACAAGGTCTTAAAAAACATTTTATTATTTCAACAAGAATGAGACTGATATATAAAAAATAAACAAACAAAACAGAATAGAACAAACTTTTAGAACAGAAAAAAGAATACAACTTTTTTAAATATTACAGAATTGGTTAAAGTTAACGAAAGCAAAGAATACATGTAAAAGTTATTTTAAACAGAAAAGAACAAACTTTTAGAACAGAAAAAATAGAATCAAAAGTTTAAAATAGAGACGACAACAATAGCCTATTTAATATTGTAAATGGCAGCGCGATCACTGATCAGGATTTAATCACGGCCCCCTTGCACTAGCCTATACCAAGCAAAAAATACACCACAAGACCATCATGTCGCAGTCAGTGAAAAAAATTAGGTGCAATGAAGCTGACCCCACCCTACCTCGTGGGTATACAAGGAAGTACGCTGGCAATATGCAGTTATGTTTCTGCTTCGGAGCCAAGAGGTCCTCTTCACTCCTGCAAGCCTGTTTCTCTGAGTGTCCACTTCGAGTTTCTACGAGACGAGCAGTCTGTGTTGACTCCAGTCTGTGTTGGTGTGACAGCGTTTTCCAGCGAGTTTCACATTCCTACCTGCTGATCTGTGCAGTGGTCTGCAACAGCATATGTGTTTCTCCCTGGACGCTTCAGCACAGCTGCTGAGTTTCCTCTCACAAAAGAGCTTTACACGTGGCACTTCTTTTTAGAGATGTCTCGCCCGTGCACTTATGGGTGCGGTCGTTCCGTGTTGTCATCTGATGGGCACGAGCACTGTCTTGCGTGTTTGGGCTTAGAGCACGTTAAGGCAGCGTTGATTCATGTTCTCATTGCGGGAACATGACCATCACGGTGATGCGGTTAAGACTCCATGACCTCACTAGAGGTAGAGTCACATCTGCCACACCCCAATTTATCCCCTCCACGATACTTTGGCTGATGGCCAGGGTGACCTGAGGGTTACGGTGTGGAGTAATTCCTGGACGATGCTTCCTCGGGCCACACCCCCCTCTTGCACACCGCTACCCGTGAGTCTTCCGAGTGGGATCGCAGGGCCGTGACAGCCATGCTTTCTAGACTAGAGTGGAACCCTCCACCATGTCCTGAGCGCTCGCGGTTGGATGATTGGTTCTTGGGGGCTGCAAGACACCCTCCCCCCTGACTTCCCCATCTCTGAGTCCCCAGAGGACATGGATGGCAGTGTGTGCCACTTACGAGCCTCGCCACTCTCGTTCCCCTCTGTTGCCTGAACCCTGTCAGAGCAGGCCCCAGTGGAACGCACGTCCTTCCCTGGTCTCCTCTCTCAGGACGCGGCTTATGACCGTGCCCCCACACCGGGACACACCGCCTCCCACGTCCGGGCTGGTCATTCCGCCTCGCTGCCCCACAGAGGGTACGTCTGTGGTTCGCATGACCCCACTGGTTCAGTTTTTGGGAGCCTGGCTAGAGCTTCCCAACCTGTCCCGCTAGCTCGCGAGAACCATCAGGCTCGGCTATGCGATTCAGTTTGTACTGAATAATAAATAATAAACCAGTTTGTCCAGGGGCAGGAATACCAGTACACGGTTCTACCATTCGGGTTAGCCCTGTCTCCTCGCGTCTTCACGAAAGTCGTCAAGGCAGCCATTGTGCTGCTACGGTAACACGGGGTTCGCATCCTGAACTATCTCGACGACTGGCTAATTCTAGCTCACTCTCGAGACCAGGTTTGTGAACACAGGGACCTAGTGCTCCGGCACCTAGCCCGATTGGGCCTTCGGGTCAACTGAGAAAAGAGCAAACTCTCCCCCAGGCAGAGGATCTCTTGTCTATGTATGGAACTCGACTCAGTCGCCATGTGCGCGCAGCTTACGAGCGAGCGCGTGCAGTCACTGCTGACTTGCCTGAGACAATTCGAGGGCAAGAGTGCGGTTCCACTGAAGTTATTTCAGAGGCTCCTGGGGCATATGGCATCTGCAGCGGCAGCCACACTGCTCGGACTGCTTCATATGAGACCGCTTCAGCATTGGCTTCGTGATCGAGTCCCGAGATGGGCATGGCAACAGGGCACGCTCCGGGTACCAGTTACTCGGGCCTGCCGTCAGACCTTCACCCCGTAGCTGAACCTCAGCTTTCTACGGGCCAGAGTACCCTTAGAACGAGTTTCCAGGCATATTGTTGTGTCAACAGATACCACGGGCTGGGGTGCCATGTGCAATGGACATGCTGCCGCGGGCTCCTGGACAGGACCCCAGTGCCTGGAACCTGCATGTATGGCTCCTGGATGGGACGTGACAGGTTTGAGTACCCTACTATCTCTGGTGGTGGCTACCATAAATTCCACTAGAGCCTTGTCCACAAGACACGCCTATGCTCTGAAGTGGAACCTCTTCGTCACCTGGTGCTCTTCTCGCCGAGAAGACCCCAGAAAAAGCCTGATCAGTGTCATGCTTTCCTTCCTGCAAGATGGGTTGGAGTGAAGGCTGTCTCCCTCCACCCTCAAAGTGCATGTTGCCGCTATCGCCGCACATCACGATGCTGTTGAAGGTAAGTCTTAGGGGAAGCATGACCTGATCATCAGGGTCCTTAGAGGAGCAAGGAGCCTAAATCCTCTTCGCTCTCCTCTTGTACCCTCTGGGGATCTCGCAGTGGTGTTATCTACCCTGGTTATCCCTCTGAGCCATTGCGATCAGTGGAGCTTAAGCTCCTGTCTATGAAGACAGCGCTCCTGGTCGTTTTGGCCTCCATCATGAGGGTAGGGGACCTGCAGGCATTTTCGGTTGACAAAGCTTGCCTGGAATTCGGGCCGGCTAACTCTCACGTGATCCTGAGACCCCGGCCTGGATACGTGCCCAAGGTTCCCACCACTCCTTTCAGGGATCAGGTGGTGAACCTGCAAGAGCTGCCCTCGGAGGAGGCAGACCCAGCCTTGGCACTGCTCTGTCCAGCACCCTCTGTGCTTACGTAGACATAACACAGTGTTTCAGGACCTCAGACCAGCTCTTTGTCTATTATGGTGGGAGGCTGAAGGGAAAGGCTCTCTCCAAGCAAAGGTTGTCTCACTGGATCGTGGACACCAGTGTTTTGGCATACCAGCAGCAAGGTCGACCATGTCCCCTTGGGGTTCGGGCACACTCCACACGGTGTGTGGCTTCCTCTTGGGCTTTAGCGCATGGCACCTCGCTAACAGACATCTGCAGAGCTGCAGGCTGGGCGACACCCAACACATTTGTGAGATTCTACAATCTCAGAGTGGAGCCAGTATCCTCCCGTGTACTCGCTTCAAGTAGCCGGTAGTATCTATACGTGCAATATTCTCCTTAGGTGAGCTTCTCCGAGAAGCCCTGAGTTCCTCCAGCACCTTTCGTGTTGGCTAGGTGCCTCCATGTGCATGGTTTCCCCCCTTGGGCGACCCCAACGTGTGTATTTCCATTGTAAGCCTCTCCGAGTGTGTGTCTTTCTCTTGGCAAGCCGCCGCCTCGCCTCGCCTTGGAAATATGCAACACAATGCCTGCCCGAAGGGAAGACTTACAGAATACACATATGACCCCGTGAGCGGGTAACATATAGAGAACACTGGGGTGGAATCTTTCAACCCCAGTGTTCTCTATATGTTACCCGCTCACGGGTCATATGTGTATTCTGTAAGTCTTCCCTTCGGGCAGGCATTGTGTTGCATATTTCCACTGAGATATGCTTCCCAGTGTACCTTGGTATTCCTGTGTTAAGTAGGAGTCCTGCGTCCGTGCTAGTCTCACGACAGGGAGCTCAGACTTATGCAGGGCACTGGAAGACAGCCGAGGTGGCGTGATTAGACTGTGAACCCCATTTGTCAGTCACTGACGTAACTCGGAGTGACTGAACAAACGGGAACGTCGTGGTTATGTATGTAACCCTCGTTCCCTGAGGAGGGAACGGAGACGTTACAGCTCCCTGCCACTTCCGCTGTACCGCTGGAACCGCCTGAGTTCAGTCTCATTTGGCTCATTTTGTAGTACTCGAAGGTGATAGGCTTTCTAAGCGAAACCCCATTTGTCAGTCACTGACGTAACGTCTCCGTTCCCTCCTCAGGGAACGAGGGTTACATACGTAACCGAGACTGCCTATTTCAGTGCTATGTTTCAGTTAAAAAATCTACTACAAATTAAAAGAACAAAAAGTTTAAGACAAATAACCTACTGACATGCATAGCTTTCTAATTATATAAAAACTGGGCTCACAAAGTAACGTTTGCTTTGCTTAAATTCGATGCAAATAATAAAAGCCTATACATTTATTTTCATTTCTTAATTGTTCCTGTAATTTCAGTACTGTGATTATGAATTTGTTAAACTACAATGTTTCACTTTAATTTATCTGCTACAGCTCTTAACGAGCCATGGCAGATTACGTAATAGAATAAACTGACACTTTTCAAAGTCTGTGATTGTAGCGCTACTTAGCGGTAAAAGGCAGCAAATACACATCCCCAATTTTAAAAGTAGTATTCTGGTTGACTACTAACTATATGCTCGAGGAGAAGCAGGCAGACTGCAGGGAAATTCATATATGTCCCTTTCTTCTGCTGCAAAATCTAATCTGGGTTCAATGTTCTGTCACGGTTGCATGCAGTGAGTCCAATAAAGATTATGGGTGACCCAGAATATATGAATAAAGAAACTTTTAAGAAACACACTACACTTTAACACTGACGACTCTGAACAATGAACAGAAAGAACTCAGGGCTTAAATACACACAGGGATAATCAACTGAACAAGAAACAGTTGAGTGTGTAACTCAATTAAAAACTATGGCAAACAAACTCAAACAAACAGGAACAGGGAAACCATGAAAACAGGATATGACAATGAAACTATTAAACTAAACAAGACAAGATCGTGACAAGAAGTTGCTGCCATGCAAATGTATTTTTTACAGACGTCCCCATGAGAAACAATTTCTGATATGCTAATTTCTACAGTCACTTCTTTTTTACTTTTGTGCATATGGTTAAAAACAGCAGCAGTAGAGTCTTAACATCACTTCAAAACAAATAGACTGGTTTACATAAGCACTCTTTTGAATCTTCTACTGATATTGTGTTTTATTCGGACAGGAAGGCATATGGAAGCAAGGTTCATTTGCTCAACCTGGCAGTCTACCTGCTTGGCTTGTTGCCCCTCACATACCTCATCCTCAATCTGAGACCGAGCCAGGACATTTCTGCCAATGGCACATCTGTCATCATGGTGCCCATATCTTTTAGTGAGGTAGACAGCCTCTATTCAGAGCTCTCTAGCATCTTGTAGGGAAGAGAGGAGCTCAAAGAGTTTTGTAATTTGTGCGACAAATGACAGCAGGAGATGCTTATCTGTGACAAGCAGAGAAGGGAAAGGTGAAAGAGAATAATAGTAGTTGAATTTAAATGACAATCAAAATTGATTGTGAATAACTTTTCAAAGTCACAGTCATAAATGTTAAGAGAGATGCAAACTATTATATAACTTTTCCAGAATTGGTAATATATGTATTTTAACAGCTGTCTTCTAAATGTGGTGCTACACATAAACAGTGTAAAAACACATGGTTGGTCTGTGTGTTATGAGACAATTAAGGGATCTCTTTCTATGAATAGAAAATTTCCGTTACTATTTACATTAAGTCATTAAAGGCAGATATTTAGTGCAAGGTTTTTACTTTATTGTAAGAAAAAAGATTGTACAAATTCTGTTATTTAATTTATGGGAATTTAAGGTCTTTTTTATTTCAAATTTTAGCTTAGGTTTTAATTTGCGGTATGATTTTTAACTCTTTCCCCACCATTGACAGAATTTTCCATCTTTTTTTCTTTCTTTCTTTTTTTCCCATCATTTATGAGATAACGCTTCCCAGCCATTGACGGAATTTTCCAGCTTTACATATTTTGCACTTTTATATGGTTGAGGGCTAATATTTTGAAAGAGTACAGAATCTCCGGATCAAAACAGGCAAAACAGAAGCAGAAACAATTGACAAAAGCATTGCTAATGCACATTGTAGTCTTTGACAAATGCGATTTTCTTAGCTTTTTGTTCAAAATGTTGCTTTCTTTATGAAACTTGCCCACATTAAAGTTTTGATAAAAAAAAGAATGCATGAAGCTAGAATAAAATGTTTTTTGTTTGTTTAAAAGCAGAGGCTCAGTTCTTTCTGACATATTATATACAGGTCCTTCTCAAAAAATTTGCATATTGTGATAAAGTTCATTATTTTCCATAATGTAATGATAAAAATTAAACTTTCATATATTTTAGATTCATTGCACACCAACTGAAATATTTCAGGTCTTTTATTGTTTTAATACTGATGATTTTGGCATACAGCTCATGAAAACCCAAAATTCCTATCTCAAAAAATTAGCATATCATGAAAAGGGTCTCTAAACGAGCTATTAACCTAATCATCTGAATCAACTAATTAACTCTAAACACCTGCAAAACATTTAAAAACTCCCAGCCTGTTTCATTACTCAAAACCGCAATCATGGGTACCTGACTGCTATCCAGAAGGCCATCATTGACACCCTCAAGCAAGAGGGTAAGACACAGAAAGAAATTTCTGAACAAATAGGCTGTTCCCAGAGTGCTGTATCAAGGCACCTCAGTGGGAAGTCTGTGGGAAGTAAAAAGTGTGGCAAAAAAACGCTGCACAACGAGAAGAGGTGACCGGACCCTGAGGAAGATTGTGGAGAAGGACCGATTCCAGACCTTGGGGGACCTGCGGAAGCAGTGGACTGAGTCTGGAGTAGAAACATCCAGAGCCACCGTGCACAGGCGTGTGCAGGAAATGGGCTACAGGTGCCGCATTCCCCAGGTCAAGCCACTTTTGAACCAGAAACAGCGGCAGAAGCGCCTGACCTGGGCTACAGAGAAGCAGCACTGGACTGTTGCTCAGTTTTGCATGTCATTCGGAAATCAAGGTGCCAGAGTCTGGAGGAAGACTGGGGAGAAGGAAATGCCAAAATGCCTGAAGTCCAGTGTCAAGTACCCACAGTCAGTGATGGTCTGGGGTGTCATGTCAGCTGCTGGTGTTGGTGCACTGTGTTTTATCAAGGGCAGGGTCAATGCAGCTAGCTATCAGGAGATTTTGGAGCACTTCATGCTTCCATCTGCTGAAAAGATTTATGGAGATGAAGATTTCATTTTTCAGCACGACCTGGCACCTGCTCACAGTGCCAAAACCACTGGTAAATGGTATTACTGTGCTCAATTGGCCTGCCAACTCTCCTGACCTGAACCCCATAGAGAATCTGTGGGATATTGTGAAGAGAAAGTTGAGAGACGCAAGACCCAACACTCTGGATGAGCTTAAGGCCGCTATCGAAGCATCCTGGGCCTCCATAACACCTCAGCAGTGCCACAGGCTGATTGCCTCCATGCCACGCTGCATTGAAGCAGTCATTTCTGCTAAAGGATTCCCGACCAAGTATTGACTATTGAGTGCATAACTGAACATAATTATTTGAAGGTTGACTTTTTTTTTTTTTTTTTTATTAAAAACACTTCTTTTATTGGTCGGATGAAATATGCAAATTTTTTGAGACCGGAATTTTGGGTTTTCATGAGCTGTATGCCAAAATCATCAGTATTAAAACAATCAAAGACCTGAAATATTTCAGTTGGTGTGCAATGAATCTAAAATATATGAAAGTTTAATTTTTATCATTACATTATGGAAAATAATGAACTTTATCACAATATGCTAATTTTTTTAGAAGGACCTGTATTCAGATATTCATACAACAAAACATTCTGGGGGCCATGAAAGTTTTGTGAAATTTATCAAAATGGTGGCTGAAAAAAAAAAAAAAACACTAGCGAAACATTTCTTTAATGTTTGCAACTAGAAAATAATGATAATAAAATAACAAAAATACAATTGCAAATAAAATACAAGTAGGAGTTGAGTGAAACAGTTGTTAAAAAAAAAAGGTGTTGGGCAGGTACTTGGTTCTGTACCTCGTTTGTTGATTGGATGGAGGCAAACTTGCAGACATTTGTAATATAGGGATGGGGTTTGGGGTGTTAGGTTTCTGGTTGCAGCAACGAGAAAACAGGATTTCTGTCCAGCAGACTTTATTAACAATAAATTTAAACTTACAGAAACACTCGGTAGACTAAGAACCAGGACAGAACAACCAGCTTAACATTAACAACGACAGACACTGAACAGGACAAAACACAGGGCTTAAATACACAGAGCAGATGAGGGAAACAAGACACAGCTGGGACAAATGAACTCAATGACAGAAACCATAGTAACAAACAGGCTTGGGATGAACTAATGAAGGAGGAGTGGCTAGAAACTGAACACAGAGAACATAGAGGAAGTGTGACATTGGGAGACTGAAGAATTGGACAAAATTAGTCTGTTGTTTTGCAGGAAGATCGAGTTATGATATTTTCATTCAAAATTATGAGCTAAAAAAAATGAAACCCCCATGATTAAATAATTCACAATAAAATCAATATGCATGTAGAAAAAATAGGCTGAATTGTAACATCATGCCAACTTTAAAATTAATTTAGGCACATTCTAGATTTTGATGATGGTAAAAATGTTCACATAAAACTAGGGGGAGGAGTCAGACCACTTCAGAGAGAGTAAATGGGACAATTTGTAGAGCTCAATACAGTGGCTGACCGTTTGTGACTTTTTTTCAGCACCAGTTGAGCTAAATTTATGATATTGTTGTTTTCAGATTGCATTGATGATTTGATATATTATCCAAATGCAAGCTTGTTATTTTCTTGACAAACAGTTTTGAAGATTTTAGTATTTTTTTCAAATGAGCTATATATTCCTTATATAGAAAATAGCTGCTCGGGGTCATATGCAAGACAATTCTGTCATTTATTCACACTTATGTTGTTCCAACTTTCAAACCTGAACTGGAACTGGAACTGAACTGTAAAATGTTCTTATGTTCCCCAGAGGAAAGTAAGTCATACGACATAAGGTTTGGAACAACATAAACAATGTGGTGTGTAAATGATGACAACATTTTAATTATAAAGTGCAAATAACCCACCTTGTCGGCAGATTCTATTTACACTAACTCTGCCCACCATTGTCTGATTGAGATAGTGGCGTGGAGAGTTAGGCAGAAGTCGTTAACTTTTTATGCTACTGTCCCAAGTTCGAAATAGTATAAATAGTATAAATTGCATATACTGTAATTACTACTTAGTGCAAAGAAAAGACTGCTATTTTCACTTAGTGTAAGTATCATCTAATGCTGCCTTTAATTTTTTTGGGTGAACTAGTCCTTTGAAAGGACTTTGGCGTTGCTTAAAGTACACCAATATTGTCATCGTATACCTTATTTGTCATTAAATGGGGGTCAGACGTTCTTGTTGTCAATTTGACATAATCTGTTATGCATTGACAAGCTAATTATCCAAGCCATGATTTACAATCACATACATCTCCATTCTCACATTTTGAGTGTTATTATGAACTGAATGACATACATCAACGTTCCACTTATTCATCAGCTCCAAGGTTATTATCTCCATGAAATTAAGTATGTCTAATCTCGTACGCATATTATTTATCTTTTGAGAAATTGCACAGAAAGCTCATGTTGGCATTAATATTATCTATTTTTGAGTGTGAGGAACATGCACACACCATAGCACAGATATTTTTAATTCAGCATAATATGCTAGTTGGGTTATGAATTAAAAGTGATACACTCATTATGTTAATGTGATTAATTTGGCGATAATGCTGTAATGATACTCTCTCTCTTTTCCCTCCATCCAGCAAAAATGTTTAATCTCAGTCTGTATAATCATGGTGCTTGTCATGAATGTGTATTCCATTTGCAAAGAGCTGGTGCAGTTGGCTCAGCAGGTAATAATCATGTCATCACTTCCCATGATGCATCCACTATAAATTCCTCTCATACTACAGAGACTCTCAGTAGACGGCAATCAAACCGTCACTAATCATAAATGTCATGATGCACATTAAATACACATGCTTTTGCTGTGGGGATTCCCTTGCAGTGCTTTAAGCCCTCCAGCCAAGTAATTTACCTATGAAAACACAGCTCAGATTTTGCATGCATCATTCTATGGTCTTTGCCACTGGCGAGAGTATTCAAATTGCACTATGTTTGCAACCTAAAGGTGATTTTTATTTAACCCCTTATGTCTTTCACGTTGTAGCGAATAAATTACTTCACGGACTTCTCTAACCCTGCTGACTGGAGTGCAGCTATTAGCTCTTTAGTATTTGTCATTCCCATGTGCTTCAATGTAGACAACACGTGGCAATGGCAGGCTGGAGCTTACGCCATTTTGACTTCATGGATCGGCTTCCTGCTCTACTTTCAGAGGTAGATTTAATGGCCTGTAGGTGTCTTAAATTTTAGCATGAAAAATAACTTTTTCTGCTTGCACAAATTTATCTCAAGGAAATTTACTGGGGATTCCAATCAGTTAATTTCTAATCAAATTAATTACAGTACATCATATGCTGATTAATCACTATGAATTGCATTGTATAAGAAATGCACAATATACTGTATATTGAATCTAGTTATCAATATTCAAGAATTTTAATAATTAATCTGTTAATATTTGATATTTAATTGTGCATGACCATTTCCCCTATTTTTACATTTAAAATACACCGCCGTTAAAAAGTTTGGATTTTAACGTGTTTTTGAAAGAAGTCTCTTATGCTCACAAACACTGCATTTATTTAATTAAAAATGCAATAAAAATGAAATATTACTACAGTTTTAAATAACCATTGTCTATGTTAATACATTTTAAAATGTAATTTATTCCTGTGATGGCAAAGCTGAATTTACAGCATTATTACTCCAGTCTTCAGTGTCACACGATCTTTCAGAGATAATTCTGAAATGCTGATTTTCTGCTTAAGAAACATTTCTTCTTATTATTATTGTAGAAAACAGTTTTGCTGCTTAATATTTTTGTGGAAACGGTGATACACTTTTTTCAAACTTTGATGAATGGAGAGATCAAAAGAACAGCATTTATTTGCAATAGAAATCTTTTGTGAAATTATAAATGTCTTTACTGTCACTTTTGATAAATTTAATGAATCCTTACTGAATATAAGTTTTAATTTCTTAAAGAAAAAATCTTAATGACGCCCAAACTATTGAATGGTTGTGTATCTTTGCCATCATGTAACACTCACTTAAAGTTAGTCTTTAGAAATGTTAATAATTTAATAACACAGTTAAATGTAATCTTCAGCAATTCTAAAAAGGAATATCCATTTTCGTTCTAAATGTTACAATGTTATGGTGACTAAATTTACTTTTAGCATATACTATGATTGATTTGAGTAGTTTATTTTTTATTTATTTCTACAAAATAGTGTAGAATGTATGTATGGAACACTGAAACTCTTATGCCATTTTCACATTGCAGGTTTGAGCGAATTGGAATTTACGTGGTGATGTTTGGTGGAATCGTTAGGACCCTGGTGTGCATCATGGTTCTTTTTATCTTTCTTTTGCTGGCATTTGGATTGGCCTTCTACGCTTTGATGCTCCACCGGGTACGTCCAAAAAGAGAGATCATATCAACCCAGCATGACAGACCCATCAAGTCTTGGCAAATTGGAGCAGTTTGATAATGATGTTACTGTTTGCTGCTTTCAACAGGCTGAGTTCAACTCCATTGGCCTTGCACTTGCCCAGACATTTGTGATGACAGTGGGAGAGCTGAACTACCAGAGCACATTCCTGAACACTTATGAAGAAGGCCACATGGCATTCCCTGGGGTCACCTATTCTGTGTTTGTGCTTTTTGTGCTTCTCATGCCTATTCTTCTCATGAACCTAATGGTAGGACACTCAACACTGACATGCTGGAATTCAGCTATTGTTGTTAATGACAGCTGCAATTTGTCAGGATGTATAGACTTATTTGTCTAAAAATCATGTTTGCAGATTGGTTTGGCAGTAGGAGACATTGCAGAGGTACAGAGAAATGCAGAGTTGAAACGGATAGCCATGCAGGTGAGCAGACTGGATTCAATACCGCTTATACCTCTATATTAATGTATATTTTCAACAATATTTTGCTAAATTGTTTTGCAAATTCTTAGTAAGATTTAAAGACATCACTAACTCACAACTGAAGATTTGCATAACTCTGTCAACTTTGACAAGTACACTTCAAAGCTAACTTTTATGTCTGTTAGATTTAAAGTGTACTTGTCAAAGTTGACAGAGTGATCTCAGATACAGTATATATACTGTTTAAAAGTTTGGGGTCAGGAACGTTTTTAAAAAATAAATGAATACTTTTTTTTAGCAAGGATGCATTGAATTCAAGTGACACTGAACATTTATAATGGTACAAAATATTTCTATTTCAAAGAAATGCTGTTCTTTTCTCATCAAAGAATCCTAAAAAAAATCCCAGACAGCAACATAGTGGATTCCACAGGTACGAGATGTGGGCCGGATCTGGGTCGACACAATGTTGCTCTCTTAGATGTATCATGGTCTCCAGAAAAATGTTAAGCTGCACAACTGTTTTCAACAATGATAATAATAAGAAATGTTTCTTGAACAGCAAATCAGCATATTAGAATGATTTCTGAAGGATCATGTGACACTGAAGACAGGAGTAATGATGCTGAAAATTCAGCTTTGCCATCACAGGAATACATTGCATTTATAAATATATTAAAATAAAAAAAGTTAATATAATTAGTGTTATTAATAGTATTATTATATTATTAGTATTAAAATATTGTAATAAAAATATATTAAATGACTCATCTTGTTCTCAGGGGTGTGTCCAAATTTTTGTCCAATCAAATCTTCACTAGAATGAGAAACCATTTTAGTAAAATCAGGATTCAGAGCTGTGATGCAAAGTATCAACTATTTATCCCAACCTCAAACTTCCTGTTTCAATATGTCAACATGGGAAAGAGAACACTTTTTAATAGAAGTGTAAATAGAATGATATTTAGTATATATTAACCATTACAGATAGATCTTCATACTGTCCTTGAGGAGAAACTACCTTACTGGTTCCTGAAACGAGTGGACAAATCATCTATCACTGTCTATCCCAATAAATGCAAGGTTTGTCTATCAACAAATGAGGTTCTTATTCTGGTCACACAAACTTTTGATCAAATTCTGTAAACGAACATTTTTCAATTAATATATGACATTTGAAGGAATATTAACACTTTACAATGACAATGACTTGTTACACAGAAATTGCTGATACAGGTCTTCATTGATGGTGAGATCCAAAACACAGTTCGCACCCGTCTGAACCTCTGCTCACGGCAGGGAGGGCATCTAGAGAGAGAGCTGCACAAACAGAAGAACAGGTGATCTCTTTGTACCGCCACTTCTATTTTGGGAACACCAACCAGGGCAACATAGGGACTGATTTTATAAGTGAACAAATTGTTGTGCGTGAACTTTATAGGGAGAATCTCCATTTCTCTATTTATTGGGAGGGTTTATCAGACTTAATATGCAATATTGTGCCTATATAACCATCTATCAGAAAAAAAAAACTGTGCCTTTAGGAGAACCTTAACTACCTTTAAAGGATGCATATTAGTACTTTAAGATGTACTAAAGATACATTAAGTGTACCTTTTAAAATTTACTACCCTTTCCCTGTATTTTTAGGGTATTATGTAAGTTTATTATTAATATTATTATTTAATTAACTCAATAGTTGGGGTATACACATTTATTTATTTTTTTAAATATTCTTTTGCAATGTGCTAGAAAATAAATATCACAAACCTTTTAGACTTGTAGGAGAGCAGCCCCTAGTGTTCATCAGCTATAATGCACCACCAAATAGACATTCAAATTGCAATTTGGAGTTTGGTTTGCTACATCAATCACATCACAAATTCAATTGCATTTTAATTTAAAGGTATTTCTCAATTCAGATGTGAGTGGTTGATGACTCTGATTTGCATACCTCACCTACCTCACTTTTAAGTCAGTTTCAGATAATGTGATTTATTATATAATAATATAGCAATATTAATATTTTAAATATATTCTGCTTTAGTTTCATAACAAATACAAGCATTTAGATGCATCTTTTCAGATGGTGTCACTTAACATTTGCTTTTTTATTTTCGTTTACTTAAAGTATATAGTTTTTCAAAATAAGAAAAGAAAATTCTGCCAGTAAT
The DNA here is from genome assembly GCA_026230005.1 of Gila orcuttii. Classification (NCBI taxonomy): domain Eukaryota; kingdom Metazoa; phylum Chordata; class Actinopteri; order Cypriniformes; family Leuciscidae; genus Gila; species Gila orcuttii. Next base: position 19,162,040 of record JAPDVR010000023.1, on the reverse strand, counting down.
TACTCACCCTCATGTCGTTTTAAACACATAAGCTTTTGTTCATATTCTGAATTCATCTTCATCTTCAGCCTCAATTAAATCTATTTATCATATAAAAGCGATCATGTCTCTTCAGAAGACTTGGATTAAACTGCTACAATTTCTTTATGAGAATTTGAGTTAATAGACTTTGATTGGAGGCACAGAAATCTCTCAGATTGCATAAAAATATCTTCATTTGTGTTCCGAAGATGAACGAATGTCTTGTGGATTTGGAATGACATAAGTGTGAGTAAATGATGACAGAATTTTCATTTTTGACTGAACTATCCCTTAAATTGAGTTTATCAGATGTACAGTATGGAGTGGTATGAACTACATTTGACCTGTTCTTTCCTTCAGGTTGAAAGCGGTGTCCTGTATGCAGGAGAAACAGCATGACCTGCTCAAACTGATCATTCAGAAGATGGAAATCACTTCTGAGGCTGATGAATATGACGGCCCACATAATCCTAGAGCTCTGAAACAGTCCACTTCCACCTCATCTCAGAAGTCAAAGTGGGTCCCACTGATGCAAGCTATCAGGGCAAAGAAATAATATTAGAGACAATGACGTCATAATGTAAATATAAGCCAAATACTCAGCCATCAATACTCATATTGACTGTTTTGATGTTAGTTTTAGTTTTTCGTCCCATCTGATTAAGTGTAAATGTGTAATCATGGGATTATAATGTATTTGAAAGGTTACACTGATGAATATATTATGAGTCAGTCTATTAAATAATCTTAAAGTTTGTACTCAACTCCGAACAGAAGTGTTTGAATGATATCCAATGCTTTAATGCATAATGAAGATCTCATTGCTCCAATACTGAAGATGATGTGGTTTGAGAAAAGCATTTGGAATTAATGCACTGACAAGCTCCTAATGCAAACTCAAACTCTGTGATGCATCACATATAGATTTATCACACTGATCGGTCCACATTTGTAAGAATTAGCATGTAAATTGCATCTGGCCTTGTGCCCGGATGTGTAATAACACTGATTTCAAAGTAGTTCTGTTAAAGGAGAGCACAAGTGTGTAACCCTCATATTTCGGATCTGTTTGAGCTCCCTTTTTAGTGTATCCACCACTATATCATGATGATATTCCCATGAAAGCTGCATTACATAAAACCAACTTGTTGATCAGATTGTCAATGGTAATTTCACAGACTTGTGCAAAAGTCACTTATGTTGGGAGTAGATTAAGACATGCACCTGCATGACCAGAACACTGTAAAATCACTTTGTGATTTAGCATGCACATTGTGAGATGTAGTAAATTTGATGACAAGGATTACAATATCCAGATGGAATGGATTTGTTTTAGATTTGGTCACTTGAACAACTATAAACTGCCCGGCCAAAGAAAATAGTCGCTGTTTGGATTTAAGTAGGCAAATGCTTAAGAGTCTATGATTGGATCATTATTGTAGTGATTATTATGTTTTTTTAAGCAGTGTACCTTTACTGCTGTTGAGTACATTTGCTTGAAGCATGAAAAAACAAAATAGAAAATTTTGAAGATAATAAATTAAATGCCACAATATGTATTCAAGTCAATCAGAGTCTTTTGAGTCTTAATTTCTCTGACACTGAAGCCAAATCAGCTGTGCTGCTTTAGAGACAAATAAGAGAAAAACAACCATTCTCATCTGTCATCTGGTCAGTGCTTCACAGCATTAGGAGTTTACAGAGCCAAGATACATCACTTCCTCCTCCAAAAGCAGAATTTCGCACACCCACCACTCATATCTCAGCAAGACAGATATAAAAAGATTTCAGTGAGGGAGCATTTGTGTCTTTCCATGTCACAGATTTGATCAGCAGATTCATCGTTCTTGAGGGCCTTAATGTCCAGGAACATCAAGACATTTTGCAATGTTTGGCATTTGGTGATTCTAACAAAATTCCAGGACACAGTGCGTTAAAAAATATTTATTTTTAAGAAATACAAATAAGAAGTTAAAGTTTGTGTAAAAACAAAAGCATTATTTGCATTAAAGTGCATTATGTTTTTTCGAATATTCCCTCTCATGCAGTTGTAAAGTCAGAAGTGCACAATAAATAAAGTTATTGTCTCCCAAAAGAAAGAATCGACTCTGAACTGCCTTTACGAGTCGTTTGTGTTTCAAATCTTACCGCTTTACGGTTCTATGTCACTGGAAAAACATTTGCATAATGCCCGCTTACTGTACGTTACATTGTCCGTCCGGTCATTGTACTAACGACTGCTTCTCAAATCTCGCGGGAGCTCAATTCGGGATTCGCAAAACGCTTGCTTTTGAGAGATGGGCCAGTACACAGATTATTTGGACCAGTTTGCTCCTCAGAATCACAACCTATAAGTGAATAATCATTGATGTATATATTTTCTACTGGGTGTTCAAAATACGTCGTTTTATGTTTTATATTGTGTACGATTCCTGCTAACCAGCTAACTCACGTTATTACTGTCTTACTGAAATACTTCTGCTAAGCAGCTGTGGGCCACTATTACCTAAAACTGTGTCTATTAATGCAGATTGTCTGTTGTTCTTACTACTTTGAGTAAAGATAAAGGATGGAGCAAGATTTGTTTTACAATGTTACATCAGCTATCTTAGCTGATTGTTGACAGCTAAGATGGCGCCGCTATGTTTGGCTTGCCACTTGCTTCTCTGTTTTTTCATGTTTGTTTTTGCTACCGTTTCGCCGATTATTGTTTATGATCGCACTACGCTGCTGGAATTGCGCTTTACAACTAATCACCTCCTAAATGCCCAATCCTTCAAACCACCACCGCCACTGTTGACACTAATTCCTTCTTACCTGAGACGCCCTATCTGTCTGCTACCAGGCAGAAAGCGTCGCAGAAGACGCGGTCGGAGAAGGGGGTTACATGTCAGGCTGAGGACTCACATGGTTTCTCCGTCGTCGAGGACTGGAAATCAATCAGGATTTGGCAGTGCTAGAAGATCGTGGGAATGCTACCGATGGCTTCGGCCGGTTAATTCCAACACTGCCGTTCCATTTCCGTGTCCCCGCCGCGTCAAAACATCTACCCGGGGTTGCGTCCAATGAAACTTCCGTCCAATTCCTCGTGTGACATCGCCGCCTGTCAACTCGACCACGTTTCGCATGGCATTATGTAACACCAGATCGCTCAATAACAAAACATTTGTCCTCAATGATGTCATCTCCTCGTACAATCTGGATTTGTTTTTCCTCACCGAAACCTGGCTTCCCCCAGGTGACGTCAGTGCCTTTTCGGAACTCCTCCCCTCTGGCTATCTTTATCTAAACACCCCGCGGCAAATGGGTAGGGGCGGGGGGATAGCTACTACACACAGACAGTCCTTGATATGCCGCCACCTGTCCACTAGAGGGTATTCCAGCTTTGAGTTACAAGCATTTGTGCTCACACTACCCTGTCCCATCTTATGTGCAGTAATCTACCGGCTACCAAAACTAAATAAGGATTTTTTAAATGAGTTTTCAGAGTTTCTGACAGAGTTTCTGGCAAAGTTTGATAATATTTTAATCTGTGGGGATTTTAACATTCACGTTTGTTACCCCTCTGATAAACCTGCTAATGATTTTAAGGCACTTTTAGATTCATTGGACCTTACCCAGTCCATATCCTGTCCCACTCATAGGTTAGGTCATACTCTTGACCTTATTATCTCTCGTGGGGTGATAGTGTCAACCTGTGAGGTTCTGGATTTTCCCATCTCTGACCACTCTCTCATACGGTTTGACATCTGTGCTGTTCCTCCTGCTCCCTCATCTACTGCCCCCCTTCGTCGTCGCATTATTACTCCATCCACAGTCGATAACTTTGTTGCTGCCTTCTCTGTTTCTGACATCGTCTCCACTGCTGAACTGACATCGCCTCTATGTCCTGACATACTCCTCTCCTCCTTCCACACCATCTGCTCACAGATTATGGACTCTGTTGCGCCTTACAAGGTAAAGACGACCAAAGGTCCATCGGTCCCCTGGCTCAATGATTCGACTTGGGCCCTCAGGCGCCAGTGTAGACAGGCTGAGCGAAAATGGAAGAAGGATAGGCTGCAGGTGTCACTGGATATGTTTAGAGACAGTCTTGCCACCTATCAGAGAGCAGTGAAGGAAGCTAAAGGACAATACCTTTCTAATCTCATCAATAGCAATAGCCACCGCCCTGGAATCCTGTTTAGCACTGTTAATTCTGTCATTAATCCGGTGTCTTTTGTTTTGAATGATGTATCAGAAAAAACATGCAATGCATTCAAACAACACTTTTTGGACAAGGTTTCGTCTGTTAGGCAAACTATCACACAAGCTCCTGTTGTTGTCTTTTCCTCCCGAGCAACGCAATGCATGCTGGAGAACTTTGATACAGTTACTCTGGAGGACCTCAAAAAAGCTGTCCATGAGCTGAAGCCTACCACCTGTCCTCTAGACGCTATTCCTGCCAGGATTTTGAAAGAGGCTATTGACATCGTAGGTCCTTTCCTCGTCACCTTCATAAACAGCTGTCTAAGTTTGGGGACTGTTCCCACTGCTCTCAAACACGCTATTGTTAGACCGCTGCTCAAAAAAACCAACTTAGATCCCACCATACTGTCCAATTTTCGACCAATATCTCATCTGTCACTTCTGTCTAAGTTGATGGAGAAGCTTGTTTTCTCCCAGCTTCAGACTCACTTACAACTGCACGTCATTACTGATAAATTTCAGTCCGGTTTCAGGTCCAGACATAGCACTGAATCAGCGTTACTGAGGGTCCATGATGACATTCTTGGAGCTCTGGATAGTAAAAGCTCTGTGGTTTTGGTACTACTGGACCTTACCGCTGCATTTGACACCATGGATCATTCCATCCTCATCTCCCGTCTTCAACATTTTGTTGGTTTGCAAGGCGCAGTGCTCAATTGGTTCTCTTCATATCTCACTAACAGAACTTTTTCAGTAATGCTCGACGACTTTTCATCCTCATCTGCCCCTCTGTCATCCGGTGTGCCTCAAGGATCCATTCTCAGTCCTGTTCTGTTCTCTCTATATGTTGCCACTTGGACAACTCATCTCCAATCATAACGTTCACTTTAATTTCTATGCAGACGACCTCCAGATCTACCTTCCTGTGATTCTGAACAATCATTCTGCGCTGGACCCCGTCTATAACTGCCTTAGGGACATTAAGCAGTGGCTTTCCCAGAATTTCCTTCATTTGAATGAAGGAAAGATGGAGTACATCCTGTTCAGCCCTGACTCACCCAATAGTTCTTTCAGTTTTGGTCCTCTAACACCTCAGTTTGCACCCACTGTACGTAACTTGGGTGTTATTTTTGGCAAAAATTTGCAGTACGACAAACAGATTAGTGCTGTTGTTAAGGCGAGCTTTTACCAGCTAAGGCTTCTCAGTAAGGTCAAACCATTCTTGTCCCGAGCTGACTTTGAAAAAGTCATTCATGCCTTTATCAGCTCGAGGATAGACTACTGTAATACCCTCTACACTGGACTTAATCAATCATCTCTTAATCGGCTTCAACTGGTTCAAAACACAGCAGCACGTCTCCTCACCAACACCTCCAAACGCTCGCATATCACCCCCGTCCTCCGTTCGCTCCACTGGCTCCCGATACGGTTTAGGGTGGAGTATAAGGTCCTGCTGTTCGTGTTCAAGGCCATCAATGGTCTGGCCCCGGTCTACCTCGCCGATTTAGTAACGGTCTATCATCCACCCAGAACTCTGCGCTCATCTGAACACACCTATCTGGTCACTCCCAAATATAAATATAAAAAGTTTGGAGGCCGGTCATTTGCTGTCCAGGGCCCTAAACTGTGGAACGCTTTACCAACACTCCTACGAAGCATCACCGTGTTGAGTGTTTTTAAATCACAGTTAAAAACACATCTGTTCAGACTAGCTTTTAACATGTAATCTTCGACTCTGGCTGATATTTGTGTTTTGTTTTGTTCTTTCCCTTTTTTTTGTTGTTGTCTATTGATGCTTTTACTGGAAAGCGCCTTGTGCACCTTTTGGCTGTTGTAAGGCGCTATAAAAATAAAATTTGATTGATTGATTGATTGATTGATCAGTCATTCACGTTAGTGTATGGCTATTGTATGCGCTGTTATTTATGCAGTTCCCCGCATGCACCGCAATAAATTAGAGATATACACATCGGTTTGTTGATGGACATACTCTTGTTAATGCTGATGTAGAGGAATTACAGTTGCAACATCTCATAATGTACTTCTGACTGAGTAGCGTATCACTGAGAAACGTCCTGCTTGAGTTGTCCTTGCGATGGAGGTTCGGGTTGAATAACTAGTTCTTCCAATGTTTCACCATCAGACTCGCGCTCGGATTTATATGTTAAAATCAACGTCATCATTACTGTCTTTACAGTGTGTACAATCGGTGAGCTTTAGGAAGCCTCCGGATGGAGCTGAAGATCATTTAATGGGCGTTCCGACACGCACTGTATGCGGTGGACCAATCACAACAGACTGTGCTGTCTGGCGAATCAGAGCAGAGTAGCTCACGGAAAGGAGGGATTTAGAGAGACTATCGAGTCATTTGAGAGTCATTGAAAAATGTGGTGATGTTCAGTGTATATTATGAGAAAATGAAATGTATGCATTTTCTTTGATGCATGTAAACCTGTTGTAGACCTCACAAACGAAATTAGGAGCTTTTAAAATAGCATAATGGGGCACTTTAAGGCATCCTCACCTCCCTGGCTCCTCCCACCATCATCACCAACCTGGTTCCTTCCACTGGGGCTTCGTCTTCCACCAGTTCCTCGTCCACCTCCTCGTCCGCCTTCGTTCCACCAGGTTGTTTTTTTTAAAGAAAATTCTCGTGACCGTAACTGTCACAGTTATGCTTAGTTTTGTTTTTGTTTTCTATCAGTCTGTTTAATCACCTGTTTGTCTATGTTCCTTTGTTCTCCTTTTCCTGCCATAGTCAGTTACCATGGATATTCATTTATTCATCACAGCTGTACATAATTTAGTTCATCACCATGTGCATTTAAGTTCCTCACCTTCACTCATTCTTTGTACGGTATTGTTTGTGCATGGCACAGTGTTTCAAGTAGTTGGCTTATATTTATCAAACACTGTCGTTAATTATACATTCTTCATCACTGGACATCATAACATGTCAATAATTACAAGAATACAATTTTTTTTAACAATTAAAATCAGCCTAAATTAAAGCTTGTCGTGTATTTTATTTGATTAAATAAACTATTTTAACATTACCTTAATGAAATGTTTAGTTTAGATAGATAGATAATTGTATATTATCTGTATTTTCTTGGACAGTTTTCATGAGATTCACCCCATCAAATTCTGGTTGGACATGGAAGCAAATAGATAATTCACTCTTCAACCACTTCTATCATTCAATTAAATGTCCTTGTTTCAATGCAGGGGGAGGCTTCACTAAAATGGGGGCGTATTGATTTTCCTAATGCCGTTTTGATGCTGTTACATGCCATTTGTTTTACACTGCAGCTGTGAGAGCGGGGTGACCATGGGAACCAGGGGAGGAGAGCGCGCATAGCTGATGTCATAGTCCTGCACCTGTCTCGCTTACTCATTCACACAAATCAGAAGGAGAGAAAGAAGGAAAAGAGCCACTACCCACACTATGACCCTTAACACGCTTATCGACAGACAACTGCACATTTCTCATGTTAGCTCTAACCCAAGACAACGTGGGCAGTATTGTTCCCATGTAATTAGTCCCTATGTGGAAGCTTGGGAAAGATGTGCTTACACAGTTGTTTAAAGTAGAGATTAGTGTTAAAATGCTATGTAAGGTGCCTTTGTTACTGATTCACATAATAACATTTGTTTGCGTAGACTTTTTTTACTAGGCATCTTGATCCTGCAGAGTTTCTCTCAAGGAGACTCAGTTATTATTAGTTTAAATCAATGCAAGCAGAGCAACAGGTTCCCATCGGATGAACTGATGTTTTCATGTAAAACAGTTTAGACATGCTAGAGTCTAGAGCGAAAAAATCATGTGAACCTTGGATAAGGAGCATTCCTGTGCTATGATACGTGAGAAATCCTGCTCATCCTGGGAGAAAATGGAGAACACTTCACTAATGTACCTTATGCAGTATGCATCTACAGATTTATAAAGATTCTTACTGTTCATAAGCCTCTTTTCCACCATCGGGCAACGGTTCTCATTGTGAAACCTCCCCAGTTTTTATCTGTAATGCTACGAAATCAGGATTTGGCCAAAAATGCGTTCACATTTACCATTGTTCAGAGAATTTTCTCGGCCTAAATTCATTAATTTCAATTTGAATCCATGCAATAGTGAATTTTGCGTACATCTTTAGCCTACACTACTGAAAATTTACAAGTGTGACCACACCAAAATTGTGCGTGCAAAAATGTCCTTTGTCCATCAATAGTGTAGCAATGTATGAAGCACTGCACTCACAAATATCACTTTTAAACCAACTCCAATAAATGTGACCACAACTTTTGAATGTAGGTTACCTTGGTGACGAAAGAGTTGGCAACACTAGCAAGTGCACTGTGGAGGACTATCATATAGAAAAGTAAAATTATGAGCAATATGTTTGTTTAAGTATTTTAATGAGTTTACATAAAGCTCGATTCACACTGACAGCGACACGCAGTGACAAGTGACATGATCCCATTAATTTCAATGGAGAGCTGCAGATTTCAGGTGACACAAGTGAAAGTAACCTATGGCGACAGGATGTAGGCATGTCCAGCAAAGTGACAAATTTGAGATATGTTTAACTTTATGCAAATAAAGAGCGACTTTCGGGAGTTTTCGGGACTTTCGGGATGTTTGTTTTCTGTGGCAAGAAGACAGATTCGTCTACAACATGGAATAATATTCTGGAAAGTCATTCACAAACGTTACTTAGCAACCAGTAAACACATT